>OY992895.1:90875265-91597765 GCA_963921405.1 Cepaea hortensis | reverse complement strand
TCTTTGTTATCAGTGCCAAACCTGGACAATGACAGAAAAAGAGAAAAGAAAAATCACAATAGAAATAAGATTCCTGAGAAGAATACTCAATGTATAAAGTGGGGGTTGTAGCTGCACTAGATTTTATTAGAAGGCAACAAGTCAAATGGTTTGGCCATGCAAGTAGGTTACCAACTAACAGTATCAAGCAATGATGTACAGACCAGATGGAAGTAGAGGAAGAGGCCGACCACGTAAACGATGGACGCAGGGAATAACAGAGTCTGTGGGAATATCGATACATGAAGCCCATAAGCGGGCACTGTCCTGCTGTTTATATTTCATCTCAACACCGCAAGGTACAAGAGGAACATGATGAGATGAGATGAGACTTAAACATATGACAAAGTGAGTACAGTTACTGAACATGGGAGTCATTTAAAATGACTCAAGCATATGACAAAGTTCATACAATTCCTGAACACTGGACTGAGCTCTTGATATAATCAGAGGTACTTAACACAATCTTCCTACCAACTCTTTGTTATCAGTGCCAAACCTGGACAATGACAGAAAAAGAGAAAAGAAAAATCACAATAGAAAAATCACAATAGAAATAAGATTCCTGAGAAGAATACTCAATGTATAAAGTGGGGTCGGCCTCTTCCTCTACTTCCATCTGGTCTGTACATCATTGCTTGATACTGTTAGTTGGTAACCTACTTGCATACTCAGGTAGGACCCACAGATATGTCAGCAGATGCCTCATCATGACCACTGAACACTGGAGTATGTTCACAGCTCCGAGCCATGTGCTGATGTTTTCTTGTCATAAAACTGATGGCATTTAGTCAGGTTGTTGGGAATATATTGTTGCTGTATTTTGAAAGCAATACCATTAATTGAAATTATCCAGGTTTATCAATTATTTCCACATTCCTCTATCTGGCTTAATCTGTGACTTTGTCTATCATCTTCACGCATCTCTAATTAGAATTTTCTTTGAATTAGTTTATCAACTCTCTTCTCATTCTTCTGGCTAAAGTTATCGGTGAATGTATCTGCCAGTTTGCACATTCATTTTAACTAAAGTTGTCAGTTTATCTACCATCTTCACACTCTTCTAACTGAAGTTATCTGTGAGTAACATTATTCCAACCAAAGTTTTCTGTAACTTTATTCTAACTGAAGTTATCTGTGAGTAATGCTATTGTGACTGGAGTTATCTGTGAGTAACATTATTCCAACTGATGCTATCTGTGGGTAACATTATTCTAACTGACATTATCTGTTATTATGAGTACAGTCGATGAACTATTCACGGAGTACAGTCAATAAACTGTTCACAGAGTACAGTCAATAAACTGTCACAGAGTAAGTCAGTGAATTGTTCACAAAGTACAGTCAGTGAAATGTTTACAGAGTACAGTCAATGAATTGTTGTTTATCACATCTAGGACAATCTACACATCCCCAATCAAAGCACTTTCCAATCAGAAGTTTCGAGATTTCAAGCAGACGTTTGGAGATGTGGGCCTGGTCACAGGTGATGTGCAGCTCAACCAGACCGCAGCCTGCCTCATCATGACCACAGAAATACTCAGGTAGGACCCACAGATATGTCAGCAGATGCCTCATCATGACCACAGAGATCCTCAGGTAGGATCCGCAGACAATAGAGAGCAGATGTTGACAGTACAGCTGAAGGCTGATTACTTCACAAGTAAAATCTACGTGTTATGTTTAGGGCAGCCTCAAGAGCTCAGTCAAATGGGCATCTGTCTCACCAGATAGGATGGGATCTATCTCACCAGGTAGGATGGGATCTATCGGGCGAAGGGCTTCCTGATGCAGCACCAGGTCGGTAAGTCGGAAGTGAATATTGATTTCACACTGAACCATCAAGGAGAACAACCTAACTTATTCTAGAGTTACGTGCCCTTGACCTGTCAATCAATTTCAAAATTAGAACTTAAACAAATAGCAAAAAAAATGTATATGTACCAATGATATCTGTGGCATGGCTATCAATAAATATTAGTAGATTGGATGGAAAAGGACAAATAAAACTAATGAGTCTAACATGGCATCAATTCATATATTTACCCTGGAATTCATGAAGCTGAACAAGCAAATAATAGAGCTGGATTCATCATTGAAACATAAACAGCTTTATTGGAACAGAAACTGCAAAGAGCATAGTAATTGTGTAGATCTGTTAGAAGAAAACAATGTATATACAAATGTATATTTCTTCCAATACATCCATGAACCAGAATAGAAGAGAATTTTCAATACTTGAAGTGAAAACCAAGTGGAAGAATTGCAGCTGAAGTCATTTAGAGGTACAAGAAATCACATTATTGGACAGATATCACCGATACTGCTATGCAACTATGTTGTATAACTATTGATGGTCACATGTCTGTGTTGTATAATGCATTGAAACTGTCACAGGTCTATGTTGTATAATGTATTGATACTGTCACAGGTCTATATTGTATAATGTAGTGATACTGTCACAGGTCTATGTTGTATAACTATTGATACTGTCACAGGTCTATGTTGTATAATGCATTGATACTGTCACAGGTCTATGTTGTATAACTTTTGATACTGTCACATGTCTATGTTGTATAATGCATTGATACTGTCACAGGTCTATGTTGTATAATGCATTGATACTGTCACAGCTCTATGTTGTATAATGTATTGATAATGTCACAGGTCTATGTTGTACAACTATTGATACTGTCACAGGTCTATGTTGTATAACTATTGATACTGTCACAGGTCTATGTTGTATAATGCATTGATACTGTCACAGGTTTATGTTGTATAATGCATTGATACTGTCACAGGTCTATGTTGTACAACTATTGATACTGTCACAGGTCTATGTTGTACAACTATTGATACTGTCACAGGTCTATGTTGTATAATGTATTGATACTGTCACAGGTCTATGTTGTACAACTATTGATACTGTCACAGGTCTATGTTGTACAACTATTGATACTGTCACAGGTCTATGTTATATAACTATTGATACTGTCACAGGTCTATGTTGTATAATGCATTGATCTGTCAAAGGTCTATGTTGTATAATGCATTGATACTGTCACAGGTCTATGTTGTATAATGCATTGATACTGTCACAGGTCTATGTTGTATAATGTATTGATACTGTCACAGGTCTATGTTGTATAACTATTGATACTGTCACAGGTCTATGTTGTATAATGTATTGATACTGTCACAGGTCTACGTTGTATAACTATTGATACTGTCACAGGTCTATGTTGTATAATGCATTGATACTGTCACAGGTCTATGTTGTATAATGCATTGATACTGTCACAGGTCTATGTTGTATAACTATTGATACTGTCACAGGTCTATGTTGTATAATGTATTGATACTGTCACAGGTCTATGTTGTATAACTATTGATACTGTCACAGGTCTATGTTGTATAATGTATTGATACTGTCACAGGTCTATGTTGTATAAATATTGATACTGTCACAGGTCTATGTTGTATAAATATTGATACTGTCACAGGTCTATGTTACATAACTATTGATACTGTCACAGGTCTATGTTGTATAACTATTGATACTGTCACAGGTCTATGTTATATAACTATTGATACTGTCACAGGTCTATGTTGTATAATGTATTGATACTGTCACAGGTCTATGTTGAATAATGCATTGATACTGTCACAGGTCTATGTTATATAATGCATTGATACTGTCACAGGTCTATGTTGTATAATGCATTGATACTGTCACAGGTCTATGTTGTACAACTATTGATACTGTCAAAGGTCTATGTTATATAACTATTGATACTGTCACAGGTCTATGTTGTATAATGTATTGATACTGTCACAGGTCTATGTTGTATAATGCATTGATACTGTCACAGGTCTATGTTGTATAACTATTGATACTGTCACAGGTCTATGTTGTATAACTATTGATACTGTCACAGGTCTATGTTGTATAACTCATAAGGTCACAAGTCTTTGTTGAATAACAAGTTTATATTATCACAGGTCGATGTTGTATAACGGCTCAGACGTCATCCGTGACCTGGAGTGGGTCATATTCGATGAGGTTCACTACATCAATGACTCAGAGAGAGGGGTTGTGTGGGAGGAAGTTCTGATCATGTTGCCCGACCATGTCAGTGTAATCTTGCTGAGTGCCACAGTTCCAAACACCATGGAGTTTGCTGACTGGGTCGGGTGGGTCCTCGTGTGTGTGTGTCTGCTAGTTGACAATCCTTAGAGTTTGTAGCTTTGATCATCATCATGTGCCATGCTGATAAATCTGGCGGTCATAGTTCGCCATCTCAAACAGTCACAAAATTCTGGGATTGAGTGTGTATTCATGATAAATGTGACTTGTTATAATGATCTGCCAGTATTATTCATGATAAATGTGACTTGTTATAATGATCTGCCAGTATTATTCATGATAAATGTGACTTGTTATAATGATCTGCCAGTATTATTCATGATAAATGTGACTTGTTATAATGATCTGCCAGTATTATTCATGATAAATGTGACTTGTTATAATGATCTGCCAGTATTATTCATGATAAATGTGACTTGTTATAATGATCTGCCAGTATTATTCATGATAAATGTGACTTGTTATAATGATTTTCCAGTAGTGTAATATTTTTTCTTGACTTGATAGAAATGTTATTTGGAGTAATTGTAACTGAAAATATGTTTCTGCTAAGAAATACACAATGTATGTAGCGAAGTTTACAGGTTAAAAGCTGAAGGATCGGCTTCCCTTTATGTAACAAAATCTGCCACATTCAGTCAGAGCGTAGTGGACTCTCTGCTGGCTGTAGGTCCACAGATATTCACTGCTTTTCTTCTGGCACGTTTCATTATAACTGAGAAGGCCAGAATGTTGCAGTTATATTGGAAGTCACACAGCTGTCATCATGAATTCATTCATTCAGTAGCATGTCCTTTGCAGAACCTCGCTCCCATAACAACCTTCCAGAAAACCTCTCGATCATAAGCAAGATGTCCCGCGTCTGATACACCCATCTGGAGATCATCCGCCACATCCTGCACCCATCTTCTCTTTGGCCTTTCTCTTCCTCTCTTCCCAGGCATATCCATCCATCCATCATGTGCCATGCCGGTAAGCGTGGGCGGTCATGTTCTGCCATCTCACCCGATCACCAGAGTCGTGGATCAGCTCCGTGTTTCTGTCTCGACTATGCCACAAGGCCAAGCCATCCAGGTACTTGCTTCTAGGTCTTCCCCTTGGTCTGTTCCCCTCGATCTTACCAGTTGTCACCAAATTCTCCAATCCATTTCTTCTCATAACATGTCCAAAAAATTTTGACTGTCTACGTCTAATTTCTCTAATCAATTTACGATCTTCATTTGTTTCTTGAAGGACTTGTTCATTGGTCTTTCTGGCTGTCCATGGTATTCTTTGCATTTTCCTCAGAAACCACATCTCTACAGCCATCAGATGTTTTTCAGCCTGACTGCTCATTGTCCACGCTTCACATCCATACAAAAGTACAGGCTCAATGTAGCATCTCAACACTCTCTTTCTCGTTTCAATTGACATCTTTTTATTGGTCAATATGTTTTTCATCTTGCTAAAGGCTACTTTTGCCATGGCGATTCTTGTTCTAATCTCTTCAAGGCATCTCCCATCAGATGTTATTACTGTTCCGAGATAATTGTACCTGCTCACTTGTTGAAGAATATTCCCATTTACTTGTATATTACATTGTGGTATTTCGTCCTTCCTAGTGACGACCATAATCTGTGTCTTTTTACAATTTAATTCTAACCCTAGTTGTTCACTGTGTGTCACAATCGCATCTACTAAATTTTGCAGGTCCTGTTCATTGTCTGCAATCAAGACTGTATCATCTGCATATCTAATGTTATTGATGCATCGTCCCCCAATGTTGATTCCTTCCATATCTTCAATATTTCTGAAAATACTTTCACTGTACAGGGAAAACAGATCTGGAGACATTACACATCCCTGTCTCACACCCCTTTTAATAGGCTGATATTGGCTTACTTCATTATCAACTCTTATGGCAGCTTGTTGTATACATACAGGCATATACCCCTCCATTATTGTTCTCTCCAAACTTTCATGATGTTTCAAGTGACCAAAATATTTAAATTTTCTTTGTTTTATCGTCTTTAATAGCCAACCTTCTTCAATATTCAGCTCTTGAAGTATGGATGCATTTGTTCTTTTCTTTACCCAAGATATTCTTAGAACTTGTCTATAACATTTATATTCAAAGGCATTTATGCGCTGTTCAGCTTGTTTAGTAAGTGTCCAGGTCTCACAGGCGTATGTTGCAATGGGAAAGATGCATGCTCTTAAACATCTAATTTTTGTAGTTCTGTCTGTCCCATTCCATAATTTATTCAGTTGTTTTAGTCTTTGAAGAGCAATTGATAGTGGTCGTTTAATTTCTTTCATTGTGTTGCAGTTGTTAGTAATCAATGACCCAAGATATTCAAAATTTTCCACCACCTCCAATTTTTCCTCATTAATATATATTTCTTTCTCCATAGTGGTTTTATCTGTATGCATTATCTTTGTTTTTGCTGTGTTAAGATATAAGTTATTATTTTCACTATTCAATTGGGTTGAGGCTATTAGGTTTTCTATACCAGTCTGTGTTGTGGATAGCAATACTGTATCATCAGCATGAATAGGTGCACAAATAATTTACTTTTGTGTGACCAGTTTTCTGTTTTGTCACAGGCGAACAAAGAAGAAGAAGATCTACGTAGTCAGCACCAGCAAGAGACCAGTGCCCCTAGAACATTACCTCTACACCGGCAACAGCAGCAAAACCTGCAGCGAGCTCTTCCTGTTGGTGGATGCTGCTGGCAGCTTTCTCACAACTGGGTAGGTTTCACCATCACTGTTCTCTCAGTTTTCTTACTTGCTCTTTAATGTATACACCAGCAAAGTTGCAGCAGTTGAGGCACCAGGAATTGGTAGAATCTTGACATTTGCAGATGATGTGCTGGTGTACAGACAGGGCAGAGACAGGGCCAGTTTGGTGGAAGACTTACAGGTGGCAGTAAACAGAGTGGCAGAGTGGTGCAGGGACACAGGGCTGTAATAAATCCAGACAAGGCATCGGTTGTATGGTATTCCCTGGATATACAAATTGTGAAGGCAGATATCTCATGTATTACAATGAATGGACGTCCTCTCACACATCGCCAGTGTGTTGCCGGGGCCCAATCGCCAGTGTGTTGCCGGGGCCCATACGGGGGAGCAAAGAATAGTAGCACTGTTGCCTACCATGCACGTCGTAAGAGGCGACTAAGGAGGCTATGGTTCCGTCGCCCTGCTACTGAGTGAGTGCGTGGTGTGACACTGTGAGCTGTGAATTTTGCGTGGAATGATTTTACATCTGTTCGCAGTTTGTGGCATGAACTGAATTCGGAATGATGGCGGCCGGCTGTTGCTGGATTGGCTGGTTTGCCTTTTCGGTTCATGAGTGCATTTTTCAGGAGATTCCTGGGAGTCTCAGGTTGCCCTGCAGAAAGAGACCGAGCCATATGGGATAAAACCCGGGTCAATGAAGTCTTTCTGATGACTGCCGTTTCCCTTGACAATGAACTGTATTTCTCTTGGAGGACTTTTGTGTTGGCATTCTGGCTGCGGCATTATGCACTGTGCGGGATGTTGGCTTGCCGATACTCCTGTCTATTCCATTGTTCACATAGGGCAGTGAGGAGCATTTTGTGTGATATTCACTGGCACAGGAATGGAGCATAATGGGGACGACCCGTTGCCGTGAAGTTGGAACCGCAACTAACTAACTAACTAACTAACTGACGTCCTCTCAGTAGAGAGAGTAAATTTAATTACTTGGGAATCACCTTCGACAGCTGTATGTCTTATAAGGATCATGTGGAGGTTTTGGTGGTGAAGGCTGGTAGGGGACTTAATGCATTGAGGGCAGCAACTGGGGTAGATCAGAGGATGCTTTACAGGATCTTTCAGCAGTTAATAATATGTCATTGAGTATGGTTTGGGGCTGCTGATAGTATCAAAGAGCCAACTTGAAAGGTTGGAGTGCATACAGAATGCTGCCATGCGGGTAATCCTGGGATACACAAAGGACACACCAATTATATGCATGAGGCATATCCTGGCACTACCAACAATGACAGATAGGCATAGGGTCCTTCAGGCCAAATGGTACCTAAGAGGTGCTGCAGATAAGGATCACCCCCTGCATGAAGCCATGGATATGGTCAAGGGTCATAGACTAAGACGTGGCAGGTCCTGGATGGCACAGGCAGAAATATCTATCAGTCAGGTGTGTGAAATAGAAACCATCAATCATGAAAAAGAATGGGTTGAAGTTCCAGAAGACATGATGGACTGGCACTAGGTAATAGTAACAGTGGGTCATGAGTGCAGAGAATGGGCAGCGGGCCGCACAGAGTTTGAGGTGCAACAACTGATCCAGCAGAGAATGAGCAGCGGGTCGCACAGAGTTTGAGGTGCAACAACTGATCCAGCAGAGAATGGGCAGCGGGTCGCACAGAGTTTGAGGTGCAACAACTGATCCAGCAGAGAATGAGCAGCGGGTCGCACAGAGTTTGAGGTGCAACAACTGATCCAGCAGAGAATGAGCAGCGGGTCGCACAGAGTTTGAGGTGCAACAACTGATCCAGCAGAGAATGAGCAGCGGGTCGCACAGAGTTTGAGGTGCAACAACTGATCCAGCAGAGAATGAGCAGCGGGTCGCACAGAGTTTGAGGTGCAACAACTGATCCAGCAGAGAATGAGCAGCGGGTCGCACAGAGTTTGAGGTGCAACAACTGATCCAGCAGAGAATGGGCAGCGGGTCGCACAGAGTTTGAGGTGCAACAACTGATCCAGCAGAGAATGAGCAGCGGGTCGCACAGAGTTTGAGGTGCAACAACTGATCCAGCAGAGAATGGGCAGCGGGTCGCACAGAGTTTGAGGTGCAACAACTGATCCAGCAGAGAATGAGCAGCGGGTCGCACAGAGTTTGAGGTGCAACAACTGATCCAGCAGAGAATGGGCAGCGGGTCGCACAGAGTTTGAGGTGCAACAACTGATCCAGCAGAGAATGAGCAGCGGGTCGCACAGAGTTTGAGGTGCAACAACTGATCCAGCAGAGAATGGGCAGCGGGTCGCACAGAGTTTGAGGTGCAACAACTGATCCAGCAGAGAATGAGCAGCGGGTCGCACAGAGTTTGAGGTGCAACAACTGATCCAGCAGAGAATGGGCAGCGGGTCGCACAGAGTTTGAGGTGCAACAACTGATCCAGCAGAGAATGGGCAGCGGGTCGCACAGAGTTTGAGGTGCAACAACTGATCCAGAATAACACACATCAAAGTGACATAGTGATCTACACTGATGGGTCAGAGGTGGGAAACAAATGTAATGGTTGGGGTTTCATTGCGAAGGCTAATTGATGATGCTTGAAAAAGTCTGGCATTTGAGACTACGACCTCCAGCATGAGAATGGAGTGGAGGCAGTAGCATCAGCCTTCCAATGATTGGAGGAGACTGCTGCAACACACATTGTATTCATTACGGATTCAAAGAATATGCTTAGTAAGGTGGAGAAAGGAATGTTTCATGTGGAATGGCTAACCTCTCTTCAGAGGTCACAGATTGTGAGAATTGTATGGATTTTATGTTCTGGTCATGTGGGAGTGCAGGGGAATGAACAGGCTGATAGGCTGGCAGGGAATGGACCTCTCGGTGGTAGATTACCTATGGACAAAGGAGAAGTGTTCAGGCGCCTGTGGGACCAGGTGGAGAAAGCGGTGGAACAAGCTGAGAACCTGTATGTGGCGAGAATGATATGGCAGGGGATCGGCTGGCATTCTGGATTAATCTCAATACTTGAGAGGGAATACCAGGAGAACTTTTAATCAGATGGCACTTGGAATGATTAGCAGTATGACTTTTCACTGGCTGTTGAACGAGGCAACAGAGCGCTTGTGGGAATGTCCTGAGTGCAGTGATGTCGTTTCTTAGCTCAACTCAACTCAACTCATAATTTCTCACAACTGGGTTTCACTCTTGTTGTTCTGTCATGTTTTCTCACAACTGTGTAGACATTCACTCTTACTGTTCTCTGTTTTCTCACACTAACATTTACTGCAGGAATAGTGGACATACATACACTCTTAACATCTGCTGTATGAATAGTGGACAAACATACACTCTAGCATCTGCTGCAGGAATAGTGGACATACATACAGTCTAACTGCTGCAGGAATAGTGGACATACATACAGTCTAACTGCTGCAGGAATAGTGGACATACATACAGTCTAACCGCTGCAGGAATAGTGGACATACATACAGTCTAACTGCTGCAGGAATAGTGGACATACATACAGTCTAACTGCTGCAGGAATAGTGGACATGCCTACACTCTAACATCTGCTGTAGGAATAGTTAACATGCCTACACTCTAACATCTGCTGTAGGAATAGTTAACATGCCTACACTCTAACATCTGCTGTAGGAATAGTTAACATACATACACTCTAACATCTGCTGTAGGAATAGTTAACATGCCTACACTCTAACATCTGCTGTAGGAATAGTTAACATACATACACTCTAACATCTGCTGTAGTATTAGTTAACATACATACCCTCTAACATCTGCTGTAGGAATAGTTAACATACATACACTCTTACATCTGCTGTAGGAATAGTTAACATACATACACTCTAACATCTGCTGTAGGAATAGTCAACATACATACACTCTTACATCTGCTGTAGGAATAGTTAACATGCATACACTCTAACATCTGCTGTAGGAATAGTTAACATACATACACTCTAACATCTGCTGTAGGAATAGTTAACATACATACACTCTAACATCTGCTGTAGGAATAGTTAACATACATACACTCTAACATCTGCTGTAGGAATAGTTAACATACATACACTCTTACATCTGCTGCAGGAATAGTTAACATACATACACTCTTACATCTGCTGTAGTAATAGTTAACATACATACACTCTTACATCTGCTGTAGGAATAGTGGACGTACATACATTCTAACATCTGCTGTAGGAATAGTTAACATACATACACTCTAACATCTGCTGTAGGAATAGTTAACATACATACACTCTTACATCTGCTGTAGGAATAGTTAACATACATACACTCTTACATCTGCTGTAGGAATAGTGGACGTACATACATTCTAACATCTGCTGTAGGAATAGTTAACATACATACACTCTAACATCTGCTGTAGGAATAGTGGACGTACATACATTCTAACATCTCCTGCAGAAACAGTGGACACACCTACACAGATTGTGTGACATTAACCCAATCACTCAAGTTAATCACATCCATTCATGTTGACAGATTGAGTGACATTAACCCAATTCTTTATTAACAATAATACATACAACAAAGCTGTCATGGCTAAAAAGGAAAGAGCCAGCAAGAGTTCCCAGACCTTCGGTGCTAAAGGAACAAGGCAAGGCAACCCCTCACAGGTATGCCCTGGCAGTCAACCATAACCTCACATGTATGTCCTGGCAGTTAGCCTGTCATCAACCATAACCTCACACGTATGTCCTGGCAGTTAGCCTGTCATCAACCATAACCTCACACGTATGTCCTGGCAATCAACCATAACCTCACACGTATGTCCTGGCAGTTAGCCTGTCATCAATCATAACCTCACACGTATGTCCTGGCAGTTAGCCTGTCATCAACCATAACCTCACACGTATGTCCTGGCAATCAACCATAACCTCACACGTATGTCCTGGCAGTTAGCCTGTCATCAACCATAACCTCTTATGTATGTCCTGGCAGTCAACCATAACCTCACACGTATGTCCTGGCAGTTAGCCTGTCATCAACCATAACCTCACACGTATGTCCTGGCAGTTAGCCGGTCATCAACCATAACCTCACATGTATGTCCTTGCAGTTAGCCTGTCATCAACCATAACCTCTTATGTATGTCCTGGCAGTCAACCATAACCTCACACGTATGTCCTGGCAGTTAGCCGGTCATCAACCATAACTTCACACGTATGTCCTGTCAGTTAGCTGGTCATCAACCATAACCTCACACGTATGTCCTTGCAGTTAGCCTGTCATCAACCATAACCTCACACGTGTGTCCTTGCAGTTAGCCTGTCATCAACCATAACCTCTTATGTATGTCCTGGCAGTCAACCATAACCTCACACGTATGTCCTGGCAGTTAGCCGGTCATCAACCATAACTTCACACATATGTCCTGGCAGTTAGCCTGTCATCAACCATAACCTCACACGTATGTCCTGGCAGTTAGCCTGTCATCAACCATAACCTCACACGTATGTCCTGGCAGTCAACCATAACCTCACACGTATGTCCTGGCAGTTAGCCGGTCATCAACCATAACTTCACATGTATGTCCTGGCAGTTAGCCTGTCATCAACCATAACCTCACACGTATGTCCAGGCAGTTAGCCTGTCATCAACCATAACCTCTTATGTATGTCTTGGCAGTCAACCATAACCTCACACGTATGTCCTGGCAGTTAGCCGGTCATCAACCATAACTTCACACGTATGTCCTGGCAGTTAGCCTGTTATCAACCATAACCTCACACGTATGTCCTTGCAGTTAGCCTGTCATCAACCATAACCTCTTATGTATGTCCTGGCAGTCAACCATAACCTCACACGTATGTCCTGGCAGTTAGCCGGTCATCAACCATAACCTCACACGTATGTCCTTGCAGTTAGCCTGTCATCAACCATAACCTCTTATGTATGTCCTGGCAGTCAACCATAACCTCACACGTATGTCCTGGCAGTTAGCCGGTCATCAACCATAACTTCACACATATGTCCTGGCAGTTAGCCTGTCATCAACCATAACCTCACACGTATGTCCTGGCAGTTAGCCTGTCATCAACCATAACCTCACACGTATGTCCTGGCAGTCAACCATAACCTCACACGTATGTCCTGGCAGTTAGCCTGTCATCAACCATAACTTCACACGTATGTCCTGGCAGTTAGCCTGTCATCAACCATAACCTCACACGTATGTCCTGGCAGTTAGCCGGTCATCAACCATAACTTCACACATATGTCCTGGCAGTTAGCCTGTCATCAACCATAACCTCACACGTATGTCCTGGCAGTTAGCCTGTCATCAACCATAACCTCACACGTATGTCCTGGCAGTCAACCATAACCTCACACGTATGTCCTGGCAGTCAACCATAACCTCACACGTATGTCCTGGCAGTCAACTATAACCTCACACGTATGTCCTGGCAGTCAACCATAACCTCAGACGTATATCCTGGCAGTTAGCCATAACCTCACACGTATGTCCTGGTATTTAGCCTGGTATCAACCATAACCTCACACGTATGTCCTGGCAGTCAACCATAACCTCACACGTATGTCCTGGCAGTTAGCCGGTCATCAACCATAACTTCACATGTATGTCCTGGCAGTTAGCCTGTCATCAACCATAACCTCACACGTATGTCCTGGCAGTTAGCCTGTCATCAACCATAACCTCTTATGTATGTCTTGGCAGTCAACCATAACCTCACACGTATGTCCTGGCAGTTAGCCGGTCATCAACCATAACTTCACACGTATGTCCTGGCAGTTAGCCTGTCATCAACCATAACCTCACACGTATGTCCTTGCAGTTAGCCTGTCATCAACCATAACCTCTTATGTATGTCCTGGCAGTCAACCATAACCTCACACGTATGTCCTGGCAGTTAGCCGGTCATCAACCATAACCTCACACGTATGTCCTTGCAGTTAGCCTGTCATCAACCATAACCTCTTATGTATGTCCTGGCAGTCAACCATAACCTCACACGTATGTCCTGGCAGTTAGCCGGTCATCAACCATAACTTCACACATATGTCCTGGCAGTTAGCCTGTCATCAACCATAACCTCACACGTATGTCCTGGCAGTTAGCCTGTCATCAACCATAACCTCACACGTATGTCCTGGCAGTCAACCATAACCTCACACGTATGTCCTGGCAGTCAACCATAACCTCACACGTATGTCCTGGCAGTCAACCATAACCTCACACGTATGTCCTGGCAGTCAACTATAACCTCACACGTATGTCCTGGCAGTCAACCATAACCTCAGACGTATATCCTGGCAGTTAGCCATAACCTCAAACGTATGTCCTGGTATTTATCCTGGTATCAACCATAACCTCACACGTATGTCCTGGCAGTCAACCATAACCTCACACGTATGTCCTGGCAGTTAGCCGGTCATCAACCATAACTTCACATGTATGTCCTGGCAGTTAGCCTGTCATCAACCATAACCTCACACGTATGTCCTGGCAGTTAGCCTGTCATCAACCATAACCTCTTATGTATGTCTTGGCAGTCAACCATAACCTCACACGTATGTCCTGGCAGTTAGCCGGTCATCAACCATAACTTCACACGTATGTCCTGGCAGTTAGCCTGTCATCAACCATAACCTCACACGTATGTCCTTGCAGTTAGCCTGTCATCAACCATAACCTCTTATGTATGTCCTGGCAGTCAACCATAACCTCACACGTATGTCCTGGCAGTTAGCCGGTCATCAACCATAACCTCACACGTATGTCCTTGCAGTTAGCCTGTCATCAACCATAACCTCTTATGTATGTCCTGGCAGTCAACCATAACCTCACACGTATGTCCTGGCAGTTAGCCGGTCATCAACCATAACTTCACACATATGTCCTGGCAGTTAGCCTGTCATCAACCATAACCTCACACGTATGTCCTGGCAGTTAGCCTGTCATCAACCATAACCTCACACGTATGTCCTGGCAGTCAACCATAACCTCACACGTATGTCCTGGCAGTTAGCCTGTCATCAACCATAACTTCACACGTATGTCCTGGCAGTTAGCCTGTCATCAACCATAACCTCACACGTATGTCCTGGCAGTTAGCCTGTCATCAACCATAACCTCTTATGTATGTCCTGGCAGTCAGCCATAACCTCACACGTATGTCCTGGCAGTTAGCCGGTCATCAACCATAACTTCACACATATGTCCTGGCAGTTAGCCTGTCATCAACCATAACCTCACACGTATGTCCTGGCAGTTAGCCTGTCATCAACCATAACTTCACACGTATGTCCTGGCAGTTAGCCTGTCATCAACCATAACCTCACACGTATGTCCTGGCAGTTAGCCTGTCATCAACCATAACCTCTTATGTATGTCCTGGCAGTCAACCATAACCTCACACGTATGTCCTGGCAGTTAGCCGGTCATCAACCATAACTTCACACGTATGTCCTGGTAGTTAGCCTGTCGTCAACCATAACCTCACACGTATGTCCTGGCAGTCAACCATAACCTCACACGTATGTCCTGGCAGTTAGCCTGTCATCAACCATAACCTCACACGTATGTCCTGGCAGTTAGCCTGTCATCAACCATAACCTCACACGTATGTCCTGGCAATCAACCATAACCTCACACGTATGTCCTGGCAGTTAGCCTGTCATCAACCATAACCTCTTATGTATGTCCTGGCAGTCAACCATAACCTCACACGTATGTCCTGGCAGTTAGCCTGTCATCAACCATAACTTCACACGTATGTCCTGGCAGTTAGCCGGTCATCAACCATAACCTCACACGTATGTCCTTGCAGTTAGCCTGTCATCAACCATAACCTCTTATGTATGTCCTGGCAGTCAACCATAACCTCACACGTATGTCCTGGCAGTTAGCCGGTCATCAACCATAACTTCACACGTATGTCCTGGCAGTTAGCCTGTCATCAACCATAACCTCTTATGTATGTCCTGGCAGTCAACCATAACCTCACACGTATGTCCTGGTAGTCAACCATAACCTCACACGTATGTCCTGGCAGTCAACCATAACCTCACACGTATGTCCTGGCAGTTAGCCGGTCATCAACCATAACTTCACACGTATGTCCTGTCAGTTAGCCTGTCATCGACCATAACCTCACACGTGTGTCCTGGCAGTTAGCCTGTCATCAACCATAACCTCTTATGTATGTCCTGGCAGTCAACCATAACCTCACACGTATGTCCTGACAGTTAGCCGGTCATCAACCATAACTTCACACGTATGTCCTGGCAGTTAGCCTGTCATCAACCATAACCTCACACGTATGTCCTGGCAGTTAGCCTGTCATCAACCATAACCTCACACGTATGTCCTGGCAGTCAACCATAACCTCACACGTATGTCCTGGCAGTTAGCCTGTCGTCAACCATAACCTCACACGTATGTCCTGGCAGTCAACCATAACCTCACACGTATGTCCTGGCAGTCAACCATAACCTCACACGTATGTCCTGGCAGTCAACCATAACCTCACACGTATGTCCTGGCAGTTAGCCTGTCATCAACCATAACCTCACACGTATGTCCTGACAGTTAGCCTGTCATCAACCATAAGCTCACACGTATGTCCTGGCAGTCAACCATAACCTCACACGTATGTCCTGGCAGTCAACCATAACCTCACACGTATGTCCTGGCAGTCAACCATAACCTCACACGTATGTCCTGGCAGTCAACTATAACCTCACACGTATGTCCTGGCAGTCAACCATAACCTCAGACGTATATCCTGGCAGTTAGCCATAACCCCACACGTATGTCCTGGTATTTAGCCTGGTATCAACCATAACCTCACACGTATGTCCTGGCAGTCAACCATAACCTCACACGTATGTCCTGGCAGTTAGCCGGTCATCAACCATAGCTTCACATGTATGTCCTGGCAGTTAGCCTGTCATCAACCATAACCTCACACGTATGTCCTGGCAGTTAGCCTGTCATCAACCATAACCTCTTATGTATGTCTTGGCAGTCAACCATAACCTCACACGTATGTCCTGGCAGTTAGCCGGTCATCAACCATAACTTCACACGTATGTCCTGGCAGTTAGCCTGTCATCAACCATAACCTCACACGTATGTCCTTGCAGTTAGCCTGTCATCAACCATAACCTCTTATGTATGTCCTGGCAGTCAACCATAACCTCACACGTATGTCCTGGCAGTTAGCCGGTCATCAACCATAACCTCACACGTATGTCCTTGCAGTTAGCCTGTCATCAACCATAACCTCTTATGTATGTCCTGGCAGTCAACCATAACCTCACACGTATGTCCTGGCAGTTAGCCGGTCATCAACCATAACTTCACACATATGTCCTGGCAGTTAGCCTGTCATCAACCATAACCTCACACGTATGTCCTGGCAGTTAGCCTGTCATCAACCATAACCTCACACGTATGTCCTGGCAGTCAACCATAACCTCACACGTATGTCCTGGCAGTTAGCCTGTCATCAACCATAACTTCACACGTATGTCCTGGCAGTTAGCCTGTCATCAACCATAACCTCACACGTATGTCCTGGCAGTTAGCCTGTCATCAACCATAACCTCTTATGTATGTCCTGGCAGTCAGCCATAACCTCACACGTATGTCCTGGCAGTTAGCCGGTCATCAACCATAACTTCACACATATGTCCTGGCAGTTAGCCTGTCATCAACCATAACTTCACACGTATGTCCTGGCAGTTAGCCTGTCATCAACCATAACCTCAGACGTATGTCCTGGCAGTCAACCATAACCTCACACGTATGTCCTGGCAGTTAGCCTGTCATCAACCATAACTTCACACGTATGTCCTGGCAGTTAGCCTGTCATCAACCATAACCTCACACGTATGTCCTGGCAGTTAGCCTGTCATCAACCATAACCTCTTATGTATGTCCTGGCAGTCAACCATAACCTCACACGTATGTCCTGGCAGTTAGCCGGTCATCAACCATAACTTCACACGTATGTCCTGGCAGTTAGCCTGTCGTCAACCATAACCTCACACGTATGTCCTGGCAGTCAACCATAACCTCACACGTATGTCCTGGCAGTTAGCCTGTCATCAACCATAACCTCAGACGTATGTCCTGGCAGTTAGCCTGTCATCAACCATAACCTCACACGTATGTCCTGGCAGTTAGCCTGTCATCAACCATAACCTCACACGTATGTCCTGGCAATCAACCATAACCTCACACGTATGTCCTGGCAGTTAGCCTGTCATCAACCATAACCTCTTATGTATGTCCTGGCAGTCAACCATAACCTCACACGTATGTCCTGGCAGTTAGCCTGTCATCAACCATAACTTCACACGTATGTCCTGGCAGTTAGCCGGTCATCAACCATAACCTCACACGTATGTCCTTGCAGTTAGCCTGTCATCAACCATAACCTCTTATGTATGTCCTGGCAGTCAACCATAACCTCACACGTATGTCCTGGCAGTTAGCCGGTCATCAACCATAACTTCACACGTATGTCCTGGCAGTTAGCCTGTCATCAACCATAACCTCTTATGTATGTCCTGGCAGTCAACCATAACCTCACACGTATGTCCTGGCAGTCAACCATAACCTCACACGTATGTCCTGGCAGTCAACCATAACCTCACACGTATGCCCTGGCAGTTAGCCGGTCATCAACCATAACTTCACACGTATGTCCTGTCAGTTAGCCTGTCATCGACCATAACCTCACACGTGTGTCCTGGCAGTTAGCCTGTCATCAACCATAACCTCTTATGTATGTCCTGGCAGTCAACCATAATCTCACACGTATGTCCTGGCAGTTAGCCGGTCATCAACCATAACTTCACACGTATGTCCTGGCAGTTAGCCTGTCATCAACCATAACCTCACACGTATGTCCTGGCAGTTAGCCTGTCATCAACCATAACCTCACACGTATGTCCTGGCAGTCAACCATAACCTCACACGTATGTCCTGGCAGTTAGCCTGTCGTCAACCATAACCTCACACGTATGTCCTGGCAGTCAACCATAACCTCACACGTATGTCCTGGCAGTCAACCATAACCTCACACGTATGTCCTGGCAGTCAACCATAACCTCACACGTATGTCCTGGCAGTTAGCCTGTCATCAACCATAACCTCACACGTATGTCCTGACAGTTAGCCTGTCATCAACCATAAGCTCACACGTATGTCCTGGCAGTCAACCATAACCTCACACGTATGTCCTGGCAGTCAACCATAACCTCACACGTATGTCCTGGCAGTCAACCATAACCTCACACGTATGTCCTGGCAGTCAACTATAACCTCACACGTATGTCCTGGCAGTCAACCATAACCTCAGACGTATGTCCTGGCAGTCAACCATAACTTCACACGTATGTCCTGACAGTTAGCCTGTCATCAACCATAACCTCACACGTATGTCCTGGCAGTTAGCCTGTCATCAACCATAACCTCTTATGTATGTCCTGGCAGTCAACCATAACCTCACACGTATGTCCTGGCAGTTAGCCGGTCATCAACCATAACTTCACACGTATGTCCTGGCAGTTAGCCTGTCGTCAACCATAACCTCACACGTATGTCCTGGCAGTCAACCATAACCTCACACGTATGTCCTGGCAGTTAGCCTGTCATCAACCATAACCTCACACGTATGTCCTGGCAGTTAGCCTGTCATCAACCATAACCTCACACGTATGTCCTGGCAGTTAGCCTGTCATCAACCATAACCTCACACGTATGTCCTGGCAATCAACCATAACCTCACACGTATGTCCTGGCAGTTAGCCTGTCATCAACCATAACCTCTTATGTATGTCCTGGCAGTCAACCATAACCTCACACGTATGTCCTGGCAGTTAGCCTGTCATCAACCATAACTTCACACGTATGTCCTGGCAGTTAGCCTGTCATCAACCATAACCTCACACGTATGTCCTGGCAGTTAGCCTGTCATCAACCATAACCTCACACGTATGTCCTGGCAGTCAACCATAACCTCACACGTATGTCCTGACAGTTAGCCTGTCGTCAACCATAACCTCACACGTATGTCCTGGCAGTCAACCATAACCTCACACGTATGTCCTGGCAGTCAACCATAACCTCACACGTATGTCCTGGCAGTCAACCATAACCTAACACGTATGTCCTGGTAGATAGCCTGTCATCAACCATAACCTCACACGTATGTCCTGACAGTTAGCCTGTCATCAACCATAAGCTCACACGTATGTCCTGGCAGTCAACCATAACCTCACACGTATGTCCTGGCAGTCAACCATAACCTCACACGTATGTCCTGGCAGTCAACCATAACCTCACACGTATGTCCTGGCAGTCAACTATAACCTCACACGTATGTCCTGGCAGTCAACCATAACCTCAGACGTATGTCCTGGCAGTTAGCCATAACCTCACACGTATGTCCTGGTATTTAGCCTGGTATCAACCATAACCTCACACGTATGTCCTGGCATTTAGCCTGGTATCAACCATAACCTCACACGTATGTCCTGGCAGTCAACCATAACCTAGAATAGAATGACAACCTTGATTGTGTCATAGAAATGCCAACACCATGCCATTGTTACAGTGACAGTATATCACTGCTAAATGATCATGACCTATGAATGAATCTTGAGGTTAGAGTGGCCACTAGATCCACATAATTTACATGGTTAGAGTGTCCACTAGATCCACACAAGTTCCATGGTTAGAGTGTCCACTAAATCCACACAAGTTCCATGGTTAGAGTGTCCACTAGATCCACACAACTTCCATGGTTAGAGTGTCCACTAGATCCACACAAGTTCCATGGTTAGAGTGGCCACTAGATCCACACAAGTTCCATGGTTAGAGTGTCCACTAGATCCACACAAGTTCCATGGTTAGAGTGTCCACTAGATCCACACAAGTTCCATGGTTAGAGTGTCCACTAGATCCACACAAGTTCCATGGTTAGAGTGTCCACTAGATCCACACAAGTTCCATGGTTAGAGTGGCCACTAGATCCACACAAGTTCCATGGTTAGAGTGTCCACTAGATCCACACAAGTTCCATGGTTAGAGTGTCCACTGATCCACACAAGTTCCACAGGTTAGAGTGACCACTAGATCCACACAAGTTCTACAGTTAGAGTGGTCAGTAGATCCACACAAGTTCCACAGGTTAGTGTGTCCACTAGATCCACACAAGTTCCACGGTTAGAGTGTCCACTAGATCCACACAAGTTCCATGGTTAGAGTGTCCACTAGATATACACAAGTTCCATGGTTAGAGTGTCCACTAGATCCACACAAGTTCCACAGGTTAGAGTGTCCACTAGATCCACACAAGTTCTATAGTTAGAGTGGCCACTAGATCCACACAAGTTCTACAGTCAGAGTGGCCACTAGATCCACACAAGTTCTACAGTTAGAGTGGCCACTAGATCCACACAAGTTCCACCAGTTAGAGTGTCCACTAGATCCACACAAGTTCCACATGTTAGAGTGGACACTAGATCCACACAATTTCCACAGGTTAGAGTGAACACTAGATCCACACAAGTTCCACATGTTAGAGTGGCCACTAGATCCAAACAAGTTCTACAGTTAGAGTGGTCACTAGATCCACACAATTTCCACAGATTAGAGTGACCACTAGATCCACACAAGTTCCACAGGTTAGAATGGTCATTAGATCCACACAAGTTAGAGTGGCCACTAGATCCACACAAGTTCCATGGTTAGAGTGGTTACTAAATTCACACAAGTTCAACAGATTTGGGGCCTCCACAAGGGGCAGTCACTCATGCCACAGGTTTGGGGCATCCACAGGTGGCAGCCACTCATGCCACAGGTTTGGGGCCTTCACAAGGGGCAGCCACTCATACCACAAGTTTGGGTCCTCCACAAGAGGCAGTCACTCATGCCACAGGTTTGGGGCCTCTGTCAGAGTCTTGCATAACACAAGACAAGTAGCTCGTTTTCTGGCAAGTGTGAAGTAATATCAAACTATCAAATCACACGAAGTGAATATCCGAAAGTATTATTCACACGCTTTATTGACGCGTTGCATTAATTATCGCACAAACATCGCGCACTGACAATCTATAGCAATCATTTCAACATGAACAAGATCACTACAATACATAATAATACATGCAAGCAATAAACATCTCACTTACAGTTAAACTATACAAGCATTCGACTCAGTCTCCCACTGTCGTACAGGCTAGCTCTCAAGGCAGATTCAAACTCAACTCGCATTCCCTTGCGACCTGTCCCTTCAACGATCTCAGCCCGTCTGCCAGTCCTGGCGTCCTACACGCTACACGCTCACGTCAGCTGGTGTCCCCTGCACGGTTCACGGGGTGAACTCAATTGCTGTGCGTGGCTGCTTATCCAGGCGTCGGCAAAGACGCCGCGTTCTCTCTGCCGTGTCTAACATTACTCAGGGTTGCGTGTTGTTATGGTGTCTGGCGTTGGTACAGACAACGCGTCGCAACCTCGGATGTGAGACCTTGACAGCCTCCACAAGGGGCAGTCACTCATGCCACAGATTTGGGGCCTCCACAAGGGGCAGTCACTCATGCCACAGGTTTGGGGCCTCCACATGTGGCAACCACTCATGCCACAGGTGGCAGCCATTCATGCCACAGGTGGCAGCCATTCATGCCACAGGTTTGGGGCCTTTACAAGGGGCAGCCACTCATACCACAGGTTTGGGGCCTCCACAAGGGGCAGCCACTCATACCACAGGTTTGGGGCCTCCACAAGGGGCAGTCACTCATGCCACAGTTTGGGCCTCAACAAGTGGCAGCCACTCATGCCACAGATTTGGGGCCTCCACAAGTGGTAGCCACTCGTGCCACAGATTTGGGGCCTCCACAAGGGGCAGACGCTCATACCACAGGTATCCTTTCTCAACTGTCCAAAGTGTGGACTGAGTGTGAGGCAGTAATCATCCTTGCCAGATAGTGGAGCACCTGGTTAATCCCTGGCCATTTGGTACTGAACACAGAGTATGCCACATCAGATAATGTTAAATGTCAAAAAGAGGACACCTATCCACAAACGCGAACATTTGTATACAGCCAGTGACATCCTGGTCTCTACTACAGAGTTGAGGCACTGTATTGCCGTAGTTCAGGCAGGAGAAGAAGAAGATTTTAATCTGTAGTGATAATTGTGCATTGAGGACATTGAGTAATATCTATTTGAATAATGTTGCATGAAACAGGACAAGAACACCTGGCTGTCTGTGATAGAAATGCTCAGGAAGAAAGACAAGTTGCCTGTTGTAGCCTTTACATTTTCCAAGAAAAAGATTGAAGAAAACTCTGCCAACTTGCAAAGTGTGGATCTGACCACGGCTGTGGAGAAGAGTGAGATTCACATCTTCTTTCACAAGTGTATCTCCAAACTGAAGGGATCGGACAGAAGCCTACCTCAGGTGAGTGCATCTCTTGTTTTAGTGTTTCATTGTCTGTTTGTGTCATTGTTCACAACCAAGGGCCATATTTGTTATCTGTTTGTTTCATTCCTCACAACTAGAGACCATATTTGTTATCTGTTTGTTTCATTGTTCAGAACCAGGGGCCATATTTGTTATCTGTTTGTTTCATTGTTCAGAACCAGGGGCCATATCTGTTATCTGTTTGTTTCATTGTTCAGAACCAGGGACCATATCTTGGCCATGAGAACCATCTTTGAGAAATGCAGAGTGTTCTGTGTAGAACTTCATACTTGCTGCTTTGTGGAACATCATGGCAGATATGGAGTTTGCAGCACATTTGATCTACTTAACTGGATTATGAACAACAAGCAACTGTCAGAGTAGCCAGTTAAACATCAAACTGGTTGGAAGGGCAAATGGAAGTAAGACAGCTGCATTCTCTCCCCTTATGTATTCAACATCTGTATAGAAAATGTAATGAGGAGAGCATGGATCTTAAGGACCTGAATCGTGCAATTATTATAAGGGTAAGGCTTAGTTCACTCATCACACAGGTGGACACAGCGCTGCAGAACGGCTGTCTCAGATAAGTGCAGGACCAAGGGAATGGAGGCAGAAGACCCAGTGACAGTGGGGGAGATCTAGGCTGCCCAGTGACAGGCTGGAAACAGTGTCACATTAGTGCAGGACCAAGGGAATGGAGGCAGAAGACCCAGTGACAGTGGGGGAGATCTAGGCTGCCCAGTGACAGTGAGGGAGATCTAGGCTGCCCAGTGACAGTGGAGGAGATCTAGGCTGCCCAGTGACAGTGAGGGAGATCTAGGCTGCCCAGTGACAGTGAGGGAGATCTAGGCTGCCCAGTGACAGTGGAGGAGATCTAGGCTGCCCAGTGACAGTGAGGGAGATCTAGGCTGCCCAGTGACAGTGGGGGAGATCTAGGCTGCCCAGTGACAGGCTGGAAACAGCGTCACAGTTCAGACCTCAATCAATATGAACATGTTGTTTGTGTTCTGAGAAGAAGTTTCTGGAACTGGCGGGTAATTACAACAATAGGAGAAAGAGTGGCATCATTGAAGAAGTTGGTGGAACTAGCAAGTAATTACAACAACAGCAGAAAGAGTGGCATCATTGAAGAAGTTGCTGGAACTGGCAAGTAATTACAACAACAACAGAAAGAGTGGCATCATTGAAGAAGTTGCTGGAATTGGCAAGTAATTACAACAAGAGCAGAAAGAGCGGCATCATTGAACAAGAGTGGGTACTCAGTTGCCCCATACCTCTGCCAGAACCTGGGAAGGACCACACAAAGATTTAGGGATTTTGTAAATTAATTTGTAAATGAAATGCTGAGATTTGTTTCGTTTTTCACATTATGTGCTTAATGGATATGTTTTGTAAATTATGTACTTAATTGATATGTTGTTTTGTAAATTATGTAATTGAAGGATATGTTGTTTTGTAAATGATGTGCTGACAGATGTATTGTGTGTTTTAGATGATGTGCTGAACATGTGTTTTCTCAATATAACTCGTGAACCAAACTGCCTCAATTTCAGGTGCTACAATTTGAGGATTTGCTGAAGAGGGGACTCGGCATCCACCACAGCGGAGTACTGCCAATACTGAAAGAGGTTGTGGAAATGTTGTTTCAGAAGGGGCTGGTCAAGGTAAGCTTTCAGCTGGCGATAGAAAGACATGGCATTGATGTGATTGTAGCTGATGTTTGCTGAAGGTGAAATTGGGTAACCAGACTGTCCAAAGGACAGCAATTGCTGTAGGTGAGGTCAGGTAACTAGACTGTCCAAAGGACAACAATTACTGTAGGTGAGGTCAGATAACCAGACTGCCTGGAGGACAGCAATTTCTGTAGGTGAGGTCAGATAACCAGACTGTCAAAAGGACAGCAATTGCTGTAGGTGAGGTCAGGTAACGGGAATGCCTGGAGGACAGCAATTGCTGTAGGTGAGGTCAGGTAACCAGACTGCCTGGAGGACAGCAATTGCTGTAGGTGAGGTCAGGTAACCAGACTGCCTGGAGGACAGCAATTTCTGTAGGTGAGGTCAGGTAACCAGACTGCCCAAAGGACAGCAATTGCTGTAGGTGAGGTCAGATAACCAGACTGCCTGGAGGACAACAATTGCTGTAGGTGAGGTCAGGTAACCATACTGCCTGGAGGACAACAATTGCTGTAGGTGAGGTCAGGTAACCAGACTGCCTGGAGGACAGCAATTTCTGTAGGTGAGGTCAGGTAACCAGACTGCCTGGAGGACAGCAATTTCTGTAGGTGAGGTCAGATAACCAGACTGCCTGGAGGACAACAATTGCTGTAGGTGAGGTCAGATAACCAGACTGCCTGGAGGACAACAATTGCTGTAGGTGAGGTCAGGTAACCAGACTGCCTGGAGGACAGCAATTTCTATAGGTGAGGTCAGATAACCAGACTGCCCAAAGGACAGCATTTGCTGTAGGTGAGGTCAGATAACCAGACTGCCTGGAGGACAACAATTGCTGTAGGTGAGGTCAGGTAACCATACTGCCTGGAGGACAACAATTGCTGTAGGTGAGGTCAGGTAACCAGACTGCCTGGAGGACAGCAATTGCTGTAGGTGAGGTTAGGTTGCCTGGGGGACAACATACCACAGACTGTACCCATACTTGGATATAACAAAATGAACGAACAAACTTTATTTTAAAAGGGTAACAAATTGGGCACGCAGGCCCGTCTTACATTCGGCCCTTTCGATCACTCATATTTCATTCATCAAATGTGCATGTTAAATTTATATAGGGAAAACAAAAACATTGTCAAATGGATTTTGTAAGCATAAACTATGCATATTACGCATGGTACATTCACATGGGGAAAAAAAACATTGTCAAATGAAAGTTGTAAACATAAACAGTGCATATTGCAATGTTGTGAGACACATCCCCCATCCACCCTCACACCCCGCAGCCACCCACACATCCCTCAGCCAGCCACACATCCCCCACCCACCACACGCCCACCCACCCACACATACCTCCACGCACTCACACAGACTCAGGCAAACATACATGCCACCACAAACCCACTGATCCCCCACCCACACACATTTCTCAACCCACACATACATCCCTCACCCATCCCATTACCGACACACCCACCCACATATTCTCCACCACCCAACCACACACCCGCAACCACCCAGCAAAACACACATCACAAAACAACACATACATACCCCCGTGAACCCACACATCCCACACCTATCCACACATACATCCCGCACCCTCACAATTTTCCTCACCCACCCACACACACATCAGCCAACCTACACCCACTCACCCACCCAATATCCGCCAACTCTCAACTACACATCCCCCACCTATACGTGACCACTAGATCCACACAAGTTCTACAGGTTAGAGTGACCACTAGATCCACACAAGTTCTACAGGTTAGAGTGACCACTAGATGCACACAAGTTCTACAGGTTAGAGTGACCACTAGATGCACACAAGTTCCACAGTTAGAGTGACCACTAGATCCACACAAGTTCCACAGTTAGAGTGACCACTAGATCCACACAAGTTCTACAGGTTAGAGTGACCACTAGATGCACACAAGTTCCACAGTTAGAGTGACCACTAGATGCACACAAGTTCCACAGGTTAGAGTGACCACTAGATCCACACAAGTTCCACAGGTTAGAGTGACCACTAGATCCACACAAGTTCCACAGATTAGAGTGACCACTAGATTCACACAAGTTCCACAGTTAGAGTGACCACTAGATGCACACAAGTTCCACAGGTTAGAGTGACCACTAGATCCACACAAGTTCCACAGGTTAGAGTGACCACTAGATCCACACAAGTTCCACAGATTAGAGTGACCACTAGATTCACACAAGTTCCACAGGTTAGAGTGACCACTAGATCCACACAAGTTCCACAGATTAGAGTGACCACTAGATTCACACAAGTTCCATGGTTAGAGTGACCACTAGATCCACAAAAGTTCCACAGGTTAGAGTGACCACTAGATCCACACAAGTTCCATGGTTAGAGTGACCACTAGATCCACACAAGTTCCATGGTTAGCGTGACCACTAGATCCACAAAAATTCCACAGGTTAGAGTAACCACTAGATCCACACAAGTTCCATGGTTAGAGTGACCTCTAGATCCACACAAGTTCCATGGTTAGAGTGGCCACTAGATCCACACAAGTTCCATGGTTAGAGTGACCACTAGATCCACACAAGTTCCATGGTTAGAGTGGCCACTAGATCCACACAAGTTCCACAGGTTAGAGTGGCCACTAGATCCACACAAATTCCACAGGTTAGAGTGACCACTAGATTCACACAAGTTCCATGGTTAGAGTGACCTCTAGATCCACACAAGTTCCATGGTTAGAGTGACCACTAGATCCACACAAGTTCCACAGGTTAGAGTGGCCACTAGGTCCACACAAATTTGACAGGTTAGAGTGGCCACTAGATTCACACAAGTTCCATGGGTAGAGTGACCACTAGATCCACACAAGTTCCACAGGTTAGAGTGACCACTAGATTCACACAAGTTCCATGGTTAGAGTGGCCTGTACAGTTATACTTACGCAGTGCCTGACTAAACATATCATGTGACTGGAGGAACCAATCAATGTGGCCAGGATACAATGAAAGCAGTAAATGAACCATGGCTCAGTGTGTGATAACATTGCTCTATACAAATTGATTGATTACGTTGCTCCATACAAATTGTGTAATTACATTCCTCCATACAAATTGTGTAATTACATTCCTCCATACAAATTGAGTGATTATATTGCTCCATACAATTTGAGTGATTATATTGCTCCATACAAATTGTGTGATTATATTGCTCCATACAAATTGTGTGATTATATTGCTCCATACAAATTGTGTGATTATATTGCTCCATACAAATTGTGTGATTACATTGCTCCATACAAATTGTGTGATTACATTCCTCCATACAAATTGTGTGATTACATTCCTCCATACAAATTGTGTGATTATATTGCTACATACAAATTGTGTGATTACATTGCTCCATACAAATTGTGTGATTACATTCCTCCATACAAATTGTGTGATTACATTCCTCCATACAAATTGTGTGATTATATTGCTACATACAAGTTATGTGATTATATTGCTCCATACAAATTGTGTGATTACCTTCCTTTATACAAATTGTGTGATTATATTGCTCCATACAAATTGTGTGATTACATTGCTCCATACAAATTGTGTGATTACATTCCTCCATACAAATTGTGTGATTACATTCCTCCATACAAATTGTGTGATTATATTGCTACATACAAGTTATGTGATTATATTGCTCCATACAAATTGTGTGATTACCTTCCTTTATACAAATTGTGTGATTATATTGTTCCAAACAAATTGAGTGATTATATTCCTCCATACAAGTTGTGTGATTATATTGCTCCATACAAATTGTGTGATTACATTCCTCCATACAAATTGTGATTACATTGCTCCATACAAATTGTGTGATTATATTGCTCCATACAAATTGGGTGATTACATTGCTCCATACAAATTGTGTGAGTACGTTGCTCCATACAAATTGTGTGATTACGTTGCTCCATACACATTGTGTGATTACAATTGCTCCATACAAATTGTGTGATTACATTGCTCCATACAGATTGTGTGATTACATTGCTCCATACAAATTGTGTAATTACATTCCTCCATACAAATTGTGTGATTACATTGCTGCATACAAATTGTGTAATTATATTGTTCTATACAAATTGTGTGATTACATTCCTCCATAACAATTGTGTGATTATATTGCTCCATACAAATTGTGTGATTATATTGCTCCATACAAATTGTGTGATTACATTGCTCCATACAAATTGTTTGATTACGTTGCTGCATACAAATTGTGTGATTATATTGCTCCATACAAATTGTGTGATTACATTGCTCCATACAAATTGTGTGATTATATTGCTCAGACAAATTATGTGATTACATTGCTCCATACAAATTGTGTGATTATATTGCTCCATTCAATTTGTGTGATTATATTCCTCGATACAAATTGAGTGATTATATTGCTCCATACAAATTGTGTGATTATATTGCTCCATACAAATTGTGTGATTATATTGCTCCATACAAATTGTGTGATTATATTTCTCCATACAAATTTGTGTGATTACATTGCTCCATACTAATTGTGTGATTACATTGCTCCATACAAATTGTGTGACTACATTGCTCCATACAAATTGTGTGATTACATTGTTCCATACAAATTGTGTGATTATATTGCTCCATACAAATTGAGTGATTACACTGCTGCATACAAATTGAGTAATTACATTGGTCCATGCAGATTCAGTGATGTCTTCTTTATCTTGTGCTGTCCAGATCCTCTTTGCCACAGAAACATTTGCAATGGGAGTTAACATGCCAGCTAGAACAGTCATTTTTGACAGCATCCGCAAACATGACGGCATCAACTTCCGCAACCTGCTGCCTGGAGAGTACATACAGATGGCAGGTCGAGCGGGGAGGAGAGGGCTGGACACTACTGGCACTGTGATTCTCCTCTGTAAGGGAGATGTGCCAGAGATGTCTGAACTGCACCATATGATGTTGGTATGTCAGTTTGTCTTGTGCCAGTCTCTCGTCTCCCAGCACCATATGATGTTGGTATGTCAGTTTGTCTTGTGTCAATCTCTCGTCTCCCTGCACCATTTGATGTTGGTATGTCAGTTTGTCTTGTGTCAATCTTTCGTCTCCCTGCACCATTTGATGTTGGTATGTCAGTTTGTCTTGTGCCAATCTCTCATCTCCCTGCACCATTTGATGTTGGTATGTCAGTTTGTCTTGTGCCAGTCTCTCATCTCCCTGCACCATTGATGTTGGTATGTCAGTTTGTCTTGTGCCAGTTTCTCGTCTCCCTGCACCATTTGATGTTGGTACATCAGTTTGTCTTGTGCCAGTCTCTCGTCTCCCTGCACCATTGATGTTGGTATGTCAGTTTGTCTTGTGCCAATCTCTCATCTCCCTGCACCATTTGATGTTGGTATGTCAGTTTGTCTTGTGTCAATCTCTCGTCTCCCTGCACCATTTGATGTTGGTATGTCAGTTTGTCTTGTGCCAGTCTCTCGTCTCCCTGCACCATTTGATGTTGGTATGTCAGTTTGTCTTGTGCCAGTCTCTCGTCTCCCTGCACCATTTGATGTTGGTATGTCAGTTTGTCTTGTGCCAATCTCTCATCTCCCTGCACTATTTGATGTTGGTATATCAGTTTGTCTTGTGCCAATCTCTCATCTCCCTGCACCATTTGATGTTGGTATGTCAGTTTGTCTTGTGCCAGTCTCTCGTCTCCTAGTGGTTGTTTTTCCCCACTTCTGCTGTGTAGTATATGGGGCATGTGGAGTCTACATTCTTGAGCTCATGTCTCACATGATTTGTATTTAGTCTGATCACATAAGACACCTGATGCTGTTGTGGCTTGAGTCCAATCACATAAGTTTCCCGGAGCTGTGGTGGCTTGAGTCCAATCATGTAAGACTCCTGGAGATGTGGTGGCTTGTGTCCAATCATGTAAGACTCCTGGAGCTGTGGTGGCTTGAGTCCAATCACATAAGTTTCCTGGTGCTGTGGTGGCTTGAGTCCAATCACATAAGACTCCTGGAGCTGTGGTGGCTTGTGTCCAATCATGTAAGACTCCTGGAGCTGTGGTGGCTTGAGTCCAATCACATAAGTTTCCTGGTGCTGTGGTGGCTTGAGTCCAATCACATAAGACTCCTGGAGCTGTGGTGGCTTGAGTCCAATCATGTAAGACTCCTGGAGCTGTGGTGGTTTGTGTCCAATCACATAAGACTCCTGGAGCTGTGGTGGCTTGTGTCCAATCATGTAAGACTCCTGGAGCTGTGGTGGCTTGTGTCCAATCATGTAAGACTCCTGGAGCTGTGGTGGCTTGTGTCCAATAATGTAAGACTCCTGGAGCTGTGGTGGCTTGTGTCCAATCACATAAGTTTCCTGGAGCTGTGGTGGCTTGAGTCCAATCACATAAGTTTCCTGGTGCTGTGGTGGCTTGAGTCCAATCACATAAGACTCCTGGAGCTGTGGTGGCTTGTGTCCAATCGTGTAAGACTCCTGGAGTTGTTTTGTCCAGACAGGTACCTGTGACGGGACAGCCCCGGCAGCATCCGAATGACACAAGTTAAAAAGGAATTAAAGAGCCCACAATAATTTTCTATCATTCTCTTAAAGCATAAACGTCCACCAGAAAATGATAGAAATGCAATAAGATTGAAAACAAGAGGAAAATACATTTTGACCACGCACGCCCCATCATTTCTGTAATGCTAGGTCTGAGAAAGCTTTGATGTCCAGATCAAACGTAAAAACCCAGACACCACGGCACCAGTCGGCACCAGTGGGCGGGCGCTATCAAAGGTTGAAAACTCACTGTTTTCAGTTGATACATGCGGAGCCAGTCAGTTGAGATTGACGTGTTAGTTTAGAATCCTGTGGTTGGAATAGGGGCAGACACCTAACACCTTAGTTCAACAGGACCTAACGTGTGAACCAGCCACGGCAGAATGGGAGATAAGAGGGTCAGCCAGACCCGTCTGAAATAACACATGCGGTAAAAGTCCAGACATTGGGGAGACGGGACAACGTCTGTAGTTGCCACCCCAAAGGAGCAATTAGGACCAGATACTTAACACCTCACTGCAATACAGCGGCAAAGTAGGAACACATGGCTGACACATTTCTGACAGCAACCAAGGAAGGCTTGTGTTAACCGCAGATGGGGATGTAGTTATGACGCAACGTCTATTGCATCGCTAGCGAAGCATGTTTCATTGTTTCAGACATGTGGCAGAACATTGGTCAATTTGATTGACAGATGAAACTACCCTTCACAGGAAAGGAGGAGGGGTGAGAAGAGTTTGGGACGTAATCCATCCCGTCATTGTACATGGAAAAATAGGTGGAGTTAATTAATAGGGGATATATTAATTAGCCAACGTGAAAACTAGCCAGGGATGAAGAGAATAAAACTACATGCATGGCCAGCAAGACTTCAGACGCAAATTCACAATAGCATTCTTAGGATACCTACTGGAGAAATATTAACATTTCGTTCTGTTGGACTTCTGTACGAAGTCGTATGACAGGATTTCCTAGCTATAACCCAGGTAATACCATTATTCTGAGTTTGTCTGCTAGTCTGAAGGCCTTATAGTTTCTTGTTTCTGTTTATTCTCCAAAACTTTACACTCGTGGATTTTCTTTGTACTTAATGTTCCAGTTTCTAGATTTACTATTACACTGTGAACTTTATCTTCTTCTTTCATTCACTACTTGGTTGTCTGATTTGTTGTATGTGATAATTTGGAGAAATCCATTATCCAAGCTACATGAGCGTGTGGCTTATGCATGTACAGGAGATACATTTAGATTCATCCTGTATGATGTTAAACATTGGGGAGACTGACTACTTAGGAGAAATTCCTGAGAGCTACCAGTCTCTTGATAGCGTCCAATTAACATTGATTATTTGGACCAACACTTTGAGTGCCTACCAAGATTGTGGTGAAACCACTTGGTTTGAGGAATGGCACCAGTTCACCTTGTCTGCATGATGTCTGCATGAGGACAGACATGACTTAGGACATTCAATATCCCAGACAGATTCAGGGAAGGCATTTAATGTTCGACAGGACTGTGCGACCAGCCCTTCCGACAAGACAGTATGAATGAATCAGAAAGGGAAAGAGTAAGTGAGGTGAACTTATATGGGAAACACTCCATTACACAAATGTATATGAATATGTATGTTTTGAGCTATAGATGTTCTAAATAGTTTTATTAATATATACATATATATTTATTTATTTAGAACTGATATATGTTTATGTAACATGCCATCATCTATCATCATACCATCATATATTATGACTTGAATGTATGTTTATATAAATGTATAGACATATGTGTTTGAGATGTGTAGACGTAGATACTACCCATCTCCGTTCGTTTCATTCCAGATCTCTTAGGAGCAATGGACAGTCAACAACCCATATCAGGAAGTGACTTAGCCTTGTGAGGGACCAATTTGGACTCCTTCAATCTGACAGTGAACTGCGTCTCACTGGGGGGAAAATGACCTATGTGCTTCTGAGCTTTTCAGCCAGATGAGTTACGTATACCATAATATAATCATCATCATCATATGATCATCAATAGCAATAATAAACACAGTTGTTGTATTTTAAAACTCAAGTTGTCCGTATAATTCTAAATGTTTATAAATGTTTGTGTAGCGTAATCAAGTACACACATTTTGTATCATTTAGTGGGGGTTCACACATATTGTCCAGAAGTGGGAATCTATGTCCGGGAGGTACTTTGTCTATGCAGTCATAAGTAACCAGATTACGTTGCATGTCTTAACTCCTCCTTTCTCCCTTCTGGTGATACCAAGTACAGCCAAAACTATATAGATATATTATATCTTCAACGAGCCACTTCTTCGCTGTTTTCTTGAGTATCAGGGACAGTGTCTTAAATCAGCATAACAGACATTTGTTCCACGTTTTCTCTCTGACAGAGTTAGGGGATCTTAAACTGCATCCAGAACTAAACACCAGTAGAAGAAAATGATTATGGCTGAGTGGTTGCCCATCTGGGATCTAACCCCAGCCAGTTGGTGACAGTACCTACTGGTCCCGATGTCGTGGGTTTGATCCTAATCGGGGCGGATTTGAATGTTGAAAACTGGACTTACTTGTGTTGTCAGGTCCAGGCAGCCTCACCTGGGTACCAGGACACGTCTGTGGAGGTCACGGTGGCCGGCTTGGCACTGACCACGTCTGCCATGGAGTTCTGATTGGTCTCTACACATATACACGGAGTTCTGATTGGTCTCTACACATATACATGGAGTTTTTATTGGTTTCTACACATGTACACGGAGTTCTGATTGGTCTCTACACATATACACGGAGTTCTGATTGGTCTCTACACATATACATGGAGTTCTGATTGGTTTCTACACATGTACACGGAGTTCTGATTGGTCTCTACACATATACACGGAGTTCTGATTGGTCTCTACACATATACATGGAGTTCTTATTGGTTTCTACACATGTACACGGAGTTCTGATTGGTCTCTACACATATACATGGAGTTCTGATTGGTTTCTACACATGTACACGGAGTTCTGTTTGGTCTCTACACATATACATGGAGTTCTTATTGGTTTCTACACATGTACACGGAGTTCTGATTGGTCTCTACACATATACACGGAGTTCTGATTGGTCTCTACACATATACATGGAGTTCTGATTGGTTTCTACACATGTACACGGAGTTCTGATTGGTCTCTACACATATACATGGAGTTCTGATTGGTTTCTACACATGTACACGAAGTTCTGATTGGTCTCTACACATATACATGGAGTTCTGATTGGTTTCTACACATGTACACGGAGTTCTGATTGGTCTCTACACATATACATGGAGTTCTGATTGGTTTCTACACATGTACACGGAGTTCTGATTGGTCTCTACACATATACATGGAGTTCTGATTGGTTTCTACACATGTACACGGAGTTCTGTTTGGTCTCTACACATATACACGGAGTTCTGATTGGTCTCTACACATATACATGGAGTTCTGATTGGTCTCTACACATATACACGGAGTTCTGATTGGTCTCTACACATATACATGGAGTTCTGATTGGTCTGTACACATGTAAAATGAGTGCTGATTGGTCTCTACACATGTACACTGAGTTCTGATTGGTCTCTACACATATACACATACACATATACATATATACATATACATATATACATATGCTACTGAGTGAATGCGTGGCGCGACACTGTGAGCTGTGAGTTTCGTGTGAAATGCTTTTGAATCTGCCCGAGGATTTTTGGAACGTGACTGCATGTTCGGAGCGATGGCAGATGGCTATGTCCTAGAGTTGACCGGTTCTTGCCTTATGCAGAAATGTGTGGCTGCTGGGCTTCTGGTTGACTGCCACTGCCATCGACGATGAACTGTATTTCGTGCACTGTGTGGGTGAACATCTAGGAAACATCCAGTTGGGAAAATGACTGCCGATTCCATCAGAAATGAACTGGGTGTTTTGTGGGGGACTATTGTGTTGACATTCTGGTGGCGGCATTATGCACAGTGTATCTGTGCGGGCTGTTGTTTGTCAAGACTCCTGTCTTTTCCACTTTTCACATTGGGCAGTGGGGAGCGTTTTGTGTGATATTCACTGGCACAGGAACGGAGCATAATGGGGATGACCCGTTGCTGTGAAGTTGGAACTGCGACTAACTAACTAACTAACATATACACAGAGTTCTGATTGGTCTCTACACATGTAAAATGAGTGCTGATTGGTCTCTACACATGTACACTGAGTTCTGATTAGTCTCTACACATTACACTGAGTTCTGATTGGTCTCTACACATGTCCACTGAGTTCTGATTGGTCTCTACACATGTACACTGAGTTCTGATTGGTCTCTACACATGTACGAGAGCAAGTTAATAAGTAAGCCACAAATGGCTGTAGAAAAATAACTACTCATAACTTGAAACCAGTTTATTTTCAGACATACATTGTCCCTTTATTTCTCAACAAAATTTCCACCAACATTGATGCACTTATCCCATAGTTTTATCAGTCCTCCCAAACTGGCTGCATAGAACTGTGTGCTTTGTTTTCATTTACCTACCTGCCCACAGAACTGTGTGACTTACTATTGACTCGCCCTCGTAACTTTTTGTACCCAGCTATGCACCGCTTTATGAGATAAACATTTGTCAGCATAAATACTGAAAACCCACCTTGGCGGGAGACATTTCGCGGATGACACCGAAGTTGAATGTGAAGTGAAAACGTGGTTTAGAAGCCAGGGCACACAGTTCTATGCAGTCGGTTTGGGAGGACTGATAAAATGATAGGATAAGTGCATCAATGTTGGTGGAAATTATGTTGAAATAAAGGGACAATGTATGTATAAAAATAAAATGGTTTAAAGTTGCTATCATATTGAGTTATTTTTCTACAGCCATTTGTGACTTACTTATTAACTTACCCTCGTAGTACCATATGCCCAGTGCAGCTTGAGGTGTGTTACAGGGTCCTTGACTACATACGACCTGTGTCACATGATCTGTGTCATATGATTTGTGTCATGTGATCTGTTCATTTGTTGACTTCTGTCATGTGATCTGTCTGTTTGTTGCCTTGTGTCGTGTGATCTGTCCATTTAGTGACTTTTGTCATGTGATCTATCCATTTGGTGACTTTTTTTATGTGATCTGCACATTTGTTGACATGTGTCATGTGATCCATCCATTTGTTGACTTGTGTCATGTGATATGTCTGTTTGTATGCCTTGTGTCATGTGATATGTCTGTTTGTATGCCTTGTGTCATGTGATCTATCCATTTCTTGACTTGTGTCATGAGATCCGTCCAATTCTTGACTTGTGTCATGAGATCCGTCCATTTCTTGATGTGTGTTATGTGATCTGTCCATTTGTTGACGTGTGTTATGTGATCTGTCCATTTGTTGACTTGTGTTATGTGATCTGTCCATTTGTTGACTTTTCTCTTGCTCTATAACTGGAACTGTTGTACACAGATAGAGGTAACTGGATATACTACATTCTCGTAATATCAGATTTCATAATAGTTGTATAGTTGACTCAACAAAATGGACATAATTGTTGGATAGTTGACTCAACAACAGGACATGATAGTTGGGTAATTGACTTAACAACATGGACATAATTGTTGGATAATTGACTCAACAACATGGACATAATTGTTGGATAATTGACTCAACAATATGGACATAATTGTTGGATAGTTGACTCAACAACATGGACATAATTGTTGGATAATTGACTCAACAACATGGACATAATTGTTGGATAATTGACTCAACAATGTGGACATAATTGTTGGATAGTTGACTCAACAACATGGACATAATTGTTGGATAGTTGACTCAACAACATGGACATAATAGTTGGATAGTTGACTCAACAATATGGACATAATTGTTGGATAGTTGACTTAACAACATGGACATAATTATTAGATAGTTGACTCAACAATATGGACATAATTGTTGGATAGTTGACTCAACAACATGGACATAATTGTTGGATAATTGACTCAACAACATGGACATAATTGTTGGATAATTGACTCAACAATGTGGACATAATTGTTGGATAGTTGACTCAACAACATGGACATAATTGTTGGATAGTTGACTCAACAACATGGACATAATAGTTGGATAGTTGACTCAACAATATGGACATAATTGTTGGATAGTTGACTTAACAACATGGACATAATTATTAGATAGTTGACTCAACAATATGGACATAATTGTTGGATAGTTGACTCAACAACATGGACATAATTGTTGGATAATTGACTCAACAACATGAACATAATTGTTGGATAATTGACTCAACAACATGGACATAATTGTTGGATAGTTGACTCAACAACATGGACATAATTGTTGGATAGTTTACTCAACAACATGGACATAATAGTTGGATAGTTGACTCAATAAAATTGACATAATTGTTGGATAGTTGACTCAACAATATGGACATAATTGTTGGATAGTTGACTCTACAACATGGACATAATTGTTGGATAGTTGACTCAACAACATGGACATAATTATTGTATAATTGACTCAACAACATGGACATAATAGTTGTGTAATTGACTCAACAACATGGACAATATTGTTGGATAGTTGACTCAGTGACATGGACATACTTGTTGGATAGCTGACTCAACAACATGGACATAATTATTGGACAATTGACACAACAACATGAACATAATAGTTGGATAGTTGACTCAACAACAATGACATAATTGTTGGATAGTTGACTCAACAACATGGACATAATTGTTGGATAGTTGACTCAACAATATGGACATAATTGTTGGATAGTTGACTCAACAACATGGACATAATTGTTGGATAATTGACTCAACAACATGGACATAATTGTTGGATAATTGACTCAACAACATGGACATAATTGTTGGATAGTTGACTCAACAACATGGACATAATAGTTGGATAGTTGACTCAACAACATGGACAATATTGTTGGATAATTGACTCAGTGACATGGACATACTTGTTGGATAGTTGACTCAACAAAATGGACATAATTGTTGGACAATTGACACAACAACATGAACATAATAGTTGGATAGTTGACTCAACAACAATGACATAATTGTTGGATAGTTGACTCAACAACATAGACATAATTGTTGGATAGTTGACTCAACAATATGGACATAATTGTTGGATAGTTGACTCAACAACATGGACATAATTGTTGGATAATTGACTCAACAACATGGACATAATTGTTGGATAATTGACTCAACAACATGAACATAATAGTTGGATAGTTGACTCAACAACATGGACATAATAGTTGTATAATTGACTCAACAACATGGACATAATAGTTGTATAATTGACTCAACAACATGGACATAATAGTTGTATAATTGACTCAACAACATGGACATAATTATTATATAATTGACGCAACAACATGGACATAATTGTTGGATAGTTGACTCAACAATATGGACATAATTGTTGGATAGTTGACTCAACAATATGGACATAATTGTTGGATAGTTGACTCAACAACATGGACATAATTGTTGGATAGCTGACTCAACAACATGGACATAATTATTGGATAGTTGACTCAACAATATGGACATAATTGTTGGATAATTGACTCTACAACATGAACATAATAGTTGGATAGTTGACTCAACAACATGGACATAATAGTTGTATAATTGACTCAACAACATGGACATAATAGTTGTATAATTGACTCAACAACATGGACATAATAGTTGTATAATTGACTCAACAACATGGACATAATTATTATATAATTGACGCAACAACATGGACATAATTGTTGGATAGTTGACTCAACAATATGGACATAATTGTTGGATAGTTGACTCAACAATATGGACATAATTGTTGGATAATTGACTCAACAACATGAACATAATAGTTGGATAGTTGACTCAACAACATGGACATAATAGTTGTATAATTGACTCAACAACATGGACATAATAGTTGTATAATTGACTCAACAACATGGACATAATAGTTGTATAATTGACTCAACAACATGGACATAATTATTATATAATTGACGCAACAACATGGACATAATTGTTGGATAGTTGACTCAACAATATGGACATAATTGTTGGATAGTTGACTCAACAATATGGACATAATTGTTGGATAGTTGACTCAACAACATGGACATAATTGTTGGATAGCTGACTCAACAACATGGACATAATTATTGGATAGTTGACTCAACAATATGGACATAATTGCTGGATAGTTAACTCAAAAACATGAACATAATTATTGGATAGTTGACTCAACAACATGGACATAATAGTTGTGCAATTGACTCAACATCATGGACAATATTGTTGGATAGTTGACTCAACAACATGGACATAATAGTTGTATAATTGACTCAACAACATGGACATAATAGTTGTGTAATTGACTCACCAACATGGACAATATTGTTGGATAGTTGACTCAGTGACATGGACATACTTGTTGGAAATTTGACTCAACAACATGGACATAATTGTTGGACAATTGACTCAACAACATGAACATAATAGTTAGATAGTTGACTCAACAACATGGACATAATAGTTGTATAATTGACTCAACAACATGGACATAATAGTTGTATAATTGACTCAACAACATGGACATAATAGTTGTATAATTGACTCAACAACATGGACATAATTATTGTATAATTGACTCAACAACATGGACATAATTGTTGGATAGTTGACTCAACAATATGGACATAATTGTTGGATAGTTGACTCAACAATATGGACATAATTGTTGGATAGTTGACTCAACAACATGGACATAATTGTTGTATAGTTGACTCAACAACATGGACATAATCATTCGATAGTTGACTCAACAATATGGACATAATTGTTGAATAGTTGACTCAACAACATGGACATAATAGTTGGATAGTTGATTCAACAATATGGACATAATTTTTGGGTAATTGACTCAACAACATAGACATAATTGTTGGATAGTTGATTCAACAATATGGACATAATTGTTGGATAATTGACTCAACAACAGGGCATACTATTTGGATAGTTGACTCAGTGACATGGAAATAATACTTAGATAGTTGACTCAAGGACATGGACACAATAGTTGGGTAGTTGACTCAGGGCTGCCTCAGGCTCTACTTCCGTGGTATCTAAATGTCAGTGCTGTAAGCTCACCCGTCATTTATTGTTGGTACAATGAGACTGAAGAGCTCCGTCCTGTCTGTACATCTTGCCTGTCATTTCGCTCTGCTCACAGTTCTCCACTCCACTTGGCAGCGACAATCTCATTTAGATCCAGTTTGACATTGCCCATGCATCTCCTCAGTGATTACCTTCTTCTGACTTGTGTTTGCTATTTATGGGATATGTCAGTGTGTTTTCTGTCTGTTCGATGTGTCGGTTTTTGCTGTCTGTTCGATGTGTCAGTCCATAAGCGACATGTTTCTTGTTACTACGCCTATGACTCATGCGTGGTTTAATTAGCACTTTATGATATATAGGCATCAACAATACTTGGGTTGATACCCATGATCGTATACGACATAGTCTAGTTTACAATCTTTAATACTTGGGTTGATACCCATGATCTTATCGACATAGTCTAGTTTACAATCTTTAATACTTGGGTTGATACCCATGATCTTATCGACATAGTCTAGTTTACAATCTTTAATACTTGGGTTGATACCCATGATCTTATCGACATAGTCTAGTTTACAATCTTTAATACTTGGGTTGATACCCATGATCTTATCGACATAGTCTAGTTTACAATCTTTAATACTTGGGTTGATACCCATGATCTTATCGACATAGTCTAGTTTACAATCTTTAATACTTGGGTTGATAACCATGATCTTATCGACATAGTCTAGTTTACAATCTTTAATACTTGGGTTGATACCCATGATCTTATCGACATAGTCTAGTTTACAATCTTTAATACTTGGGTTGATACCCATGATCTTATCGACATAGTCTAGTTTACAATCTTTAATACTTGGGTTGATACCCATGATCTTATCGACATAGTCTAGTTTACAATCTTTAATACTTGGGTTGATACCCATGATCTTATCGACATAGTCTAGTTTACAATCTTTAATACTTGGGTTGATACCCATGATCTTATACGACATAGTCTAGTTTACAATCTTTAATACTTGGGTTGATACCCATGATCTTATCGACATAGTCTAGTTTACAATCTTTAATACTTGGGTTGATACCCATGATCTTATCGACATAGTCTAGTTTACAATCTTTAATACTTGGGTTGATACCCATGATCTTATCGACATAGTCTAGTTTACAATCTTTAATACTTGGGTTGATACCCATGATCTTATCGACATAGTCTAGTTTACAATCTTTAATACTTGGGTTGATACCCATGATCTTATATGACATAGTCTAGTTTACAATCTTTAATACTTGGGTTGATACCCATGATCTTATACGACATAGTCTAGTTTACAATCTTTAATACTTGGGTTGATACCCATGATCTTATCGACATAGTCTAGTTTACAATCTTTAATACTTGGGTTGATACCCATGATCTTATACGACATAGTCTAGTTTACAATCTTTAATACTTGGGTTGATACCCATGATCTTATCGACATAGTCTAGTTTACAATCTTTAATACTTGGGTTGATACCCATGATCTTATACGACATAGTCTAGTTTACAATCTTTAATACTTGGGTTCTTCTTCTTCTTCGTTCATCCGGAGTATTTTTTCGGACGTGATTGCGTTGTGCCTGTTTACAGCAGAGCTGCGTTCTTGCGCCGTTAGGCCGACACATCCAACTTCTGCGGGCATTTGTTGACCGGGTTAACCTTCCCGGGTAATACTTGGGTTGATACCCATGATCTTATCGACATAGTCTAGTTTACAATCTTTAATACTTGGGTTGATACCCATGATCTTATCGACATAGTCTAGTTTACAATCTTTAATACTTGGGTTGATACCCATGATCTTATCGACATAGTCTAGTTTACAATCTTTAATACTTGGGTTGATACCCATGATCTTATCGACATAGTCTAGTTTACAATCTCTATGACTCTGCGTTCATAGCAACTCATGTGCGGACAGCTCATCCTTTCTATGACATGCACCTCTTCTTTGTGCGGACGTACTTCTGCGCCATTTCATTGATATCTCAAGATGATGGCCTGGTTTTCTCATCATCGCCATCTCTACTATTTTACTAGGCTAGGTTTCCTCACTTCCACTGTACATTTGATACCAACCAGCTATTCGAAACAGAACTCAACACCTCCTCACGAACATCACACAAACACTGTTTCCACTTGTTTATTCTCCAAGTATTGTCAACACTGTCATTTATAAACAATGTCATTTATACCCACGCTCACCGCTCATACTAACACTTAGAGAACACACAATGACTATCAACTAACTAATAATGTAGTGGCACAATGTGTGGCCGTGCTACGGAGCCAAGAACCACGTCTAAACTTGACAGTGACCCAAGCCCAACTGATTTGAAAGTGACGTTTTGTCCTTTCGCAAAACGTCCTGAGTGCTTTCCATGCTTAAGTGACCAACGCTCGTGGTGGGTCACTTTGCAAAGTCTCCTCGTACAGACCGCGCTTTATCCACAATCCTGCCATGATCAACACCTCTGTAAACTCGATCATGGCAGTCAGTATGTTTACTCTCTGTTTGATATGTCAGTGTGTTTGCTCTCTGTTTGATATGTCACTGTGTTTGCTCTCTGTTTGATATGTCACTATGTTTGCTCTCTGTTTGATATGTCACTGTGTTTACTCTCTGTTTGATATGTCACTGTGTTTGCTCTCTGTTTGATATGTCAGTGTGTTTGCTCTCTGTTTGATGTGTCACTGTGTTTGCTCTCTGTTTGATGTGTCACTGTGTTTGCTCTCTGTTTGATATGTCAGTGTGTTTGCTCTCTGTTTGATATGTCAGTGTGTTTGCTCTCTCTTTTATGTGTCACTGTGTTTGCTCTCTGTTTGATGTGTCACTGTGTTTTCTCTCTGTTTGATGTCAGTGTGTTTACTCTCTGTTTGATATGTCAGTGTGTTTACTCTCTGTTAGATATGTCACTGTGTTTACTCTCTGTTTGATATGTCACTGTGTTTGCTCTCTGTTTGATGTGTCACTGTGTTTGCTCTCTGTTTGATGTCAGTGTGTTTGCTCTCTGTTTGATATGTCAGTGTGTTTGCTCTCTTTTTGATGTGTCAGTGTGTTTGCTCTCTGTTTGATATGTCAGTGTGTTTGCTCTCTGTTTGATGTCAGTGTGTTTGCTCTCTGTTTGATGTCACTGTGTTTGCTCTCTGTTTGATGTGTCACTGTGTTTGCTCTCTGTTTGATATGTCAGTGTGTTTACTCTCTGTTTGATGTCACTGTGTTTGCTCTCTGTTTGATGTGTCACTGTGTTTGCTCTCTGTTTGATATGTCACTGTGTTTGCTCTGTTTGATGTCACTGTGTTTGCTCTCTGTTTGATATGTCAGTGTGTTTGCTCTCTGTTTGATATGTCAGTGTGTTTGCTCTCTGTTTGATATGTCACTGTGTTTACTCTCTGTTTGATATGTCACTGTGTTTGCTCTCTGTTTGATGTCACTGTGTTTGCTCTCTGTTTGATGTCAGTGTGTTTGCTCTCTGTTTGATATGTCAGTGTGTTTGCTCTCTGTTTGATGTCAGTGTGTTTGCTCTCTGTTTGATATGTCACTGTGTTTGCTCTCTGTTTGATGGCAGTGTGTTTACTCTCTGTTTGATGTCACTGTGTTTGCTCTCTGTTTGATATGTCAGTGTGTTTGCTCTCTGTTTGATATGTCAGTGTGTTTGCTCTCTGTTTGATATGTCATTGTGTTTACTCTCTGTTTGATATGTCACTGTGTTTACTCTCTGTTTGATATGTCAGTGTGTTTGCTCTCTGTTTGATATGTCAGTGTGTTTGCTCTCTGTTTGATATGTCTCTGTGTTTACTCTCTGTTTGATATGTCAGTGTGTTTGCTCTCTGTTTGATATGTCACTGTGTTTGCTCTCTGTTTGATGTCAGTGTGTTTGCTCTCTGTTTGATGTGTCACTGTGTTTGCTCTCTGTTTGATGTCAGTGTGTTTGCTTTCTGTTTGATGTCAGTTTGTTTACTCTCTGTTTGATATGTCAGTGTGTTTGCTCTCTGTTTGATATGTCACTGTGTTTACTCTATGTTTGATATGTCACTGTGTTTGCTCTCTGTTTGATGTCAGTGTGTTTGCTCTCTGTTTGATATGTCACTGTGTTTGCTCTGTGTTTGATATGTCACTGTGTTTGCTCTCTGTTTGACATGTCACTGTGTTTGCTCTCTGTTTGATATGTCAGTGTGTTTGCTCTCTGTTTGATGTGTCACTGTGTTTGCTCTCTGTTTGATGTGTCACTGTGTTTGCTCTCTGTTTGATATGTCAGTGTGTTTGCTCTCTGTTTGATATGTCAGTGTGTTTGCTCTCTGTTTTATGTGTCACTGTGTTTGCTCTCTGTTTGATGTGTCACTGTGTTTTCTCTCTGTTTGATGTCAGTGTGTTTACTCTCTGTTTGATATGTCAGTGTGTTTACTCTCTGTTAGATATGTCACTGTGTTTACTCTCTGTTTGATATGTCACTGTGTTTGCTCTCTGTTTGATGTGTCACTGTGTTTGCTCTCTGTTTGATGTCAGTGTGTTTGCTCTCTGTTTGATATGTCAGTGTGTTTGCTCTCTGTTTCATGTGTCAGTGTGTTTGCTCTCTGTTTGATATGTCAGTGTGTTTGCTCTCTGTTTGATGTCAGTGTGTTTGCTCTCTGTTTGATGTCACTGTGTTTGCTCTCTGTTTGATGTGTCACTGTGTTTGCTCTCTGTTTGATATGTCAGTGTGTTTACTCTCTGTTTGATGTCACTGTGTTTGCTCTCTGTTTCATGTGTCAGTGTGTTTGCTCTCTGTTTGATGTGTCACTGTGTTTGCTCTCTGTTTGATATGTCACTGTGTTTGCTCTCTGTTTGATGTCACTGTGTTTGCTCTCTGTTTGATATGTCAGTGTGTTTGCTCTCTGTTTGATATGTCAGTGTGTTTGCTCTCTGTTTGATATGTCACTGTGTTTACTCTCTGTTTGATATGTCAGTGTGTTTGCTCTCTGTTTGATGTCACTGTGTTTGCTCTCTGTTTGATGTCAGTGTGTTTGCTCTCTGTTTGATATGTCAGTGTGTTTGCTCTCTGTTTGATGTCAGTGTGTTTGCTCTCTGTTTGATATGTCACTGTGTTTACTCTCTGTTTGATATGTCACTGTGTTTGCTCTCTGTTTGATGTCAGTGTGTTTACTCTCTGTTTGATGTCACTGTGTTTGCTCTCTGTTTGATATGTCAGTGTGTTTGCTCTCTGTTTGATATGTCAGTGTGTTTGCTCTCTGTTTGATATGTCTCTGTGTTTACTCTCTGTTTGATATATCAGTGTGTTTGCTCTCTGTTTGATATGTCAGTGTGTTTGCTCTCTGTTTGATATGTCACTGTGTTTACTCTCTGTTTGATATGTCAGTGTGTTTGCTCTCTGTTTGATGTCACTGTGTTTGCTCTCTGTTTGATGTCAGTGTGTTTGCTCTCTGTTTGATATGTCAGTGTGTTTGCTCTCTGTTTGATGTCAGTGTGTTTGCTCTCTGTTTGATATGTCACTGTGTTTACTCTCTGTTTGATATGTCACTGTGTTTGCTCTCTGTTTGATGTCAGTGTGTTTACTCTCTGTTTGATGTCACTGTGTTTGCTCTCTGTTTGATATGTCAGTGTGTTTGCTCTCTGTTTGATATGTCACTGTGTTTGCTCTCTGTTTGATATGTCACTGTGTTTACTCTCTGTTTGATATGTCACTGTGTTTACTCTCTGTTTGATATGTCAGTGTGTTTGCTCTCTGTTTGATATGTCAGTGTGTTTGCTCTCTGTTTGATATGTCTCTGTGTTTACTCTCTGTTTGATATGTCAGTGTGTTTGCTCTCTGTTTGATATGTCACTGTGTTTGCTCTCTGTTTGATGTCAGTGTGTTTGCTCTCTGTTTGATGTGTCACTGTGTTTGCTCTCTGTTTGATGTCAGTGTGTTTGCTTTCTGTTTGATGTCAGTTTGTTTACTCTCTGTTTGATATGTCAGTGTGTTTGCTCTCTGTTTGATATGTCACTGTGTTTACTCTCTGTTTGATATGTCACTGTGTTTGCTCTCTGTTTGATGTCAGTGTGTTTGCTCTCTGTTTGATATGTCACTGTGTTTGCTCTCTGTTTGATGTGTCACTGTGTTTGCTCTCTGTTTGATGTGTCACTGTGTTTGCTCTCTGTTTGATATATCAGTGTGTTTGCTCTCTGTTTGATATGTCAGTGTGTTTGCTCTCTGTTTTATGTGTCACTGTGTTTGCTCTCTGTTTGATGTGTCACTGTGTTTTCTCTCTGTTTGATGTCAGTGTGTTTACTCTCTCTTTGATATGTCAGTGTATTTACTCTCTGTTAGATATGTCACTGTGTTTACTCTCTGTTTGATATGTCACTGTGTTTGCTCTCTGTTTGATGTGTCACTGTGTTTGCTCTCTGTTTGATGTCAGTGTGTTTGCTCTCTGTTTGATATGTCAGTGTGTTTGCTCTCTGTTTCATGTGTCAGTGTGTTAGCTCTCTGTTTGATGTCACTGTGTTTGCTCTCTGTTTGATGTGTCACTTTGTTTGCTCTCTGTTTGATATGTCAGTGTGTTTACTCTCTGTTTGATGTCACTGTGTTTGCTCTCTGTTTCATGTGTCAGTGTGTTTGCTCTCTGTTTGATGTGTCACTGTGTTTGCTCTCTGTTTGATATGTCACTGTGTTTGCTCTCTGTTTGATGTCACTGTGTTTGCTCTCTGTTTGATATGTCAGTGTGTTTGCTCTCTGTTTGATATGTCAGTGTGTTTGCTCTCTGTTTCATATGTCACTGTGTTTACTCTCTGTTTGATATGTCAGTGTGTTTGCTCTCTGTTTGATGTCACTGTGTTTGCTCTCTGTTTGATGTCAGTGTGTTTGCTCTCTGTTTGATATGTCAGTGTGTTTGCTCTCTGTTTGATGTCAGTGTGTTTGCTCTCTGTTTGATATGTCACTGTGTTTACTCTCTGTTTGATATGTCACTGTGTTTGCTCTCTGCTTGATGTCAGTGTGTTTACTCTCTGTTTGATGTCACTGTGTTTGGTCTCTGTTTGATATGTCAGTGTGTTTGCTCTCTGTTTGATATGTCAGTGTGTTTGCTCTCTGTTTTATGTGTCACTGTGTTTGCTCTCTGTTTGATGTGTCACTGTGTTTTCTCTCTGTTTGATGTCAGTGTGTTTACTCTCTGTTTGATATGTCAGTGTGTTTACTCTCTGTTAGATATGTCACTGTGTTTACTCTCTGTTTGATATGTCACTGTGTTTGCTCTCTGTTTGATGTGTCAGTGTGATTGCTCTCTGTTTGATGTGTCACTGTGTTTGCTCTCTGTTTGATATGTCACTGTGATTGCTCTCTGTTTGATGTCACTGTGTTTGCTCTCTGTTTGATATGTCAGTGTGTTTGCTCTCTGTTTGATATGTCAGTGTGTTTGCTCTCTGTTTGATATGTCACTGTGTTTACTCTCTGTTTGATATGTCAGTGTGTTTGCTCTCTGTTTGATGTCACTGTGTTTGCTCTCTGTTTGATGTCAGTGTGTTTGCTCTCTGTTTGATATGTCAGTGTGTTTGCTCTCTGTTTGATGTCAGTGTGTTTGCTCTCTGTTTGATATGTCACTGTGTTTACTCTCTGTTTGATATGTCACTGTGTTTGCTCTCTGTTTGATGTCAGTGTGTTTACTCTCTGTTTGATGTCACTGTGTTTGCTCTCTGTTTGATATGTCAGTGTGTTTGCTCTCTGTTTGATATGTCACTGTGTTTACTCTCTGTTTGATATGTCACTGTGTTTACTCTCTGTTTGATATGTCAGTGTGTTTGCTCTCTGTTTGATATGTCAGTGTGTTTGCTCTCTGTTTGATATGTCTCTGTGTTTACTCTTTGTTTGATATGTCAGTGTGTTTGCTCTCTGTTTGATATGTCACTGTGTTTACTCTCTGTTTGATATGTCAGTGTGTTTGCTCTCTGTTTGATGTGTCACTGTGTTTGCTCTCTGTTTGATGTCAGTGTGTTTGCTTTCTGTTTGATGTCAGTTTGTTTACTCTCTGTTTGATTTGTCAGTGTGTTTGCTCTCTGTTTGATATGTCAGTGCGTTTGCTCTCTGTTTGATATGTCACTGTGTTTGCTCTCTGTTTGATGTCAGTGTGTTTACTCTCTGTTTGATGTCACTGTGTTTGCTCTCTGTTTGATATGTCAGTGTGTTTGCTCTCTGTTTGATGTCACTGTGTTTGCTCTCTGTTTGATGTCAGTGTGTTTGCCCTCTGTTTGATGTGTCAGTGTTTGCCCTCTGTTTGATGTGTCAGTGTTTGCCCTCTGTTTGATATGTCACTGTGTTTGCTCTCTGTTTGATGTGTCAGTGTTTGCCCTCTGTTTGATGTGTCAGTGTTTTCTGTCTGTTTGATGTGTCAGTGTTTGCTGTCTGTTTGATGTGTCAGTGTGTTTGGTGTGTCAGTGTGTTTGATATTGACTCTATTCTAGGGAAAGCCCACACTTCTGCAGTCCCAGTTCCGTCTGACCTACACCATGATCCTGAACTTGATGAGAGTGGAGCAGCTGCGGGTTCAGGACATGATCAAGAGAAGCTTCTCAGAGTTCCACAACCAGAAGGACGTAGCGGTCCACAAGCAGTCCCTAGAACAGCTGAAGAAGCAGATGGCTGGCATTCAGAACATTGAGTGCTACTTGTGTTCTCTAGATCTGGAGAAATATTATGAGCAGTGTAGTGAATATTTCGGCCTACAGAAGCATATCCAGGTATTGTATTCCTCATTTCTTCCTCATGTACTGATTCCTATCTCACTGCTGTGTTACCAGTACCAAATATGACTTCTGACCAAAACATATTAGAGGAAGATCAAGGTAGATGAAATGAGATGCTTGTGAACAACTGTTGATGTCATCCACAGAGACAGAATGACAAACAGAGACATTAGAAACTATACAGGGACATTTCTTGTACAGAGACATTAGAAACTATACAGGGACATTTCTTGTACAGGTGGAGAGGTCCTCTTCTTTATGAGGACATACAAATGGGAGTCTCTACTTCAGGATTACAACTCCTTTGAAAATGTGAAAGCTATAATATAACAGTAACCACAATGTCTTCAGGAAAATACCAGCATAAATCTGCATCAATATTTGTCAAAGCTGAAAGGCACTGAAAGGGTCTCAATTTAAACCCAGATCACAGGATGGAATCCTTTATTATTAATGGTGCAGGAATTACCTTCAAGATTAGAAGTGGATATCCTCATCTCCATGGAGCAACCTCCTTGACTCAATTGTCTCAGACTGGACATGATCAAGATGACAGCTGTAAACCTCTCATCTCCATGGAGCAACCTCCTTGACTCAGTTGTCTCAGACAGGCATGATCAAGATGACAGCTGTAAACCTCTCATCTCCATGGAGCAACCTCCTTGACTCAATTGTCTCAGACTGGACATGATCAAGATGACAGCTGTAAACCTCTCATCTCCATGGAGCAACCTCCTTGACTCAATTGTCTCAGACTGGACATGATCAAGATGACAGCTGTAAACCTCTCATCTCCATGGAGCAACCTCCTGGACTCAATTGTCTCAGACTGGACATGATCAAGATGACAGCTGTAAACCTCTCATCTCCATGGAGCAACCTCCTGGACTCAATTGTCTCAGACAAGACATGATCAAGATGACGGCTGTAAACCTGAGACTTACCATTATTTTCCCTGGGACTGCAGCAGCAGTACTATCCAGGAACTATTTACCTCAGCTCATCAATAGTTGTGGTGTATCAAGGAGAAAGTAATCCCATTTTACTTGTTCATTTCATGGAACTTGGATTAAATTCAAACTTACAAGCAGGAACCAGAATCCTGTATTTTATCCTCATTCAGAAAAACGTTTTAGGAGAGACGTGTGTTGTAGAATGATGCTGTATAGCGGAGCTATCTCTCTACCGACTGGATGGTATGCAGACTGTTATGTATTGTTTAACCCCAGTCGCCAGCTTATCGGTCAGTCTACTCACCATTGAGAAGCCATGATTATCTGTTCATAGACTGTTCACAGGAGGGATTAGACTTGTATGGGAACCTTCATGGGAAAGCTGCAACCTGGGACCTTCCCAACACCACTTCAGGTGATAACAGGATGTTTATGGACCAGAATAGCGGTGTGTCCCTATGTCTGCCCAATACTAGAACGTCTACCAGTGTTTTACTCTCAGTGACAGTTGAAAAGATAATTCATGACGTTCTTAAGTTGTTGTGTAGGAGGAGTTATAGATTAAATGTGTGATGGTGGAGAGTTGGAGAGTTTTGAGATTGGGTGTCTGTTGGTGGGTTTTTAGAGGATGTACTCATTTTTCCATTTTCATACTCACATTGCATATGATTGTTGTTCGAGGTGTAATTGTTGAGATGGAACATGGGTCTTTACTCAACCCCTACAGTCAGCTCAATAAAAGATTGTGTTACAAACAGTGTCGAAGTACATGTCCCTGTAATGTCTTGGTCTGCTGGTGTGAAGTACATTATTGTGTAATGTCCTGTCCAGCTGTTGTCAAGTACAATTCCTGGTGCATGTCTTGTTCCACTGTTGTTGATGTCAGTGAAATTTGAAGGTTGTGTAGAGATGTTGTCCAGTATCTCTCATGATGTATGTCGTGTTCAATTGTTGGTGTAAGCATTTCCATGTGAATGTAAGTCCAACCTTTGTTAAGAGGCTGTCATGTCGATGTCTTGTTCAATTGTTGGTATAAACAATTCCATGTGAATGTAAGTCCAACCTTTGTCAAGAAGCTGTCATGTCGATGTCTTGTTCAATTGTTGGTGTAAACATTTCCATGTGAATGTAAGTCCAGCTTTTTGTCAAGAACCTGTCATGTCGATGTCTTGTTCAGTTGTTGGTGTAAACATTTCCATGTGAATGTAAGTCCAGCTTTTGTCAAGAACCTGTCATGTCGATGGCTTGTTCAATTGTTGGTGTAAACATTTCCATGTGAATGTAAGTCCAGCTTTTGTCAAGAACCTGTCATGTCGATGTCTTGTTCAACAGGTGTTAAGTACCGTTATTGTTGATGTTTATGTTGACTACTATTGAGTCCTAAAGTCCTAATGACTAATGGTACAACTGACATATGTCACTTTAACACAATAAAATAAGGTGTGGCGGACTGAAAGCACACTGACAACATTATGGTGAGGGAACAAATTCCTCGGTTGTACAGGGGCGAATAGTCCAGATCTCCTTATGGTCTTGATGGGACCTTTTCCTTCTTTTATAAATTTTCTGTGTAGATACTTGGGCTTAGATCCAGGAATCTCACAGTGGGGGTTCTGAGCCAGGAAAACTGGTTCCTCTAAAGGGCTAGGCGGGAATGATTTTCTATCTCATTTGAGATGCCTCTAGACAAACCTTTCCAAATCATACCCTTTATCTTGTCTATCTATTATACAAGATATATTTACAGAGACCACTACTTATTGGGTCCTCTGTCTTCTCCTAACATGCCACAGTAACCCATTCACCACAGTTCCGGTATGCAAACATGAATATCATGGTGAGACTCAAGCCAGCAATGAAGCCGGGATTATAGGATCTCGTGGAGCAAATAAACCCGCGAAATGTAGGCTCTCCTCCCTTTATAAATTCAACTGCTCCATATAACCCAGTGACAAGTTTACGATCATCGCATAACTTTGGTAGATCATAAATCTAATCTGAACCAGGTTAACTTTATGTGCATCGATTGGAATTCGCATTTTAGGAGATGAAGAATTCTACTTGAGACATTTACCAGAAATAATAAAGTATTCGTGAAAAAAATATTTGCTGTACACGCAGACTGCTGCTATAAGTACAGAATCAATAACACACTGGGGTGGGGGGGGGGGCTGAGTGGTCTCGAGATATGGTGCTGGAGGTCCTGGGTTCAGGCCCCGGTGAGGACCGGGATTTATTTTAAAAATCCACCTGGACTTCCAGTAATAAAATTTCCCCTGGTCACTGGGTAGTGAGATCAGACGCCCGTGTGTATTGTTGCGCACGTAAAAAATCCCTTGGCAGTTGGAAATCGAAAAAAAGTAGCCTAACGGCGCTGCCCGGGCAAAATTTCGAGTTAAAAATCTACCCAAAGTATTTCAGGATCCTCGCTGATGCTACGGAGTTCGTGCATTGAGGAAAACGGAGCACTTATGGGTTAAACCCGTGTGCCGTGATGTTGATCCAACGACTAAACGACTAAACTAAACTAAACTAACAAACACAATTTTATTGGTATCGATTAGCAACCGCAGACATATTGACAAACAACTAGAAATAGGCATGCTTCCCGACCAAATGATTCATGCACTGAACTGTCAGATATGTTTAGTGTGCTAGTGTGCACATCATTTAAATAATGTACTACTTTATACTAACTCATCATTTGTAGCGTGAACTGCATGTTCAGGAAAATGGCTGCCGGCCTGTCGCTGAACTAACTGGATTGCCTTATGCAGTAATGTGTGGCTGCTGTTTTTCTAGTGACTGCCGCTTCCATCAACGATGAATCGTATTTTTCGTGGCGGACTTTTGTGTTGGCATTCTGTCAGCGGAATTACGCATTGTAGTATGCCTGTGCGGGCTGTTGGTTTCTCGAGACTCCTGTCTGTTCCACTTTACGCAGTGAGGAGGATTTTGTGTTAAATTCACTGGCACTGGAGTGGAGCATAATGGGGCGAACCTTTGCCGTGAAGTTGTAACCGCAGCTAACTAACTAAATCATCATCAAGTGTCTTGCCGACGGCGTGGGAGATCATGATTCCCCACATCTAGCGATCCCCAATAGCATGTATCAGTTGTTGCGTTGACACCCTTTCGTGTCATGACACAAGAATGTCAAGAACTTAGACTAACTAGAAGTGAGTATTGCCTGGAAGAAGCAGAACATTATATATAACTATAATTTTTTTTAAAAGACAAACATCATTCTTTGATCATGTGATGAGAAGAAAGACACTGAAAAACATCGTGACGGCTGGAAAGATCAGTGGGGAAAGAGACAGACAGACCCCGAGAAAAATAATGCTGGATGGACTGAGACAGTGGCATGGAGAAATATAATCAGCAGAGATGACCCATAACACCAAGAACTGAGATTTGTGGAGTGACATGGACGTCTACGCCAGCCGGCATGGCACATGTTGATTGTCAGGGGTCTTTACACCAGTTGTGGGAGTTTGTTCTTATTAGTTTCAGTGATCATGGGAGGCATCATGTATGTGTCTAGATGTGAGGATGTGTGTGTGGGTGTGTATGTGAGGGATGTGTGTGTGGGGGGATGTATGTGTGGAGGGGTTGTGTGTGGGTTGATGCGTGATGTGTGGATGGGTGAAGGGATGTGTGGTCGGTGGGGATGTATTTGTGTGAGGGATGTGTGAGTGGGTGGGAATATTTGGGAGGGTGGTTGGAAGTATGTGGGTGTTGGTTGGTTGGGGGTGTGGGTAGGGAATGTGTATTTGGGTGGGTGAATGGTGGTGTGGGAGATGTGCATGGGTTGTGGATGGGTGTGGGGGATGGGTGTGGGGGTGTGTCTGTGAATGGGATATGTCTGTATGGGTCTGAGTGTGTGAGTGTGGATGGGATAAATGTGAGTGGGTGGAGGATGTATGTGGGGGATGTGTGGGTGGGTGGGGAGATTTGTGTGTGTGTGTGAGAGATGTGTGGGCGGGGATGTATATGGGGAATGCATGTGGGGGGGGGGGGGGATGTGTCTGTGGGGGATGCGTTATGTTGTGTGGGATGTGCGGGTGGATGAAGGATGTATGTGAGGATGGGGGATGTGTGTTTGGCTGGGTGGTTGGGGTGTGTGTGGGTGGGAGGGTAGATGAGAGATGCATGTGTTGATGGGTGGGTGGGTGATGTGTGGGTCTGCGTGGTTGATGGATGAGTACTGAGTGGGTGGATGTGTGTGAGAGATGAGTGTATAGGTGGGGGATGTGTGTGTGTGTGGATGGGAAGGCGTATGTGTGTGGGTGGGGTATATGTGGGTGGTGGGGTGTATGTGGGTGGTTGGTGTGTGTTTTTGGATGAGGAATGTGTTGATGGGTGAGGATGTGTATATGGGTGGGGAGATGTGTGTGTGTGAGTGTATGGGTGGTGAGATGTGTAGTTAAGGTATGTGTGATTGGGGTTAGGAGATCGGAGTGGGATGGTTGGCGAGTGGATGGGTGGAGGATGTGTGGGCGGGTGATTGTGTGTAGGTTGGGGGTGGGAGAGGATGAGTATGTGTGGATGCGGGATGTGTGGGTGAGGGGATTGTGTGGTGGGTGATATGTGTGCAAGTGGGGGATGTGTGGGTGGGTTCGGGTTTTGTGTGGGGGTAAGTGCAGGATATGTGAGTTGGCGGGAATATGTGTGTGTGGGTGTTGGAAATGTGGTTGGGGGATGTGTGTTTGGCTAAGTGTTTGGGGGTGTGTGGGTGGGTGAGTGTTGGTAGGTTATGGGATGGGTGGAGGATGTGTGGGTGGGTATGGATGGGTGGTTGCATGCATGTGTGCCTGGGTGTGGGTGGGGGATGTGTGGTGGGTGGGATGTGTGTGTGTGTGTGTGGGTAGCGAGATGATATATGTGAGGGTGTGTTTGGGATGTTTTGGTTGGGGGATGGATGGGGTCATGTATGTGCCTGTGGGTATGTGTGTGGTTGGGTGGTGGATGTGTGTGTGGGGGGGGGGACACGCGGATGGATAAGAGATGGGTGGGGGATTCATTTCATAACATGGTAACATGCATTGTTTATGCTTACAACATTAATTTGACAATTTTTTCTTCCTATGTGAATGCACTATGCACTGATGAACGAAAGATGAGTGATTGGAAGGGCCGAATATAAGACGGGCATGCGTGCCCAATTTGTTACACTTCGAAAATAAAGTTCGTTCGTTCGTACGTTCGTTCTCTGCCTACCTAGTTTACTCCAGAGGAAAGGTAACACCAATACATCTGGAACAAGACAGACGCTGCTGGATCATCACAGAAATTTTCTGTCTGCCAGTCAGAGCTTTGATCCTAGACCAGTTGCCGGCCAAGGCTTGGGGCCTTGTCTGCCCTGCCATGACATTTAGTCTTTAGGCTGCGTTTCCTCGCACTAGAATCACAAGGATAATGCTTGTTAATCCCCCCCCCCCCCCCGCGTCAGAAGATTATTGACAGTTTTGTGTCATGGCACGGAAGGGAGCCAACACACCAATTGATCCCTGAAGTTGGAGATCGCAATTTGTGGAGAGGCATGATCGTCCACGCCAGCCGGCAAGGCACTGGATAGTGGTTTAGTATGGTTCCTGGAAGAAGCAGCAGTCGTCGACTGGCACGTAGGTCGATATTAAAGACATCCTGATCATGGCAATGTATGAGGCAAGGGAAGAGATGGAGGATTTAGAGTATCCTCGTTGGTGAGAGCGACGTTCTGCAGAAGACTCAATATTTTATGATATTATAATGATGAAGACGAAGATAATGATGATGATGGTAATGGTGATGATGGTAATGGTGATGAAGATGATAATTACTGTACTACTACTACTACTACTACTACTACTACTACTACTACTACTACTACTACTACTACTACTACTACTACTACTACTACTACTACTGGCACCTTGCCGTCTTGCCAGGCAATAATTTGTTACATTGTACTTCAAAAAGGCATAACTCCGTGAGCAGCAAAGACCAGAAATGGAGTGATACCTTTACATAGTACAAAGCCTATGGTGTCAGGTCTGAGTGGGATACAACTCCTGAGCTACCGTATGTGAGTAGACGGTACTACCTGCTTTCTGCTAGCGTCGAATGATGGGCGGGGCTCACGAAACCCAAAACGCCACATTGTGCCAGTGGCTTGGGCGGAGGAGAGCAATTGTGGCGTACAGACCTTATCCTTGCGCTATGAAATGCAACCTAAATACTAAATGTCATGGCAGAGCAGACCAGGCCCTAAGCCTTGGTTGGCAACTGATCTAGGATTTAAGCTCTCTCAGGCGGACAGTTAGAGCATTGTTTTGATGATCCGGCAACTTCTGCAGCTTTTCTTGTTCCTTATGTATTGGTGTTGCGTTTCCTCTGGAGTGAACTAGGCAGGCCGAGTGGTGAATAAAAATTCCAGGTGCATTTTCGGTTAGGCAATGAATGTCTTTCTATCGCATTAATCTAGAGGTAACATGTGGGCGGAGTCATGGAACAGTGACCACGCCCTGCATTGGCGTGCAAACAAATTACCCTGCTGGTTTCGTTCCGATCATCCAATAACTGGTCTCAACATAAACTGGTATGTCACTTTTAATACACCTTGACAGAAATACTCATGCTGAAATTTAAGATAACGTATTAGTCGCCGGGTATAAACGACTATTTTCTGTAGAGTTGACGTCGGAAGGTTTACAGACATAACGAAGCCCACCGGGGTCAGAACATATTAAGCCCATTGAAGTGTTCTGGTGCCGAAATCCTGGAAGCTTGCCGACTGCACTGCTGCAGTAACTGAAGTGTTTGGGATTCAACCGGACTGTATATTTACTACAGGTAGGTTTTTGTTTCAACTTGTGATGGCTTTGGTGGTGAAATCTGGTAGGGGACTACTTGCAGTTTGATCTGCAATTCTCAGCATTCTTCTATAGAACAACTCTGCAATTCCAAAGCATTTTCTGATTAATCTAACAAACAATGTTTGTTTGTTTTTTTAAATAGTCAATAATACAAATCGTTTGCTCACCTGCACGTGTAGTCTATAGGCTGCACAGTTGTGTGCAGAAGTGTAGTCTATAGGTTGCACACAAGTGTGTAGATGTGTAGTCTATAGGCTGCACGATTGTGTGCAGAAGTGTAGTCTATAGGTTGCATACAAGTGTGTAGATGTGTAGTCTATAGGTTGCACACAAGTGTGTAGATGTGTAGTCTATAGGTTGCACACAAGTGTGTAGATGTGTAGTCTATAGGTTACACAATTGTATGCAGATGTATAGTCTATAGGTTGCACACAAGTGTGTAGGTGTATAGTCTATAGGTTGCACACAAGTGTCTAGATGTGTAGTTTATAGGTTGCACAATTGTATGCAGATGTATAGTCTATAGGTTGCACACACGTGTGTAGATGTGTAGTCTATAGGTTGCACACAAGTGTCTAGATGTGTAGTCTATAGGTTGCATACAAGTGTGTAGATGTGTAGTCTATAGGTTGCACAATTGTATGCAGATGTATAGTCTATAGGTTGCACACAAGTGTGTAGATGTGTAGTCGATAGGTTGCACACAAGTGTGTAGATGTGTAGTCTATAGGTTGCACAATTGTGTGCAGATGTGTAGTCTATAGGTTGCACAATTGTGTAGATGTGTAGTCTATATGTTGCACAATAGTGTGTAGATGTGTAGTCTATAGGTTGCACACAAGTGTGTAGATGTGTAGTCTATAGGTTGCACACAAGTGTGTAGATGTGTAGTCTATAGGCTGCACGATTGTGTGCAGAAGTGTAGTCTATAGGTTGCACACAAGTGTGTAGATGTGAGTCTATAGGTTGCACAATTGTGTGCAGATGTGTAGTCTATATGTTACACAATAGTGTGTAGATGTGTTGTCTATAGGTTGCACACAAGTGTGTAGATGTGTAGTCTATAGGTTGCACAATTGTGTGCAGATGTGTAGTCTATATGTTACACAATAGTGTGTAGATGTGTTGTCTATAGGTTGCACACAAGTGTGTAGATGTGTAGTCTATAGGTTGCACACAAGTGTGTAGATGTGTAGTCTATAGGTTGCACAATTGTGTGTAGATGTATAGTCTATAGGTTGCACACAAGTGTGTAGATGTGTAGTCTATAGGTTGCATAATTGTATGCAGATGTATAGTCAATAGGTTGCACACAAGTGTGTAGGTGTATAGTCTATAGGTTGCACACAAGTGTCTAGATGTGTAGTCTATAGGTTGCACAATTGTATGCAGATGTATAGTCTATAGGTTGCACACACGTGTGTAGATGTGTAGTCTATAGGTTGCACACAAGTGTCTAGATGTGTAGTCTATAGGTTGCATACAAGTGTTAGATGTGTAGTCTATAGGTTGCACAATTGTATGCAGATGTATAGTCTATAGGTTGCACACAAGTGTGTAGATGTGTAGTCTATAGGTTGCACAATTGTGTGCAGATGTGTAGTCTATAGGTTGAACAATTGTGTAGATGTGTAGTCTATAGGTTGCACAATAGTGTGTAGATGTGTAGTCTATAGGTTGCACACAAGTGTGTAGATGTGTAGTCTATAGGTTGCACACAAGTGTGTAGATGTGTAGTCTATAGGCTGCACGATTGTGTGCAGAAGTGTAGTCTATAGGTTGCACACAAGTGTGTAGATGTGTAGTCTATAGGTTGCACAATTGTGTGCAGATGTGTAGTCTATATGTTACACAATAGTGTGTAGATGTGTTGTCTATAGGTTGCACACAAGTGTGTAGATGTGTAGTCTATAGGTTGCACACAAGTGTGTAGATGTGTAGTCTATAGGTTGCACAATTGTGTGTAGATGTATAGTCTATAGGTTGCACACAAGTGTGTAGATGTGTAGTCTATAGGTTGCACAATTGTATGCAGATGTATAGTCTATAGGTTGCACACACGTGTGTAGATGTGTAGTCTATAGGTTGCACACAAGTGTCTAGATGTGTAGTCTATAGGTTGCATACAAGTGTGTAGATGTGTAGTCTATAGGTTGCACAATTGTATGCAGATGTATAGTCTATAGGTTGCACACAAGTGTGTAGATGTGTAGTCTATAGGTTGCACACAAGTGTGTAGATGTGTAGTCTATAGGTTGCACAATTGTGTGCAGATGTGTAGTCTATAGGTTGCACAATTGTGTAGATGTGTAGTCTATAGGTTGCACACAAGTGTGTAGATGTGTAGTCTATAGGTTGCACAAAAGTGTGTAGATGTGTAGTCTATAGGTTGCACACAAGTGTGTAGATGTGTAGTCTATAGGCTGCACGATTGTGTGCAAGAAGTGTAGTCTATAGGTTGCACACAAGTGTGTAGATGTGTAGTCTATAGGTTGCACAATTGTGTGCAGATGTGTAGTCTATATGTTACACAATAATGTGTAGATGTGTTGTCTATAGGTTGCACACAAGTGTGTAGATGTGTAGTCTATAGGTTGCACACAAGTGTGTAGATGTGTAGTCTATAGGTTACACAATTGTATGCAGATGTATAGTCTATAGGTTGCACACAAGTGTGTAGATGTGTAGTCTATAGGTTACACAATTGTATGCAGAAGTGTAGTCTATAGGTTGCACACAAGTGTGTAGATGTGTAGTCTATAGGATGCACAATTGTGTAGATGTATAGTCTATAGGTTGCACACAAGTGTGTAGATGTGTAGTCTATAGGTTGCACAATTGTATGCAGATGTATAGTCTATAGGTTGCACACAAGTGTGTAGATGTGTAGTCTATAGGTTGCACACAAGTGTATAGATGTGTAGTCTATAGTTGCACAATTGTGTGCAGATGTGTAGTCTATAGGTTGCACAATTGTGTGCAGATGTGTAGTCTATAGGTTGCACACAAGTGTGTAGATGTATAGTCTATAGGTTGCACACAAGTGTGTAGATGTGTAGTCTATAGGTTGCACACAAGTGTGTAGATGTGTAGTCTATAGGTTGCACAATTGTGTGCAGATGTGTAGTCTATAGGTTACACAATTGTGTGCAGATGTGTAGTCTATAGGTTGCACACAAGTGTGTAGATGTGTAGTCTATAGGTTGCACACAAGTGTGTAGATGTGTAGTCTATAGGTTGCACACAAGTGTGTAGATGTATAGTCTATAGGTTGCACACAAGTGTCTAGATGTGTAGTCTATAGGTTGCACACAAGTGTGTAGATGTGTAGTCTATAGGTTGCACAATTGTATGCAGATGTATAGTCTATAGGTTGCACAATTGTATGCAGATGTATAGTCTATAGGTTGCACACAAGTGTGTAGATGTGTAGTCTATAGGTTGCACAATTGTGTGCAGATGTGTAGTCTGTATGTTGCATACAAGTGTGTAGATGTGTAGTCTATAGGTTGCACAATTGTATGCAGATGTATAGTCTATAGGTTGCACACAAGTGTGTAGATGTGTAGTCTATAGGTTGCACACAAGTGTGTAGATGTGTAGTCTATAGGTTGCACAATTGTGTGCAGATGTGTAGTCTATAGGTTGCACACAAGTGTGTAGATGTGTAGTCTATAGGTTGCACACAAGTGTCTGGATGTGTAGTCTATAGGTTGCACACAAGTGTGTAGATGTGTAGTCTATAGGTTGCACAATTGTGTGCAGATGTGTAGTCTATAGGTTGCACAAAAGTATGCAGATGTGTAGTCTATAGGTTGCACACAAGTGTGTAGATGTGTAGTCTATAGGTTGCACACAAGTGTGTAGATGTGTAGTCTATAGGTTGCACATAATAGTGTGTAGATGTGTAGTCTATAGGTTGCACAATAGTGTGTAGATGTGTAGTCTATAGGTTGCACAACTGTGTGCTCCTCATATTTAACCACATCAAATGAGGTGAACACTGCAGAAGTCACACAGCATAAAACTAAGGGGGAAACAGCAATGAATTCTTCAAGCTGAAATATGCAACTAGCATATTCCACGGTGATTTCAATTGTCTAGCACTGCAATTTTAAACTGGCTATTATGTATCTTTAGTTGCATAACAAGGGCTTGGACACACGAATCGCAGATGATGCAGCAAATCTTAACATTAACAAATTTACAATTACATTTGTAGACCAGTTACAATTTTTCTCATAATATGTGTGTTGTATATTGTATATGAAGCAACGCTAGGTAAGAACTGCATGACTGCTTGTTACCAAACGATTTCAATAAGATCTTGTATTGTCAACAACAAGGTGTGGATTTCCATTGCTGAAACCACAGACGATAAACGGATTACATAGGTAATGTTGGTACTGACATTTAACTGAAGAATGATTGAAGACATTTCTTCTTTCTTGTGAAATGTTGAAAAGGGCTCAACACTCAACCATTTCAGTTCTGTTCCACAGTTCATTGGACCTTCTGTGGCAATTTCGGATGAAGAGAGAACATTTTATTTATCCCGTAATAGATGCAGATGTATACATGGCTAAGGCAGCCACAAATCATAGGATACTGTATTATAAAATGATACAACTCGCCTGCACTACTAGTTCATTTCATAAGGTAGTGACGTCATCAACAAATTGTGCTTCACTGTCCGTCATGAAGCAATATGCAGTACACTGCTGTCGTCTGCTGGAATAATTCTATGGGGTTTCTGTAAAAGGAAATTAACCCCCCCCCCCCCCCCCCCCCCACACACACACACACACACACAGGGTTAGCATCGGCTAACCTCTCTCAAGAGTGGTGAAAAATGAAAATTAGCAGCCGATGACCCGCAGACTACACAAGTCAAGCCCACCTCCACGCGGTGTAAACCGGGATACCATGACCGTACGGTCATGGGCTAACGGGGTTATGGCTCGCTATGGTGGAACGGACTCCCCTTAGTCAGATTTTTTCGTCCAAAACCTGCAACTGGCTTAGCAAGCCGGCAGTGGGTTCTTTTCCTGCTCGAAGAAACCACAATAAGCATAAACGGACTGAGCCAAACGGTAACGGACCGGGCTATGTTGAAGGAAAACGAGGCAGACCAGCGATTATTAAAAAAAAATAGGCACTCTTACCATCTGCGGTTTTAATAATAAAGAAGCAGAACTGATAGGAACAATGGAAAAGAGGAAACTTGGATTGATGGGAACAGCGGACACCTGAATAAAAGGGAAGGGATGCAAGGAGATCCACCAAAATTATTTCTCCGGAGTGGAACAACGTAGGAATAGTCATTGAACCAGGACTAGAAAGTTGAATATTAGAAATAAAATATATATCAGAAAGAATTATAACGGTGAGAATAAAAGAACAGACAATTACTACATATGTACAAATATATGCACCATGTAACACAAGCAAGCCGGCTTCCTGACCTAGAGGTTAGCGACTTTTCTCCGTAATCTCGTACACTCTAATAAGTAACGTGACGACGGTGAGAATCAGCAGTGGTTCTAATCGCGTCGGTAACTTACGGGGTATGTGAGCCGGCCGCTCAGAAAAAAACTACTGAGCGTAATCTTGCCAAGAAATCAACAATCAGCTGAAAGATGCTGATGTTTGACAGCGATGTTGTCACGGAACCACTGTAATGAAGGATAAGATGATAAAATAACAGAGACAAATGTATGCACAGCTGCAATTGCTTGTTACTAGTGGAAAAAAACATTCACGTCGGATCAAAGGAACCGCCAGTCTTTGAGAATTCCCCCGGAAAAAAGGGAAAAGAGTCGGCCGGTTGTTTGCCCAAGACTCAAGATGAAAGACAAAGCGCCGCCTTGATTCGGTTGCCACATGTTGTTGACAGGAGAATGACGTCACTAGGACAATCCCGACTGTATGCAAAACAGAATTTGTACCGCTAGTTTGAACAAGGGAGTTGACCTAGGCTGAAGTGTTGTGACTTGCTCTGTTTTATTATTGAAAATAATCTAGCGTGTTCGGTATCAATTAACGTTGAGGAACATGTGTCTTTCATGGGAAGGTTTGGATTCGATTCAGGATTGAGCTAGGATTTCATAAGGTATTTACAAATAGTATTTAGATGTCAATAATGTAGAATAGTCAAGTGATGGCTAGAGTTTAGGACTTGAACATAGTGTTGTTGCTTTGTGGTTAGGTATTCAAAGAGTGTTGGCGACAGTAGGCAATCGCATTGTTAAAACTAACTAGTGTGAGATGTCAATTAGCTCAGCTGGTTGGGAATAGTGAAGTGGGATGATATTTAGAGAGATTGAGGATGGTTGGGGGATAGGGGAAATGTCCAATGGTGGGATCTTCCAGTGGGGGTCTACTGGGGTTCTGCACTTTACATTTTGGTCTTTCCTTGTCTTACCCTAATTCAAACCGACATGATGAGCTCCTCTGCCCCATGACAGAGTTTGGTTCACTGTCATATATCTGAGTGAGGCCGTCGGCCTACACTCATCTAATAGGAGTCGGTGTCCGGTTGCTCTCACCGGTGTGTTCTCTCTCTTTAACAGGTTCCCTCAGGTTGCAAAGAAAAGAAGCTGAAACATCACTATTAAAAGTATGGATTATTCAGTGAAGGACGTTTCATTCAGCGGCTTTTACATTGAGCCCATGATCAGGAGGGTATGAAAGAACATGGCTCTGTTGAGCAGAAACATATAGTTATCTAGGAACGTTTTCTTTGTGATAGAGTTCACTATGATTACGGGAAGTCATTTTTCATACCACATGTACTATGAACACTACGGGTTTTAGAAGGAACACTGAACATAGCATTTTTCCTAAAATAGTAGATTCCTGTGGAATTGTACTCTTTACTTTGCGATCATGAAAACTTTAGGACAATTAGCAATAAACAATTGTGTTACACGGGACAGTGATACATATTTTCACGATACAAGGATTGATGAACATTAAAACTGTAGGGACAGTTAGTAACTGTGTGTGTGATCGATTCAGGATCAGTATCGGACTATATCCGTGATTGGTGACCAGGTATCTGGGTTATCAAAAAGCTACCGGAGGAAGTCAACATCTAGCAGGAGGGACACATCGTTTGGTGAGGTTATCGTGTACTGATCTATGATGATGTTATGTGATCCTTACAAGGATGATCAGACTTTGCTCTTGAGTTGTTCGGTCTGATTCTGCAGACACACTAGAGTATACGACTTACATTCTGCACATACACTTCTCACATACATACACTTTTCTTCATTAAATTAATATGTTATTAATTGTTGGAAGCTAGAGTTGTTTAGTATGTTGTTTTGGGGAAGTGTGAGAGGGCGCATGATCCAGTGGTGAGAGAGAGAGAGAAAGAGGTATCCATTGACTGACGGAGTGTGGTGGACGGAATCTGGTGGATTCTCCAGAATACTGATGTGGGGTTAAAAATAATGTGGGTGTTGATTCCCCTCACTCCAGGGACGACACAATAAAAGGTTTCCACGACAGATGTCCTGTAAAGGATATGCAAAAAACAAACAAACAATCAAACAACACAATCAACAATGATCGAGAGTGAAAGGAGGTCTTCGAAAACATTCTAGATACACTTAATAAAATAGACAAGCAAGACAACATCATAGTTATGGGAGACTTCAACGCAAGACTGGGACATAACAGAACTGACATAGAGAAACATCCGTAAGCATTTGGAGTCCAACACAATAAAAGAAATGATCATGGAAGTAGATTGATAAAGCTATGCACTCAACACGAGCTCTTTATAACAAACACAATTTTTTAACACAAAGACTCACAAATATACACCTTGTATAAATGGAACGATCTAGACACGAAAAGACACATTGATTTCATATTAAAAAGAAACAACAGAAAGAGAAATATATTAGATACAAGGGCGGTCTATTCTAGTCTAGTCTAGTCTTCCCTTTGAGTCTAAGGCGGCGCATAGGGCAGACGTCATGGCTCTCCATGTCTGGCGACCCACCGCTACCCGTTGCAGTCCCTGGATGTTCGCCTGGCCGCCGAGTGGGCCCTCCAGGGAATTCAACAACTTTGTGCCAAGCGTCCAACATTTGGAGCCAGAAATCTGATTCTGTGACAACGGAGAGTTTTATGATGGCGGATTGTCAAGCCACCGATCACCCATAATGCTCGTCACTAATTAGATGACGAGACATTTGGCTACCTTAAGAGTCATAGTTACTCCCGCCGTTTACCCGCGCTTGGTTGAATTTCTTCACTTTGACATTCAAAGCACTGGGCAGAAATCACATTGCGTCAACACCGGGTGACGGCCATCGCAATGCGTTGTTTTAAATAGACCAGTGGTTCTCAACCTTTTTTGGCCCGTTCCCCCCTTCACCATATTTTCAGAACGCCATTCCCCCCCCCCCCTTCCTATCAAAAATTTGGCCCGTGCCCCCCTTCACCGTATTTTCAGAACGTCATTCCCCCCCCCCCTTTCATATTTCCTATCTAAAGATCCCACCACCCCTACACAGTATACGTAAAAGTGGAAGGCAAATGTAATAGCATATACTAAAACAAGTCTAGACATCCACATAAAACATGATTTGTAGGTCTACTTACTTTATAAAATGAATTTTAGAAGGATGAGACATACATAACTGTAAAGTATGAAGGGAAAAACAATATCAAGTAATCGGTTCTTGTATTACCACGATCTTGAAATGGTCTTCATTCCCCCCCCCCCTGGAAACCCTAAAATGCCCCCCGGGGGGTGGGGAATTCCCCACCGGTTGAGAACCACTGAATTAGACAGTCGGATTCCCCTGGTCCGTACCAGTTCTGAGTTGGCTGTTGAATGTCAGCCGACGCGGAGGACGTCGGAGAAACGCCGCCGCATAACTGACACAGACCACAAAGCACTTATTACCACAATAAGAACCAATAGAAGAAGAAAGCAAAGATCGGGAAAACACATAAAATGCGAACGAGTAAACTTAACAAATCTCAAAGACGAGACAGTAAAGGAAAATTATGAGAAAGAATTAAATGAAATTTTTGTAAAACTACCTATAAAAAGAAAAACGGTGGAAGAAGAATAGGATATTTTCACATCAAGTATTCTAAACACTGCAAAAATAACTCGTGGAACCATTATAAAACGCAAAACATGAATAAAGAAAATAACAAGCTGATGGAACACCGAAGTAAAGACAGCTGTGAAAGACAAAAGGGAAACGTATAAAAAGTGGGTGAAAATCAAACAGGAACATGATTACATCGAATATAGAATAGCAAGAAGACATGCGAATAGAATAATAAAGAGAGAAACACAAAAATACTGGAAGGAATATGGAGAAACACTAAATAAAAACGACAAGGAAGCAACTAGAAACTTCTACAAAAAGATTAGTGCAATGAGAACCGAAGCAGAACCCCTTGACCCAACTGAAATAATTAACGAAAAAGGGAGAACCAATAGGTGAACAAAAACAAATACTAAAAAGATGGAGACAGTACTTCGAACAACTTCTCAACATCCCATCAGATGCCACAGGAATCCAAGAAACTGACACAGATGCCATCGAAGAACGAGAATCAGACATACTAAAAGAAGAAATTAGAGAAGCCGTATGTATTAAGGGCGTTTATTTGAAACCCGTTCCTATAGCTTTATTACAAAAGCATGATTGATTGATTGATTGATTGATTGATTTAGGAACCGACATCACAGCATTCGGGACATTCCCATAAGCATGAAAGAAACATTAACAGGTGTGGTTGAATGAAACAAAGCATTCATTTCGAAAGAATTATGCAACATGGGTTGGTCAGCAGAAGTCGCCGCAGGCATTCAGGCAAGCATCTCATTGCTTAGGTAGGCGGCGAATGCAGTCCGCAAAAAAAGGATTGTGGTTGCTCACTGAACCAAGTGTTTACCGCGTTCATTACGTCTGCATCTGTGTGAGATCGCTTTGCTTGAGAGCTTTTATTTAGAGGTCCGAACAAATGGAAATCACATGATGACAAATCAGGACTATAGGCTGGATGTTGTAGAATTTCCCATTTCTTCCTTGCTAATGCTTTCTGCACAATCTTTATCGTGCAACAAAATCACACCGCGAGAAAGCATGCAGGGTCATTTATTCTTGATGGCTTTTTTCAGCTTGTCTAGTGTTTGCAAGTAATGGGTAGAGTTGATGTTGACACCAGGTTCTTTAAAGAACCTTCTTATCAACAATAGCCCTTCATGGTAAAAAAAAAAATGCGCTCAGCATAACCTTACCAGCGGAAACCTGTAACTTGAATTTTTTGGCTTTTGGTGATCCAGCATGCTTCCATTGCATGCTCTCTCTCTCTCTCTCTCTCTCTCTCTCTCTCTCTCTCTCTCTCTCTCTCTCTCTCTCTCTCTCTGTTGCTGCTCGGCTCAAAGTGGTGACACCATGATTCATCGCCTGCCACTGTGAGAACGAGAAATGCATCACCCTCCACTCTGTAACGCAGCAAGTGGTTCAAACACCATCCCATGCGTACCTCTTTTTGGTGGTCGGTCAATGTCCATGGTACCCACTGTGAACACACCTTCCGATATTGCAGTTTCTTACGAACGACCTTTTGAATTGTCCCAATTGACACATCAAATTCTTTCGCTAGCGAAAGTATACTTTGACAACGGTTCATCTGTACTGCTGCATCAATTTTGGCGATGGTTATTTTTTTTTCTGTTGGAACAATATGCGCTTGACCCGGCCGCCGAAGATCTGTCCTGAACTGACGTCCTTTCCGAAACATTAGTCCTATGTCTGTCACTGTTGTCTTCGACACACATTTGTTACCTTACGCTGCCTGCATTCTTCGATGAATGTCCACTGGTGGACATCCTTCAAACGAAAGAAACTGAATCACCGCTCTTTGAGCTTCTTTGGACACATTTTGTATCAACCCGGCCATTTTCTCAACGGTCAGAAAAATAACCTATGCATCATGGGACGATAAGCACTTGCTCTTTTATTCATTGGTCAGTACTTACCACATGACTATGACATGATCATGTCCAACGTACGCAATTACTCGCGGATTTCAAATGAACGCCCCTCTTATTAGCCCCACTGAATAAATCATCGGGGCAAGACGAAATACCAAATGAACTAATTAAAGCAGGAATAGAAGTAGGAACAGCATGGTTAAATAGACTATTTAACCATGTTTGGATAGAACAACAGACATCACGAGACTGGGGAAGCGCAATAATTACACCAATTCAGAAAAACAAAGGCAGTAAAAGAGAGTCTACGCAATACAGAGGCATTTCCATTTTGAGTCATTGTCACGATACTAGAGGTTAACGATCCGAAATGTTACTAGAACACGAACGGCGTCCTCAGCCGCGGCATTTTGTTTGTTGAGAGAGCCTTGATTGAACGATCGGAATGATTGAAGACGGAAGCGAAGTCTACGGGAACTAACGGACAACGGAATACGACGAGGTCCAACACTTTGAACACCGATGTATCGCGATAAAGCAATTGCAAGAAACCTTTGAAGTGAGAAACGGAGATTAGCGATCACGCTGTATCACGGTCTTTTGTGATAACGGAGAAGAATATCTATGGTCGGAGGAAACGAGTAGATAATCATTGATGTCCCGAAATGACCAGGCATCAAAAGAACAATTCGGTTGTTATTGAGAAACAGAGAAGAGGACAGGTGGAAATTGGTGGAATAAGCCCATATAGTCGTACAGAGCCAGAGTATTAATAGGCTGGATATTCTAGTGGAATTTAGTGTGCTATTTGGCTTCCACGAGAAGTGGTGGTTTATTCTTGAGTGATTATGAAAAGGGAGTTACAATGTTTCAAGTCGGATAATACTGACGAGCATTTTGTATTTATTGTGCAATTAGTATTCCCGATTCAGCCGAGGATAATTATAAGGTAGTTGTGGTGGGGAGTATAAATCTAACATAGTGTATTTTAGAGTGAGACCGTAATAATGGGCGACGGCTGAATTTAGCTGAGAAGTAACGGAGTGGATTGTGTAAAGTACCAGTGCACTCGATAGAATAAGTACTATGATAATATAGGATAAGTATGATACGAGATTCAAGTATAGATGGTTACTGGGATTTCTGAGCTCTTTTATGACATTTCATTCTTTACCTAGTCTTAGGTTATGGTTATAACTCCTATGTCTTATGTCAGAGGTCAGTTCTCTGAATCTATAGAAGTAAAACTAATAACGGCCATAAGCCTACTCTCACTTCTAATGAGTTTGAGTTAGGTTGATAACACCTGATATTGTCTTTTCGACAGGTTCCCATGAACAAAGCAATAGCAACACTCCTGAAAAGAAAGAATGGACTCTAATCTGGTAAAGTAATAAATATCGGCCAGAATGAAGTCGGATGTCAAACATACAGGTCAGCCAGTTCTAGCATTAACGGATACCTATAAGGCATTCTGGCTAAGAGACTTACAGCAGAATAAAGTGCAACTAAACATAGATCGGGAGCCCAATATTGTGCACCTGAACTATCTTTAAATGAAGAGGCTATAAGGCCAGAATTTATTATTGGATAAACAGAACAGTAACGAATAAGACTAACACAGTGAATCAGTGATATTCTTTAGACAGTGTTTGGTTGGAATTATGTATCCATATAGAGACGATAAGTCCTTCGATGATATCGGAGGGATAAACATTACCTGGAATATCGTGTGGTTCATGTGATTGGATAGTCACAAGGAAAGACATTATCTACTAAAACACGCAGTGGTGAACTAATTGTTTAATTCTAACGTTGTCAAGGATATTGTGAAGACATCATCATCATCAGTCTGAGAGACACTATACTGGGTGAGAGTAAACAAGTTCTGTGCTGTGGTGACAATATATGCCGTTATGTGATGAGCACTGTGAGGTGAATCTTGGACTGTCAATCTTATATCACCTACACAATAGACTACACCACAAATTACATATACACATTCAATACCTACATCTGACATAGTTTTCAGCATTAAATATGCTATTAATTGTTTGAGGAAACTGTTGTCGGGGTATGTTATGAAGGAATAAAAGAGAGAGAGAGAGAGATAGTGAGTAAAAGACATAACGGGGGGAGTGTAGACAAAGGTCTGACACTAGTTCCAAAGTATAAGAAGGATTTTAAAAGTGTGCTGGTTGACTCCACTTTCCCCCAGGGACGACTAGCTACAGTCATACAGAGTAAATATTCTGTAAAATTCTAGAGAAAAGACTGCGACCTATAATAGAACTCCAGCTAAACGAAACATAACTTGGATTTAGGAAAACCAAAGGATGCACAGATGCCATCTTTGCTCTTAGACAACTAATAGAAACATCAATTGAATTTAATGAGATACTCTACTTAGTCTTTGGTGACCAAGAAAAGGCACGTGATAGAGTTGATAGAAACAAGCTATGGGAACTCCTTAAACGATATGGAGTGAGTACACATATACCAAACTTATGCAGAAACGTATACACCAACAGTGAATGCACAGAAAGAACAAATGAAGGATACTCATAACCCGGAGTACCACAAGGTTGTGTCTGTCCTACCTCCCCGTTCATAACCCTTCATTATAAGATCCGGAGTAGGACAAGGTTGTGTCCTGCCCCCCCCCCCTCCCCTTCTTGTTTCATAACCTATATAGACGGCATATGTACAGAAAGCAGCCAAAGGGAGACAGTAACAACACCACATAACGAACAGAACAAGAAGAAGAACCAACGACAAATCACACCATGAAAGAGCTCTTATTTGCGGACGATCAAACGCTGATAGTAAACCTAGAATCAAAATTACATCACATAAATAGTCTGAACTAAGTGTGTATGGAACATAACATGAAAATTAGCACAAATAAAACACAGGTAATGTTTATCAATTGGGGTATCGTCATTGCACTCCAGACAGGTCCATAGGTGCTCAGATCCTTCCCCCTTCCCCCCCCCCCCCAGCATATGCATCAGCGTCCGGTGGCTAATAGTGCCAGTTCTGTGTTGGTTAACGAGGCGCTTTGTTTTCCCGATGTACCTCTCGCGTCTGGCTGTGCCGATACTTACTCCCAAGTCTTTCACCCTGGACAGCGATGTGGATTCACTGACGTCAAAGTCCTCTGTTCTTGCCATATCTTTAAGGAAGTTAATAACATCGGCACAAACCATGGGCTGGCCATCTACAGGGGGTGCAGAGCCAGCCAGTTTATCTGCTCGTTAATTTCCCTCGACCCCCGCATGTCCCGGGACGAAGATGAAGGTGACTTTACGGACAACATACTTCCGCAGCGACTCAGTCCACTGTCTACGTACAGATCCAGCTTCGACCTTCCGGATCATGCTCATTAAATCACTTAATACACACACGTTGGTATAATGCTGTGATCCGAGCCTCATGAAAGCCTGTGTAACTGCCATCACCTCCATCGTCATGCTGCTCGTGGTCATAGAGTGGGCAGCACAGGATTCTTGAACGGTTCGGCCCGCTGAACGGGCTGTAAATGCCCACGTACGTCTCTGCTGCTTTACAACAGATCCATCTGTATAGATGAGCTCTTAGGGTCTATCTGAGTGTTCAAGAGGTAATGACTATAGCCAAAGAAGAAAGCACAATAAGCATTCATCTAGAAGAACACCCCTTGAGTCAAGTAACGAGAATCAAGTACCTAAGAAGTATAATATCATGAAATGGCAGATCAGCAGACGTGATCGAATATAGATGCAAAAAAGCAATCCAGCTCATTGGACAAATGGCACTGATACTAAAGAACAAGCATGTATCAATAGCTACTCAAAAGAAAAAGAGAAAAGAAAAATCACAACAACAGAAATGAGATTCATTAGAAGAATATTCAATGTATCAAGAAGAGAGAAACTCAGCAATGAAGTAATCGGGACTATAGTTAGGGTAGCGCTAGATTTTATCAAGAAACAGCAGGTTAAATGGTTTGGCCATACAGCTACATTACCAACTAACATTATACCTCAACAAGCAATGATGTACAGATCAGATGGAAGCAGAGGAAGAGGCCGGCCACGTACACGATGGATAGAGGGAATTACAGAGACCATGGGAACCTCCATACATGAAGCCCATACACAGGCACTCTCCCGCTGTTTATGCTTCACGCCGACACCGCAAGGTACAAGAGGAACCTGGTGAGATGAGATGAGACAAAGTGAAGTGAGACTTTACAAACACCCTGTATGTTAAGAGAATTGAGTAGTTACAATTTTAAATATCTAAAGTTCAATTTCTTCTGCTCTTTGTTTTGAGATTTTAAGATCATATTTGAAATTATAATGTCATGTCTTGATAATGTTCGGTCACATTTGGTCTTGTTTAAGTCTGAAATGCTTGCATATCTGCACGGTGTTTAGGTACTAAGGATGCATGCGCTAGAGATAAGGCTGGTAGCACTTGTTCTGTTCGCTGGGATCATGGCTACGACGATGTGGCAGAGTACGACAGTGATGGCTTGTTCAGGAAGTATGTGCCCTATTTATCCAATACAGCATCTCTGTCTCATCTCTGTCATCTGCCTCTTTATCTAATACAGCATCTCTGTCTCATCTCTGTCATCTGCCTCTTTATCTAATACAGCATCTCTGTCTCATCTCTGTCATCTGCCTCTTTATCTAATACAGCATCTCTGTCTCATCTCTGTCATCTGCCTCTTTATCTAATACAGCATCTCTGTCTCATCTCTGTCATCTGCCTCTTTATCTAATACAGCATCTCTGTCTCATCTCTGTCATCTGCCTCTTTATCTAATACAGCATCTCTGTCTCATCTCTGTCATCTGCCTCGTTATCTAATACAGCATCTCTGTCTCATCTCTGTCATCTGCCTCTTTATCTAATACAGCATCTCTGTCTCATCTCTGTCATCTGCCTCTTTATCTAATACAGCATCTCTGTCTCATCTCTGTCATCTGCCTCTTTATCTAATACAGCATCTCTGTCTCATCTCTGTCATCTGCCTCTTTATCTAATACAGCATCTCTGTCTCATCTCTGTCATCTGCCTCTTTATCTAATACAGCATCTCTGTCTCATCTCTGTCATCTGCCTCTTTATCTAATACAGCATCTCTGTCTCATCTCTGTCATCTGCCTCGTTATCTAATACAGCATCTCTGTCTCATCTCTGTCATCTGCCTCTTTATCTAATACAGCATTTCTGTCTCATCTCTGTCATCTGCCTCTTTATCTAATACAGCATCTCTGTCTCATCTCTGTCATCTGCCTCTTTATCTAATACAGCATTTCTGTCTCATCTCTGTCATCTGCCTCGTTATCTAATACAGCATTTCTGTCTCATCTCTGTCATCTGCCTCGTTATCTAATACAGCATCTCTGTCTCATCTCTGTCATCTGCCTCTTTATCTAATACAGCATCTCTGTCTCATCTCTGTCATCTGCCTCGTTATCTAATACAGCATCTCTGTCTCATCTCTGTCATCTGCCTCGTTATCTAATACAGCATCTCTGTCTCATCTCTGTCATCTGCCTCGTTATCTAATACAGCATCTCTGTCATCTGCCTCTTTATCTAATACAGCATCTCTGTCTCATCTCTGTCATCTGCCTCTTTATCTAATACAGCATCTCTGTCTCATCTCTGTCATCTGCCTCTTTATCTAATACAGCATCTCTGTCTCATCTCTGTCATCTGCCTCTTTATCTAATACAGCATCTCTGTCTCACCTCTGTCATCTGCCTCTTTATCTAATACAGCATCTCTGTCTCATCTCTGTCATCTGCCTCTTTATCTAATACAGCATCTCTGTCTCATCTCTGTCATCTGCCTCTTTATCTAATACAGCATCTCTGTCATCTGCCTCTTTATCTAATACAGCATCTCTGTCTCATCTCTGTCATCTGCCTCTTTATATTATACAGCATCTCTGTCTCATCTCTGTCATCTGCCTCTTTATCTAATACAGCATCTCTGTCTCATCTCTGTCATCTGCCTCTTTAACATGTTTTAAACAACTTATTAGATATGAACCATATATTAATGTTTATTTGATATGAACCATATATTAATGTTTATTTGATACCCAGTTGAGTTGAGTTGAGTTGAGTCAAGAATTGACATCACTCTAGCCATTCCCATACGTGCTCCATCCAAATCCTCAATAGCCAGCAAAGAGTCCTAGAGCAGCCTGATTATATGTCCTACTGGCCTTTCATCTTATTTGATACCGAACGAAATAGTAATAGACAAGGTAATTGTAACCCAAGGGTGGGCGTACAAAAGTGAACGACCATTGTAACACATTACGGAGAATTCGGCATATGATACTAAAACCGTATTTGTAGAGACTAGGTCAGTACTCGATGGGTGATATGTCAGTATCACACCCACCGAACTTACTTCCCAAGACACTCTGGTATTCATTTTAGGTCGGGTTAATTTTCTTTAGCAATTTTAACGCGCCCGGGTGCTGATCGTATGCATGACCACAGGGCCAGCAGGCGAGCACCTGGCTACTACGCTACCGCTCCTCCCTCTAACTGACAGGCGAGCATCTGGCCACTACGCTACCGCTGCTCCCTCTAACTGACAGGCGAGCATCTGGCCACTACGCTACCGCTGCTCCCTCTAACTGACAGGCGAGCGTCTGGCCACTACGCTACCGCGGTTCCCTCTAACTGACAGGCGAGCATCTGGCCACTACGCTACCGCTGCTCCCTCTAACTGACAGGCGAGCATCTGGCCACTACGCTACCGCTGCTCCCTCTAACTGACAGGCGAGCATCTGGCCACTACGCTACCGCTCCTCCCTCTAACTGACAGGCGAGCATCTGGCCACTACGCTACCGCTGCTCCCTCTAACTGACAGGCGAGCATCTGGCCACTACGCTACCGCTCCTCCCTCTAACTGACAGGCGAGCATCTGGCCACTACGCTACCGCTGCTCCCTCTAACTGACAGGCGAGCATCTGGCCACTACGCTACCGCGGTTCCCTCTAACTGACAGGCGAGCATCTGGCCACTACCCTACCGCGGTTCCCTCTAACTGACAGGCGAGCATCTGGCCACTACGCTACCGCGGTTCCCTCTAACTGACAGGCGAGCATCTGGCCACTACGCTACCGCTGCTCCCTTTAACTGACAGGCGAGCACCTGGCCACTACGCTACCGCTCCTCCCTCTAACTGACAGGCAGCTCTGTGTAATCAATCCCTGTGATTGGTGCAGCCAAACAGAAGGAACACAAAAACAGCCATTCATATCTGTTCTTTAAATGTCAAATTATATCTCTTCTTTCCATATCCAGACATGGCTGACTGAATCAACCAGACAAATCTCTTCCTGAAATGTCCAGACATACCTATTCTATATATGTCCTGTTATAGATGTTCTTTAAATGTCCATACATATCACTTATTAAATGTCCAGTCATATATCGCCTATAAATATCCAATCGTGTACCAACTATAAATGTTCACTCATATACCTTCTATAAACTATACACGCACAGTCAAATATCTTTTATAATTTATAAGTTTTATACCTTCTATAATTGCCAACTGACGGTCTCCCTAGCCTAGGAGTTAACGACTTTCTCCGTAATCCGTTTATTCACATGAACAAACGCAGCTGTGCGAGAATCGGTAGCTGTTCTTGCCACGCCCGTTACTTACGGGATATGTGAGCCGGCAGCTCAGAAAGCAATGGCAAACTACTGAACGTAATCTTGCCAAGAAATCAACAACAGTAATAAAATACTGGTGTAACAGCGATGTCCGGTAATAGGATATGCGGGGAAATAATTGCCCACTGAAATACCCTGTATAAATGCCCAATCAATCACCTTTTATAATTGCCCAGTCAAATACTGTCTATAAATACCTAATCATGTACCTTCTATAAATTTCAAGTGTATAAATTCTATAAACACCCATCATATGCCTTCTTTAAATGCGCAAACATACAATACCAACTACTATATTGCTATGGGGAAAAAAATCAAGAAATAAAATACGATCAGAAATGTCATAGGCTCAGTTTGGTCTCGTAGTAGGTAAAAGAAGAACACAAAAAGTGTGGAGACTCGACATTATAGAAAGTATATGACTGGTGTCTGGTCTTAGTCAGATATGACTGAACTACCGTATAACAGTAGACGGTACTACCTGCTTTCTGTTAGCGCCGACACCCCACATTGTGCCAACGGCTTCGGGCGGAAGAGCGCAATTGGGAGGGTACAAGCCTTACCCTGGTGCGAGGAAATGCAACCTAAAGACAAAATGTCATGGCAGGGCAGACCAGGCCCTAAGCCTTGGTTGGCAGCTGGTCTAGGATCGAAGCTCCGACAGGCGGACAGTTAGAGCATTGCTTTGCTGATCCGGCAGCTTCTGCAGCGTGTCTTGTTCCAGATATAGAGGTATTACCTTTCCTCTGGAGTGAACTAGGCAGGCCGAGAGAGGATCATGCTGCATGGGCAACACATGATCTCTATATTTTAGCCCATGCTTTGTGCTATGGAGAGGGAATAACTCCATCCCTCGTCTAAACCGGTCTCGGAATCAAAGCGAGAGGCAACTGTTACTGGTTATAAGTCCCTATCAGTTGGCGTAGACATGGAGCGCCACGCGTTGCCTCTGACGTTGGGAGACACCTACAGGTGTCAGTGATCAGCTACCGCCCGCCTCAAGCTGGGCAGCCCCTGGCCAATTTGGTGCTGATCCGCCACAGCCTGCATGCTTCAATGGGTGCTTGGGGCTAGGACAAAATCTGAATCACAGGCTGTGAAACCAATGTACCAGGTACTAATAAAAAGAAAAATAGAAACCTCAAGCTACGGCTTGCAACCTGGAACGTGAGAACCATGTGTCCAGGATTTTCCACTGACTTGACCAATATTGACGATGTGAGAAAAACGGCTGTGATTGATGCTTAACTCAATCGTCTTAACACTGATATTGCTGGCCTGCAGGAGACTCGCCTCGCTGAGGAAGGGTCACTCAGGGAAAACAATTACACCTTTTTTTTGGAAGGGTAGAGGGCAGGCAGAAAAAAAGGCAAAACGGCGTGGGCTTTGCAGTGAAGAATTCGCTGCTGGGAATGATTGAAATTCCAGTAGGAGGAAATGAAAGACTATTATCCCTGCGCTTGGCAACCCTTTGTGGTTTTGCCACGATTATTACTGCATATGCACCGACACTCGATTCATCTGATGATGTGAAGGATTCATTTTATGAGGGGTTAGGGATTAAACACAAATCTAGCCCCAGGATTAATATTATTAACACTCACGATCCTGAAAAGTGCTTTCAGTTTCAACGGCAACATGAAGACGCTTTCACTGATACACCAGAAAATTGTACAGTAAATGAAAAGTGGGGTCAACTTAAGGAAACTCTTTATAAAACTGCCGTAGGGGTTTACGGCACTGTGGATCATAAGAAGCAGGATTGGGTTGCGGCAAACAGCCAGACTCTGCAGCCCTTAATTGATAAGAAGAAGATAGCTCTCTTAAGAAACAAGGAAAGATTAACGCATAACACTCTGAGTGAGCTAAAGCAAGCTAGGAAGGATGTGCAAAAGGCTGCCAGGCAGTGTGCAAATAATTATTGGATCAAGTTATATGAGTCCATTCAAATCGCAAGGATAAGGGAAACATCAGAAGCATGTATGAAGGAATAAAGAAAGCCTGTGGTCCAATGATCAAAGGAAGTGCACCATTGAAAATCTTATCATAACTGATAAGAAACAGCAGATGGACAGATGGGTAGAGCACTATTTGGAGCTTTACTCAAGTGAGACCAAACTAGCGGATGTTGCCCTCAACGCCATAGAGGCTCTACCAACTCTTGACCACCTGGACACACTTCCCACCATAACAGAAGTTAAGTATGCTATAAATGAACTTGCATCTGGCAAGGCTCCAGGTAAGGATGAGATTCCAATAGAGGTTATCAGGAGTGGGCAAGACACACTCACTCTACAGATCCACCAGCTAATAGAGCTATGCTGGCGAGAAGGAGAAGTCCCACAGGATTCCAAAGACTCAAGCATCATAACACTGTACAAGAACAAGAGCGATCGGAGCGACTGCAACAACTATAGGGGTATCTCACTTCTGTGTATTGTTGGAAAAGTATTTGCCAGAATTGTTCTGCGCAGACTTCAAGTCCTAGGAGATCAGATCTACCCCGTATCACATTGTGGCTTTCGACAGAACCGGTCTACCATTGATATGATATTCTAATTGCGACAAATGCAAGAAAAATGCTGTAAACAGAATCAACCACTGTTTATTGCCTTCATCGACCTCACAACGGCATTTGATTTGGTCAGTCGTGAGGGTCTGTTCAAGGCACTAAAGAAGATTGGCTGCCCACCAAATCTTCTGTCCATTGTGGAATCGTTCCACACAGGCATGAAGGGTATAATCAAGATTGATGGTCAAGAGTGGAATTAAGCAAGGTTGAGTACTAGCTCCCACCCTCTTTGGGATATACTTTTCACTTCTACTGAAATATGCCTTTCGTGATCAGGATGGTGGTATATGCATTCACTCACGCTCAGATGGCGGCCTCTACAATGCTCAGGGATTGAAGGCCAAGACCTAAATTAGGAGGGTACTGATCGGAGAGTTGCTTTTTGCAGATGATGCTGCAGTTACGACCCACTCTGAGGAAGAATTGTAATGTCTACTATCTGCATTCTCCAATGCTTGTTCTGAATTTGGTTTAACAATTAGCAAAAAGAAGACACCGATTATGTCACAAGGTGCACATGGGGTACCATCAATCTTTATTGACGACGCCGAACTAGAGATGGTAGACCATTTTACATATCTAGGATCAGTGGTAAATAGCAAATTATCCCTGGATCAGGAAATCAACATACGGATTGGTAAGGCAGCAACAACAATGAACAGGTTAAGAAAAAGAGTCTGGGAGAACAGGAAGCTTACTGCCATAACAAAAGTCCTTGTCTATCAAGCCTGTGTCCTTAGTACACTTCTTTATGGCAGTGAAACCTGGACAACTTACTTACATCAAGTGAAACTTTTAAATAGCTTTCATGTGCTGTGTCTGCGAAGAATTCTTGGTATTAAGTGGCAAGACAAAATCACAAATACTGAAGTATTGGAAAGATCAGGTTGTGTGACGGTTTATTCCATGCTCAGTCTTCGTAGACTTGTATGGATAAGACATCTTAGGAGGATGGATGATGGCAGAATACCAAAGGACATCTTTTTTGGTGAATTACAGATGGGTAAGAGATCTCAGGGTCGGCCTCTACTACGATGCAAAGATGTGTGTAAGCGGGACATGATTGATACAGGCATTGATAATGCACATTGGGAGCAAGTCGCCGCTGAACGTGTTGTATGGAGGGCAAACATCAGAAATGGAATAAAGACAAAGGAGAAAATTATTGCAGATAAGTCACACACCTAGCGTGTGAGACAAAAAATGGTGCATGATGGTGGAAATGACCACGTGTTCACATGCACCCACTGTGAACGAACATTTACAGCGCGAATTGGCCTTATCAGTCACATTCGCTACCGCCATAGGTAAAAATTATTATGCCTTTTTGAAGCACAAACTGTCGTCTGTCAAGACGGCAAAGTGCCAATGACTGAGCAGTTACGAAAGGTATGATTTGGCATGTGTAGTTTATAGAAGGTATATGAGCATTTATAGTTGGTACGCGATTTGATATTTAAAGGTGACATATGACTGGACATTTGATAAGTGATATTATGGACATTTATAGAACAGATATGACAGAACATTTATAGAACAGATACGGGGAGCCTCCGTGAGACAGGACATATATAGAACAGAACACGGGAGGCTCCGTCGCGAAGTGGTCAAACCGTCTGACTCGGGCTTCAAAGGTTGTGGGTTCGATTCCGGGTCGCGTCCTTCGGTTTACTAGTGCATGTTTTCGGAGACTCATGGGGGTCTTCGCTGGAGTTACGGGGGTAAAGTGGCCTATGTGAGTCTGAACACATCACCCACCAAGTGACAAGCAGTTTGTGAACCTATAAATCTAGCACCATATAGCGAGTGCGGCGAAGGCGTGTAGAATTAAACCGTTACTCATAACAATAAAGGTGACTACAGAGCGGATATTCCCATTGGGATGTTGCAGGTCTAGGCATTTGTATAGTCTAGGCAGTGACGTACCAGGTGGGCTGCCCAGTTCCCTTTTCGTGGCCTTTCCTTCCCAGAAAATTACCAGATAATGATCAAAATTGGCTCTCTAGGGGGTTAAACTTGTCGAACTGGTTAACATATAATTATCTCTCTAGGTGGTTAATTCTGTCGAACTATTGAACATATGATTTCCTCTCCAGGGGGTTAAACCTGTCAATCTAGTGAACATAAACGTGTCTCCCTAGGGGGTTAAACCTGTCGAACTAGTGAACATATGATTTCCTCTCCAGGGGATTAAATCTGTCGGACTAGTGAACATAAAATTGCCTCTCTATGTGGTTAATTCTATCGAACTAGTGAACATAAAATTGCCTCTCTATGTGGTTAATTCTATCGAACTAGTGAACATAATATTGCCTCTCTAGGGGGTTAAACCCGGTCTCCCTGGCGAAGGTGTTAATGACTTTCTCCGTAAACCCGTATATCCACGTGAGGAACAAAAGCTGCGCGAGATTCGGCAGCGGATCGCGTCGCGTCGGTTACTTACGGGATATGTAAACCGCCCGCTCAGAAAGCAATGACAAACTACTGAGCGTAATCTTGCTAAGAACATCAACGGCAGCTGAAAAATGCTGGTGTTGACTGCAACGTTGTGTAAGGGATATAAACAAAAAGTTTTAAACCTGTGGAACTAGTGAACATAAAATTACCCCTCCGCGGGATTAAACTTGTCGAACTAGTGAACATAAAATTACCCCTCCGCGGGATTAAACTTGTCGAACTAGTGAACATAAAATTACCCCTCCGCGGGATTAAACTTGTCGAACTAGTGAACATAAAATTACCCCTCCGCGGGATTAAACTTGTCGAACTAGTGAACATAAAATTACCCCTCCGCGGGATTAAACTTGTGGAACTAGTGAACATAAAATTACCCCTCCGCGGGATTAAACTTGTGGAACTAGTGAACATAAAATTACTCCTCCGCGGGATTAAACTTGTCGAACTAGTGAACATAAAATTACCCCTCCGCGGGATTAAACTTGTGGAACTAGTGAACATAAAATTACCCCTCCGCGGGATTAAACTTGTCGAACTAGTGAACATAAAATTACCCCTCCGCGGGATTAAACTTGTCGAACTAGTGAACATAAAATTACCCCTCCGCGGGATTAAACTTGTCGAACTAGTGAACATAAAATTACCCCTCCGCGGGATTAAACTTGTCGAACTAGTGAACATAAAATTACCACTCCGCGGGATTAAACTTGTCTAATTAGTTGAACATAACATTGTCTAGACCTGGCAATTCCTTAATAGAGTGTCCACTACTCGCTGACGCCAACAGGCAAATCAAATCATTTGATGATGATAATAACTACGGTGATGATGATGATGATGATGATGATGATGATGATGATGATGATGATGATGATATGATGATGATGATGATGATGATGATGATATATCATGATTATCAAACAGTTCCGGTTGCATGGAGATCTAAGGACGACAAAAACAATGTAAGATGTGTTTCCGGTAGTGTTTCTGTGTGTGTGTGTGTGTGTGTCTCTCTCTCTCTCTCTCTCTCTCTCTCTCTCTCTCTCTCTCTCTCTCTCTCTCTCTCACTGAAGGCTTTATTTGGGTGTGTTTTGTTAACGATCAGTTTCGCTGCAGACATATATCAGTGTGAGCAGTCCAGTCTACTTTCGTAGATTCCACAAGGAGAGTTGAGTTGAGTCAAGAACCGACATCACAGCACTCAAGACATACCCATACGTGCACCGACCTCATCTCAACAGCTTGCGAAGAGTTCCAATACTAAGGGTACACGTAGAACTATGATTATATGTCCGTCTGGCCTTTACTCTGAGGTTTGAGTTTCGGCCAGATCCGTTGGTCAGTCTCTGCAGCACCATTCTCTGCAAAATGTAATGATCTACCTGTTCTTCTGCATTATACAGACGAATCCCAAAGGTCCCTACCACATCCGCCTTGTCATGCGCCTGTACTTCCTATAGGGTTGCAGGCTCCGCCAACCTGTCCGCCTGCTCGTTTCCCGTGACACCAGCATGTCATGGAGAAAATATCAAACATATACTCTCTATTTTTGATTGTTAAATGAAAGATACACAAGGAGAAGCTCAGCAGAGTGTACGAGCTCCACAGCATCGGCGGGAATCCAAATATGTGTATATCAGAAACCAAATGCTGTAAATATGCCTTCTTTGTGTGGGTATGTTTTGTAATTTTTTATAACGTAACCTTGTGTTTTAGCCCGAGATATAAATTGCTGAACAATGTTAATGATAGATCAGCAGGCAGTGTGTCTCCATCAAGAACCATCTACAGTCATTGGCCAGTCTCCGTGGAGATGTGGTTATGTCGATTGCCTCGCGCTCCAAAGGTTGTGGGTTCGATTCCGGACAACGTCGTTCCGTTCACGAGTGTAATATTTTGGGAGACGTCTGGGGTTCGTCGCTGGAGCTACGGAGTTCGTGCTTTGTGCCACACTTTCAGCAGGCCGCCTTACGGAAACAGACCGAGCCAAGTCAATGGCTTTGCCTTTTAAACCATTTTATTCTACAGTCCTTTAATTCTTTCACATCATCATCATTATGTGCCATGCCGGTAAGAGTGGGTGGTAATATCTCGCCATCTCACTCGATCACCAGAGTCGTGGATCGGCTCAGTGTTCTTGTCGCGACCATGCCACGTGTTCAAACGATCCAGGTATTTACTTCTCTGCCTTCCTTTTGTTCTTTTCCCCTTTATCTTGCCAGTTGTCACCAAGTTCTCCATTGTTTTTCCTTCTCATAACGGGACCAAACAGTGTTGACTGTCTACGTCTAATTTCTCTAATAATTTTACGATTTTCATTTGTTTCTTGTAGGACTTGGTCCCGGTTAGCGGGGTAGGGGTATCCCCTATCAAAGGAGATGTAAGACGCCTCCTTTCTTCCGTTAGTCTACGGGACACCCTTGGGCAAGGTGGAGTACCCGTTTAGCCCCCCGATCAGGGTTACGTGAAGCCATGGAATCAGGTGGTGGATGGAGTGAGAGAGCAGCCGACAGATTGTTGTTGGTTATGGTCTTGCACTCTGCGGCGTTAGGCAGATGATCTCATCAGTAGAGACAATGGCTATGGCCACCGACTAGTACAGTCATTGCCCAGAAGGAAGGCAATGGCAAACTACCTTCTGCAAAACTTGCCAAGAAGCCATAGCAACCATGAAAGAAAACATAATAAGAAAGAGATCTGGTGGCGAGACCCCCAGGCCAGGCAGATCAGATAACACTGGGGAAGAGTGTGACACAGGGACCAGTACTAGTGATCGTGATGACGGAGTTAATCCTGACTGTGTTACCAAGGAAATCCCCTGTGTCAGACTAAGAAACATAGTGAGAATAGCAACATGGAATGTGAGAAGTCTGTATGAGGGAAAGCTGAAAGTAGTCTGTGATGAGATTGAGAGGTTAAAAATTCAAATGTTAGGAATTAGTGAACATCGCTGGAGCGGCAAGGGACATTTTACAACTGAAAATGGAAGTCTTTTCATTTATTCTGGTAGAGACGTCGGAGGCCAGAGTGCAGTGGCATTTTGTTTAGATAAAACAACTGCAAAAGCTTTAATGGGATATAATCCTGTTAGTGATAGAATCCTCACTATTAGACTTAAAGGCCGTCCAAAAAACATAACTCTTGTACAGATATATGCACCTACTTCAACAGCAGAGGAGGACGAAATTGAAGATTTTTACAACACACTGCAAGACACATTAAATAAGATTGGTCATAATGATATAGCAATAATAATGGGAGATTTTAAGGCAAAAGTAGGTGCAGGAAGAGCTGAAAATGAGAGATACGTTTTAGGAAAATTTGGATTGGGAAATAGAAATGATGCAGGTGACAAATTAATTGAATTTTGCACAGAAAATGAGCTCACGATAGCCAACACGCTTTTTAAACAACATCCAAGAAGACTCTTCACATGGAAGTCTCCAGACAGTATTACTAAAAATCAGATAGATTATATTTTAATACAAAGAAGATGGAGATCAAGCATAACATCTGCAAAAAACCTACGAAGTGCAGACTGTGGTATAGATCATCAGTTATTAGAAGCAGATCTGAAATTAAAACTCAAAAAGCTTATCCGAGGACCAAGGCCACTTCGTTTTGATCTCACAAAAATACCGGATGCATACAACATACAAGTTAGGAATCGCTTTGGGGTCTTGGCGTCTGTACAAGAGGAAATGACACCCGATGAACTGGCAGTACAAGCTAGAGATATCTTGATAACTGCAGCCAAAGATTTCATTCCGACCAAGAAAAAGCAACTGAAGCCACGGATTACATCAGACACGTTAGAATTAATAAAACAACGAAGGGAGCTGAAACAGAAAGGAGATGAATCTGATAACAGCAGGATGAAGTATAAATCTTTAACTCGAGAAATAAGAAAGAACACAAGAAAGGACCAAAATCAATATATACAAGATTGCTGTACCAGAATAGAGCAATATCATAAAACTGGAAGAGATTATGAAATGTTCAAAGAAATGAAGTTATTGACAAGAAATGTTCAACCTCAATTGAATGTTATCTGTGACAAGATGGGAAATACCTTAACAGAATCTAGGCAAATTCTAGAAAGATGGCAGGAGTACTGCAGTGGAATGTATGATATGAGTGACAGTGAGGATATGAATGAGATACATGAGCCAATGACAGCAGAGACAGAACCTGAACCCTCATTAGATGAAATCGCTTGGGCTATAAAGAACCTGAAGAATGGTAAATCACCTGGATGTGATGAGATACCAGCTGAACTAATTAAAGCGTGGGAGAAGAAAGCATACACATATATCATGCATTATGTACAAAGATTTGGAAATATGGTATTTGGCCAAAAGATTGGAAGAGAACTATCTTCATTCCAATACCAAAAAAGGGCAACCTGAAATTATGCACCAGCTATAGAACTGTTGCCCTGTTCAGTCATGCAAGTAAAATTCTACTAAAAGTCATAATGGGAAGACTTCGTAAGAAAATGGAAGAAGAGATTAACGTGGTTGAAGCTGGATTTGGACAAGGAAGAGGAACAAGAGATCACATTCTCAATATGCGTTTAATAATAGAGAAGTGCATAGAATGTCAACCTATTCTCATGTTTTGTGGATTATTCAAAGGCATTTGACTGTGTACAACATCAGAAACTTTGAGAAATCATGAGGAATATGGGCTTTCCATCACATGTAGTACAACTCATAAAAATGCTCTATCTAGACCAGTGGTTCTCAACCGGTGGTGAATTTCCCCCCCCCCCCCCCCCAGGGGGGAATTTTGGGGTTTCCAGGGGGGGAATTAAGATTATTTCTAGATTGCGTTGATACAAGAACCGATTACTTGACAGTGTTTTTCTCTTCATACTTTACGGTTCTGTACGTCTCATCCTTCTGAAATTCATTTTATAACGTAACTAGATCCGCAAATCACGTTTTATGTAGATGTCTAGACTTGTTTTAGTATGTGCTATTAAATTTAGCTTCAATTATTACGTATACTGTGTAGGGGCAGGGGGAAATTTTTAGGGAGTAAATACGAAAGGGGGGGGGGGGTACGACGTTCTAAAAATATGGTGGGGGGGGGGGGTATGACGTCCTAAAAATATGGTGAAGGGGGGAACGGGCCAAAAAAGGTTGAGAACCACTGATCTAGACCAACAAGTAGCAGTTAAAATAGATGGCGAGACATCATATTGGTTTGACATCAAACAAGGAGTCCGTCAGGGCTGCGTGCTGTCGCCCTATTTGTTTAACCTGTACGCCGAAAACATGAGAAATGTAAGAGATGATATAAACAGGGAGCTATATGAAGCCCTAAATATCGGCGGTCATGACATACCAGAGATCCGATATGCTGATGATACAGTATTACTATCCACAACACAGAATGACATAGAAAACCTAATAGCCTCAACCCAATTGAATAGTGAAAATCACAACTGATATCTTAACATAGCAAAAACTAAGATAATGCATACAGACAAAACTATTATGGAGACAGAAATATACATTATTGGGGAAAAATTGGAGGTGGTGGAAAATTTTGAATATCTTGGGTCACTGATTACCAACAATGGTGACACAATGACAGAAATTAAATGGCGACTATCAATTGCTCTTCAAAGACTAAAACAATTGAATAAATTATGGAGTGGGACAGACAGAACTATTAGATTTTTAAGAGCATGCATCTTTCCCATTGCAACATACGCCTGTGAGACATGGACACTTACTAAACAAGCTGAACAGTGCATAAATGCCTTGGAATATAAATGTTATAGACGAGTTCTAAGAATATCTTGGGTAAAGAAAAGAACAAATGCATCCATACTTCAAGAATTGAATATTGAAGAAGGTTGGCTATTAAAGACGATAAAACAAAGAAAATTGAAATATTTTGGTCACTTGAAACTTCACGAAAGTTTGGAGAGAACAATAATGGAAGGATATATGCCTGGGAAGAGAGAAAGAGGAAAGCCAAAGAGAAGATGGGTGCAGGATGTGGCGGATGATCTCCAGATGGGTGTATGAGACGCGTGACATCTTGCTTATGATCGAGAGGTTTTCCGGAAGGTTGTTATGGCAGCGAGGTTCTGCAAAGGACATGCTACGGAATGTATGAATGAGGACTTGGTCATTTGTTTTTCTGTCTGTCCATGGTATTCTTTGCATTCTCCTCAGAAACCACATTTCCACAGCCATCATATGTTTTTCAGCCTGTTTGCGCATTGTCCAAGCTTAGAATCCATACAAAAACATAAAAAAGTCGCTTAAAAGTCGACTGGGTCGACTTCATTGCACCGGGTTTTATCCCATATGGCTCGGTCTCTTTCCGCAGCGCGGAAAGCGACGCACAAAGCACAAACTCCGTAGCTCTAGCGACGGCCCGGAATCGAACCCACAACCTTCGGAACCCGAGTTAAACGGCTTGACCACTTCACCACGAAGACTCCCATACAAAAACATAGGTTCTATGTAGTACCTCAACACACTTTTTCTCGTTGCAAATGACATCTTTTTATTGGTCAGTATGTTTTTCATCTTGCAAAAGGCTACCTTCGCAGTGGCGATTCTTATTCTAATCTCTTCAACGCATCTCCCATCAGATGTTATGACTGTTCCAAGATAATTGTACTGATTCACTTCCTTCAAAACATTCCCACGTACTTGTATATTACATAGAGTCTGCCTTAAAGAAATGTAAAAATTCAGAAATAAACATTATAATAGGGGACTTCAATGCAAAAGTAGGAAATCAAGGGGATAGATACACAGTAGGAAACTATGGTTTAGGAGAGAGAAATGAAAGAGGATACAGACTAGTAGAGTGGGCAAAAGAACAGGAAATGATTGTAGGAAACACCTGGTTCAAGCAACACCCTAGAAGATTATGGACCTGGAGGAGTCCTGATAGCAGGATTAGAAACCAGATTGACTACATTCTCATTAGCAGAAGATTTAGAAACGCCCTAACAGTAGCAAAAACAGTTCCCAGTGCTGACTATTATAGTGACCACAGATTACTCACAGGAACATTGAGGATAAAGTTGAAGAAAGTCAAGTATACAACAGGGAACACTAAATATGATTTGTGTACATTGAGTAATGACAAGGAAATACAAAACAAATTCAACATAGAAGTACAGAACAGATTTGAAATATTGTCTGATCTAGAGATCCTATTCCAGGATGTGGATGATCAATGGGAAATGTTAAAGAATTCAATCAATATGGCTGCAGAAACAACTATTCCAAAATTAAAGAAGGTGGGTCGTAAGAAATGGATGACTGAGGAAATTTTACACTTAATGGAAACAAGAAGACTCAACAAAAATAATCCTGCCAAATATGAAGAAATTCACAGACAAGTCAGAATATTATGTAGGAAGGCAAAAGAATCATGGCTTGAGGAAAAGTGCTTAGAAATTGAAAAACAACACAACAGTCAAAATACCAAATTAGTGCACAAAAGGATTCAGGAACTTACTAATAAAAGAACAAGTACATCAACAGGCTGTCTAAGAACTAAAGATGGCAAAATCATAATAGAAAAAGATCAGATTCTACATGTATGGACAGATTATGTGAAAGACCTGTATAATGATAACAGAGAGGAACAGTATGCTATTAGATTTAATAATGAAGGACCAGCAATTTTAAAGATGGAGGTTCAAAATGTTCTTAAGCATATGAAAGCTGGCAAGGCCCCCGGTGCAGATAACATCACAACAGAAATGATTAAAGCTTTAGAAGAATTTGGACTAGAGCAAGTCACTAGACTGCTGAACACATTATATGATACTGGAGATATACCTTCTGAATTATGTAATTCTGTATTTATTGCAATCCCAAAGAAATCAGGAACCTTAGAATGTGATCAACATAGAACAATTAGTATAATGAGTCACATCACAAAGATTTTGTTACGAATTATCATGCAAAGAGTGAGGAAGAAAATACAACCTGAAATAGGGGAAGAACAATGTGGTTTTGTAGAAGGAAAGGGTACAGTAAATGCTGTGTATATGCTGCGAACAGTTATTGAACGTGCTTTAGAAGTAAACAAGGATATACATCTTTGCTTTATTGACTACACAAAGGCTTTTGATAGAGTAAGACATGTCAACATTGTGGATATGCTTGCAGATCTACAAATTGATGGGAAAGACATTAGACTTATAAAAAACATATATTGGAAACAACAAGCTGCCATAAGAATTGATAATGAAGTAGGACAATACCAACCTATTAAGAGAGGTGTTAGGCAGGGATGTGTAATGTCTCCAGATCTTTTTTCCTTATACAGTGAAAATATTTTCAGAAATGTAGAAGACCTAAATGGAATCAGCATTGGAGGACGAAACATAAATAACATTAGATATGCAGATGATACAGTATTGATTGCAGACAATGCACAGGATCTGCAACAATTAGTAGACGCTGTGGTTGTACACAGTGAGCAGCTGGGGTTGGAATTAAATTGTAGGAAGACACAGGTTATGGTCGTCACTAGGAAGAACGAAGTACCACAATGTAATATACAAGTAAATGGGAATATTCTTCAACAAGTGAATCGGTTCAATTATCTCGGAACAGTCATAACATCTGATGGCAGATGCCTTGAAGAGATTAGAACAAGAATCGCCATTGCGAAAGTAGCCTTTAGCAAGATGAAAAACATTCTGACCAATAAATTGATGTCAATTGAAACGAGAAAAAGAGTGTTGAGGGGATACATAGAGCCTGTTCTTTTGTATGGATGTGAAACTTGGACAATGTGCAGTCAAGCTGAAAAACATCTGATGGCTGCAGAAATGTGGTTTCTGAGGAAAATGCAAAGAATACCATGGACAGATAGAAAAACCAATGACCAAGTACTACAAGAGACAAATGAAAATCGTAGATTGATTAGAGAAATTAGACGTAGACAGTCAAAATTTTTTGGACATGTTATGAGAAGAAATGGACTGGAGAACTTGGTGACAGCTGGCAAGATCGAGGGGAACAGACCAAGAGGAAGACCGAGAGGAAAATACCTGGATGGCTTGGCCACATGGCATGGACGAGACAGGAACACTGAGCTGATCCACGACTCTGGTGATCGAGTGAAATGGCGAATCATGACCGCCCACGCTTTCCGGCATGGCACATGATTGATTGATTGATTTCGTGTTTCCTAGTGACGACCATAATCTGTGTCTTCTTACAATTCTAAATTTTGCTGTTCACTGTGTGCAACAACCGCGTCTACTATATGTTGCAGATCGGTTCCAAATTGCTGTATGTAGCCGGGGCGCAGTGTTGGGGTGAGCGCCCAACATTGCTTAAATACCCCAATGGCTCGTGAATACATAACCTCTGCAGCAAAAGTCCAACTCCTGGCCTTCACGTGGCGGAACTGTTTTAACTAACAGGAGAAGGGGCGACGGCGAGTATCTGGCGCCGGAAAATAACCAGTGTGCTCTAGATGTGTATACACATACATGCATGTGCAGACACGTGTGTGCGTGTGTACACATCTAAACTCGAGTGAGACCACAGTCTGCTCTAGCAAAGGAAAGGTGCTGAAGACGGAGGCAACCAGCCAGGAGGCGCACCACAGAAATCAGGATGCCACGCAATTACGCAAAATGGAATATGTCGACTGCTGCTAAACGTTATGGTGCTCGCCCTGCTTTGGACCCCCAGGCAGGTGCAGTGCCGGGCCCTATGTCTCGAAAGGGTCCAACCCCAACTACTGGAGGTCCTTCTCAGATGTCCTGTGGAGCCAGGGGACATGAGAATAGAACAGCTGGCCATACTAAACTAAGACTTAAAATAATGCACTGGAATGCGGAGGGAGTCAGCAACAAAAAAGTAGAATTAGAAAACTCCTGGACAAAGAAAAAGTAAGCATATGTTGCTTGCAAGAAACTCACCTCAACGAACATATAGCCTTCAAAATCAGAGGCTACCAGTGTTACCGATCTGACCGAAAGGACAGGCGAAAAGGTGGGATACTTACCCTTGTAAAAAATAACATCACTGCTTCCCAAATCGAAGTCTATATGGAAGGGGCTGAGTATCAGACACTTAAACTTAAAACAGGCTATACAGACCTACATCTGATCAATTACTACTGTCCAAGTGACCGTCCACAGGCACTGGACACACTACCATTAACAGAAAAAATGATTGTGTGCGGCGATTTCAACAGCCACTCGCAGAGTTGGGGCTATGATCACATGGACCAGAGAGGAGAGAGACTGGAAGACTGGCAGGATGTGAATAGATTCATCTTGGTTAACAAGCCGTCCGACCCACATACTTTCTACTCGAGATCATGGCACTCTACAACTACACCTGACCTGGCTTTTCATTCACCAGACCTGGAGTGGAACATTACACGAATTGTTGGGAAACAACTAGGTGGCAGTGACCATCGACCAGTCTTTCTAACTGTAGAAAATGAGCTTGTAAGTGAAAGCAGCACCCTCTCGAGGTGGAACTACAAGAAAGCAGACTGGGCAGTGTACAAGCATCGCACCAGCATACTGGTTAGAAACCTGAACACTGAGAAAGACATAAATAAAGTAGTTGAAGAGTTTGGGAAATGCATACTCCAGGCAGCGCGAGAAACAGTACCAAGAGGAGCCCGTAAACAATATAAACCCTACTGGAGTAGTGAACTGGAACAGTTGCATAAGGATGTGGAAGTATGTAGAAAGCAAGCAGAGGCCACACCCAGCCAAGAGCACCACAATAAATTCCAGCATGCAAAAGCCAAATTTCAAAGGGCCAAGCTGCAGGCTAGACGGAAAAGCTGGCAGGAGAAAACAGAGTCTCTGAACTTTGAAAGAGACACAAGGAAATTGTGGAAGCTAATAAAACAACTTAACGATGAGGGCACAGGGAGAAACTCAAAAATTGCACTACATAAAGATGGAAACATCTTAACAAGAAAGCAAGCAGCTGACCATTTTGCGGACTCATTCGCACAAGATAACAATATCAAAATCAGTCCAGAGAAACAACAAGAGATTCAAGAGAAACGGCAACATACAGGACAGAAGGAAATAGTACATGAGGTTCTGAAGGCACCCATCACAATCAGCGAACTGGAGCTAGCCATATCAAAACTGAAAATGAGAAAGTCACCAGGAGCTGATGGTATCTCCAATGAAATGATCAGGAACCTAGGAACAGAGGCCAAAGCAAAGCTGTTGCAGATCTTCAATAACAGTTGGACCTTAGGCAGTGTTCCACAAGCCTGGAGAGAAGCAATCATGTTACCCCTCCTAAAATCAGGGAAAGATAGTTCCATTGCCTCTAGCTACAGACCAATTAGCCTTACCAGCTGTCTCTGCAAAACACTGGAGCGCATCATCAATCACAGACTGCAGTGGTACATTGAAAGTAACAATATCCTTGTGCCACAGCAGGCTGGCTTTAGGCAGTGCTACTCTACGGAAGATCAGACAACCTACCTCTCTCAAGAAATTGAGGATGCATTCCAAGAGAAGAAGCTGGTGCTTGCGGCATGGATAGATTTGAAGAAAGCCGTTGACAAAGTCTGGAAAGAAGGTCTGATGAATAAACTGAGAAACTACAAAGTCAATGGAAGAATGTACAAATGGGTGAAAGCATACTTGCACAACAGAAGAGCCCGAGTACAGATAGACGGACTAAAGAGCAAGAAAGTACTACTGCGTCACGGAGTTCCCCAGGGCGGAGTATTGTCCCCCACACTCTTTCTAATCTTCATCAATGATCTCGTTGCTAATCTACCGCATGGAATTAAAGCCGCAATGTATGCCGATGACCTGGTTCTATGGAGCACAAATGAACATGCATCAGTGGCCACCAGATTACTACAAAGAGCTGTAGATACATTTGTTGCATGGGCAAATAGATGGTGTGTCAGCATAAACACTGACAAGTGCAGCACCACCCTATTTACCCTCTCTCCAAAACAAAAGGCAGGGACCATCCAGATAAATCGAACACCCCTATGAGAAGATAAAGAACCAACATACCTTGGAGTAACATTTGATGGCAGGCTGACATGGAGAAAGCACATCAACAAAGCAGTAGCAAAAGCCAGAAGGAAAATAGCCATCCTGAGAAAGCTAAGTGGAACCACATGGGGAGCCAGTGGGAAAATACTTAGCAAAGTTTATCAACAGAGCATACGACCACACCTGGAATATGGGTCAACTGCATGGTGTTCGGCAGCAAAAACCACACTACAAGAGCTGGACAAAGTGCAAAATCAAGCACTTAGAGTCACCACAGGAGGGATGAGATCAACCCCTATAGTGGAAATGGAGAAGATGGGGAGGACACAAGCACTGAGTGAGCGCAGAGATACGAAAACGCTAATACAAGCAGAAAAGTTCCTCAGCTTGCCAGGCCACCCTATGAAGAACAGATTTGAAAACCTAGCTATGGGGCGGTTGAAAAGAAGTAGTTTTATCCACCAGGCCAAACGACTCTGCAGAGAAACCACCGATCTGCCCACAGTTGGTATCCCCCTAACAACTATTCCAGAGCGAATTCCATGGAAAGATGAGCATAGACTATCATTACAAATCCAGACAAAAGTTAGAGGAATATTTGACAAGGGAGATCAGAACAGTGTGCAGCGCAGAACAGCCACTCTCAGCTTCCTTGATGAAGAATACCCACAGGACCTCTGGATCCGAGTCTACACAGATGGGTCAGCACAAAATGCTGTTCGAAATGGAGGAGCGGGAGTGTACATAGAATACCCAAATAATACCAGGGACACAGCTAGAGTACCGACAGGAAAGTACTGCCATAACTACGATGCTGAAATTGAGGCAATCAAGATAGCAACAGAGAAATTACTAAATACCAGCAATGGTACACAACCTGTGGTGCTATTGACAGATGCAAAATCAGTACTCGAGGCGCTCCTGTTTGGGAAATTGCCAGTACTAAGGACACTACTTTCTGAACTTAGCAGTCAGCATAAGGTCACCATACAGTGGATACCATCCCACTGTGGAGTACCCGGGAACGACAGAGCTGATCAATTGGCTAAGGAAGGAGCCAAAGAAGAACAGCCTGATGTGCCTGTAACATACCACCAAAAGAAAAGAATGATCAAATCAGTCAGAAAGCCACCAAAACCTGCTCAAGATGACTACCACGTTATGGATAGACCAGAACAAGTCATTATTCTCCGCCTCAGAACAGGGCACAATAGATTACGCAACCACATGTATACAAAATTCAAGATTGGTGAAACAGCCATGTGTACATGTGGATTGGCGTCGCAGACAGCAGAGCACATACTCCAAGACTGCCCAAAATATAACATATCTAGGCAAACCTTCTGGCCTAGAGAGACGACAGTGGAAGATAAACTCTATGGACCGCTGTGTGAACTGAAAAAGACAGTTCAATTCATACAAGAGACAGCACTGCAGTTATAGACATGTTTCAAGCGAACGAAAGAAGAAGAAAAATGTTGCAGATCCTGTTCATTGTCTGCAATCAATACTGTGTCATCTGTAATCTAATGTTATTAATGTTGCTTCCTCCAATGATGATTCCTTTCATATCTTCTACATTTCTGAAAATATTTTCACTTTACCTTTTTTCTCACACCTTTCTTAACAGGCTAATATTGACCTACTTCATTATCAATCCTAATGGCAGCTTTTTGTTTCCAGTATATGTTTTTTTTTTACAAGTCTAAAGTCTTTCCCATCAATTTGTAGATCTTCAAGAGTCTTTATAATGTTGACATGCCTTACCTGCTTGCTTGCGTTTGCTGGCTGTGAACTCCAGCATGAAGTCCTGTATGTCGGATGAAGACATCCTGTTGTCCAACATCAGTGTGATGTCATACCGGACTGAGGTTTGCGTGAGTATCCTTGTCCCATGTCTGGCTTATTGGTGTGCAGATTGGTGGTTCCTCGCAGACAACTCTACAGCTGCACATTGGTAGCCTGCCTATAGAAAGTGTAACCGAGCACAAGACACTGGGTCTTATCATAGATCAAAATCTAACCTTTAACTCCTATGTTCATGCTGTCGTTAAACAAATAGCCAAAAAAGTATACCAACTTGCCAAACTTAAAATGTCCTTGATGGAAACACAAGAAAGACATTATATACTTCCCATATACGAACACATATTGATTATTGCTCCACAATCTGGGATGGATGCTCCAAATCAATAACAAAACGCCTTTATTCACTCCAGAAAAGGGCAGTATGTTTAATTAATGGTGATAAGCTTACAGACAATTCTAACCTACATGAACGTCTTCAGTTACTGCCACTCCACGAACGCCTACTTTTTAATAAGGCTAAACTTATTCACAAAATCCTATTTCAAAATGCTCCAAGCTACCTTTGGCCATTGTTTATATATAACACAAGACATAGCGAACGAATAAATATACTTCATGTCTATAAACCTAGGACAGACTTATATAAAACAAGCTTAGCATACTCTGCCGCTCAGTTGTAGAACAATCTTCCACAAAAAATCAAAGACACCACCAATCATTATACATACATTCGCAACCTGTTTGAACACTACCTCCTTACAGACTATATGCTCCCATAAACAAAAACAAACAAGACAATAATAATGGTAAATTATCTCAAACGACAACTAGCCAAAAATCATTCCCATATGCATGGCACGTTACACCTTCCTTAGGTATTTATAATGCCCACTTTAAACATTGCCTCAGTGAGTCATTTGATATTGATTATTTTTCATGCGTTTTGATGTTTATTGTTCCTTTGTTGCCAAAAATTTGGTTCATAACTGATGTTGAATGAAAGAATGTATGAAAGGAAATAGTGAAGAAGGGCAAAATGTCAGACGAGCCTGCGTGCCCAATTCTCAACCCTATGAAAATAAATTCTTTCGTTCGTTCGATCGTTTCTTTGCCGTGAATGCAGATATTCCACGACTTGGTAAGAAAGAGCAATCCTACTACGTTAGCCAGGACCCCGAAGTGACCTGTTGCCCAGGACGCACGGCTGATACATGCCTAAGTTCACTAACATTAAGGTGAGTGTCCTTGATAGCAATGCGACAATATAAACTAGTGACAATATAAACTAGTTCACGGGGTGAAAGGGCATTCCCCGGAAAGAAAAAAAAAATAAGAAGATAAACGGGGAAGGTTGTGGGGCAGAGGGCTGCAAAGAAAGGTTAAAAGACAGTGGAAAACATTGAGGGGGACAGTTGGTTGTTGGGACCCCACAATTAGGTCGGCTGTCGGAAAAAGGTTGAATAGTGACGGAGTTAGGTTGAAAACTCCGCATTGGGTCTTTTCAGGGATAGTTAGTTGAAGTTTAGACCCAGAGTGGGTTGGATCGATTGAGTTCGGGCCAAGAGGGTGGATGATTAATTGTGGTGATGGATTACAGGAAAAGGCCGTGAGAGGCAGTGTTAGTCGAGTGTTCGGTTGTGATGAAGATATATTCTGAGAGAATTATTGTTCCTGGATTTATATGTTGTGTGGTTCCGTGTTAATTCAGCATTAAATGGATATTATGTCCGCAAACTCAATCGTGTTCACTGACTGGTTGATGTGTGCTGTAGTGGTGACTTGTGGTGTGAGACAGGTGGCTAGCTCAACTTCCACACAGCAGTAATATAGGAGGAGCAGTATGATCTAGACAACGACCAATCTTCGTTTGGTACAAAAGAGTTTGTGTCATTCAAGATTTTATGCGGGCTAGTCCGGTCAAGAAACTCATTGTAATATAGAAAGATTTATGGGGACTCATCGCTTAGAGAGGATACTGAGTTCAGAGACATTAGTCGGGCGCACAGTTATCACCATATTCCAGCAGACGGCATGTTTCAAAGGGGTCGGAGAATTAACACAGAGTTCACGGGAAACCAGGTGAAAATAACATTGCACACTCGGAGAGGGGAGAGTGAACGGTGAAGGGTTGTCCACGGTATAAAGACAGGGTTTTCTCCGGGGCCAGAACTGGCTAGCAGATAAAAACAGCGGCAGAGTCAAGGTCGGGTCGACATAAAGTTGGAGCTGTTTACGACAGTAGCGGGACAGTGTCCTGAGTGCAGTGTGTGTGTGTGTGTGTGTGTGTGTGTGTGTGTGTGTGTGTGTGTGTGTGTGTGTGACGAAGACAGTTGCACGGTGTTTTACGGGTCAGCACAGGTAAACAGGCGAGGCGCCAGAGGGCAAATACAGGTGAAATACTTTTATAAAAACTCCACCGAGGAGGGGTGAAAGACGGTGGTAGGAAAGTGAGTGTAATTGTGTATAAAGAAATTTTCCATTAATCGCTGGGAAAAGGGGAACCCATTCCAAGCGATGTCATCGGTACACTTAGGAGGTAGTCTGAAGCTGACCATGGATTTGTCAATGATAGTCCAGCGTTAACACTCAGGGATTCTGGTTGTACGACGATCGGGGTCAGAAAAGGTTTGGTAGATCCCTCAGCTTTCACATGGAAAAAGGTTAGATGTATTACTTTTTATGGGACAGTAGAAGTTTACCCATTGGCCGAGATCACAGTGACAAAACCATTTATCACAGGAATAGTGACAGCTTGTGTTCTAGACTCACAGGTGGCAGATCTGATCATCGGAGATGTGCCACGAGTTAAAGAATGTACAGAAGAAGAAATCGAGAACTGGGATCAAAAATATGAGGTGAGAAGCAACGCGGTAGTTAGTAGAAGACAAACAAGATTACATACGATAGCTGAGGAAGAGATGACAAGCGAAGTAGACACAGAGACTGAGGACAAGGATAGTACGGCTGAGCAGGTGAGAATGGATAGCAAATATAGCTTTAGTGAATCTCAGAGACAAGATACTACTCGGGACAATTGTGTCCGAGGGTGTAGTAAAGTAAAACATAGGCAATCAAAGAAGGGTAGATGGTGCTTCGGAATGAAGAACAATATTCTCACTCGCCGTTTTTCAGATGACAAAACTACACGTAGGCAAGTAGTAGTACCCTTAGCGCATAGAAACCGATATATAAGAACAGCTCAGGATATTGCATGTGCAGGGCACATAGGAATAAGGCGTACGCAACAGAGAGCAGGGTGCCAGTTACATTGGCCAGGATTTGATAAAAAGGTCAAACTAAACAGAGAATCAGGTGTAACGGTGCAAGACATAGATAGAAAAGTTAAGTCAGTTCAAAAGAGTGTTAACGACATCACTGACCCAGGGTTAGGGATAGCAATCAGGGGTTTGAAATATTTAGGGTCCATGAGTGATGGTTACACGAAGGGTAGACGCATCATTGACAGGAATCGGCGGATGTTTGATGCAAGAAAAGAACCACCTGATATAGGGTCGGTACACAAATAGTGTGTGTGTTCTTGAAGATATTAGTAGACCTGCGGGTACACAAATATAATGTTTTTCTATGATATGTTGATTATTATGCGATGTATTAGCTCACGCATTGGTACACAAGATGGAAGATGGATTATTTAGTGTGGTAGCGGGAGTAAGATGGAGTCATACTTACGGCTACCCAGGCAATGTTTCTGGGTCACATATTTGATAAGCATTGCTCTCACATTATTTGAAAACGATGTTTTCTTTTGAGGAGGGGGTAATGATACATGCCTGGGTTCACTAACATTAAGGTGAGTGTCCTTGATAGCAATGCGACAATATAAACTAGTTCACGGGGTGAAAGGGCATTCCCCGGAAAGAAAAAAATAAGAAGATAAACGGGGAAGGTTGTGGGGCAGAGGGCTGCAAAGAAAGGTTAAAAGACAGTGGAAAACATTGAGGGGGGCAGTTGGTTGTTGGGACCCGACAGTTAGGTCGGCTGTCGGGAAAAGGTTGAATAGTGACGGAGTTAAGTTGAGAACTCCGCATTGGGTCTTTTCAGGGATAGTTAGTTGAAGTTTAGGCCCAGAGTGGGTTGGATAGGGTGAGTTCGGGTCAAGAGAGTGGCTGGTTAATTGTGGTGATGGATTAGAGGAAAAGGCCCTGAGAGACAGTGTTAGTCGAGTGTTCGGTTGTGATGAAGATATATTCTGAGAGAATTATTGTTCCTGGATTTATATGTTGTGTGGTTCCGTGTTAATTCAGCATTAAATGGATATTATGTCCGCAAACTCAATCGTGTTCACTGACTGGTTGATGTGTGCTGTAGTGGTGACTTGTGGTGTGAGACAGGTGGCTAGCTCAACTTCCACACAGCAGTAATATAGGAGGAGCAGTATGATCTAGACAACAACCAATCTTTGTTTGGTACAAAAGAGTTTGTGTCAACGGCTAACACGTGTTAGTAGGTCTTGGTCAGTATAGAACCTGGTCCCTTGGAAATACCTCTGCGTCCCACATGCCTTACTTTATTGAAAGACTTTGTGAAGTCAATAAAGCAAAGGTGTAAGTCTTTATTTACTTCTATAGAACGTACAAGTAATGTTCTCAGCAGATATACAGCAGTTACTGTACCCTTGCCATTTACGAAGAGACAATATTCATCTCCTATTTCGGTTTGTATTTCTTCCTAACTCTTTGTATGATAATTCTTAGCAAAATCTTCGTGATGTGCCTCATTACACTAATTGTAAGACGTTAATCACATTTCAAGGCTCCTGATTTCTTCGAGAGTGCAATAAATGCAGAATTACTTAATCCAGGAGGTATACCTCCAGTATCATGTATTGCGTTAAGCAGTCTGGTGACCTGATCAATTCCATATTCTTCTAAGGCATTGATCATTTCTGTTGTGATGTTATCTGGAACCGGGGTCTTGCCAGTTTTCATAAGGTTAATAGCATTCTGAATGTCCATCTTGAAAATTGATGGTCCTTCATTATTATTCCGAATATTATACTGTTCTTCTCTTGCATCATCATAAAGGTCTTCCACATAATCTGACCACGCATGTAAAATCTGATTTCTTTCGATTATGATCTTGCCATCTTTGGTTGTTAGGCAACGCGTTGATGTGTGTGTTCTTTTGTTAGTGATGTTATCATTTCTTGTGTGCATTAATTTGGTATTCCGAGTGTTGTGTTAGTTTTCAATTTCATTGTAATTTTCCTCAAGCCATGTTTCTTTTGCCTCTTTGCATAGTTACCTAAATTTCCTGTGAATCTCTTCATATTTTTCATAGTTAATTTTTGTTATTTCTTCTTATTTCATGAGCTTTAGGATGACTACCATCATCCATTTCTTGGTCCCTCAGTTTGGTTGACTGATTTCTTTAATATTTTCCATTGTTCGCTGACATCTTTAAACAATATTTTCATATCGGACAATGCATTAAATATGTTCTTTAACTCTACATAATGGACCTTAAATAAACATCCTTCTTCTTCTTCAAACGAACGAACGAACTTTATTTTCAATTTGTGACCCCTTGAAAATAAAGTTCGTTTTTTTTTCCTGTTGTCTTCATTATTTAATGTTTACACCAACATAGGAGTTGTGGTGATTGTCATAATCTCCCCGCCAGTTATGCCACGTCGTCTTTAACGGCGCCTGGCTATTACGGCCAGATTCAAACTATGAGCAATAGTAACCACGATGTGACAGAGAGGGTCAGTCGGTGTAAGCATAGAACATGTAGTCCACGAAGGGACACCACTCCGACTACCGTGTGCTCACGGTGGTTAACCTTCAGACGGCTGGGGTTTGTGGTACAGGACGGACGTTTGAATGGTGCTCAGCTTGTTTGTATGAACGCGTATAGATAGAACGCCTGTGTGAATAGGAGACTGTGCACCTGGGTTGTAGGATTGTGAGTTGTATTGTATTTATATATATATTCATTGATTGTATTGTAACATCGCTGTTGTGATTGTGCGATGTATGTAATCGTTGTGATGAATGAGCAGCGCGAATAAAATGTTTGAATCGTAAGTTGTCGCGTGTCACGTAAAGTCATTTTGTGACCGTGTTGTGTTTCATATCTGTCGGTAGATACGAGCCTGTGTACTTGCTGAATGCAAGGAATCTGACAGGTGTGAACGTAGGTTGCTCGTCCTTATTGGATTTGAACCATAGGTGTGAACGTGGGTGCATCGTCCAGCTTGAATCGATTGTAAAATAGGTTTGAAAGTAGGTGCATCGTCCATCTTGGAAGTAGTTGTAATATAGGAGTGAACGTGAGTGTAAGCGGAAAGTTTTGTAAAGTTTTGAACATGGAAAGTAAGTTGTTGATTGTGTTGAACGGACGACAGAACGACTAACAACAATACTCGACAGCACACAAACCTACAAAACTTAGTTGACATTGCATACACCACATAAACGTCCGTGTCCTAATTTTTCTTCTTCCAAAAGCAACAGGTTTTTGTGCCATCCGAAACTGTTGACAAGTGAAGTCCATATTTTTCCGGGCAGTAACAAGCAGCCATTTTCTCCGGACTCACTTAAGTATTATTCATTTTTTTTTTCTTAGATACTTTTGGTAAGCAGGTCTAAGCACGAGCTGTATCGAAAGAGCATTGTAAAAAGTTGTGTATTTGATTTACTAACACCTTAATTAAATTTTTGTTGCAAATTCATTGTATTTGACATATTTCATCATGTCCACCTTAAATGATTTCATCGAATCTGGTTTTAAAATGAAGTTAAGTGGTGATGAGTTGACAAAATGGAGTGAGGCAAAGTATGCAGAATATATCCAACGTGAAGATAGAGCTGCTGAGAGGTAAGCTAAAACTAAAAAGCAGAAACAGACGCCGAAGTAAGAAAAGCCGAAATCGCTGCTCAGATTAGGAGGGAGGAGCTTGAAATTAATGCAAAGAGTAAGAGGGTAGAACTCGAAATGTAGCTGAAAATTAAGCAGCTGGAGGCTGAAACAGCAGAAAAGAAGGATGTTAGAAAGTCAGAAAAATTAGACACAGAAAATCAGTATAAAAAGTACCAAGGGATCGTGAAAAATTTCACCACGGGCGACTGCATTGCAGCCTTCACCCAAAATTTTGAATGCTTAATGGAGCATTATCAGATCCCAGAGACTGAATGGAACATAATATATATGAGAAGTCTTTCAGGGGAACCTCTGAAAGTAATAGAGACCATTCCCAAAGATCTCAGGAAAGATTACCAATATATTATGTCTAAAATTATGTCTCATTTCCTGTTAGATGAAGCAGGCTACAGAGAACAATTTAGGAAATTATCTCCAAAACCTACTCAAACGTTCTCTGACTACATCTCAGTAGTACAGGATACTTTGTGTAAGTGGCTGTCAGCAGCCAAAGTGAATGATAGTTTTGATATATTGAAAGATCTTATGCTTAAAGATAAAATTATTACATCTCTACCACCACCATTTTCGAAATTTCTGCAAGAATGCGAGTGTGAGAGTGTGCAACAGATTGAGAAACGAGGTTCGGCTTATTTCACAGCCAACAAACAATGTTTCACTAGTGGAATAACTGACACAAAATTTGTAGCAGCCGCTACTTATGACAGAATGAAGTCAAGTTCCTATAGTAAGCAGAAACCCTATAAGCAATCTGCTGAGAAATATTACCAATGCAGATATTATCATCTTCCACACAATAAAATGATATGTGTGACAAACACCCAGGATACCTCACTTACTTGCAAAACTGTATAGATAAGCAAGATAAGGAGAGAAAGAGCTATAAACGACTAACTAAATGCTTCCTTTGCAAAGCCTATGGCCACTGGCGCCACTTATGTAAAGGCAAGCAAATGACCAGGAAGTCGAATGCAGCCTTATTTGATAGCTCTTCCTCAGATGAGGAAATTGTTGAAAATCATCCTGTTAATTCTGCACATTCCATCGATGTCTTTCATCTTGAAAAATGTACCATCTGTGATCGTTTTCATGAGGATGGCGTTTTAACATGCGGCCATCCCATACCTGTTGCCAATGAAGAAGCTAATTTGGTAATTAACTCCAAATGTAAATTAAACATCCACCATGGATTTGTGAATGGCAAAGCTGCCACCTGTTTACGGGATAGTGGATGTACTCTTATAGGTTTAAAGAGTGACTTTATTGTACCATCTGATTACACAGGCAAACATGTTACATGCAGAACTTTCTCAGGTAACATCGAGAAATACCCGCTTGCATGGGCATATATCGATACCCTATTTCTTACAGGAAAGGTCAAATGCGCAGCATTATCCAATCCGTGTTGCGATATTATCATAGGTAACCTTCCTGAAGTAAATGATATGCCACATGACAGTATAACATCTACTGCCACATGTATTATTGATAATACAACATCATCGTCAACTGAAATTACTGTTGACAATGTATTATCACTTGTGAATGGATGTATGTTTGCGAATGCTGTAACTTCGTCACATGATTGTATTGGTCTGAATGTAACATCACCTTGCCATGTTATTAATAGTACAAATGCAGTAACTAGATCTACTGCAAGAGTGCAAGATCAAATTAATCAAACAGAGGCTTTGAAAATATTAAACCCTGTGATATTACCTCCTAAAACCATGAGGGAGAACTTTATAACAGCCCAAAAGGCCGATGTGGCCTTGCAAAAGTATTTTAACCTTATAGGCCAAAAGCCACGTCTAACAACGAATGCTAGATGGCATTTTGCTCTAAAAGATGGTATCCGTACACGGTACTACACCATAGGTACCTGCACCACTGAACAAACGGTGCTACCATCAGAATACCGCAAACAAGCATTACATCTAGCACATGACATACCCTTTGCAGGGCATATGGCTTATTCGAAAACTAGATCGCGATTACTTAATCAGTTTTACTAGCCCAAATTCTGCAGTGATACCAAGCAATATTGCAGAACTTGTGACATCTGCCAGAAGCTTGTTAAAAAGGGTAAACACCCGCAAGCTGAACTGCAAATAACAGATTTAGCAAGCAGACCTTTTGAAAAGATCTCTGTTGACATAGTAGGTCCTCTAAACCATGTAACATCAAGAGGAAACAAATTTATTCTAACAATAATTGACTTCTGTAGTCGTTGGCCAGAGGCTATTCCACTTAAAAACATTACAGCCAAGGATGTAATGGAAGTTTTCTTCCATATTTTTTCTAGAGTAGGGTTTCCTGATACTATTCTCTCAGATCGGGGGAGTCAGTTCATAGCTGCAGCTACTCAAGCCTTTACTAGAATACTAGGGGTAAAGCAATGCTTTAACAGCCCGTACCACCCTCATTCTACGGGAATTATAGAAAAGATAAATGGGGATCTTAAGCATATGCTATCAAAAGTTACCCAGGAACACCCTGAAGACTGGGATACTTATTTACCATATTATTTGCATACCGCGAAGTACCTCATTCCAGCACAGGTTCTCACCATTTGAACTTGTATATGGAGCCAAACCACGCGGCCCATTATCTATGTACCATTCCATGTTAACTGAAAGTATAACTGTACATAAACCAGTATCATCGTATGAACACGTAACATCATTGCGTGATAGGATAATGACATCTTGTGTGTTAGCTAAACAAGCACTGAAAGAATCAGGTGCTATCTACAGACAGTACGCAAACAAAGGAAACAGGACAATTACATTGACACCTGGACAGGACGTACTACTTCTATTGCCAAGCGACAGACATTTACTGACAGACTCCTGGTAAGGACCCTTCAAAGTTCTAAGACAGATTTCGACTGTAGATTACGAGATTGCAGTTAAGGACAAACATAAAATATTTCACATAAACATGCTAAAAGCGTACTACAACAGAGACGAAGAGCAAGACGAGACAGCAGCAAGCACAACAATAGTGGACCACTCAGACGACGAAGATACTGACGAAATACCGACACCATCACTAGACACGACAAACTATCTACAGGACATCAAAATAAATCCTAATCTTACTCAGACAGAGACCGACAGTTGCAGACAACTGCTACAGGACTACAGTAGAATTTTCTCTAATTATCCAGGACAGACAGACTTAGTGTATCACCACATTATTTTAACATCCGACACACTGATAAAATGCAGACCATACTCCATTCCCATGCATTACAAGGACAAACTTCATCAAGAAATTATAGACTTAAAGAAGAACCATATCATCAGACGATCACAATCACATTTTTGTTCACCAATCGTCATTGTGAAAAAGAAGGACAACACTATAAGACTCTGTGTTGACTATCGTAAATTGAACAGCATTACACAGTTGGATTTAGAACCAATGAGCAACTGTGAAGACATACTGACTGAACTGACAGACTCACGTTACTTTACGAAACTGGACATGACAAAAGGGTATTGGCAAATACCGGTACATAGTGACAGCATACATCTGACAGCATTTGCCACACCCTGGGGTCTATACGAATGGTGCAAGCTTCCATTCGGGCTAGTCAATGCCCCGGCGACCTTTGTACGGATGACGAGACTTTTTCTGACAGACATACCTAATATTATTTCATACATGGACGACATATGTGTACATACAAGCAACATGACAGACCATGTGACAACATTACAGCAGACATTTGACCGTATCAGACAGCACGGACTGACAGCCAAACCATCGAAAGTCGGCATAGCCTACCAGGAAATTGCATTTTTGGGCTATAAGATTTCGAATGGCTTTGTCGCAACTGACGATAACATCGTGTCAAGAATTCTGAAATTGTCGCTTCCAACAACCAAGAAAGAGTTGCGAAGTGTATTAGGTCTTTTGAATTATTACAGACAGTTTATACCAAATTTTGCCACATTGACCGAATGTTTCACTAACCTACTAACAAAGGACCAACCTAACAAAATTGTACACAGCGAATGCTTAAGACCTGCATTTACAAAATTATCCTACTTTTCGAGTAACCCTATTCTCAGATTACCAAATTTGAATATTGATTACAGATTACGAACAGATGCGAGCTCCGTAGCGATTGGGGCAGTATTGCTTCAAGAATACGACCATATTCTCTATCCGGTCTACTACGTAAGCCGCAAGCTAAAACCCAGAGAAAGAAATTGGAGTACGCCGGAAAAATAGGCGTAGGCTCTTGTTTATTCGGTAAGAAAACTATCCCGATTTCTCCTTGGGAGGCATTTCATAGTTGAAACTGACAATAGTCCGTTAACTATTATCACGACAGGAACTCCTACCATCCACAGGGTTGCAAGATGGTCACTTCTAGTACAAGATTATAGTTTCGAAATCATGCACATACGTGGCACACAAAATTCATTGGCAGACCTTCTTTCGAGATGTCCTTGTGACACACCCAAAAGCCAAATGGAGTCTGAGCGCACACAAGCAGACCACTGAGGTATCTGCTAAGTAATAAAACGCTCAGCAAAATCATTACAGTAACGCTGTGGGTAGAAATGTGATAGGGACAATGTCCCAGTGTAAATATATTGTATGTTTTATAATTGGTGGAATAAATGTGACGAATACGAGTGTGGGATATGATAGAAAGGATAAATTGTTATAATTATTACAAGAAATTCGAGGAATACTTGAGTGGTACGTGTTAGAAAGTGTATATTATTTTAATTACTTATGAACGTTGTTACGAACAGTGCTACTGGATTTCAAGACTCACCCAATTTGAACTGTTGAGTATCTAGAGTCCTTGCGTTTGCAGAATGTTCCTACTTATTTTAATCCGTGCGAAAGGAACTGTGACATCTGAACTCTACACGAACACTGTTAATCCATACCGGGAAACAGAAAAGTAATCCAGCAGCTGTTTTCAAGAACTGTATACTCCGTTTCTTTATAGAACATCCAGACGGGAGAACATTGTGTTAATTACAACTTAACACAACATTTTTTTTTGGGGGGGGGGGGCTTTGGCGGTCATCCCAGACTAGCTGGTTCCCCGCCTCCCCTGTTTTTGGCGTGGACCCTTAGTCCCACTGTGAGCTATTGCCCACAGTGGTCCACCGGGCCCACATTTAAAGTGATGCTTATGTGAGGTTTTTTTTTTTTTTGATCACCCGACCCCCGACCAGACCAGGCGGACTACTGGAAGGGGCAGCAAATGCGTCTGATCTTAGCCGAAGGGCCGAGAAGGATCATCCCGGCCTCCGACCAGACCAAGTGCACTACTGTTGGGGGCCAGCAAATACACTTGATCTTAGCCAAAAGGCCGAGAAGCGAACTGAACACAACAACTGTGTATTTCCGGTGTTTATGTAAATTAGTCTGAAAACTAGCAGACTATAGTTTAATTCTCACAAAGAGGTGACGCTTTATATAAACTTTGTGAGTTCAAATTTTCCATATACGAAATTGTATGTGAACGATTTCGGTAGATGTAATCTCAGGATCATAAGTTCATTTACTTGCTCACAACAGGAACATTTAGTTAACTTTTGTCAATAAGTATCAAATTATGACACTAAGAAATTAATTTACGAATGTAATTTATTTTGTTTGAAAGCATGTTAAAATTATTGCCCTTAAATTTTGTAATTTTTCTCTGATTACACCAAGGGAGACAATTGAAATTGTTTGTAATTTGTAACAGGTATACAAACTATCATCATGTTGCCGGATGCGTAACACGTCAGGATGACGTCAATTATGCATGGAGAGTATTACCAAAGCTGTAGACCGTCATAAGACTTTCCGACCATAAGAGGTTGGGGTCAAGTGATGGAGTCATCTTATAAAGAGACGACTCACGGTCTGACCTGTCGTTTTTAGTATTTTTGTTCTTGGTCGAGAGGTAGTTGCGTGTTTCGCTGATAGCTACCGGACTGGCTGTGTCATATTACAGCTAAGGTAGTAATCCATCTAAGGGATTGTACTTGGAGTGTTGCTAGATAGCAATAGTGAGGAATGTATGTATATAACTTACAATTGCCTACATATTTCAATGTAAACAAAAGTCAGATGACTTACAATGGGTCGATTCTGACAGGTTGAGTAAAATGTTTATAACGTACATGACAGGGTTCCCCTGTCATGAAAAGGAGGGCGGGAGAATGTCATAATCTCCCCGCCAGTTATGCCGCGTCGTCTTTAACGGCGCCTGGCTATTACGGCCAGATTCAAACTATGAGCAATAGTAACCACGATGTGACAGAGAGGGTCAGTCGGTGTAAGCGTGGGACATGTAGTCCACGAAGGGACACCACTCCGACTACCGTGTGCTCACAGTGGTTAACCTTCAGACGGCTGGGGTTTGTGGTACAGGACGGACGTTTGAATGGTGCTCAGCTTGTGTGTATGAACGCGTATAGATAGAACGCCTGTGTAAATAGGAGACTGTGCACCTGGGTTGTAGGATTGTGAGTTGTATTGTATTTATATATATTCATTGATTGTATTGTAACATCGCTGTTGTGATTGTGCGATGTATGTAATCGTTGTGATGAATGAGCAGCGCGAATAAAATGTTTGAATCGTAAGTTGTCGCGTGTCACGTAAAGTCATTTTGTGACCGTGTTGTGTTTCATATCTGTCGGTAGATACGAGCCTGTGTACTTGCTGAATGCAAGGAATCTGACAGTGATGTAGTCAACAGATTTGTGGTGCTTCTTGTTTGTTCATACAGCTTTGAAACAGTAGGGGAAAAAACATTTAAGTATGTGTAGCACTCTGCTACAAGTGTTAATAAGTTTCGCTGTAGCGTGGGGCTAATACTTCCAAGATAGATTTAGATGCCCTGGGCAGACGGTAGATGTTCCAAACTGAGGTTATATTTCAGGTGCTGTTAATCTCTTGCCTCTTGGCTCAAGCGGGTGACTGGACTTGTCCACGGCCAAGCATGTTATACGTGTGTTGCTGCTGTGGTCGCGTTACTGTGCAAATACCTTTCTGGTTGGCGGTTCAGTTATCTTCTCCTTGGAGTCATTTCTCTCATTGTCTTGAGTTAGATTTTAGTTCTTTCACTGCACTTTTCGCAACAACTAGTAATTTAGAACAGACTCCACATGTCCCGAATAACTCAACACAAGTATGGTTTTATATTTCTTTTTGTCTCCAAAGACTGTACAAATTACATTATCACTTATACCACATTTCACTTAAACACAATATTTAGAGAATACAAAAGTAGAGGCACAATATATGGCTACTCTACTAAAACAAGCACCATGTGACCAGTGCAGCCTAAGGTGTGTAACAAGGGTCATTTAATTTATATAAAGCTTTCATTATGTTGCTGGGCTTGCTGGGTTTACAATGGACACAAACAAGAAGACTAAAAACCCACGCGGAACTGCCGTGATAGGGCTGTACACCACTGGCACTGGATGGGGAATGATTATGGGTGGGTGAGGGTGTGTGTGGGTGGGTGGGGCTGGTGTGTGGAAGAGTGGGGGTGTATGTGAATGGGTGGTGAGTGTGTGGGAGGGGTGTGTATGGGTGGGGATGTGTGTGGATGGGTGGTTGGTGTGTGTGTATGGGTGGGTGATATGTGTGAGTGGGTGAGGTGTGTGTGTGTGGGTGGATAGGGGTTGTGTGGGGATGGGTGGGGTGGGTGTGGGTGGGTGGGAGGGGAATGTGTGGGTGGGTGGGGGATATGTCTAACATGGTAATATGGGTGGTTGGTGTGTGTGTATGGGTGGGTGATATGTGTGAGTGGGTGAGGTGTGTGTGTGGGTGGATAGGAGGGATACAAAAGTATCCACCCTCCTTTTCATGACAGGGGAACCCTGTCATGTACGTTATAAACATTTTACTCAACCTGTCAGAATCGACCCATTGTAAGTCATCTGACTTTTGTTTACATTGAAATATGTAGGCAATTGTAAGTTATATACATACATTCCTCACTATTGCTATCTAGCAACACTCCAAGTACAATCCCTTAGATGTAGGGTATCCCCTATCAAAGGAGAAGTAAGGCGCCTCCTTCCCTCCGCTAGCCTACGGGACACCCTTGGGCAAGGTGGAGTACCCGTTTAGCCCCCCGATCAGGGTTACGTGAAGCCATGGGTGCAGGTGGTGGATGAAGATGTAGAGCAGCCGACAGATAGTTGTAGGTTATGGTCTACACCTTCACGACGGTAGGCAGAGGATCTCCTTTTTTGAGGAGACAATGGCTACGGTCACTGACCAGTATGGTCACTGCTGGGAAGGAAAGCAATGGCAAACTACCTTCTTTACACATGCCAAGAAAATCATGTTGTGTTCTGCTCTTAATCATATGAAATCTGGCAAAACCCCCGGTCCAGACAGCGTCACAACAGAAATGATTAATGCTTTAGAAGAATATGGAATAGATAAAGTTACCAGTCTGCTTAATACAATATATGATACTGGAAACATACCTCATGAGTTATGTAATTCTGTATTTATTGCAATCCCAAAGAAATCAGGAGCCTTGGAATGTGATCAACATCGAACAATTAGTATAATGAGTCACATCACGAAGATTTTGCTAAGAATTATCATGCAAAGAGTTAGGAGGAAAATACAACCTGAAATAGGAGAAGAACAATGTGGGTTTGTAGTAGACAAGGGTACAGTAAATGCTGTGTATATACTGAGAACCGTAATCGAACGTTCTATAGAAGTAAACAAAGATCTACACCTTTGCTTCATTGACTACACAAAGGCTTTTGATAAAGTGAGACATGTCAACATGATAAGGATGCTTGAAGATCTACAAATTGATGGGAAAGACCTTAGACTTGTAAAAAACATATATTGGAAACAACAAGCTGCCATAAGAGTTGATAATGAAGTAAGCCAATATCAGCCTATTAAGAGAGGTGTGAGACAGGGATGTGTAATGTCTCCAGATCTGTTTTCCCTGTACAGTGAAAATATTTTCAGAAATATTGAAAATATGGAAGGAATCAACATTGGGGGACGATGCATCAATAACATTAGATATGCAGATGATACAGTCTTGATTGCAGACAATGAACAGGACCTGCAAAATTTAGTAGATGCGGTTGTTACACATAGTGAACAACAAGGGTTAGAATTAAATTGTAAAAAGACACAGATTATGGTCGTCACTAAGAAGAACGAAATACCACAGTGTAATATACAAGTAAATGGGAATACTCTTCAACAAGTGAATAGGTACAATTACCTCGGAACAGTAATAACATCTGATGGGAGATGCCTTGAAGAGATTAGAACAAGAATCGCCATGGCAAAAGTAGCCTTTAGCAAGATGAAAAACATACTGACCAATAAAAAGATGTCAATTGAAACGAGAAAAAGAGTGTTGAGATGCTACATAGAACCTGTACTTTTATATGGATGTGAAGCTTGGACAATGAGCAGCCAGGCTGAAAAATATCTGATGGCTGTAGAAATGTGGTTTCTGAGGAAAATGCAAAGAATACCATGGACAGCCAGAAAGACCAATGAACAAGTCCTTCAAGAAACAAATGAAGATCGTAAACTGATCAGAGACATTAGACGTAGACAGTCACAATTTTTTGGGCATGTTATGAGAAGAAATGATTTGGAGAACTTGGTGACAACTGGTAAGATCGAGGGGAACAGACCAAGGGGAAGACCTAGAAACAAGTATCTGGATGGCTTGGCCTTGTGGCATGGTCGAGACAAAAACACGGAACTGATCCACGACTCTGTTGATCGAGTGAGATGGCAGAACATGACCGCCCACGCTTACCGGCATGGCACATGATGGATGGATGGATGGTAATATGCATTGTTTATGTTTACAATATTCATTTGAAATTGTTTTTTTTCCTATGTGAATGTTTCATGCACTATTGATGAATGAAAGATGGGTGATTTGAAGGGCCAAATGTAAGACGGGCCTGTGTGCCCAATTTGTAACCATTTGAAAATAAAGTTGAATTGAATTGAATTGGCAGGTTGCCGTCTTGAGAGACGATATTTGCTACGATGAGCTTCTAACAACTACAACCCATGGGGATAGCGAATGTTATATCTCTCTATAGCACAAAGCTTGGGCTGAATTGTAGAGACCATGTGTTGCTCCGTTGGACGGAGGGAATAGCAGAGTCCATGGGAATATCGATATATGAAGCCCATAATCGGGCACTCTCACGAAGTTTATACTTCACCTCAACACCGAAAGGTACCAGAGGAACATGATAAAATGAGATGAGATGAGTTGCTCAGTCAGCATGAACCTTCTCTCGACTTGCCTAGTTTACATCAGAGGAAAACTAATACCAATATGTCTGGAACAAGGCAAGTTGCAGAATCTGCCTGATCAGCAAAGCACTGCTCTAACTATCCGTTTGTCGGAGCTTTGATCCTAAACCATTTGTCGACCAAGGCTTAAGGCCTGGTCTGGTCTGCCATCACATTTAATCTTTCGGTTGGATTTAATCGCACAAGGATAAGGCTTGCACTCTCTCAATTGCGCTCCTCCGCCCGAAGCCGTTGGCACAATGTGAGGTGTAGGGTTTAGTAAGCGCCGCTTAACATTAGTCGGTACATACAGGTGGAAATATTGACCAGTTTTAAAACGGAGCTGTCGTGACCTATCGGTACATACAGGTGGAAATATTGACCAGTTTTAAAACGGAACTGTCCTGACCTATCGGTACATACAGGTGGAAATATTGACCAGTTTTAAAACGGAGCTGTCGTGACCTATCGGTACATTCAGGTGGAAATATTGACCAGTTTTAAAACGGAGCTGTCGTGACCTATCGGTACATTCAGGTGGAAATATTGACCAGTTTTAAAACGGAACTGTCCTGACCTATCGGTACATACAGGTGGAAATATTGACCAGTTTTAAAACGGAGCTGTCGTGACCTACCGGTACATTCAGGTGGAAATATGGAGTTTGTTATCGAGACACTTGTCTGGCCTACAATTGTGATAATTTGAAGGTTTAAATTCGATAATCTGAACATCATATTATGATATTACAAAACATCACTAATAGGTTCTATGATGTTTTTGCAGGGCAGAATAGGAAAACGTGCAACAGAACGTACACGAAGTTTATAACAGTGAGTGCATTGACGTCAGTTCAAGAATTCAACGAAAATACAATAACACTGGTGAAAGCCAGCGGCTTCACAGTATAATACATCTTAGACTACCAAACAGGCTTTTGAGACTTTGTTTTAAGTGTTATGTTTTATATTTAAGTTTGTGAGTTTCAAACAGGCAAACCAAAGAACGTGAGGTCTGTTTGGATAGTTTGCTTGAAAGAAATTTAAGAATATGGGCCCCAAACAGCTAGACACAAGAATATGGGCTTCAAACAGAATAAGAAATATGCAGAATTAAGAATATGAGTTCTATTTGGATAGTCAGTTTTAAACAGAATCAATCAAGATATGTGCTTCAAGAGAGACCTGGACACTTACTAAACAGCTCATAAATGCCTTGGAATATAAATGTTATAGACGAGTTCTCAGAATATCTTGGGTAAAGAAAAGAACAAATGCATCCATACTTAAAGAGCTGAATATTGCAGAAGGTTGGCTATTAAAATCTATAAAACAAAGAAAATATAAATATTTTTGTCACTTGAAACGTCACGAAAGTTTGGAGAGAACAACAATGGAGGGGTATATGCCTGGGAAGAGAGGAAGAGGAAAGCCAAAGAAAAGATAGGTGCAGGATGTGGCGGATGATCTCCAGATGGGTGTATCGGAAAGGGGACATCTTGCTTATGATCGAGAGGTTTTCCGGAAGGTTGTTATGGAAGCGAGGTTCTGCAAAGGACATGCTACTGAATGAATGAATGAATGAATGAATGAATGAATGAATGTGCTTCAAACTGGTAGAATCAAGAACACGAGTTATATTTGGACAGCTAGTTTCAAACAGAATTAATCATATAGGCTTCAAACAGACAGAACAAGAACAGTTTTTCAAACAGATAGGACCAAGAACAGATGATTCAAACAGATAGAGCCAAGAACACAGGCTTCAAACAGACAGAACCAAGAACACTGGCTTCAAATAGACAGAACAAGAATATGATATTCTATTTACACAATCACCAGACAATCGGGTACTTGGAGCAGTTGTCTCCCTTCAGGATATGAACCCAATACCTCTTGTGTTAGATCTGGTCGCTGCAGCTTATAGCCATAGCTTTATGTGCACATATGTTAAGTTAACATTCACACCTATTATCCATCAACGCTTCATCATATCATCTCCTCTCGTCCTGTTCCTCTTGTACCTTACGGTGTAGAGGCGACGCACAAACAGCGGGAGAGTGCCCGTGCTGGGCTACAAATATCCAGATCCCCATGGACTATATTATTCCCTTTGTCCATCGTTTACATGGTCGGCCTCTTCCTCTGCTTCCATTTGGTCTGTAAATCATTGCTTGTTGTGGTATACTGTTAGTTGGTAGCCACGTTATATGGCCGAAACATTTAACTTTCTGTTTTCAAATGAAATCTAGCGCTGTAACTATCCCTTCTTTAGTCCTGATTTCAGCATTTCTAATAATTCTCAGGAACATCATTTCCAATATTATTTTTCGTTTCTCTTTCTCTATGAGACTGATACACACTTCGGAGGTCATAACGTCAACAATATAAGATACTAGCTGACCCTGCCCGGCTTCGCCCAGACCCTGGTGGGGAGCATCTCATTTAATTCATATAAGTAGTCATATAAGTTCTCGTTCCCGTTACCGACTGACTGTCTGTCTGTCTGTCTGTCTGTCTGTCTGTCTGTCTGACCCGGCCCGGCATTGCCCAGCTCCTGGTGTGGAGCATCTCATTTAATTCATATAAGTAGTCATATAAGTTCCCGTTCCCGACTGTCTATCTGTCTGTCTATCTGTCTGTCTATCTGTCTGCCTGACCCTGCCCGGCTTCGCCCAGTCCCTGGTGGGAAGCATCTCATTTAATTCATATAAGTAGTCATATAAGTTCCCGTTCCCGTTACCGACTATCTGTCTGTCTGTCTGTCTGTCTGTCTGTCTGTCTGTCTGTCTGTCTGTCTGTCTGTCTGTCTGACCCGGCCCGGCATCGCCCAGCTCCTGGTGTGAAGCATCTCATTTAATTTATATAAGTAGTCATATAAGTTCCTGTTCCCGACTGTCTGTCTGTCTGTCTATCTGTCTGCCTGACCCTGTCCGGCTTCATTAAATTCATACAACAAAAAAAGTAACTTAAAAGAACGTTCTTCCACACACCATCCATTATTTTTAATGAAAACTCTTTCTAATCACCTGCATGACTACAGTAACTTCTTAAGCAAAAAAAGATGAGTTACAATGTTATGCATTGTGCATTATTTTTATGAAAACTTTGAAAATGCCTTACAGATTGTATCATTATTTATTATAACTCATATGCCGGTACATAACTATGGACAAAGAGTTTATAAATCTTTGAAAACGATGCCACAATATGACTATAAGTTATACAGAAAAGTTATGCCCCTTGAAATAACATTTACAGAGTTAGGTCCCCTGAGATATATAAAATTATGATGAAAAATGAAAAATGAAATAATACTGAGTAAGCAGGCGATTTCACACTAACAAAATATCACAGTTGGCAGCTCTGGATTGAAAGGAAGGCGTGTAGAAAATTTCATCTCAATCGGATGGGCCGTTCGCGAACGTATAAAGGACATACATAGATGCATAAATACGGACGAAGATCGCCTTTTATATATAAGATTCAAAACTATATTTTCCCGTTGTGAATTTGAGTAATGAAAACACACTATTTGTGCCTGGTACATTGAGTAATGAAAACACACAATTTATGGCTGGTACATTTCGCTGCATCTCGTCAGGTGCATACTGCAGAACTCACACAACATAACATAAAGCAGAAATATAAATCCTTCAAGTTGAAATATACAACCGACATATCCCTACAGTAATGTGCATTGTCTACCACGGTAAAGTATTAGTTGTATTTCATTGTCGTAACTGTTCAGTTGCCATGTTGTCTGGACACTGGTTTGTGTAAATTCCATATATTTAAGGGCATTCTGAACTCCCATAATCAGATACAAGATATGCAGATGATATACGAGTATTGACTGCAGCCTGTCAACGGGGTCCACAGCATTAGCATGATCTATAATGGTTGTGACTGTAGCACTGTGGCAGAAGTGCTGCCTGCCGACTTAGCGGTCGTATATTCGAATCCCCCTTCGAATCGGGGATATGGTTTCATTTAACATGAGCTTGTAGGTTCACACAGATTACCAGGACGTTTTCTGAGAAGTAAATATGGCCGCCGCCATGATGACCTCATCAAATATCCGGTGTCAGTTGTTCTAATAATGTGGGGGAATGGCACCATATACCCTAGACACCTCATTGGCTGAACTGGAGTGTTTTATTTCTGCTAACTTATTTTAGTGGCGTCAAATGTTCTTCGCCATTTATGGTTTCTCAATGTGTAAGATGCCTGCCAACCTGCCGTGAATAGACCATGACCTTGCATAGAATACACGGTGAGAACATGTGCTAGCAGTACAACAAAAACACTCTTTTTTCTGAAACCCACAGGGAAAACGAAACAGAGTGAGGTCACCTAAAATCACACTGAGAAGAAAATTAGAGTTCCATATGAACAATAATATAGAGGACACGGAGGGTCTAGCCGCTGCAGGCATCGCTCTCTGGAAATGGTGCAGCGGTGTTAACCGACAAGGAATTGCCCAGACAATGACAGCCAGTGTGGTATGTCATCTTTCAGATAGTCTTCTTCTTCTGCCCTTAATCCCCATTTGGAGCATTATCCCGTAACCAACTGACACCAAGCGTCGTCTTTGTTGCTGTCTCCAGCATCTTCATCTACTCCCCCAACATATTATTTATCTATGTGTCTAATTATCTTCTCCGTGTGTTTTTTAGAACTCCCTCTATTTTATTTGCCACTTGAGTTCCAGACTAATTACTTTCTAATTATTTCAGATGTCCAACTAGAGGACGAATGGTGTTATGGTGAAAGGATTTCGCGTCACTCTCCTGATGTTCACGGTTTCCGCTGTGATGAAGGCTGTCTAGGACTACAGATCTTGCAGGCTTGGAAACTTGAAGAGCATCGCAACAAATCAACACGATGTTGCTAGACTACCAATACCCACGCCTTGCACCCATGCTTGCAGACATCAGCCAGTCACTCAGACAGGCAGATATTTCATACAATCACTGAAATAAGTAGACAGTGAGATATGTAACAGAGTGAACAGTTGAACGATAATCTCAAGTGATGACATTGAAGCCTTGATAGTGTAAACGGTTTTTATTATCTAGAAATACAAAGTTGATATATCTTCATGAAAACACACCGTGACCGACCACAGGTTAAGCTGGAACTGTTTATGTTTTTACGTCACCCGTGAGCTTCCCTAACAATAGTGCTTTCAATAGTGTTATAATATAGTAACATATAAAGGCAGGAAATCAGACCCCTTCCAAATAACATCTGGCTTGAAACAGGGTGATGCACTATCGCCGCTACTCTTCAATCTGGCTCTAGAGAAAGTTGTAAGGAAGGTAAAGGAGGAATGTGATATTGGAGGAACATCCAAGCTGCTTGGTTATGCAGATGATATAGATATTATAGGGCAAAGTGAACAAAAGACATTGGAAATATTGACTCACTTAAAGGGAAAAGCCCAACAGATGGGGCTGGTTATCAACCAAGATAAGACAGAATATATGGTAATTTCAAGAGACGGAATGGCTAGAAACTCTGGCCACATACAAATAGATAATATGACCATTAAAAGAACGGAAACATACAAATACCTGGGTACAATCTTCAACTGCTCCAACATCGTAAGGGAAGAAATACAAACTAGAATCAACTCTGGAAATAAGATATACTATGCACTACAACATCTACTAAAATCAAAGGCGCTATCTCGTAACACCAAAATCACAATATACAAAACACTGATCAGACCAGTTGTGCTGTATGGCTCTGAAACCTGGAGTACAACGAAAGGAGACGAAGCCTTGTTACAAACCTTTGAGAACAAAATTTTAAGACGCATCTTTGGACCCATTAGGGATACACAAAGTGGAGAGTGGAAAAGAAGAAGTAACAAAGACATTTATGATCTGTTTAAGTCCCCGCTAATCACTGGTATCATGAAGGCTAATAGACTACAATGGCTGGGGCATATAGAAAGAATGGAAGATAATAGGGAAACAAAACTCGCTTACACTCAGGAAATAAATGACCGTAGACCCCGAGGTAGACCAAGAAGGCGGTGGAGAGATAATACATGTACAGACCTACAAGCACTTGGAATCAACGACTGGCAAGAGAAGGTCCACCAGAGAGACGAATGGAGACGGATTGTATTTGCAGCAAAGAACCTCAATGGCTCGGAACGCTGAAGAAGAAGAAGAAGAAGAATAGTGCTCACGGGTGCGACATTTCCTAAACCTTCTCTATTTCCCCCTAACTATCTATAACAGAGATGGAGCTCTGTTATAGATACAATCTCTCAAATAGCAGACATGCTCAAGCAATCTCTCAAATAGACATACAATATGTTGATTCAATCTGCCAGCTAGGCAGCCAACATGATCAAACCATCTGTCAGATAGGCAGCCAACATGATCAAACCATCTGTCAGATAGGCAGCCAACATTATCCACAATCACTCAGATAGGCAGCCAACATTATCCACAATCACTCAGATAGGCAGACAACATTATCCACAATCACTCAGATAGGCGGACAACATTATCCACAATCACTCAGATAGGCAGCCAACATTATCGTACAATCACTCAGATAGGCAGCCAACATTATCGTACAATCACTCAGATAGGCAGCCAACATTATCGTACAATCACTCAGATAGGCAGCCAACATTATCGTACAATCACTCAGATAGGCAGCCAACATTATCGTACAATCACTCAGTTAGGCAGACAACATTATCCACAATCACTCAGATAGGCAGCCAACATTATCCACAATCACTCAGATAGGCGGACAACATTATCAACAATCACTCAGATAGGCGGACAACATTATCCACAATCACTCAGATAGACAGACAACATTATCGTACAATCACTCAGATAGGCAGATAGCATGTTGACACAATCTCTGAGATGGGTAGACAGCATGTTAAAACAGTCTCTCAGATAAGCAGACAATGTTATCATAATTGAGACAACTAAGAAATAGCTCTAATGAATATAATAAACATGAAAAGTCAACAACATGGCCTAGAAAATAATATAACAGGGCGAAAGTAATGATTTCCACTAAAAGAACAAACGATCTGACAATCGACCACTCATATAAATCACCAGAGATTGGAGTAGGTATCAAGCTATTTCTGCCTAGTCAGGAAAAATAGGCAATGACAATTGAAAGCACACAGATATAATCATCCTCATCATCATCATCATCATCATCATCATCATCATCATCCAGTTCCTTGCCGGCTGGTTGGGCGATCATGCCTCTCCATAAATTACGATCTCTGACGTCATGGAAGATTTCGTGTGTTGACTCTTCCTTCTGTGCCATGACACAAAACTGTCAAGGATCTTCTTACGTTGTCTTCCTCTATCTCCCATTCCGCAAATCTGTCCGTTTTGTCACAACTTGTTGCAGTTTTTGTCTTCTCATAACGAAGCAATAAATAAATAAATAAATAAATAAAATAAAACGATGGCTGCCTCTTTCTGATGTTTGTGATATGTTGTCTTTGCGACTCAGCTTCCCTTAAAACGTCCTGATTGCTCATTTTGACTGTCCGGTTAATTTTCAGCATTCTTCTATACAACCACATCTGTAGGGCTTCCATAGACTTTTCCCCCTGTTTACTACTTGTCTAGGCTTTACAGCCGTATGTTAACACTAGTTCTATGTAACATGCAAGAACTCATTTTCTAACTTTCAAGGACGGTGACTTGTAGCACAAAATGTTCTTCATTTGATTGAATGCAGTTTGTGTGTGTTCTATTCTGTTCTTTATATCAGTGATGCATCTTCCAACTGATGCTAGTCATGTGCCTAGATATGTGAATTCCTTCACCTACCCCAAAATAACGTCCTGTACTTTAATCGCACATTTAGGCAAACTCTATTTCTCTGATATCATCATAACTTCTGTCTTTCTATTATTCAAACTAAAGCACATTTTTCCACTTTCTATAACCACTGTGTCTACAATATCACGTAGATCCTTCTGACTTGTTGCTATCAAGACGGTGTCGTCAGCATAACGTAAGTTATTATGTCCACCAACCAGGATCCCAGACATATTTTCTGTAGATCTCATTATATATTCACTGTGCATTGATAGCAAATCAGCAGACAATACACAACCTTGTCTGACGCCTTCTTTATACACTGGCATGTTCCTAAACGTTGTTAATTCTAATGACTGGTGTTTGCTATTAACATACGCAACACACTTAGCATTCAGCAGGATGTAACCTATACTCTCATCCAATATGAAATATCGTGACATATACTTTTCTCTGATGATAAATATCGGAACCTACACTTCTGCCCAATATCAAAATTCGTGCCAACTACTTCTCTCCAATAACAAATATTGTAACATATAATACTCCCCATTATCAGATGTAAAATATACTTCTCTCCAATATCTAATATAGTAACATCTACTTCTCTTATATATCAAATATTGTAACATGTAATACTCTCCAATATCAAATAATGTAACATCTACTTCTCTCCAATATCAAATAATGTAACATCTACTTCTCTCTAATATCAAATAATGTAACATCTACTTCTCTCCAATATCAAATAATGTAACATCAACTTCTTTCGCAGGTCCGCATGGCCTAATGGGTAAGGACGCGTATTCTTAAACATCCGGTGTGCTGAAGTCGGAGTGGGTTCGCCTGATAGCGAGGGACACTGTTAATAGGGAAAGCTAATCCACACGGTCTCCGTGGCTAAAGACTTGCGAACGTCTTTCGAGAGCCGTTTACCAGGCGTTCGAAACAAAGCTGCGACCGATTTGTGCAGCAGACCGTGTCGCGTTGTGTTATATCGTATTGGTAAAGGAGCTGGCCGTTCTGAAAGCAATGGCAAACTAATGAACGTAAAACTTGCTTAGTACATCAACAACAGCTGAAAAATTCTGGTGTTGACTGCAACGTCCTGTAAGAGATATGCAACATTTTAAAAAAAATCCATACGCAAAATTTAATTCATCCCTGCTATAAATAGTGTGTGTGGACTACGCTTGAGGTCAAAGCCAGCCAGCGCAAAATAGAAAATAATCTACTCCTTTCAAATATAAAATATCGTAACAACTATTTATCTCCAATATAAAATATCGTAACAACTATTTATCTCCAATATCAAATATCGTAACAACTATTTATCTCCAATATAAAATATCGTAACAACTATTTATCTCCAATATCAAATATCGTAACAACTATTTATCTCCAAAATAAAATATCGTAACAACTATTTATCTCCAATATAAAATATCGTAACAACTATTTATCTCCAATATAAAATATCGTAACAACTATTTATCTCCAATATAAAATATCGTAACAACTATTTATCTCCAATATCAAATATCGTAACAACTATTTATCTTAAATATCAAATATCGTAACAACTATTTATCTTCAATATCAAATATCGTAACAACTATTTATCTCCAATATCAAATATCGTAACAACTATTTATCTCCAATATCAAATATCGTAACAACTATTTATCTCCAATATCAAACATTCTAACATATACTTCCCAGTATCCAATATTGTAATATATACTTCTCTCCAATATCAGATATCGTAATATCTGCTTCCCACCGATACCAGATATGGTAACATATACTTCTTTATTATACCTTATTCACTATTGAGTTTTTAATATCCCAGTTGTTATATTATTCACTATGAGTTTTTGCTATCACAGTTGTTACCTTATCCACTATGAGTTTTAAATATCCCAGCTGTTACATTATTCACCATGAGTTTTAATCATCCCTGTTGTTACCTTACTCACTATGAGTTTTTACTACTTATATCCCAGCTGTTACTATAACTCTTTCTTTTCCGCACCCACCTTACTTTAAGGTAACAACAACGCAGGTCACAAAGAGTTAAACCCAGATCAACCATCTGGCGACCAACCAGACACACGGCCTGGGATACCTGATCTTCCTGAGCTCGCTGATTAACCCTTCCACAACCCGGTAGCTACTGGAGTCGGTCAGCGAGAAAACCAGCACGAAGCCGTCGGCCCACATGACCGGATCCTCCTTGAGCTCTTGATCCGGCATCTGTGCGGAACCACAAGACATCCTGAACGTGTGTGGGTGTGTGTGTGTGTGTGTGTGGAATGGTGTGTGTGTGTGTGTGTGTGTGTGTGTGTGTGTGTGTGTGTGTGTGTGTGTGTGTGTGTGTGTGTGTGTGTGTGTGTATTCCTGTGTTTGTGTTCCTGTCTGATATAATCAAAATGGAAAGAAAACGCAAAGTAAGAAAGAAAGGAAGAAAGAGAGAAAGAAATAAAGAAAAAAAGACAGACTTATTGATTGATTAATTGATTATTTGATTGATTGTTTGATTGATTCATTGATTGACTGACTGATTGATTGAATCAAAGAAAATTAGACAAACAAATTAACAGAAAGAAAGAAGAATTTAAAGAAATGCAGAATTAACGAACGAACGAAAGATATGCAGGTAGAAAGAAGGATCTAGAAAAAGGAAAGAACATAAACAACAAGACAACAACTGACGAGAATACTCACATGACCAGCTGTGTCCATGATGTTTACCGTGCACTGTTTACCGTCCACTGGCACGTGAGTACTGAACACAGCTTCTGCTGAAGGTCGGAGAGTAGACATTAGCCACGGTCACACATCAATCGTTTAGTGGTATGCAATCATCACTTTTTCTATATCACACAACTACACATACGTGTAACCATCACTCTACATCACACAACTACACATACGTGTAACCATCACTCTACATCACACAACTACACATACGTGTAACCATCACTCTACATCACACAACTACACATACGTGTAACTATCACTCTACATCACACAACTACACATACGTGTAACCATCACTCTACATCACACAACTACACATACGTGTAACCATCACTCTACATCACACAACTACACATACGTGTAACCATCACTCTACATCACACAACTACACATACGTGTAACCATCACTTTAATCACACAACTACACATACGTGTAATCATCACTCTAATCACACAACTACACATACATGTAACCATCACTCTACATCACACAACTACACATACGTGTAACCATCACTCTAATCACACAACTACACATACGTGTAACCATCACTCTACATCACACAACTACACATACGTGTAACCATCACTCTAATCACACAACTATACATACGTGTAACCTACATCACACAACTACATATACGTGTAACCATCACTCTACATCACACAACTACACATACGTGTAACCATCAGTCTACATCACACAACTACACATACGTGTAACCATCACTCTAATCACACAACTACACATACGTGTAACCATCACTCTAATCACACAACTACACATACGTGTAACCATCACTCTACATCACACAACTACACATACGTGTAACCATTACTCTAATCACACAACTACACATACGTGTAACCATCACTCTACATAACACAACTACATATACGTGTAACCATCACTCTACATCACACAACTACACATACGTGTAACCATCACTCTACATCACACAACTACACATACGTGTAACCATCACTCTAATCACACAACTACACATACGTGTAACCATCACTCTACATCACACAACTACACATACGTGTAACCATCACTCTAATCACACAGTGACAAGTAGATGTCTTGATGTGTCTCGAAGAGAAAAGGTACAATTCTTCTATCAAGTCATTCATCTTGAAATGTCCCTTACAATATCCGTTCCTATTCATTTCTGCTGCCATGGTAACGTCCCCTGAAAAATAAAAACCGACCGACCTCCCGATTCCTTCCCTTTCCCGCCCTTCCCGTCCCGACCTAAAAACACCTTGCTGTAGTTTTTTTTTTTTTTTTTGCCTCAATATAAAATTCAATATCTCAGTAACCAACTGAGGAAAAATGATGAGATTTAGCATATAACCTTATCATTATGTCCACCCAACACAAAATTTTTTGTTCTGGAGATTGTACAGCAGATTTCAATGTTTGTTTTATATGTGGTGGACAGGGACACGGCCTTTCGCGTGTTGTTTAACACACAAAATACTCGCTTGTTAAAGTTTGCAGAAGCAATTATGATCTATTAACGCAAGCCAGAATTGTGCAAACAGAAAGACATGTTAGTCAGCTTAAAATTACCGTGGTAGATAAGTGACATTACTGTGCGAACATGTGTATATTTCAACTTGAAGGATTTATCTAGTTAATTTCACGTAAGTTGTGTGATTTCTGCAGTATGTACCTGACGAGATGCAGCGAAATATGCCAGGCAATAAATCGTGCAATCTATTGTTTGTGTCTTCGTTATTCAAATTCACTACGGGAAAACATTGTTTTGAATATAATTTACAGCTTAGGGATTCAGTCCATCATTTTAAAAGTATTACAGCTTCAGCAAGACACACCCCCGCTCTTTTTGAAATTGTCTCGCGGTTTTCGTTTTGGCACAAACAGCGCGAAGTTAAATGGGTTTGTTCAGAGGTGTCTCAAATGGGGGTCCTTTCATGAAACGTGATTATATAAATAAACTAGCTGACTCGGCCCGGCTTTGCCCACCTCCTGGCGGGGATCTATCTATCTATCTATCTATCTATCTATCTATCTATCTATCTATCTATCTATCTATCTATCTATCTACTTACCTACCCACCCACCCACCCACCCACCCAGCCAGCCAGCCAGCCAGCAATCCACCCACCTACCTACCTTTCTGCCTACCTACCTACCTACCTTCCTGTCTGTCTGTCTGTCTGTCTGTCTGTCTGTCTGTCTATCAACCAGTCCGCGCTATTAAATATTGATAAAAGTTACTTGAAAAACTGTCTGTCTGTCTGTCTGTCTATCAACCAGTCCGCGCTATTAAATATTGATAAAAGTTACTTGAAAAAATGTGAGGACCATGTGTTGAAAGAGGAAGAGGACTATTGGAGAAAGGATGGATTGAATTTTATGCAACCGAGAGCAATCATCAACTTACTGGAATCGTCCGATACAGATTAAGGTCTGAGCAGATCGCAGACCTTAATCTACGTACACACTTACTGGGATATTTTGCTCCAACTATTCAGACGAATTGCAAGCCCTAAACATTACAGCATCAGCATAATGTCAATGGCAACAGTTTGTATTCGATAGTGATGAATTTTCAATTCCGCAAGCCCTCAGCGGTGACAAACAACTGTATTGAACACACACATACACACACACACACACACACACGCACACACACACACACGCACGCGCACACACACACACACACACACACACACACACACACACTAAACGCATTGAATACCAACAGAAGAGTAATATTGCGGTGGAAACTGACATATTGTGGCATAACAAGAAACGTGAGAGCAAACACGTTGTCAAATTAGGGGACAGCACACGTGCATACGAATCAATATATAAACTTCAATGAAAAGAGGACCAACATCTTGGTCGTTACGAAGAAAGCCCACTACAGAGACACTGACAACTATTTTCATAGTGCAAAACAAGTAATCATGTTCCGTCTCTGAACGGTAAACAGCAGAGTAGACAGTCTTTCACGAAGACTCAAAGCGGGTCTGTCACCCATGTGTACGTGTGAACAAACTACACAGACAGCTGAACAGATCCTTATAAATGGAAACATGATGACTAAATTGCGGTATCATTTCTGGTCATTCCATATGCACATTAACGCACAGCTATTTGGAAGCTTTCACGAACTCAATATAAAAAGCTAACATGAATACTTGTGTACACTTTATTAACCAGCAGCTGAAGAAACAAGAAGAAAATGAAAAATAAGGTAAGAAATATATTCCTTCTACTTTCCTGTTAATTTACTAATTATTTACCCCGTGCCTCTGTAAATTCTCTGTCTTTACTAATATTACACATTGCACCTCTCTCAGGATTCTCCATGGTGAAGTGGTCAAGCCGTCTGACTCGGGCTCCGAAGGTTGTATGTTCGATTCCGGGCCGCGTTCTTCATTTCACGAGTGCATTTTTTCGGAGACTCCCGAGGGTCGTCGCTGGAGCTACGGAGTTCGTGCTTTGTGCGACGCTTTCCGCGCTGCGGAAAGAAACTGAGCCATATAGGATAAAAACCCGGTGCAATGCAGCCGACCCTGTCGATTTTAAGCTACTTCTTTCATTGCACCCACTCCCATACGAATTCGGATACGCCTTTGTGTGTCATCTGAATTGGCGGGTCTCCCATTACTGTAAACATAAATTTGTTAGCGAGAAATCACTAGTTGTTCAGCAAAACATCAAAGGAATGTCGCCGCTTTCAATGATTTAAGTTGTTTTTGGACCTATCAAAGACGTATTCCTTGGGTGGGGGTAAATATAAGAAGGCTGGAAAAATTGCATAAAGATGCAACAGACTTTTCAAAATAATTGATCGTGAATGAAGGCATTCTTTGTGGAACATACTATAGAACTGCTTTCTCAGCCTTGGCTATAATTGAAGTGTTTCATATAGCTTTCTTCATCTTCTGCCTGGTCCTTTGTAGTTGTGTTCTGGTCTGTAGTGCAGGCCAGACAGGTGCCTTCTTTATCGCTGTCTTCTTTCGTGTTGCTCGCTGGCGATATATGCCTGGCTTTTCCTGTCCTGGTTATCTGTTCCTACTTTTACAGTTGTTATTTATTTCATTATGCTTATGCTAATATTTTAATTATCAACCTCTTTATTATTTTACGTAAGATGGTACGTGGTGGTGGAAATGACCGTGTGTTCACCGCCTTTAGATGTAGTTATTTTGTCTTTGTCTGATCAGTCACATTCGCTACCATCATGAGCTTTAGTTATTTTGTCTTTTGTTTTTAAAGCACAACGTAACAGACCAACGTTTGTCTAGAGAAGGGGTCACCAACTACGGCCCGCGGGCCGGATCCGGCCTACGACGTCATTTAATCCGGCCCGCCGACAGTACTCGAACTTGCTTTATATAACGCATGGAACCCGAGACGTTGTGATATAATTTAAATGAATGCCCTCTGCATTCATCTCCCTCCACTCTTTTTTCTTGAAAGCAGTGTAATTAATATCTTTACTTAGATCACGGAGGAACTTTAAAACTGCTTCAAGGCAATGATCGTTTTCCTCTCCCAAAGACCATCCGATGTCCACTGGCAAATCACCAATCGGTTATTGCAGGAGCTTATTGTTGATCATTTCCCAGATGATGTTTTGCCTTGTGATGTACTCCCCAAGTGTTCCCAAGTATTTCGGACCTTTAATTTGTTGATGCTCTCTGGGGGTGGTCCCGCCCGGGTCATGACTCCGGGCATCTTATGTCGTAGTATTTCCTGGGGTGAGGGAAGCATACTATTACATCTTAATAACGGGATAGATGCACTCTGGGAATACAATAAATCTCAGTCTACAGACCCCACCAGCCCTTGGATTCCTGTCTCTCTCACTATCAACCGCTGGACAATACCTTTTCCACCTCTCATCCAGAACAGATGACACGACTCTGGTGTCTACACATAATGACTAGATGATATAATGTACAAGAGGATTATCAACAAGGGGAGTGTTCATGAGAGAATCCTGGCCACCGCCAGGTGATAGAAGAAATGGCTGTCTGGATTAGCCTCAGGCCGTCTCACTCATCACTGTACATTGGTTACGATACCACAAGGTTAAAGAGGTCACTCATCTGCACACGTAGCGTGGAATATCTCTGCCGAGAGATGGACTCAGCTGAAATGACTAGCACGTCAATGTGGTGACTCCAAGTTGCAGTGGTACGTGATGACTCCAGACTAACATCCCTGTAGAAGTTCTGCAGGCCGGTCCTTCAAGCTTCACTGGTACGGCCTGTGCTAGACAACTGTCCTAAGAAGCCACCATAACATTTCACACACAGTTAACAATGTCAAAGTTCTGGGAACAGATGGTGGTCTCTAATGGGATCAGGATGGGTATAACTGGGCCTATAAGCACAGAAAGTTGGCACAGTTCAAGTTGACTCTGTCACTCAAAGTCAGTACTGGTAGCTCGTGACACTGTAATGAAGGTCACCAATGTTCCTAGTATGAACGGGTAAACTCTTCCCGGAACAGCAGGCCATTCTGAAATAAAGGGTACGGTAGTTCCTCTCTACCCGTTTGGCTAGTGGGTCACCATGTCAAAATTTGTCACAGACAAGAGGACACGATACTCGCCCGTGTGTAGCCATCATAATACTTGGTGGACGGACTGAATATCATTTAGCGGGTAAGACGAGACTGGACTGTGGCGCAGTGACTTCCCGGCACGTGGTGTGGTGTAGAAGCCTCACTTCACGTCACATAGGTAAGCCAGCCATTTAGCAGCCTTCACCAAGTCATCTTCCTCTGGTCCCCTCACGTAAGTCTCTCAGAAAGTAGAACCTGCCAAAGATAACACCATGTGTGAATATCGTGACACAGACTTACCCCAGAGGTACACGTTACCTATGTGTACTCAGTATAGGCCGGTGTCGCCATGACCCGGCCGTCAGCCTCACAGACCAGGATCCACTGCCAAAACTGAACTAGGTCTGGGTCCTAACAAGTGCTGGCTGATCCGTCCTCTGTCTCGAACCAGTCCAGGGTAGGGCTGTGCATCTGGTCATGGTGTCGGCGAAATCCTTCTGTCCTAAAAAGACTTCTAATGACACAATATACCAGGTTAGTAGGTTAAAAGTACCTAGAGACATAATGGTCCTAAAGGAGGGCCGGTGGCACTGAAGTCCCCTCCCTCGGAGGTAGCCCCCTCTCCCTGGTTCGATTTTAGGATTACCTACTATACACCAGGTCTCCTGGAGCTCTAGCTCTGATCCAGGAATGTAATAGATTATACAGGGAAATCCCCCTGTAGCGGAAGTCCACATCCCGTTCCCTCCTCCCCTAGTTAGGGTCAGAGCATTTGGAACGGTGTTCAGCTGGTTGTGACCAGCTCTGTCGCATTCCCCAGTTTCTCCAGTGTCACCTCTCGGGAACCAACTGCCTATCAAGATGGTGTTCCGTTACGGCAACCAATAACATAAAGAGAAATCAGAAAGTCCAGCCAAGCCAGTGGTCGCCACACCAAAGAATTCGAACTTAGACACCCGCAATGTCCTTCGAATAACCTTCGACACGTCCGGCGACCTTCGCATGGGTTTCGTCTAGTTGGGCCGAGTTCCCGGATACCTCACTCGACCTATGTTCTACAACGCCTTCGCCAACTTCCGTTTGTGTCGACTACGTTAGAGTTCTAAGGCCGCCCAGGAGTGAACTCGGACTACTAACACTATTGGGCCTGTCCTAAATGTCTATAACTACTTGTAGCGGCAATAACACGCATTCACGGACTTGTACAATTGTAACGCAAAAACAGGCCTACAATCCATCGTGTTCAACTAGCCTGCAGTGTTAAGTTAAAACACAAGCCCACAGGTTCACCCCTGACTGACCTTTGTGCGCCGGGCGGGACATGTGGTCGAACAGCTTCGGTTCAACGCGGTAACGACACACATTATTTATCTAAATATGTTTCACGTACCTTACGACAAACTGTGTATTCAGAATTGAGGAGCTCCCGTCCCAACACTGGACGTTCTGTCAGTTTTCTTTGATAAACAGCAAGACACTGGCTTCCTCTTTCCCATTTACGAATTCACACAGTCGTCCAAACACACCGTCTTGCTAGCAATGCCGGATCTCAACTGAGCCGGTCTTTGTTCTGAGACGGTTATTGCGCATGCGTTAACGGACCCGGTTGGGTTGAGCATCACTCACCAGAATAGTCTAGAAGTCAAGGGCCACCAATCGCCCTTGCGTGGGGTACATTAATACCTCGGTTGTATCCCTTCGACTAGATCGGCTGTTCTACTCTTACTGAAAAGGGGAATTTGACTTTTGGGAGTTTTGCTAGGTGAATTCTCAGCCGTTCCATGACAGAGGCCCCCTCTTAAGAGAGTTGACCGCGTCGACTGTCTCCTGCTGGAGATTCACTCCTAGTAAACTCATCCTCTGCCTCTGGGACTGGATGCCTAGACAGAAAGTCAACCCCAACATTCTCCTTACCGGGAATGTATTCCACCGTAAAGGTGTAGGGCTGAAGCAACAACGACCAACGCATCAAGCGCGCGTTGAGCTTACGGGAGGTGGCCAAGCCCATCTTTGGTTGATGGTCTGCTTGGGTCCTCAAAGGTACAACCTCCCCATCAATTTGGGCAGTACTTGGACAGCCCGTCTCATATCAGTGATCGACAACCGCGCTTGCCCGTCGAGTCCTTACGTTCGGCCGGACGACCATCCGACTCGCGTACGCAACGGGGTGCCATACCGACGGATCTTCCCTTCCCGGCGGTACCAGTGTCGTCACTACGGCTATGCCTCCCTACAAACATGTCTCGGGATTTGCGGTATCGTCCTTGATGGACGGTATAGTCTTCCCAGAACCCTCTGGACTCGGGTTTCCCTGGCCATCTCTTTCGATAGCGGGGCCAGTCAGTCGATCGTCGGTCGGAGTCCAGGGTATCTCGCGCCGAATCCGACGTTACCCACCCCTTCCGAACTGGGTTACTAGTGACTGACATCGCCGACAGGTGCAGAGATTTGTCACCGGACCTCTCCTCGGTTTTCCGCAGGAGATTTGTATGGAAAATTCTCAAAATTCCCCCGATCCGGATCTCGTAGTTGGTCTTGGACACTACCCTGACCACGGGATAAGGTCCTTGCCATCCTACGTCGAGCATATTGGTCCTGCTTTGACCCCACAATAATACTCTATCTCCCACCTTAAGACCTAATCTAGTCTTAGTCCGATTTGTGGGTGTAGCCTTCTGGCAATCTGGGCATGACCGTACTAACCGGCGTACATCGCCAGTCATTCGTGGCCAGTAATAATGACCGGAAATTCGCTGCAGCGTCGCTCTGACACCCATATGTCCATTCCCGGATAGGTTACTACCCGATATGGTGTGTCCCCTCTGAAGAATTGGGAGACGGTAGGCCTGCGGGACCACCAACTGCCCAGGCAGTTCATCTCCCCTTCCGGCTCTCCGGTAGAGCAGCCGATTCTTCAGATAGTACTGGTCCCGTTGCGGTGGGTCAGCACTTTTCTGCAGCTTCTTGTAGCACGGACGTAGTGTCGCGTCTTCGCTCTGGGCCGTACGCAAACCCCCTAGCTGGGTTTTCGAGCTGGTTGTGTTTGCCTCGTCTTTCCCCGTGTGGGCGCAGGTACGTATGTCGCCTAGGTGGATTGGCTCTTTCGGCACCCCTAGAAATACATATTTACTCCCCAGGATCACGGGATATAGGGGATCGAGTAATACCGCGGCTGGGATGATGCCCGTGACGTATCTCGACCTAATCTCTACGTTAGCGATTGGTAACGTCATGGCTACCGCACTCTTCATAGCCGGCTGTATCTCGATGCTTTCCCCAGTGAGTTGGTCTGGCCTCACTAGACTGGCGGCAATGACGGCTTCCCCGTCCAGGCCAGTGTCATAGAGACACTCAACCTGCTGGCCGTTGACTTCGATCAGTTCGACCACAGGTGGCCTCTCTTGATCCAGAGTCTCTTCGACGACCTCGACCTTTTCGGTGGCAACAGCCTTTGGAGCCACTAGGCAGGCCGCGAAGTGTGAGCTCTTAGCCTTCGATCTGCAGTCCCTTGTATTGTGCGAGGGTGACTGGCAAATCGAACACCACGTCTTACTCCATTTCCGTTTCGGTGGAGAGTTATGTGGGCTCTTGCTCCCTTCCTTCGACTTCTCTGGACTCTGGTCAGAGGATTTCTCATAAGGTTCTACCTTCTTGGCATGAGAGTTCTTCAGTTTCTTTTTGTCTGTCTTGTCCTGACTTTTACCCATGGAGGGATGGGTTTCCCCACCTTCACCATGCACCTCGACGAATCGTTCTGCCATTTTCGCTACTACATCTAATCTTTCCGCCCCTTGTTCTCCCAAGAACTCTTTGAGCGGTTTCGACATATGCTTCCGCATCTGGTCGACGATCATCAGTTCTTCGAGACTGTCGTAATCGTGTGCGAACTGCGCTAAGTCCATCCATTTATGGAGGTAGGATCTAAGACGTTCGCCGTACGCAGCAAATAACTCACTCGGCTCTCGTTTCGTTTCTCGAAACTTCTTGCGGTAAGTATGCGACGTCATCTCGAACCGTTTCAGTAGCGCGGCCTTCAGTTCGGCATAATTATTCTCGTGACCCGCCGGTTAACGCGAGTAGACCTCGTAAGCGGTTCCGCGCAACCCCTGGGACAGTTTCAGACACCACTTGTCTCGATCGAGACCCATGGCGACAGACATAGCCTCGAACTTTTGTAAGAACTGGTCGATCTTTTCCTTATCTTCCTCAAACATCGGTAGAGGAAACTTCATGGCATGATAACCATGTCGACCTAAGGTAGGTGAACCAGGGAGTGAAGACCCTCCTACTGCTCCCTCAGAATCCTTACTTGATTGTGCCCTGAGCTCGAGTTCCCGCATGCGGTACTCATGCTCTCGCTTCTGAGCCTCTTGTTCGGCTTCGAACTTTTTAGCGGCTTGTTCGACTTCGAACTTCTTCAACTCAAACGCCATCCTTCGATCCTCCGCTTCTTGTTGTTTTCTCTCTCTCTCTTCCTGACGGAAGTCTCTCTCAATCCCTTGGATATACTCTAATAGTGCAGTGCCGGTGAATCCCATTCCTTCGCCTCTTGCCCGCACTTCATCCATATTTAATTTGGTGGATGCCATACTTAGAGAGTATATGTTAGTAGTGTGAGTGCTAGGTAAATAAAGCAATATATAGATATGCAATACACCAATCTAATCTATATATGACGTCCCAACACACCACGGTCAATCTGTCTTTGTCAAGAGAAGAAACAGGACCAAAGACCTATGTAGACCTGAATAGAGACACTAGGAATGAAAGGTCCTAACCCTAATCACCAGAGCTGTCTCATCAATATCCCGGACGAGCCCCCAAATAATGTCGTTGTATTTCCTGGGGTGAGGGAAGCATACTATTACATCTTAATAACGGGATAGATGCACTCTGGGAATACAATAAATCTCAGTCTACAGACCCCACCAGCCCTTGGATTCCTGTCTCTCTCACTATCAACCGCTGGACAATACCTTTTCCACCTCTCATCCAGAACAGATGACACGACTCTGGTGTCTACACATAATGACTAGATGATATAATGTACAAGAGGATTATCAACAAGGGGAGTGTTCATGAGAGAATCCTGGCCACCGCCAGGTGATAGAAGAAATGGCTGTCTGGATTAGCCTCAGGCCGTCTCACTCATCACTGTACATTGGTTACGATACCACAAGGTTAAAGAGGTCACTCATCTGCACACGTAGCGTGGAATATCTCTGCCGAGAGATGGACTCAGCTGAAATGACTAGCACGTCAATGTGGTGACTCCAAGTTGCGGTGGTACGTGATGACTCCAGACTAACATCCCTGTAGAAGTTCTGCAGGCCGGTCCTTCAAGCTTCACTGGTACGGCCTGTGCTAGACAACTGTCCTAAGAAGCCACCATAACATTTCACACACAGTTAACAATGTCAAAGTTCTGGGAACAGATGGTGGTCTCTAATGGGATCAGGATGGGTATAACTGGGCCTATAAGCACAGAAAGTTGGCACAGTTCAAGTTGACTCTGTCACTCAAAGTCAGTACTGGTAGCTCGTGACACTGTAATGAAGGTCACCAATGTTCCTAGTATGAACGGGTAAACTCTTCCCGGAACAGCAGGCCATTCTGAAATAAAGGGTACGGTAGTTCCTCTCTACCCGTTTGGCTAGTGGGTCACCATGTCAAAATTTGTCACAGACAAGAGGACACGATACTCGCCCGTGTGTAGCCATCATAATACTTGGTGGACGGACTGAATATCATTTAGCGGGTAAGACGAGACTGGACTGTGGCGCAGTGACTTCCCGGCACGTGGTGTGGTGTAGAAGCCTCACTTCACGTCACATAGGTAAGCCAGCCATTTAGCAGCCTTCACCAAGTCATCTTCCTCTGGTCCCCTCACGTAAGTCTCTCAGAAAGTAGAACCTGCCAAAGATAACACCATGTGTGAATATCGTGACACAGACTTACCCCAGAGGTACACGTTACCTATGTGTACTCAGTATAGGCCGGTGTCGCCATGACCCGGCCGTCAGCCTCACAGACCAGGATCCACTGCCAAAACTGAACTAGGTCTGGGTCCTAACAAGTGCTGGCTGATCCGTCCTCTGTCTCGAACCAGTCCAGGGTAGGGCTGTGCATCTGGTCATGGTGTCGGCGAAATCCTTCTGTCCTAAAAAGACTTCTAATGACACAATATACCAGGTTAGTAGGTTAAAAGTACCTAGAGACATAATGGTCCTAAAGGAGGGCCGGTGGCACTGAAGTCCCCTCCCTCGGAGGTAGCCCCCTCTCCCTGGTTCGATTTTAGGATTACCTACTATACACCAGGTCTCCTGGAGCTCTAGCTCTGATCCAGGAATGTAATAGATTATACAGGGAAATCCCCCTGTAGCGGAAGTCCACATCCCGTTCCCTCCTCCCCTAGTTAGGGTCAGAGCATTTGGAACGGTGTTCAGCTGGTTGTGACCAGCTCTGTCGCATTCCCCAGTTTCTCCAGTGTCACCTCTCGGGAACCAACTGCCTATCAAGATGGTGTTCCGTTACGGCAACCAATAACATAAAGAGAAATCAGAAAGTCCAGCCAAGCCAGTGGTCGCCACACCAAAGAATTCGAACTTAGACACCCGCAATGTCCTTCGAATAACCTTCGACACGTCCGGCGACCTTCGCATGGGTTTCGTCTAGTTGGGCCGAGTTCCCGGATACCTCACTCGACCTATGTTCTACAACGCCTTCGCCAACTTCCGTTTGTGTCGACTACGTTAGAGTTCTAAGGCCGCCCAGGAGTGAACTCGGACTACTAACACTATTGGGCCTGTCCTAAATGTCTATAACTACTTGTAGCGGCAATAACACGCATTCACGGACTTGTACAATTGTAACGCAAAAACAGGCCTACAATCCATCGTGTTCAACTAGCCTGCAGTGTTAAGTTAAAACACAAGCCCACAGGTTCACCCCTGACTGACCTTTGTGCGCCGGGCGGGACATGTGGTCGAACAGCTTCGGTTCAACGCGGTAACGACACACATTATTTATCTAAATATGTTTCACGTACCTTACGACAAACTGTGTATTCAGAATTGAGGAGCTCCCGTCCCAACACTGGACGTTCTGTCAGTTTTCTTTGATAAACAGCAAGACACTGGCTTCCTCTTTCCCATTTACGAATTCACACAGTCGTCCAAACACACCGTCTTGCTAGCAATGCCGGATCTCAACTGAGCCGGTCTTTGTTCTGAGACGGTTATTGCGCATGCGTTAACGGACCCGGTTGGGTTGAGCATCACTCACCAGAATAGTCTAGAAGTCAAGGGCCACCAATCGCCCTTGCGTGGGGTACATTAATACCTCGGTTGTATCCCTTCGACTAGATCGGCTGTTCTACTCTTACTGAAAAGGGGAATTTGACTTTTGGGAGTTTTGCTAGGTGAATTCTCAGCCGTTCCATGACAACCCCTGCCATGGAGACGTTCAGTCACATTAGTTATCCCTGATGTTATGCTTGCCCCTTCGCTGTTACCTTGTCCACTCTTAAGCCCTCCCTCCCTCGGTGAGGAGAGCCCGTGCACCCTGTGCTTGCCCCTTAGCACGTGTGGTCATGGGATGTCAGCTTCATCCCCCGCCACGGCCTCTGCCGACTCCATTTGTCACCGTTGCCGTGTTCCTTCTCCGTGCTCCGTTCTCTCCGCGCTCCGTTCTCTCCGCTGCTGAGGATGGGGACGGAGCACTTATGGGAATGCCCCGAATGCTGTGATGTCGATTCCTAAATCAATCAATCAATCAATCCGACTCTAGTGAACTTTATACAAGAAGACCAAGATGTGCGAGTTTGGCTTTCGTAGCTGCGTCTTGAAAGGGTTGCCACAACTCATAACCAAAGAATGCGATGGCCTGGTAGTCATACATTCACTGCTCGTGGGATCGTTAGCACAGTCAGTTGGTATGTTGGCACGTACATTTATAATGTTTGTTGTAACTGTTTTTGCTGGTCGCGGGTTCGATTCCCCGCAGCAACTGTGTTCGTCCATCTCTTGATGTTATCTTCCCACTTGTATCGTTGTCTACCTCTTGCTCACTTGCCCTCAACCTTACCTTCCAGTATACTAGTTGTGCTAGTGAATGGTTGAAGAAGCAGGAACAATAATCCACAACTAGTTGTGCTGGTGAATGGTTCAAGAAGCAGGAACAATAATCCACAACTAGTTAGTTAGTTAGTTAGTTAGTTAGTCGAAAGATCATCCTCATTGCACATCGAACCATTCAGGCCATAAGTGCTCGGATCCCCTCCTCAGCAAATGCCGCAGCGTGTAGCGGCTAACGACGCCAGTTCTGTGTTGGCTTATCAATCTTCTTTGGCTTCCTGCGTAGTGTTCTTGTTTGGCCACCCCTCTTTTAATTTGCTGTTCTCGCAGTTTGGCCATGGTTGTAGATTCACAGTCATCAATTGGTTCACGCAAAAGTCTTACTTCTCGTAGAGCATTCAGAATGTCAGCCTGGTCCATGGCGCGTCCGCCCTCCACAGTAGCCTCACCTGCGAGCTTGTCAGCCCGCTCATTTCCTTGTACTCCCGCATGCCCTGGCACGAAGATGAAACTAATCTTTGCCAGCCGAGATCGCTCCAGAGACAGCAACCATTCTCTTCGGATCGACCCCTCCTCTATCCTCTTGATCATGTTCATTGAGTCGCTAAGGAAACAAGCCCTAGTGAATGTCTGTGTCACAAGCCATGTTATTGCTTTACTTACTTCCATAGTCAGGCTACTTGTGGTTTCAGTATCACCGTCTAGCAAATTCTCGAAAATCAACGCTTGTACTTCAGCCTCCACAGCAGCCGGATTTTCATGTCTGCATTTCCTATCTAGTTGGATGCAAACTGAAAAGGATGTGCAGAAATCTGTTGGCACTTGTACCCACTCCTCGCCAGGTTCTAAGTCCTCAAGTGAACACACCTGTTGAAGAATGTCTTCAGCTTGACCCATCCACGACCGTCCTCTTTTTAACCTGCTGCCCTTCACCTTCCTAATTTCACTATGCAGTGGATGTTGTATATTTGCGTTAATTCTGAGGTAGGCGCGTGCCCTGCAAACTTGTATTCTCTCTTCAATGGTTGGAAAATCAAGAAGGTAGCGCATCGCCCTGCATGCTGTATCTCTTGTACATCCAAGAATAATGCGCATAGCTTCATTCTGTATCCTTTCCATCCTTTCTATCTGCTTACGGCTGAGAGTCAGGATGGCATACTCAACTAGTTGTGCTGGTGAATGGTTGAAGAAGCAGGAACAATAATGCACAACTAGTTGTGCTGGTGAATGGTTGAAGAAGCAGGAACAATAATGCACAACTAGTTGTGCTGGTGAATGGTTGAAGAAGCAGGAACAATAATCCACAACTAGTTGTGTTGGTGAATGGTTGAAGAAGCAGGAACAATAATCCACAACTAGTTGTGTTGGTATTTGGTTGAAAAAACGGGAACATTCATCTACATATTTTATCATGGCAAAGTTTCAACATTGTAAGATCTACCCAGTGTAGTTGTTGTGCGTATGAATTTGTAACAATCTAGGAACAGAACTTAACTCCATTGCACCAGGTTTTATCCCATATGGCTCGGGCTCTTTCCGCAGAGCGGCCTGCCAAAATCATCACATAAAGCAAGAACTCCATAGCTGCAGTGACAACCCCCCAAGAGTCAGAGAAAAATGCACTCCTGAACCAAAAGATGTACCCAAGAATTAAACCCACAACCTTCGTAGCGCGAACCAGACGGCTTGACCAATTAGCCACAGAGACTCCCTTGAACTCATGACAACTAAAGGGAAAAGAAGTCTTAACAAATAAAATTACTGGATAACAATTTCTTCTTGTAAATTCATCAGATTTTATTTGCATTATGTGAATAGTCTTTAAAGTTTGAATCTATACCCCCCCCCCCCCCCCCAGAACCACAGTGGATTAAGGTGATGGTTGATGTGCTGCTGAAGCTGATGTCCCTCCATCAGGTTCACATCATTGCTGACTGTGCTTTGCTTGCTGTCTGAACTTATTACCCCGTCTGCTGTTGCACTCATAACAAAGGTAAATCCACACAAACTTTCTAAACGATGGTAATGCACACAGATAAAACTATTATGGAAACAGAAATATATGTTAATGAGAGATGGTGGAAAATTATCTTGGGTCATTGAATATCTTGGGTCATTAATTACCAACAATGGAGATACAATGCAGGAAATTAAAAGACAAAATTTATGCTCTTCTAAAACTAAAACTGAATAAAAAGTGGAGGGGGACTGATAGAACTATAAAACTAGATTTTTAAGAGCATAGTTAAAATATGAATAAAATTAGTGAAACTGCTGTAAAGCTGTGGAAATATAAACAATATAAAATAACACAAAGTAAAGCAGCTTTACAGCTGTGGCTAATCGCCGCAACGCCCTTGTATTGTTCGTAATTCTGTTCTGTAAAGCTGCAGTACTTTTATTTTATATTATTTTTAAGAACATGATCTTTCCCATTGCAACATACACCTGTGAGAATTGGACACTTATTAAACAAGCTGAACAGCGCATAAGTGCCTTTGAATATAAATGTTATAGACGGCTTCTAAGAATATCTTAGATAAAGAAAAGAATAAATGAATCCATATGACATGATCTGAATATTGAAGAAGGTTGGCTACTAAACATGATAAACAAAGGAAAAAAAGAGAAGATGGGTGCAGGATGTGGCGGATGATCTCCAGATGGGTGTATCAGACGCAGGACATTATGCTTATGATGGAGAAGTTTTCCGGAAGGTTGTTATGGGAGCGAGGTTCTGCAAGGTAGATGCTACTGAAGAAATGAATGAATAGTTGAGGTCATTCAGTTTATACCATGTTTGAATTTGAATATTTACATGTTTAAAGAAAATATGTTACAAACTGTATGTGCAACATTCCCAGTAAAAGCCGTAGTCATTTCAGCAGGTTGTAGTGGAATGAGGGTAGGTCATGTCATATTTGTTGTGTCCATTACTGCATGCTGGGAAAAGAACTAACAAAACTAATCTTAACCTGTGAAATGTATGATGATTGATGGCGAAATATGACCGCCTGTGCTTATCATCATGGCACATGATGATGGAGATGTAAACAGTCTTCTGCTGTATCATTCTGGGGGGGGGGGGGGGGGGGGGGGGAATTTGTGCTTGGTTCTGCAAGTCCAAGTCAGATGGGGTAACACTCATTGCAATGAAGATGACTCTTGATTTTGGCACTTTTTTTAGCTTTATGTTTTTTAACGGTGTCGAGATGACTGCTGGAACGTTGTTATTTGTTTATTTGTCCTGATAAAATTGGAAGTGCCCTAGTTAGTTAGTCGCTGTTGCAACTTTACGGCAAAGGATTGCCCCATTATGCTCCGTTCCTGTGCCAGTGAATATCACACAAAATGATCCTTACTGTCCCATATGAACAGTGAAACAGACAGGATAGACAGGGTAACACTAACAGATCCCGCTCAGGTATTCTATGTATAATGCCGCTGCCAGAATGCCAACACAAAAATACAGTTCATCAACGATGGAATCGGCAGTCACTAGGAAACCAGCAACCACACATTACTGCATAATCAAATCCAGTTCAGTGACCACCATTTTATGAATATGCAGTTCACACTACAAACAACCGTGGACAAATGTAAAAGCACTCCACACAAAATTCACAGCTCAGTGTCACTCCACGCACTCAACTCACAGCTCACAGTGTCACTCCACGCACTCAACTCAGTAGCAGTGTGATGGAACCATGCACTATCAGTTGTTTGTAGCGTGAACTGCATGTTAAGAAAAGTGGCGGTCACTGAACTTGATTTGTCATATCAGTCCAACACAAGGAAAATGCGTAAGCAAACCATAAACACTCCAGATGCGTTAGCTAAACTGCCTATCCTGCATGCTGGGGGCCGGAAGTCCATAGGAGTGCTCTAGCTACTATTTAATAAAACTGATATTCCAATATTTGTTTTAAACGTGAATGTTAATGTATTCATACTGTTTCAGTAATTTGTCTGGCTACTTCTGACATGTTCCAGGTTCTTATGCCTGGGGGTGAAGATGAAGAGGCTATTTATTGAGGGTGAGGATGACGAAGAGAACGATGAGGCTGAACCTGATGAAGGAAATCTCGCAACTATAGCCAACAGTTATGATGAGTCTGGTCCTGAACAGGAAAATTCCGATGAGAATGAGGTATAGTCTTGTTGATGTGTTAGTTAGTTGACAGATCATCCTCATTGCATATCAAGCCATTCAGTCCATAAGTGCTCGGATCCCCTCCTCAGTAAATCCTGCCACATGTATCAACTGACGACACCAGTTCTGTGTTGGTTTATTAATCTTCGTTGGCTTCCCGCGTAGTGTTCTTGTTTGGCCACTGTAGCAGAATGAATATCATATCAGTATTAGTTTAGGGGTGCAAGACTACAGTACGCTTGAGCATCGATATAGAACAGGAAGAAAGATGCTCAAGTCGTGACGTAGCTTGTTGTTGGGTGGTAACCACCATGAACGAGAGAAGAGAAGACAACATCATAATATATTCTGTACTTGGATTTTGTATCATCATGTGAAATTAAAGCTTATTTAGAAACAACACAGAACTTGTTGATCCTCTGCATACGCATTGTTACAGATGGGTTAAATGGCGCCGCATACATGATTTTTTTACTTGAAGGTCGCGTAAACAACGTGAAGTATGAAAGTAGTCAACATGCCGCATACTAAACTGGACTAACCAATTTGTTCAGGTACGAACGATATTTTAGACATTCATTAAATAAAAGAAAAAAATTCAAAATCGGACCAACTATAAGTGAATCAAGGTCAAAATTTAAACGTTTTTCAGACTACCTAAATTAAACTTACACACATCAAAATTTTTGAATGGAGCCATCTACATAATTTGATTGACTATGACTGTGGAGTTTTATCAAGATGTTTTTCGTCAGAAATACTTGAAGCAACGTGATGTTTGTCGAATTGCTGTGAAGTTTGACTTGCATTATTTCAGCCGTTAAGTAACCTTGTGTTGAAGGTCACACACTTACATACTGGCAAAGAAGTCTCAAGACAGCTATAACAACTCGAATTGGTTTAAAGGAGCTGTTTCCTTTTATTATGTTCATTTAAAATTGACTTTGTGAACCTGAAGAAAAATGAGAGCTTATTTTGAGTCAACTCTATTGCTCCTTCAATTAGAAATCACGAGAAAATACCGTTGCATTCGCTCATCCTGAATTCTAACAAGTCAGAATGTTTTTCAACAAAAGCGAACATCTCAAAATCTAGTCGCTTTATCGCTAGACCAGTTTTCAAGACGTCGCCTGAAGTGCCCTGTTCAGGGTGAAGAGAATGCTCAAGTCTGGTAGGGGCTCAACCAGGGGCTGAAAGTGAAAGGAAAGTGACGAAACCTGAGACGCTAGAAGAAGGACATCACTGAAGTCGCGTTTGGATGGTTACTGAATAATAAGAACTCCAGACGTTTGAGTATACAGGAACCGTAACAAGGGATATTTTTAAAGAACGTACCTGAATTCACGCCTCTCTTGAATCAAGGAAAGACATGCTCGACGGTAATTAATTTAATTAAAACTGCTAAGAGAACATTTTTTTAATGTGATTTAAATATTTAAATAAGATCATTTAGATAAATTGTTATAAATGTGAATTTGCTTGTATAAGTGTATAGCGAAATATTTCAGCATGGCAGAAGAACAAGGTTCACTGACACAAGTTTTGACTGGGGTAGGAACGGTAATAGGTAAACTCAACACAGTCATGAAACAACAAGGAATGGCAGCTGAAATTGTTAAATTTAGTGGACAGGCGAAAGATTTTAAGAAGTGGATAACTTCAATAGAGAAATATGCATATTTGGTGTCAGCATCAGATGAAGAGAAAATGAAACTTGCTTATCAGGCAGCAACAGAACCGGTTTCTGATCATATCAGAAGAAAATTAGAGGCTAGGGTAGATGAGACATGGGAGCAGTTCAAAGACGATTTAGCTCATAAATACGCGGAAATAACGGACCCACAGCATGCGTTTTCAGTGTTAAGACAATCAAAACAAAACACTGGAGAGACTGTACAATTATTCAGTGATAACTGCTGAGGAAGCATTCTTAGGACAGAACGTACGAGGAGAAGAGGTGGAGCGGATGTTGGTCGGGATTTTTGTAGACGGTATAAAGTCAGATGGACTGAAATTTAAGTTGATGAGGGAAAATCCTGAGAGATTATCACAAGCTGTAGATATAGCAGTACAAGAGGAAAATTTGAGACGTAGATTTAGGTTGAGAGTAGGACGAGAAATAGGTACCAGTCGAGAAGATAGGATTGAGGAGCCTATGGAGATAGGACAAACAAGGTTCGGATGGAATAGGAGAGGAGGTATACAGACATTACAAGGTAGTAATAGAAATGCTTATGATGAAAGAAGACAAATGAGATATCCTACAAGTGAGACGGTAGGTAACACAAATAACACAAATATAGTCTGTTGGTCTTGTGGTCAGAGGGACACATTTTTCGCTTTTGTGGTAACAGGCGTGTCCAGTCGAATACACAAAGTAGAAATGGCAATAGCAGATTAAATAGAAATGTTGAAGAGAGACACAGAAGTTTTACAAGTACAAGAACGCAGGAAAATCGGCGCCCTACCTATTAAATAGGACCTGTGGTAGGAGGGAAAATAACAAGGTCCCAAGATTTAAAGAATATTTTAATAACAGGTATAGCAGGACGAGTAGAGAATGCTCTCAATTAGATTAAATCAAACAGTTCACAGTGAATAAAACAGATCCCAGCTCATGTATAATAGAAATAGGGAAGTATAGAGTTCGTACATTAATTGATTCGGGAGCTCAGGTTAGTGTGATCAAAGAAAGTTTTTTATACAAAATAATGAGAAATTGCAAAATATTCAGAAGTCATAATAATCTTCACTCTGTTACAGGACAGAATTTACAAGTAATTGGACAAACAATAATGAATTTTAAGTTAGGAGGGATCAACGTAAGACATCTTTTTCATATAGTGAAAGATTTAAATAGAAATATGCTCATAGGAAGAGATTTTCTAATAAAAAATGGTGTAAGACTTATGTTTGATCTACATAAATTAAAATTCAAGGACGTGTACGTAGATTTAGAAGAAGACATGCACATTTCATCACTGGTTAGAGTTAAAATGTCTACGACGTTAAAACCACAGACGGTTAATTTGATACAGGCAAAGGTAAAAAGAAATCCGTATTATGAAGTAGGACACACAGTTAGAATCACTGAATTGCAAAGGGAGGTAATTGATGAGCCTGGTCTAGAAGTTCCGGATGGAATAATATCATTAGATAAACACTTAACTTTTCCAGTAATGATTATTAACAACACAGGTAGAGAAATTAAATTATACAGAGGATGTGTAATAGCCAAAGTAGATCATAACATTAATGACATATTAGCAACAGATAGAGTAGAAATGCCGGGAATAAATTATTCAGAAACTCCTAGTGAAAGAATTAATAACAGACGCGGACGCGAAAGAAGAGGGAACGTGCAGAAGGATGAATTGATCCATCCATTCAGAAGAAATACAGCCCAAATACATTCACTAGACAAAATAACAAGAGAGCAAGAATTGTTGGCACAGTTAAAAACTCCACCAGAAAATAAGAAAGTATTAGAACAACTTATAAAAGAGAATCAGGATGTATTTGCAATTAATGATTTAGAATTGGGAAGGACAAAAACAGTTACGATGGAAATAGATACTGGAGATCACCCACCAATTAGTTTGAAACCGTATAGAACACCCTTAAGGAATAGAGAAATTGTTGAAAAAGCAATAGAAGACATGCTGAAAGCAGGAATAATAACAAGATCAAAGTCGGAATGGTCATCTCCGATTGTCATCGTGACCAAAGCTGATGGTTCACATCGATTCTGCTGCGACTATCGGGCGTTGAACAAAATCACTAAGAATCTAGCGTACCCATTGCCGGTGATTGACGATATTTTGGGTTTACTTAATGGGTCTACTTTCTTTACCACGTTAGATGCAAGATCAGGATTTTGGTGTATACCTTTGTCCCCAGACGCCCAGAAAAAGAGTGCTTTTTGTACACACGCAGGTTCTTACAAATTCTTATGAATGCCTTTTGGAGTTCGTACAGCGCCCTCGTATTATATGCTATTAATTAATCAAGTTTTAGAGGGTATGCAAAAGTTTGCATTGGCATACATAGATGACATTTTAATTTATACAGCAGGAGATGTAGATGATCACTTAAAACATGTAAAATTAGTATTCGACAGATTAAGAATGCATGATGTTAAACTGAAGCTCAGTAAATGCGAATTTTTAAAAACAGAAACAAAGTATTTGGGGTATATTATTAATAGAGACGGAATTAAACCAGATCAAGATAAGGTTAAAATTATTAGAGAATTATCTCCTCCAACTAATGTAAAAGAAGTGCGTGCGTTTATTGGAACCTGTGGGTATTATAGGCGTTTCATTCCAGGGTTCTCAAAGATAGCAGAGCCTATTACTAACTTAACTGGCAAATACGCTAGATTTAAGTGGGATGATGAATGTCAAAAAGCGTTCGAGTTTTTAAAAAATAGCTTAACAATAGTGCCACTATTGACATATCCAGATTTGAATAAACAGTTAATATTATATACAGATGCTTCAGATAATGCTATAGGAGCGTGTTTGGTTCAACCATATGAAGGAAAAGAATCTGGAATACCAGGGGTTAAAAATGAAAGGCCAATTTATTTCTTGTCTCATAAACTTAGCAGGTCTCAACGGAAATGGTCTACTATTGAGAAGGAGGCTTATGCTATCCATTACGCTCTTCAGAAACTTAACTACTATCTAGATAACGCAGATTTCATCATTAGAACTGACCACATGCCTTTAAAATCTTTGTTAGAAGCTCCAGTGCAGAACAGGAAAATACAGACATGGGCGTTGAATTTACAAGGATACAATACAAGAATAGAATACATACCAGGTAGGAACAACACATGCGCTGATTTATTGTCTAGAATCCCATATCCACAGTCATCAGGAAACACGGAAGATGAAGGAGAACCGGAGATAGACGACCGAAACTGGCAAGTAAATATATTAGATTCTGCCATAATAAATAGAGAAGATTTTGAGAGTTTACCGTCGGATCAAGAGTCTGAACCTAGAGCAGAAGACCCACATTTAGCACAATTTAATATGAAAGAAGAACAAGAATTAAATCCAAAAGTCTTAGAAATAAAACAGAAATTGAAAGAAACGGATGAGAATAAGTATAAGAAGAATTATTTAGTTTTGCAAGAGGATGAACAGTTATATTACATGAGTGAAAGAAACGAACAGCTAAGGAAATATATTCCAAAACATTTGGAAAATGAAGTTTTAAAAGCATATCATGATGAGAATGGTCATCTCGGTCGTGATAAATTAGTGAAAGCACTTACGAATAAATATTATTGGCCGAATTTATTTAAATCTGCTTGTAAATATGTGGATACGTGTGAAAGATGCAGATTAAGGAATATGAAAACAATTAAGTGTCCCTTACAAGATACAGATATTCCTCAGTTTCCAATACAAAAAGTTAGTTTAGATATATCAGGTCCTCACCCTAGAACATTATCAGGGAACGTATATCTAATTCATATGGTGGACGTCTACAGTCTTTGGCCGGAAGTTTATGCAATCCCAGATAAGAGCGCAGATACTATCATTAATATTTTTTTACAGGAATTCGTACCAAGATATAGTTGCCCACAGATTGTACTCACGGATAATGGTAAAGAATTTGTGAATAAGAAATTCGAAAAGTTATTAAAAGATTTGAATATAAAACATATAAAGACCTCATACTATAGACCTTCTTCAAATGCTAAGAACAAAAGACAACATAGAACATTCTACGATATTATAGCAAAGATTGTCGATGAACATGAAAAATATTAGGATCTATTCCTAGGACCTGCGCTTAGCGCTATACGCACAAATCAAAATGAGAGCACAGGGTTTTCACCATTTTATTTATTACACGGGAGAGAGCCAATATTACCCATAGATAATCTGTTAAAACCAAGACGTAAATATATGGGGGAGACTTTCAGGAGGTCATCATACAAGAAATGCATAAAGCACATGTAAGATTAATGAATAATATAATTAAAGCTAGAGAAAGACAGAAAAAGTACAGAAACGTGAATACAAAATTACAGGAATTCAAAGTAGGTGATAGAGTTTATTATAATAAGCATAGAAGGAACTCTAAGTTTGATGCTCGTTGGGTTCCAGGTTATTACATTTTAGAAAAGCTAGGAAATGTTTCGTACAATATAAAGAACCAGATCACGGGACATATAGCAAGGGCACACGTAGAGCACTTAAGAAGAGATAATGATGATAAGGGAAATAATAATTATAATAATAATTATTATTCAGACACCGGATACTTAGATGAACAAGTCGTCAGAAGAGCTACAATACCCCCAGATTTTAGAAAAGCTCCAGCACAAAGTCAATTAGTAACAACTCCAGTTTGTGATGATACTCAAGAACAGACAATACCAAAAACGATAGAAAAAAATATGAATGAGAGTCATTATGATAGCATAGAATCTATGGAAGAAGAGATAGGTGCTCCATTTAAAAATACTAGACAAGCAACGAAAAGGAGAATAGAGAGACAGAGAGAAAGAGAAGTGAAAAGACAGAGAAGAATTAGGGAAAATTCATCAAGCGACGAATTTATACCCCTATTAGAAAGGTCGTTAAGAAACGATGATAAAAAAATTAGATTGGATATAGAAAGAAAAAGATTGGCAGCTGCTAGTAATAGACATACAGATGAAGAAGAAATGGATGAAAATTCAGAATCAAATAGTAGTATGGAAGAAAGTAATACTTTATACGAAGAAGAAGATATTGATGTGGAGATAGCACTTATTCAACGGAACTTGGAGTTACTGAAGAAATGGAAACGTAGGAAATAAATTGATAGAAAATACTGCAGATAGCAAGATATAAATTTCATGATTTAAAAAGGAAAATGATACTTGAGGATGTATATGACACATTTGTTATGGAAAAGGGTTCTATTGATACTTATAATGAGTTGTCTTGAAGAATAGACATAATTAGGTATTAAGATAATTAATATGGAGATAAATTCGAGTGAGGTATATTTTTCTTTACTGTAATTTGATTGCAAATTTATTTTATGGTTTGACTTCTTGAGTTTTCTTAAATAGATAAATAAGTTAGTTATTGTTAGTCCAAAAAAGAGACTAACAATATATAGGATGTATGTTATATTATTTTAAAATATGTTTTTCTTTGAATGAGTTAATACCTTTTATTGATATGAGGGGAAACATAAATGATGTATAAAAACTTGGGGGGTATGATGTCCTGTTGTGATTTTATTTTGATTCACTCATAATTTAAGTGAATTGTCTTGTATGTTGAATGGTAATTACCTTGTTTATATATATATGTTAGAAATTAAGTAAGTTAAGTTTAATTTACATGGTTTTGTCTAGAATAAAGGCAATACATGGGGCTTTATTTAGGACCCTTCGTTCAGAAAATAGTAATAAACTACTGAGGACTAGTAGAGAGACACATTATCTTGGTGAATAATATGTTCATGGGTATATTCTGTTGCTGTGATAATCAGCATAAAGAGGTTGATATGGTTATGAAGCATTAGAAACATATGCCGGGGATGGTTATGGGAAAGTTAAAATAGGAGCTGCATTAAAGTCAGCATTAATTGAAGATATATGGATTGGATACCATATTATGAGTAATGATATGATAGTTGGTTAATAGAGAATAGATAAAAAGGGGGCTGTGAATGGCAGCATCTATGGAATAGATAAACAAGGAGGCGTACCATGGGATATGAGGGGGAAATGTAGGAGCTGTGAAAAAACAGCGTTAATTAATTTAAAATGTTCATGGAATATGAACATTGGTTCGTAGTTGAAGGGGAGATAAGTGAAATATAGACAAGGTTGTGGATGGCAATATATGGCAATATAAATGTTGAGTATATAAAAGTAAACTTAGATCAACTTAATTTATAGTGAACAGAGATGCATTTCATAAGATATATTTAAAAAAACTGTTTACAAAAGTTTTTTCGTTGGCAAGAGAGGTAAATGTGATTGTGTTAACTATTTCCTTATACTTGTCATAAATTGGGTGCGCACCCTTTCTTTACCCCTTCTTTACTTTTTTTTCTGTCTATCCTATGCTGTGTGAATGAGAAATTTCATAATGTCAAGTGTACGATAACGATTGATACGAGCCATTCTTATGATATATATATATTTGATAAGGAAACTGGGAAGAGCCAGAAATGAAGAAGAAATACAATCTCATAGTGGTTTGCTATGTGGTACAATTAGAAGGAAATATTCACCTAAAATAGAGTTAGTTTGGGGCGGCTTAGATAAATTATGGGAGGTAAGGAGAGAAGGTGTAGGATAGAGGGGTTAGTAGTTAAGACTTTTGAAGAAGAAAAGTCTTTTAAAAGACAGGGAGGTGTAGCAGAATGAATATCATATCAGTATTAGTTTAGGGGTGCAAGACTACAGCACGCTTGAGCATCGATATAGAACAGGAAGAAAGATGCTCAAGTCGTGACGTAGCTTGTTGTTGGGTGGTAACCACCATGAACGAGAGAAGAGAAGACAACATCATAATATATTCTGTACTTGGATTTTGTATCATCATGTGAAATTAAAGCCTATTTAGAAACAACACAGAACTTGTTGATCCTCTGTATACGCATTGTTACACCACACCTTTTAATTTGCTGTTCTCGCAGTCTGAACAAGGTTTGTAGAGCATTCAGAATCTCAGGCTGCTCCATGACTCGTCCGCCTTCCGCAGTAGCCTTACCCGCAAGCCTGTCAGTCTGCTCATTTCCGCGTACACCCACATTTCCTGGCACAAAAACGAAACTAATCTTCCGAGACCACTCCAGAGACAGCAGCCACTCTCTTCGGACCCATCCCATCTCTTTCATCCTGAGCATGCTCATTGAGTCACTAAGGACACATACACGATTGAATGTCTGTGTCTCGAGCCATGTTATTGCTTTACTTACTGCCATGACTTCCATAGTCAGACTACTAATTGTAGGCAATTTGATAGACCTTCTCTACACACGAGTGAGATAGGTAACCGACTGTCAGGTGCTTTGATCTGTTTCTCCCCATTTTATGCATTGTTGAATTGGTTATATGATAGTTTACAAATTACATACATGTTTACCACAGTGTCCAACCAATTAAAGCACATGTCACGCAGTGTGTACATTTGGTTTCTTTTCATCGTATGTAATGTGTTTTGTTTCTATCTTGGGGCTGTAGCAGCTTGCTGTGTTGTTGCTGTGTGTCTTATGTTGATTACTATGTCAACTGCTTGAGAGGACAGACTTCATCTGTGTGTCTTATGTTGGTTACTGTGTCAGCTGCTTGAAGGGACAGATTTCATCTGTGTGTCTTATGTTGGTTACTGTGTGGTAGAGAGGCTTGCGTGTCCTATTGACTCCAAGAGCTATGCTGACAGAAGCACAACTACATATCAGACAGGTCTTGGGACTGGGACCAGACCAAGCATGACACAACCTGCTGCCTTACAGGTAGACTGAGGACAGGCAGTCAAAGTCCGAATCAGGCGCACGAAGCCACCAATTGGTCCAGACACATACTCAAAAGCTCTCTGCTGAGGGATATGGCTGAACACCTCTACGCTATTAACCCTCAGATGTGAGAGCCGGGCTTATAATCACCCACTGCAAAACAGAGGTGAGATACTGAGCATGCTACATGCTTGGCTCAGACATTTGTTTGAAGACTCTCAGCCAAGGGGATATGATGGAACCATCATGAGAGGATGAGAGGGCCTGGCCATTACTCACTCTCTGCTGCATGGAGGTAAGGTGTTGAGCCAGCAGCACATGTAGTCTACCTCGTGAGAATTACTATAGGTGGGAAAAGCGACCCAGTCATACGCAATGGTTACAATGACAGTCTTAAAGTTGGTGTCCGTGATTTTCCTCCATCCTTTATAGATCGGGCAGAGTGGCTTGCTAAGCTTCGGAGGTCACGGGTGGCAAGCATCACCTGGATCTTTTCTCCGGGGCATGCCGGTGTGCTGGGGAATTAACAGGCGAGATTGGCTGGCTCTGCAAAACTTGGTGGAGTATTGATGCATGACAAGGCAGACGTGGTTGCGGCCTTGTGGGAGTACGTGTACACCTCAGATGAGCAAATGGATTACCATGGTCTGGCAAGAATGAGACAGCAAGGATTGAGGGGATCTGGCCGATGCTCAGAGGAAAGGCGAGACGGACATATAATCAGATTGCTACTGGTACTATTGGTGTTGGGAACTCTTCACTGGGGACGGAGCGCTTATGGGAATGCCCCGAATGCTGTGATGTTGGTTCCTAAATCAATCAATAATCAATCATCAATCATCCTCATTGAGGTCAAATGAGATTCCTGGGAGTCTTGTACTGGCGAACCAGTTAAACCACTAATCTTGTGGTGCAAACAGTTGTCCTCTAGGTAACTGCTAATGTGCAACTAGTGATCCTTCCTGCGTTGCAGTATTGAAGATCCCCTGGGATTCCGATTCTTCGTTCCTCCCTAGTTCAGTCAGATGAAATTCCTTGTCCACTATCTCTTGTTCTGCGGTGGTAGGTAAAGATGTCCCTTCCATACTGGTTGGTTGCTCATTCAAATTTCCTGTCTTTTCCGCTAGAGAGGTTAGTATCTCCACATATTTAAGAGTCATCTCATCCACACAGACTATTCTTTCTTCTTGCCATTTTCTTTCTTCATACGCATCCCTTAGACGAAACTGTTCTTCTATCTCTTTCGTGTACAGTCCTGAATCTCTCATCCTCTGCTCCTCTTCCATACGCCATTTCTTTCTTAACTCTTCTCTGTCACGCTGCTATATTATTCTTTGTGCTTGGAGCGTCACTCTCATCCTAGGGCTTTGTGAATCCCATCTTGTCATTTCTGTCTGTATAAATTCCTCTAGTCTGACACCTGATTATCCTCGTAATATACTTCGTCTCCTGGTATCTTCTATAGCCTGGATCGCAAATCCATCTTTGCTAATAATCTTCAGTTAAACGACTATGAATATATCACACTCAGAGCTAATATAGAGAGAATAAGAGTGAAACTCTTGACAGCAAATAACAAAATTGGTAGAGTTTAGCCTCAGCAGTGAAAGAAAGTAATATTCAAGTATCTGGCGATAGCAGTGAAGAGTGAGATATGTAATGCACAGTAATCAATATTAATATTCAACTAATTAAACATTAAAAGGCATAGAATAGCATAAAATGGCAAACAGGCTAGCAGTTACATCATCAAACACATCAATGTAAATAAGATTAAAGTGCTCAATTATTAAATGATGAATGATACTTAATTATAACAGTTAAAACATGTATCATTAAAATGATAGATGATGATAGTTGTACTCATAAGTTACTATCTGTTATAAACTTTTGAAAAGTTAATTGTTTTCTCTGCAACTTCCTCAACTAAAATTAGTTAGATTTGATGATAGTCTATTTTGATGAGTGAAGATTACAAGAGTTAACTTTTAGAAATCGTTTATCTAGGGTCTATTCCCGGATTCTATTGAAAACGAGAAGTCAGAATTCATTTGAGCATAGTCAAAGGTGGGAAAAACGTCTCATTAACATGAAATGGAACTCTTGGCTAGCAAATCCATTGCTTTGTTTAATTCTGCCACACCTGTTAATGTTTCTTTCATGCTTTTGTAATAAAGCCATTGGAACAGGTTTCAAATGAACGCCCCTAATAGTGTGAGAAATGTACTGCAGTATGAGAACTGTAGGAGAGTATACTACAAAACTTGTAAACAGGTATAACAGAATATGAGGATTATAAGAAAAAGGCTGAAACATTGCATGAACAGTAATAAATCAATATTAAGATTCTTTCTTGGGATCTGCAGTTGATTGAGTCAGTTCCTCAACTGCTGCTTGATTGTTCATATAAGACTCCAGATATTTGGCTGTCTCCTCATGCTTGAACCTTTTGGCGTCATCAATGGCTCTGAAACCCCATCTGGCAGACAGATAATGTTAAGTTCTATATCATGAACAAGATACAATGCACCAATACACAGCAAGTTCTATTTCATGTACAATATACAATGCACCAATACACAGAAAGTTCTATATCATGAACAAGTTACAATGCACCAATACACAGTAAATTCTATTTCATGTACAATATACAATGCACCAATATACAGAAAGTTCTATTTCATGTACAAGATACAATGCACCAATACACAGTAAATTCTATTTCATGTACAATATACAATGCACCAATATACAGAAAGTTCTATTTCATGTACAAGATACAATGCACCAATACACAGCAAGTTCTATTTCATGTACAAGATACAATGCACCAATACACAGCAAGTTCTATTTCATGTACAAGATACAATGCACCAATACACAGTAAATTCTATTTCATGTACAATATACACATTGGCACCTTGCCGTCTTGACAGACGATAGTTTGTGCTTTAAAAAGGCATAATAACTTTTAACTATGGCGGTAGCGAGTGTGACTGATAAGGCCAATTTGCGCTGTAAATGTCCGTTCACAGTGGGTGCATGTGAACACGTGGTCATTTCCACCATCATGCACCATCTTACGTCTCAAACGCTTGGTGTGTGACTTTTCTGCAATAATTTTCTCCTTTGACTTTATTCCATTTCTGATATTTGCCCTCCATGCAACACGTTCAGCGGCGACTTGCTCCCAATGTGCATTATCAATGCCTGTATCAATCATGTCCCGCTTACACACATCTTTGTATCGTAGTAGAGGCCGACCCTGAGATCTCTTACCCATCTGTAATTCACCAAAAAAGATATCCTTTGGTATTCTACCATCATCCATCCGCCTAAGATGTCCTATCCATCTAAGTCTACGAAGACTGAGCATGGAATAAACTGTCACACAACCTGATCTTTCCAATACTTCAGTATTTGTGATTTTGTCTTGCCACTTAATACCAAGAATTCTTCGCAGACACCGCATATGAAAGCTGTTTAAATTGTTCTCTTGGTGTGAGTAAGTTGTCCAGGTTTCACTGCCATAGAGAAGAGTACTAAGGACACAGGCTTGATAGACAAGGACTTTTGTTTTGGCAGTAAGCTTCCTGTTCTCCCAGACTCTTTTTCTTAACCTGTTCATTGTTGTTGCTGCCTTACCAATCCGGATGTTGATTTCCTGATCTAGGGATAATTTGCTATTTACCACCGATCCTAGATATGTAAAATGGTCTACTATCTCTAGTTCGGCGTCGTCAATAAAGATTGATGGTACCCCATGTGCACCTTGTGACATAATCTGTGTCTTCTTTTTGCTAATTGTTAAACCAAATTCAGAACAAGCATTGGAGAATGCAGATAGTAGACATTGCAATTCTTCCTCAGAGTGGGTCGTAACTGCAGCATCATCTGCAAAAAGCAACTCTCTGATCAGTACCCTCCTAATTTTGGTCTTAGCCTTCAATCTCTGAGCATTGTAGAGGCCGCCATCTGAGCGTGAGTGAATGTATATACCACCATCCTGATCACGAAATGCATATTTCAGTAGAAGTGAAAAGTATATTCCAAAGAGGGTGGGAGCTAGTACACAACCTTGCTTAACTCCACTCTTGATTTCAAATTCTTCAGAAGTTGCACCATCAAACTTGATTATACCCTTCATGCCTGTGTGGAACGATTCCACAATGGACAGAAGAGTTGGTGGGCAGCCAATCTTCTTTAGTGCCTTGAACAGACCCTCACGACTGACCAAATCAAATGCCTTTGTGAGGTCGATGAAGGCAATAAACAGTGGTTGATTCTGTTCACGGCATTTTTCTTGCATTTGTCGCAATGAGAATATCATATCAGTGGTAGACCGGTTCTGTCGAAAGCCACACTGTGATTCGGGGTAGACTTGATCTCCTAGGACTTGAAGTCTGCGCAGAACAATTCTGGCAAATACTTTTCCAACAATACACAGAAGTGAGATACCCCTATAGTTGTTGCAGTCGCTCCGATCGCCCTTGTTCTTGTACAGTGTTATGATGCTTGAATCTTTGAAATCCTGTGGGACTTGTCCTTCACGCCAGCATAGCTCTATTAGCTGGTGGATCTGTATAGTGAGTGTGTCTTGCCCACTCCTGATAACCTCTATTGGAATCCCATCCTTACCTGGAGCCTTGCCAGATGCAAGTTCATTTATAGCACACTTAACTTCTGTTATGGTGGGAAGTGTGTCCAGGTGGTCAAGAGTTGGTAGAGCCTCTATGGCGTTGAGGGCATTATCCGCTAGTTTGGTCTCACTTGAGTAAAGCTCCAAATAGTGCTCTACCCATCTGTCCATCTGCTGTTTCTTATCAGTGATGACTTCTCCAGTCAAGGTTTTCAATGGTGCACTTCTTTTGATCACTGGACCACAGGCTTTCTTTATTCCTTCATACATGCTTCTTATGTCTCCCTTATCACTTGCAATTTGAATGGACTCACATAACTTGATCCAATAATCATTTGCACACTGCCTGGCAGCCTTTTGCACATCCTTCCTAGCTTGCCTTAGCTCACTCAGAGTGTTACGCGTTGGTCTTTCCTTGTTTCTTAAGAGAGCTTTCTTCTTCTTATCAATCAAGGGCTGCAGAGTCTCGCTGTTGGCCGCAAACCAGTCCTGCCTCTTATGATCCTCAGTGCCGTAAACCTTTACGGCAGTTTTACAAAGAGTTTCCTTAAGTTTATTCCATTTATCATTTACTGTACAATTTTCTGGTGTATCAGTGAAAGCGTCTTCAAGTTGCTGTTGAAACTGAAAGCACTTTTCAGGATCATGAGTGTTAATAATATTAATCCTGGGGCTAGATTTGTGTTTAGCTGTGTAGATTCTCTTTGGTCTCAGTCTAACCCTTGCAACAACCAAAGAATGATCCGTATCACAGTCAGCACTGTGGTAACTACGAGTCAATGATATATGGTTCAGATGTTGTCTCCGTGTGATGATGAAGTCCAGCTGGTGCCAATGGCCGGATCTTGGATGTTTCCATGTGACCTTATGCATCTCTTTTGTTTTAAAAAAAGAGTTTGTAATACATAGGTCATTTCTGGTGCAATGCTCCAGCAGCCTTTGCCCATTTTCATTCATGCGACCGATGTTGTATTTTCCAAGGCACACTGGCCATGAACTCGAGTCCTTGCCCACACGAGCATTGAAATCACCGAGCATATAAATGTAGTCGGATTTTGGAACTGCCTTGATCACAGAGTCTAACTCCTCATAGAACAAATCCTTCACATCATCAGAGGAATCGAGTGTCGGTGCATATGCAGTAATAATGGTGGCAAACCCACAAGAGGTTGCCAAGCGCAGGGATAATAGTCTTTCATTTCCTCCTGCTGGAATTTCAATCATTCCCAGTAGCGAATTCTTCACTGCAAAGCCCACACCGTGTTGCCTTTTTTCTGCCTGCCCTTTACCCTTCCAGAAAAAGGTGTAGTTGTTTTCCCTGAGTGACCCTTCCTCAGCGAGGCGAGTCTCCTGCAGGCCAGCAATATCAATGTTAAGAAGATTGAGTTCGGCATCAATCACAGCCGTTTTTCTCACATCGTCAATATTGGTCAAGTCAGTGGAAAATCCTGGACACATGGTTCTCACGTTCCAGGTTGCAAGCCGTAGCTTGAGGTTTCTATTTATATTTTTGTCTGTACCTGGTGCATTGGTTTTACAGCCTGCGATTCAGATTTTGTCCTAGCCCCAAGCACCCATTGAAGCAGGCAGGCTGTGGCGGATCAGCACCCAATTGGCTGGGGGCTGCCCAGCTTGAGGCGGGCGGTAGCTGATCAGTGACACCTATAGGTGTCTCCCACCGTCAGAGGCAACGCGTGGCGCCCCATGTCTACGCCAACTGACAAGGACTTATAACCCGTAACAGTTGCCTCTCGCTTTGATTCCGAGACCAGTTAAGACCAGGGATGGAGTTATTGCCTCTCCATAGCACAAAGCACAATATACAATGCACCAATATACTGAAAGTTCTATTTCATGTACAAGATACAATGCACCAATACACAGAAAGTTCTATATCATGAACAAGTTACAATGCACCAATACACAGTAAATTCTATTTCATGTACAATATACAATGCACCAATATACAGAAAGTTCTATTTCATGTACAAGATACAATGCACCAATACACAGCAAGTTCTATTTCATGTACAAGATACAATGCACCAATACACAGAAAGTTCTATTTCATGTACAAGATACAATGCACCAATACACAGTAAGTTCTATTTCATGTACAATATACAATGCACCAATATACAGAAAGTTCTATTTCATGTACAAGATACAATGCACCAATACACAGCAAGTTCTATTTCATGTACAAGATACAATGCACCAACACACAGTAAATTCTATTTCATGTACAATATACAATGCACCAATATACAGAAAGTTCTATTTCATGTACAATATACAATGCACCAATACACAGCAAGTTCTATTTCATGTACAAGATACAATGCACCAATACACAGCAAGTTCTATTTCATGTACAAGATACAATGCACCAATACACAGTAAATTCTATTTCATGTACAATATACAATGCACCAATATACTGAAAGTTCTATTTCATGTACAAGATACAATGCACCAATACACAGAAAGTTCTATATCATGAACAAGTTACAATGCACCAATACACAGTAAATTCTATTTCATGTACAATATACAATGCACCAATATACAGAAAGTTCTATTTCATGTACAAGATACAATGCACCAATACACAGCAAGTTCTATTTCATGTACAAGATACAATGCACCAATACACAGAAAGTTCTATTTCATGTACAAGATACAATGCACCAATACACAGTAAGTTCTATTTCATGTACAATATACAATGCACCAATATACAGAAAGTTCTATTTCATGTACAAGATACAATGCATCAATACACAGCAAGTTCTATTTCATGTACAAGATACAATGCACCAATATACAGAATGTTCTATTTCATGTACAATATACAATGCACCAATATACAGAATGTTCTATTTCATGTACAAGATATAATGCACCAATACACAGCAAGTTCTATTTCATGTACAATATACAATGCACCAATACACAGTAAATTCTATTTCATGTACAATATACAATGCACCAATATACAGAAAGTTCTACATCATGAACAAGATACAGTGCACCAATACACAGCAAGTTCTATTTCATGTACAAGATACAGTGCACCAATACACAGTAAGTTCTATTTCATGTACAATATACAATGCACCAATACACAGAAAGGTATATTTCATGTGCAAGATACAATGCACCAATACACAGAAAGTTATATTTCATGTACAAGATACAATGCACCAATACACAGCAAGTTCTATTTCATGTACAAGATACAATGCACCAATACACAGTAAATTCTATTTCATGTACAATATACAATGCACCAATATACAGAAAGTTCTATTTCATGTACAAGATACAATGCACCAATACACAGCAAGTTCTATTTCATGTACAAGATACAATGCACCAATACACAGTAAATTCTATTTCATGTACAATATACAATGCACCAATATACAGAAAGTTCTATTTCATGTACAAGATACAATGCACCAATACACAGCAAGTTCTATTTCATGTACAAGATACAATGCACCAATACACAGCAAGTTCTATTTCATGTACAAGATACAATGCACCAATACACAGTAAATTCTATTTCATGTACAATATACAATGCACCAATATACTGAAAGTTCTATTTCATGTACAAGATACAATGCACCAATACACAGAAAGTTCTATATCATGAACAAGTTACAATGCACCAATACACAGTAAATTCTATTTCATGTACAATATACAATGCACCAATATACAGAAAGTTCTATTTCATGTACAAGATACAATGCACCAATACACAGCAAGTTCTATTTCATGTACAAGATACAATGCACCAATACACAGAAAGTTCTATTTCATGTACAAGATACAATGCACCAATACACAGTAAGTTCTATTTCATGTACAATATACAATGCACCAATATACAGAAAGTTCTATTTCATGTACAAGATACAATGCATCAATACACAGCAAGTTCTATTTCATGTACAAGATACAATGCACCAATATACAGAATGTTCTATTTCATGTACAATATACAATGCACCAATATACAGAATGTTCTATTTCATGTACAAGATATAATGCACCAATACACAGCAAGTTATATTTCATGTACAAGATACAATGCACCAATACACAGCAAGTTCTATTTCATGTACAATATACAATGCACCAATACACAGTAAATTCTATTTCATGTACAATATACAATGCACCAATATACAGAAAGTTCTACATCATGAACAAGATACAGTGCACCAATACACAGCAAGTTCTATTTCATGTACAAGATACAGTGCACCAATACACAGTAAGTTCTATTTCATGTACAATATACAATGCACCAATACACAGAAAGTTATATTTCATGTGCAAGATACAATGCACCAATCCACAGCAAGTTATATTTCATGTGCAAGATACAATGCACCAATACACAGAAAGTTATATTTCATGTACAAGATACAATGCACCAATACACAGCAAGTTCTATTTCATGTACAAGATACAATGCACCAATACACAGTAAATTCTATTTCATGTACAATATACAATGCACCAATATACAGAAAGTTCTATTTCATGTACAATATACAATGCACCAATACACAGCAAGTTCTATTTCATGTACAACATTTATCCAATTACAACATCATCACAAAGCTGCAAGTAAGAAATGAATTAGTTAGTTAGTTAGTCACGGTTCCAACTTCACAGCAACGGGTCGTCCCCATTATGCTCCGTTCCTGTGCCAGTGAATATCACACAAAACGCTCCCCACTGCCCAATGTGAAAAGTGGAAAAGACAGGAGTCTCGACAAACAACAGCCCGCACAGATACACTGTGCATAATGCCGCCACCAGAATATCAACACACCAGTCCCCCACAAAACACCCTGTTCATCTCTAATGGAATCGGCAGTCATTTTCCTATCTGAATGTTTCCTAGATGTTCACCCACACAGTCCACGAAAATACAGTTCATCGTCGATGGCAGTGGCAGTCAACCAGAAGCCCGCAGCCACACATTTCTGCATAAGGCAAAAACCGGTCAACTCTGGGACATAGCCACCTGCCATCACTCCGAACATGCAGTCACGTTCCAAAAAACCTTGGGCAGATTCAAAAGCATTTCACACAAAACTCACAGCTCACAGTGTCGCGCCACGCACTCACTCAGTAGCAGGGCGACGGAACCATAGCCTCCTTAGTCGCCTCTTACGACATGCATGGTAGGCTACAGTGTTACTATTCTTTGCTTCCCTTATGGGCTCCGGCAACACATATGAATGTTTATTGAAATATATGATCACAGAGCTGTAAGTAAGAAATGAATGTTTATTGAAATATATGATCACAGAGCTGTAAGAAGTTAAAATTTATCTAATTACAACAACATCACAGAGCTGTAAGTAAGAAATGAATGTTTATTGAAATATATCATCACATATATGATCCATTCTCATGCTGGAGGTCGTAGTCTCATATGCCAGGCTCTCCTTTTTCAAGACTCGCCCATTAGCCTTTGCAATAAAGCCCCAGCCACCACGTCTGTTTCTCACCACTGACCCATCGATGTAGATGACTATGTCAATTGAAGATTAAATGGCAAGACAAGATCCCAGACACTGACTAGAAAGAGCATCCATGCCCAATATCCACATTCTACTAATGAAGAATCAGATTCACTGCGCTGGTCACTTACTCGCATGCCAGATCACAGGCTACCTAAACGAATTTTTTACGGGGAGTTGCGTTATGGTAAACGCTCCCAAGGTGGCCAGAGGAAACGTTTTAAAGACACTCTAAAGATCTCACTAAAAGCTTTTGGAATTCATCATGACACTTGGGAGACTGCTGCCAAAGACCAAAATTCATGGTGTACAACATTACGCAAGGGTGCAGTCACTTGTGAAGCAACCAGGATTGCAAGAGCTGTGAAGAAAAGGTTAGACAGAAAAACTACTGCAAGAGATCCTCCTCCTAGAATGTCAAGCATTCTTTGCCCACATTGTGAAAGAACATTTCGAGCCAAAATAGGCCTTATCAGCCATCTTAGAACCCACGGCTCCATACTTTAAACCCCACTGGATGAAATGAATGGTCATCATCATTCTTGATTGATTGATTGATTGATCTAGGAACTGACATCACAGCATTCGGGACATTCCCATAAGCGCTCCGTCCCCATCCTCAGCAACCAGCGAAGAGTTCCAACACTAATAGTTCCAGTAGCAATCTGATTATATGTCCGTCTCGCCTTTCCTCTGAGCGTCGAGCGTCGGCCAGATCCCCTCGTCACTCCTCGCTGCCTCATTCTAACCAGACTATGGTGATCCATTTGCTCCTCCGAGGTGTACACGTGCTCCCACAAGTAACATTCTTGATGGACAAATAACCTGTAGTATAAAGTGTAGCAGTCTAAGTACTTATTCATGCACCTTTAGATGACAACCTGAATGTAGTTAAAGTAAGCTGCGGTCAACTTTAGCTTGTTGATATCTCCATAGAGCTTGTCCTCAAATGAAGCAGGTGTGGGCCAAAATATCTTTCTCTGTTCTGCGCATATTGGGCACTCCTGGTGCAAATGTCTAGCTGTCATTTTACCAGTTCCACAATTACATTACTTGGTATCTCCTATCTTTATTTTAATGAAGAAGTGGTATTTCAACCTGTTATGTCCTGTGTGGAGTAGACATATTGCTACTTGTTCACTTCGGTCGAGTTTGTAATATGCATCATCTTTCTGGTGGCCAGGATGCTCTGATTCCCATTTGGTTCTGTAAGTGCTTTTTATAAACCTCTGTGCCTCATTATAGGTTATGACTGTGTCAGACTGAGGTAGTCATCCACACTCTTTTGCCAATCTGTCAGCCAGGTATAATCATTTCCAGGTATACTGCAATGTGATGGGATCCACTGTATTACAACTTTTTGGGATTTCTAACAGTCCATGGAGTGCTGCTCTTAGGTCTGCTAGTTCTGTGCTGTTTTTGCTCTTCGGTGTTGAGATAGCTGAATGTGCATCTGTGAAGATAGCTATTTGCTTCTCTTTATTTTCCTCCATCAAAAGCTTTTCTGCTGCAGTTTTTAAAGCCTCTACCTCTGCTTTGAACTTACTTGACAATTTTCTAGTTGCCACTGACTGTGTTTTTTTCCACTCTATTTTTTGCATTTAGGAGAATTCTTCCTTCTTTTCCATTTTCTATTGAATTTTTGGCTGATCCATCTGTATATGCATGGGTCCAATTGCTACTTGGGTAATGTTCTTTTATGTAGTTTAGGGCTATTTTTCTTCTTTCTGTTTCATTCTGATTCTGAGTGCTCTTTTTCTCAATACCAGGAATGTTTTCTATCATCTCAGGCAATTGCTGCTGTCTCCAAGCTGGGAACTTGTGTGCATTGTAAATGGGTTTGACTGTCGATATGTTAAGAATAGGATCTGCCCTAATCTTTTGTTTTACAGTTTCTACAAAGTTGCTATGCTTCAGTCTTCCCTTTCCAAAACCATTAAATCTTGTATACATTGGGTGGTCTCCCCGGACCGGTCTCCAGGCCGACCGTTCCTGGTTTGTGCGGGGAGCGGCCTGTGGAGAACGAAATGCCAAGTACATGGAAGTGAGGCATTAAAGCAGCCATGTGCAGGACGTGATGATTCCTTGTGTGAGCCGGTACCAGAGCAATATGTATTGGCTCTGAAATCATGAAAGCCTCCTTGGATGGCGGAAAATGCCCATGGACTGTGCCTGCCTTCCCCTGAGGGCTGACCGTGAAGTCTTTTACCATTCTAACTAGACCAGCTGGGATTGGAAGGCACCAAAACAGTGAGATTCCCCCAGGAATGCTAACCTGATTAAAAAACGCACACAAAAGTCGAATGTGTTGGCTTAAGGGTTTTGGCCCAAGAGTGCATAAAGAGACACACTGCAATTACGTTTGAAAAAAAAACACTCCGGATGAACGCAGAAGAAAATGAACGAAGAAGAAGAAGAGCTGTGTGTAAGAAAAGATCATTTACCTAATGATAATATGACAGAGCTGTGTGTAAGAAATTAACATTTATGCAACACAGATGTCATAAGCATGCAAGTGTACAACAACAGGAATCAACACATCTAAACCAGACAGACAACAATTCTCAACTGACCTGTCTGTAAGGAAGGGAGAACACTGACATTTATCCAGCAAAAACTGCACCACTGGGGTATGTCCTTCAGCAGCTGCCACGTGGAGAGCTGTCCTCCCATCATAATCTGCCTGGTTCATGTCCATCTCCATCAATGCACACCTGCAGGTAGTGACACAACAATCAATCAACACTCAGTGACAACAGCTGCCAAGTGGAGAGCTGTCCTCCCATCATAATCTGCCTGGTTCATGTCCATCTCCATCAATGCACACCTGCAGGTAGTGACACAACAATCAATCAACACTCAGTGACAACAGCTGCCAAGTGGAGAGCTGTCCTCCCATCATAATCTACTTGGTTCATGTCCATCTCCATCAATGAACACCTGCAGGTAGTGACACAACAATCAATCAACACTCAGTGACAACAGCTGCCAAGTGGAGAGCTGTCCTCCCATCATAATCTGCCTGGTTCATGTCCATCTCCATCAATGCACACCTGCAGGTAGTGACACAACAATCAATCAACTCTCAGTGACAACTAAGTGTAGCCACAGCTGGGTCAGTCAACATGTCAATGCACACCTGCAGGTAGTGGTGACACATCAAGCAATCAACTCTCAGTGACAACTAAGTGTAGCCACAGCTGGGTCAGTCAACATGTCAATGCACACCTGCAGGTGGTGACACACCAAGCAATCAACTCTCAGTGACAACTAAGTGTAGCCACAGCTGGGTCAGTTAACATGTCAATGCACACCTGCAGGTGGTGGTGACACATCAAGCAATCAACTCTCAGTGACAACTAAGTGTAGCCACAGCTGGGTCAGTCAACATGTCAATGCACACCTGGAGGTGGTGGTGACACACCAAGCAATCAACTCTCAGTGACAACTAAGTGTAGCCACAGCTGGGTCAGTCAACATGTCAATGCACACCTGCAGGTGGTGGTGACACATCAATCAATCAACTCTCAGTGACAACTAAGTGTAGCCACAGCTGGGTCAGTCAACATGTCAATGCACACCTGCAGGTGGTGGTGACACATCAAGCAATCAACTCTCAGTGACAACTAAGTGTAGCCACAGCTGGGTCAGTCAACATGTCAATGCACACCTGGAGGTGGTGGTGACACACCAAGCAATCAACTCTCAGTGACAACTAAGTGTAGCCACAGCTGGGTCAGTCAACATGTCAATGCACACCTGCAGGTGGTGGTGACACATCAAGCAATCAACTCTCAGTGACAACTAAGTGTAGCCACAGCTGGGTCAGTCAACATGTCAATGCACACCTGGAGGTGGTGGTGACACATCAATCAATCAACTCTCAGTGACAACTAAGTGTAGCCACAGCTGGGTCAGTCAACATGTCAATGCACACCTGCAGGTGGTGGTGACACATCAATCAATCAACTCTCAGTGACAACTAAGTGTAGCCACAGCTGGGTCAGTCAACATGTCAATGCACACCTGCAGGTAGTGGTGACACATCAAGCAATCAACTCTCAGTGACAACTAAGTGTAGCCACAGCTGGGTCAGTCAACATGTCAATGCACACCTGCAGGTGGTGGTGACACATCAATCAATCAACTCTCAGTGACAACTAAGTGTAGCCACAGCTGGGTCAGTCAACAAGTCAATGCACACCTGCAGGTGGTGGTGACACATCAAGCAATCAACTCTCAGTGACAACTAAGTGTAGCCACAGCTGGGTCAGTCAACATGTCAATGCACACCTGCAGGTAGTGGTGACACATCAAGCAATCAACTCTCAGTGACAACTAAGTGTAGCCACAGCTGGGTCAGTCAACATGTCAATGCACACCTGCAGGTGGTGGTGACACATCAATCAATCAACTCTCAGTGACAACTAAGTGTAGCCACAGCTGGGTCAGTCAACATGTCAATGCACACCTGCAGGTGGTGGTGACACATCAAGCAATCAACTCTCAGTGACAACTAAGTGTAGCCACAGCTGGGTCAGTCAACATGTCAATGCACACCTGCAGGTAGTGGTGACACATCAAGCAATCAACTCTCAGTGACAACTAAGTGTAGCCACAGCTGGGTCAGTCAACATGTCAATGCACACCTGCAGGTAGTGACACAACAATCAATCAACTCTCAGTGACAACTAAGTGTAGCCACAGCTGGGTCAGTCAACATGTCAATGCACACCTGCAGGTGGTGGTGACACATCAATCAATCAACTCTCAGTGACAACTAAGTGTAGCCACAGCTGGGTCAGTCAACATGTCAATGCACACCTGCAGGTGGTGGTGACACATCAAGCAATCAACTCTCAGTGACAACTAAGTGTAGCCACAGCTGGGTCAGTCAACATGTCAATGCACACCTGCAGGTAGTGGTGACACATCAAGCAATCAACTCTCAGTGACAACTAAGTGTAGCCACAGCTGGGTCAGTCAACATGTCAATGCACACCTGCAGGTGGTGGTGACACATCAAGCAATCAACTCTCAGTGACAACTAAGTGTAGCCACAGCTGGGTCAGTCAACATGTCAATGGCCACTAGGTATTGCTAAATATGATAGACAGAAAACCCTACCCAAGAGTTAGCTGACAGTCTCCTTACATTTTGGCTCATTAAAAAAAGCAGATTGTCTATAGGGATGGTCCTGACAGAAGAGAATGGGATTCACTTGGGAGACAAAAAACAGAATGTGAACAGCACTCAAGTATATTGGAAGACCTAACATGAATGCCGTGTTTATCTGGGTAGGTGCTTTTGTCTGAAATATTTTACCCCTGTAGTTATTTAAATACTTGCACACACACTCACTGGTACACCTTGTGCTCAAACAATCAAGAGTGGAACATGTGAGTGACGTAGCAACAACACAATTATCTTTTTAATGAAAAACATATTTACAAATAGTTCTTAGTTCAAACAATGCATGTAGGTCAGCTTGGCCGAATGGATCAGAACGTGTGTTCTTAAACATCCGGTGTGCTGATGCCGAGGTAAGGGGTTCAACCCCTACAACCCCCTCTGATGTGTCTCCATCTTGACATGGTAGAGGGGCTGGCGTGTCCCAATGACCTCAAGACCTTCAGATAGGGATCAGACCAAGAGAGACACAACCTGTTGCTCTGCCAGTAGACTGAGGATAGCAGTCGAAAGGTCAAATCAGGCGCACAAAGCCACTAATTCTTGGTCCAGACACATACTCCAAGGCTCCTAGCTGAGGGATATGGCTGAACGCCTCTAAGCCATAAACCCTTGGATGTGACAGCTGGGCCAATACGCACCTACTGCAAAATGGAGGTGAGATGCTGAGCAAGCTACATGCTTAGTTCAGTACATGCTCGAAGGCTTTCGGCTGGGGGATATGAGGGATTACCGGATGAGAGGGCCTGGCCGTTACTCGCTAACAGTCACACAGAGGTAAGGTGCTGAGCTGGCAGCACATGTAGCCTACCTCGTGACTGGGTACTAAAGATGAAAAAAAGCCCCAGTCGCACAAAATGGTTACGATGAAAGTCTGTATCTATACTCATAGAGTGAGAGTAGTCAAAGGTAGAAAAACGTCTCAAAAACACGAAATGGAACGCTTGGCTAGCGAATCTATTATGTGGATGTCCGAAGCAAAAGCTTGATGAGTGGATGTCGTCTGCAGACTGTCTGTCCCTGGTTTGAGTGGGGAGTGTCAATGACAAACGAAATGCCCAATACATGGAAGTGAGGAATTAAATCAAATCAAATCAAATCAAATCAACTTTATTAGGGTCACAAATTGGGCGCGCAGGCCCGTCTTACATTCGGCCCTTCCAATCACTCGTCTTTCATTCATCAAGAGCATTATACATTTACATAGGAAGAAAAATAAACATTGTGAAATGAATGTTGTAAACATAAACAAGGCAAATTACCATGTTATGAGGCCCAACTCCCACCTACCCATACATCACCCCACCCACACCCACACCTACCCACACACACGCACACCAAGGGACACATACATACCCCACCAACCGACCCATCCCCCTTCCGCACATCCCCCACCCACACACTCTCCCCTCACCTGTTCCCCCAACCAAAACACACTCGCCACCCACAAACATTCCCCCACCAACCCACACATCCCACCCACATACACATCCCACCCACATACACATCCTAACCCACACATCCTCTCCCCATCCACACCTCAAACCACCCATCCCCCAGCCACATCTCCATTGACCACATATTCACCACCCACGCACACAATCCACCACCAACCCACACATCGCACATCCACTCACACATCCCCAAACCATACACACATATCCCCACCAACTGACATCTCCCTACCCCCCCCCCCCCACACACACACACATCTCCCTAACCACCCATACATCCCCAATCCACTCACACACACACCCCACCACCCACACATACATCCTCCACCCACCCATACATGCCTTAACCCAATCCCCCACTACACAATCCCCCACCCGCACATCACATACATCCCCTACAACGCAATATTCCCAACCCACGCACCGCACACACACATATCCCTCACCAACACATCCCACACCCACATACCACCACACATCCCCACCTACACACCACACACATATCCCCCACCCACATACCGCACAATATTCCCACCCACACCCACACAGATACCCTTACCCATCCACCCAACATACCCCTACCCACACACCACAAAAATCCCCCATCCACACACACATACCTCACCCACACAATATCCCTAACCAACACACCACACACCTCTCCCAACCCACACACGCATTCCCTACCCGTCCACCAACACACAGCAGCCATGAGCATAGTCGGGTGAGCATAGTCTCAGAGCATTATGTACCGGCTCTGCAATTATGGAAGCCTCCTTGGGTAGCGGGGAATGCCCAAGGTCTGCCCCTGCCTTCCCTTGAGGGTTGACCACGATGCTTTGACCATTCTACCTTGACCAGCTGAGATGTAGGCGACACCACAGCAGTAAAAGTCTAACGTACCTCGAAACCCCAGGAAGGCAAACCCATAAAAACGACCGCTGAAGTCGGATGTGCTAGCCTAAGGGAGCAAATACATCAGGCACAACGCAAAAACGTCTAAGTGAAATGTCCTTCGTGCTCGGAACAGCTCTAATTAACTAGTCTTCCAAATGTTCTTCGTGCCCGGAACAGCTCTGACTAGCTAGTTTTCCGATTGTCCCTCATGCTCGGAACAGCTCTGACTATCTAGTCTTCCGAATGTCCTTTGTATCCGGAACAGCTCTGACTAGCTAGTTTTCCGAATGTCCGTCGTGCACAGAACAGCTCTAGCTATTTTGTTTTCCGGGCAGAGCGACTAGCACATGTCCGAATCGAAAGCTTGCCGAGTGGATACTGTATGCAGTCCAACCGTTCCTGGTTTGTGCCGGGGAGTAGCCCGTAGCGAGCAAAAGGCCCAATACATTGAAGTGAGGAATTAAAGCAGCCATGAGCAGGACGTGGCGATTCCCTCAGTGAGCCCAGCACTAGAGCGCTATGTGTCGGCTCTGCAACTATGGAAGCCATCCTGGATGGCGGATAATGCCCATGAACTCTCCCTGCCTTCCCTTGAGGGTTGATCTGAAGTATTTGACCGTTCTAACTTGACCAGCTGGGATGTGGACGGCACCACGAAAGTGAGAATCCCCCAGGAATGCTAACCTGGTCAAAAATGCACACAAAAGTCGGATGTGTTGGCCTAAGGGTCTAGGTCCAAGGGTGCATACCAATACACCGCAACCACATCTGAAAAAACACTCCAGATGAACGCAGAAGAAGAATTAAAGAATCATAATTTGTTAATTTTTAAGGATCTGTTCAGCTGTCTGTGTAGTTTGTTCACATGTGCACATGGGTGATAGAACCATTTTGAGTCTTTATAAACGAGTGTCTCCTTTGCTGTCTTGTTCAGTGATGGAACATGATTACTGGTTTTGCACGACGAACATAGTTGTAAATGTCTCGGTAATGGGATTCCTTATTAATGGCCAAGAAATTCAAGTTTATAGATTGATTTGTATGTTCGTGTGTTGTTTCCTCATTTGACGTGTTTGTTCTCACATTTCTTGTTATGCCACAAAATGTCAGCTTCCACCGCAATATTACTCTTCTTTTGGTATTCAATGCGTTTAGTGCTTTCTTTCAATGCGGATTGTTTGTTGCCATTGAGGGCTTGCAAAACTGAAAATTCATCAGTGTGGAATACAAACTGTTACCATTGACAAGTTGTATTTTTTGTGTCAATGCTGTAATGTATAGGACCTGCAATTCTTCAGAAAATTTGGAGTAAAATATTCTAGCAGGTGTGCAGGTCAATTAATGTCTGTGATCTGCCCGGACCTTAATCTGTGTTGGACGAATCCAGTAGGTTGACGACCGCTCTCAGTTGCACAAAATTAAATTCATCCTTTCTCTAATAGTCATCTTCTTCTTTTAACACATGGACCTGACATTTTTTCCAGTAACTTTTATCAATATTTAATAGCATGGACTGGGTTAGTATCTTGAAGTCAGACAATTTGAATATAGCATTGTCAGCTGCCACCATTCAGCCCACATAAGTTCTATAGGGTTTAACTGAGAATGGTACATGGAAGTCTCAAGCACCTATGGCCATGCTCTTCTACGAGGGTAAGTTAATAAGTAAGTCACAAATGGCTGTAGAAAAATAACTAAATATGATAACAACTTGAAACCAGTTTAGTTGTATACATACATTGTCCCTTTATTTGTCAACATAATTTCCACCAACATTGATGCACTTATCCCATAGTTTTATCAGTTCTCCCAAATCGACTGCATAGATCTGCATGCCCTGTTCTCATGCACCTGCCATCCCAAAGAACTGTGTGACTTACTTATTGACTCGCCCTCGTACCTTTTTCTACCCAATTATGCACCGCTTTACTGGAAATCGCTAGGGGCTAAGTCCACCGAAAACCCACCTTGGCGGGAGATATTTCGCGAATGACGCCGAAGTTGAATGTGAAGTGAAAACGTGGTTTAGAAAACAGAGCATGCAGTTCTATGCAGCCCGTTTGGGATAACTGATAAAACTATGTGATAAGTTCATCAATGTTGGTGGAAATTATGTTGAGTAATAAAGGGACAATGTATGTATACAATTAAACTGGTTTCAAGTTGTTATCATATTTAGTTATTATTTCTATAGCCATTTGTGACTTACTTATTAACTTACCCTCGTATCAACTTGCCGATTTGATATTTCTGGCTTTTTTGCACCTGTTTTACAAGGGACAACAACTCTAGCTTGAAATATATGTCTGGTAATGCAGGTTGAGAACAGTATCATATTCAGACAGCAGTAACATCTCCAGATAGAGAACAGTATCACATCAAGACAGCAGTAACATCTCCAGGTTGAGAACAGTATCACATCCAGACAGCAGTAACATATCCAGATAGAGAGCAGTATCACATTCAGACAGCAGTAATATCTCCAGATAGACAACAGTATCACATTCAGACAGCAGTAATATCTTCAGATAGAGAACAGTATCACATCCATACAGCAGTAATATCTTCAAATAGAGAACAGTATCACATTCAGACAGCAGTAACATATCCAGATAGAGAGCAGTATCACATTCAGACAGCAGTAATATCTCCAGATAGACAACAGTATCACATTCAGACAGCAGTAATAACTCCAGATAGAGAACAGTATCACATCCATACAGCAGTAATATCTTCAAATAGAGAACAGTATCACATTCAGACAGCAATAATACAATCTCCAGATAGAGAACAGTATCACATTCAGACAGTAGTAATATCTTCAAATAGAGAACAGTATCACATTCAGACAGCAATAATACAATCTCCAGATAGAGAACAGTATCACAGTCAGACAGCAGTAATATCTCCAGATAGAGAACAGTATCACATTCAGACAGCAGTAATATCTTCAAATAGAGAACAGTATCACATTCAGACAGTAGTAATATCTCCAGATAGAGAACAGTATCACATTCAGACAGCAGTAATATCTTCAAATAGAGAACAGTATCACATTCAGACAGCAATAATACAATCTCCAGATAGAGAACAGTATCACAGTCAGACAGCAGTAATATATCCAGATAGAGAACAGTATCACATTCAGACAGCAGTAATATCTTCAAATAGAGAACAGTATCACATTCAGACAGCAATAATACAATCTCCAGATAGAGAACAGTATCACAGTCAGACAGCAGTAATATCTCCAGATAGAGAACAGTATCACATTCAGACAGCAGTAATATCTTCAAATAGAGAACAGTATCACATTCAGACAGCAGTAATATCTCTAGATAGAGAACAGTATCACATTCAGACAGTAGTAATATCTCCAGATAGAGAACAGTATCACATTCAGACAGAAATAATACAATCTCCAGGTTGAGAACAGTATCACAGTCAGACAGTAGTAATATATCCAGATAGAGAACAGTATCACATTCAGACAGAAATAATACAATCTCCAGGTTGAGAACAGTATCACATTCAGACAGTAGTAATATCTTCAAATAGAGAACAGTATCACATTCAGACAGCAATAATACAATCTCCAGATAGAGAACAGTATCACAGTCAGACAGCAGTAATATCTCCAGATAGAGAACAGTATCACATTCAGACAGCAGTAATATCTTCAAATAGAGAACAGTATCACATTCAGACAGTAGTAATATCTCTAGATAGAGAACAGTATCACATTCAGACAGTAGTAATATCTCCAGATAGAGAACAGTATCACATTCAGACAGAAATAATACAATCTCCAGGTTGAGAACAGTATCACAGTCAGACAGTAGTAATATATCCAGATAGAGAACAGTATCACATTCAGACAGAAATAATACAATCTCCAGGTTGAGAACAGTATCACATTCAGACAGTAGTAATATATCCAGATAGAGAACAGTATCACATTCAGACATCTCCAGATAGAGAACAGTATCACATCCAGACAGTAGTAATATCTTCAAATAGAGAACAGTATCACATTCAGACAGTAGTAATATATCCAGATAGAGAACAGTATCACATTCAGACAGTAGTAATATCTTCAAATAGAGAACAGTATCACATTCAGACAGCAATAATACAATCTCCAGATAGAGAACAGTATCACAGTCAGACAGCAGTAATATCTCCAGATAGAGAACAGTATCACATTCAGACAGCAGTAATATCTTCAAATAGAGAACAGTATCACATTCAGACAGTAGTAATATCTCTAGATAGAGAACAGTATCACATTCAGACAGTAGTAATATCTCCAGATAGAGAACAGTATCACATTCAGACAGAAATAATACAATCTCCAGGTTGAGAACAGTATCACAGTCAGACAGTAGTAATATATCCAGATAGAGAACAGTATCACATTCAGACAGAAATAATACAATCTCCAGGTTGAGAACAGTATCACAGTCAGACAGTAGTAATATATCCAGATAGAGAACAGTATCACATTCAGACATCTCCAGATAGAGAACAGTATCACATTTAGACAGCAGTAATATCTCCAGTTAGAAAACAGTATTACATTCAGACATCTCCAGATAGAGAACAGTATCACATTCAGACAGCAGTAATATCTTCAAATAGAGAACAGTATCACATTCAGACAGCAATAATACAATCTCCAGATAGAGAACAGTATCACAGTCAGACAGTAGTAATATCTCCAGATAGAGAACAGTATCACATTCAGACAGCAGTAATATCTTCAAATAGAGAACAGTATCACATTCAGACAGTAGTAATATCTCTAGATAGAGAACAGTATCACATTCAGACAGCAGTAATATCTTCAAATAGAGAACAGTATCACAGTCAGACAGTAGTAATATCTCTAGATAGAGAACAGTATCACATTCAGACAGTAGTAATATCTCCAGATAGAGAACAGTATCACATTCAGACAGAAATAATACAATCTCCAGGTTGAGAACAGTATCACAGTCAGACAGTAGTAATATATCCAGATAGAGAACAGTATCACATTCAGACATCTCCAGATAGAGAACAGTATCACATTTAGACAGCAGTAATATATCCAGATAGAGAACAGTATCACATTCAGACATCTCCAGATAGAGAACAGTATCACATTCAGACAGCAGTAATATCTTCAAATAGAGAACAGTATCACATTCAGACAGCAGTAATATCTTCAAATAGAGAACAGTATCACATTCAGACAGCAATAATACAATCTCCAGATAGAGAACAGTATCACAGTCAGACAGTAGTAATATCTTCAGATAGAAAACAGTATCACATTCAGACAGCAGTAATATCTCCAGATAGAGAACAGTATCACATTCAGACAGCAATAATACAATCTCCAGATAGAGAACAGTATCACATTCAGACAGCAGTAATATCTCCAGATAGAGAACAGTATCACATTCAGACAGAAATAATACAATCTCCAGATAGAGAACAGTATCACAGTCAGACAGTAGTAATATCTCCAGATAGAGAACAGTATCACATTCAGACAGAAATAATACAATCTCCAGGTTGAGAACAGTATCACAGTCAGACAGTAGTAATATATCCAGATAGAGAACAGTATCACATTTAGACAGCAGTAATATCTCCAGATAGAGAACAGTATCACATTCAGACAGCAGTAACATCTCCAGATAGAGAACAGTATCACATTTAGACAGCAGTAATATCTCCAGTTAGAAAACAGTATCACATTCAGACAGCAGTAACATCTCCAGATAGAGAACAGTATCACATTTAGACAGCAGTAATATCCCCAGTTAGAGAACAGTATCACATTTAGACAGCAGTAATATCTCCAGTTAGAGAACAGTATTACATTTAGACAGCAGTAATATCTCCAGTTAGAAAACAGTATCACATTTAGACAGCAGTAACATCTCCAGATAGAGAACAGTATCACATCCAGACAGCAGTAACATCTCCAGACAACTGATCACCTTCTGATGGCACTAACATCTCCATTGTAGGCAGCAAATAAGAGATTTACAACCAAGTTTCCCTGCTTGTCCACTGTCTGCATCCGTGGGTCCATTTTTATGGGAGTGTGTCGTAGGTTGTCAAAGTTGTGAAAGTTGAATGTCTTCACCAGATCCTGACATAAATACATATGAAATTAGTAATGATGCAACAAAATTTGAAAGCAATAATGATTTAAGAAATATCTGAAGCCTGCAATGAGATACCACATGAACATATTAATGACATAACATATGACAGTAGCAATGTTGTAAGAACATAACACAGCGACTAACTCATGTTCGAACCGAAAGCTCGCTGAGTGGATACCGTCTGCAGTCCGACCATTCCAAGTTTAAGCGGGGAGTGGCCCGCAGCGAACAAAAGGCCCAATACATTGAAGTGAGGAATTAAAGCAGCCATGAGCAGGACGTGGCAATTCCCTCAGGAGCCCAGCACCAGAGCGCTGTGTCGGCTCTGCAACTAGGGAAGCCACCCTGGATGGCGGATAATGCCCATGGACTGTCCTTGCCTTCTCTCGAAGGTTGATCGTTGTCACAAGGTGACTGACATATAGAAGTGGCTGTGGTTGTGTTTAGTGGTAGGTCTGTATGAACGCTCTGCAGGTTTACTTATGCACAGCTATAGACACTGAATAACTCAGTTTCCACGCACATAATTTTATTAATGACACAGATACATGACGAAAAAACATGACACTATTTCCATAAGCCATCTCAGTACAGGTACATCAATACCAACGATCGGCCTGGTGATATGACTTAACTGCCTCGGACTATATCCTGTGTCCGAACTCATGGCTGCCTGGCTGAGATTCCTTCCTCAGCCCAAATTCCAAATAACTGGCTAGTTTTACCTGAACGTAGCCCAAACACTGAATAACTGACTAGTTTCCTGAACGTAGCCCACACAATGAATAACTTACTAGTTTCCTGAATGTAGCCCACACACTGAATAACTGACTAGTTTTTCCTGAACGTAGCCCACACACTGAATAACTGACTAATTTCCTGAATGTAGCCCACATACTGAATAACTGGCTAGTTTTTCCTGAACGTAGCCCACACACTGAATAACTGGCTAGTTTTTCCTGAACGTAGCCCACACACTGAATAACTGACTAATTTCCTGAATGTAGCCCACACAATGAATAACTGGCTAGTTTCCTGAACGTAGCCCACACACTGAATAACTGACTAATTTCCTGAATGTAGCCCACATACTGAATAACTGGCTAGTTTTTCCTGAACGTAGCCCACACACTGAATAACTGACTAATTTCCTGAATGTAGCCCACACACTGAATAACTGGCTAGTTTTTCCTGAACGTAGCCCACACACTGAATAACTGACTAATTTCCTGAACGTAGCCCACACAATGAATAACTGGCTAGTTTTTCCTGAACGTAGCCCACACACTGAATAACTGACTAATTTCCTGAATGTAGCCCACACAATGAATAACTGGCTAGTTTTTCCTGAACGTAGCCCACACACTGAATAACTGGCTAGTTTTTTTCTGAACGTAGCCCACACACTGAATAACTGAATAATTTCCTGAATGTAGCCCACACAATGAATAACTGGCTAGTTTTTCCTGAAAGTAGCCCACACACTGAATAACTGACTAATTTCCTGAATGTAGCCCACACACTGAATAACTGGCTAATTTCCTGAATGTAGCCCACACAATGAATAACTGGCTAGTTTTTCCTGAACGTAGCCCACACACTGAATAGCTGGCTAGTTTTTCCTGAACGTAGCCCATACACTGAATAACTGGCTAGTTTTTCTTGAACGTAGCCCAAACACTGCTTAACTGGCTAGTTTCCTGAATGTAGCCCACACAATGAATAACTGGCTAGTTTTTCCTGTTTTCAGTTTTCCAGTTTTTCCTGTTAATTATAATTGTTTAATTATAACTGTTCACTATTTATGTGTGTGCGTGTGGGGGAGGGAGAGAGAGAGAGAGAGAGAGAGAGAGAGAGAGAGAGAGAGAGAGAGAGAGAGAGAGAGAGAGAGAGAGAGAGAGAGAGTGGGTGTTAGAGAGAGTGAAAGAGTGAATGTGTGTGTGCGCACGTGCATGCGTGTGTGTGAAGAGAGTGATTGAGTGAGAAATGGTGAGGGAATGTGTCAGTGCATGCATGCGTATGTGTATGTGTGAGAGTGAGTGAGGGAGTGTGTGCGTGCGTGTGTTCATGCATATGTGTATGTGTGAGAGAGTGTGATTGAGAGAGTGAGTGTGTGTGTGAAGTATTGTGTGAGAGAGAGTGAGTAAATGAGTGAGGAGTGAATGAGAGAGAGAGAGAGAGAGAGAGAGAGAGAGAGAGAGAGAGAGAGAGAGAGAGAGAGAGAGAGAGAGAGAGAGAGAGAGAGAGAGAGAGAGAGAGAGAGAGAGAGAGAAAGATGTCCACCGGTTTCACTGCACTCTCAGACTGAAATATTTCTTCAGCACTAAGACTAACAATGCTGCCCCTTCAACCCCTTCAACCCCAGCGGACGGCTTTTCTGGATTTTCAAAGTCCAAGTCTTCGTGGACACCTGGGCCTGGATCTTCAAAGGCTCTTGATTTATTCATCGAGAAAACGCTTTTTGACATTCAGAAACTGCGGCCACCACCACTCAGATGTTCGAATCTTACATCAGACGAAAGGTTAGCGCTGACCCAGCTTCAACGTCGAGACGACATTATCATCAAACTCGCCGATAAGGGGAGGGGGGGGGGGGGGGGAGCAGTCGTGGTTTGGCCAATGGATCTTTACACTGCAGAAGGACACAAATAACTCAGTGATGGGTCTTTCTACCAGCCACGCCCTACAGATGGCACTGTCGACAATAACCACCAGATCAAACTGGCCACTTCTACGCTGATCCAACAAGGGCTTCTTCCCCCAGCAGCCAAGTCTTTAAATATCCATGACAGCTGTTTGGGTAGATTGACGTTTTATATGCTGCCTAAAACACACAAACTGAACAATCCGGGCAGACCGATCGTATCAGCCTGTGCATGCTCTACCGAGCACATACCCGGGTTCTTAGACAGCATTTTTCAACCGCTGGTTGGTGACCTCCCATCATATTTGAAAGACACCAACCACGCGATAGCGACGTTTGAATCTATTACATTCACGTCCGACAACCAGTATCATATCTTCACCCTTGATGTGGCCTGACTGTACACTTCGATCCCACACAATGATGGTCTCTCAGCTTTAAAGTTCTTCCTTGATAGGCGCCCCAACCCCACTATTGCCACGGATCCTATTCTATGCCCGGCCGAACTGATCCTTACTCTTAACTCATTTGAGCCAGTACTTCAATCAGATCAGTGGGGTTGCAATGGGTACCAAAATGGGCCCGAGCTATGCATGCCTCTTTATGGGCCACCTTGAGCACCAGATATAGCAATCATACAACGGCAGAGTCCCTGAACTATACAGGCAGTACATTGATGATGGTGTTGGCGTCACCTGTATGCCATTAGCGGATCTCGAAACATTCATAGACTTCTTCTCCAATTTTCATCCTACTATCAAACTCACTTCCTATATTTCTTCGACGTCTGTCAAGTTCTTAGACCTTACGGTTTCCATTGGGACCCATGGTCTCACCACGACGGTCTACTACAAAACGACTGACTCTCACGCCTTTCTACTCTACACCTCTTCTCACCCTCCATCCTGTAAAGACACAATTCCTTATTCTCAACTTCTGCGTCTTTGACAACTATGCCAAGATGATGAGGAATTTCACCACAGGGCCCAGGAAATGTTGGACTTCTCAGACTCTGTGTCTATCCTGATCATATCCTATCGTCAGCCTTCCGCCGGGCTCTACCTATTAGCCGCGCAGAGGCTCTCACCTCTGCACCTAAACCAAAAAACCTTTGACCGGTACTCTCTCTCACCTACCATCCGCACAATATTTCAGTCAAAAATATCCTCTTTCAACATCTGTCTATCCTTCAAGCTGATCCTACTACCAGCGCAATATTTTCAGAGAAACCACTAGTGGCCTACAGACGTGACTGCAACCTCAAAGATGTACTCGTCCATAATAGAGTACAAGGATCTCCACCTCCACCATCACAATTAGGTACTAATGCTTGCCTGTGACCTCGCTGCAAGACCTGCCCATATGTGGTCCACACCCCTGTGGTGCTATTCCCTAAAAGCAGTTTACGCATCAAGGAAGAATTTTCCTGCACCAGTCGCAACATTATCTATGCGATCATATGCAAACGGTGTGATATGAAGTATATTGGGATATTGAGACTAGCCTCAAGCTAGCTGACAGATTCCGCCAACATCTGCTGGACAGCCACACCAACGCCTCCAAGCCTGTCTCCACCCATTTCAACAGCGCCAACCATCAAGGTGCTTCTGATGTCCAGGTCACTGCCATCCAGTCCTGCTCCTCTGGCACTCAACATCACAAAAATATAGAAAACAGGTTCATATTCTCTATGGGGTGCCTAACACCACACGGCCTCAACACCCAACATAGTTTCATCTAATCGTGGTCATTTCCCCTCCCCATTCTCTTGCTTCCACACCCTCCTAGGTGTCACCCTCTCCCTGTCTCTAACCAGTCCTTTTCTCTACTAAAATTATCCTCTACCCTGTCTCCCTCGGCCCGATTCTGAGTGACTGAGCCAGTAGTTACCTGGAACATCCCACATTACCACTCTTGGCACTCCTCTCGTACGTAATACAGTGTGCACACGTAATGTAATCACTACTCCCCCCGGACCCAATAATCCCCCAACTAGTTAGCAACTACACATTATATGCGGTTGTGTTTGCATACGCATATACACAAGTACATATGTGTATGTGTGTGCATGTGCATAGATAAATATGTCTCTCTCCCTCTCTCTCTCTCAAAATAATCTTACACCAACCCTCTCTCTCTCTCTCTGTCTCTCTGTCTCTCTCTCTCCCTCTCTCGCTCTCTCAACAATCTTGCTTCTCTGTGCCTACCTATGCCATGTGTATTGCTGATGGTCGGATCTTATACAGCCCCAATAACACAAACACTGGGTGATTTGATCCTAAAATACATTGTATAACAATAAACCTTACTGACTCTATTTCATAGGGAACAGTATGAGTGAAGCCTCATATTTGTAGATCGACCGACTCCGCATACCTCATGTGGTATGTCGCAGGCACTTTTCCAATCTCTCTCTCTCTCTTTCTCTCTCTCTCCAAATAATCTTGCTTCCTTGTGCCTACCTATGCCATGTGTATTGCTGGTGGTTGGATCCTATACAACCCCAATAACACAAGCACTGGGTGATTTGATCCTAAAATACGATGTATAACAATCAACCTTGCGGTCTCTATTTCATAGGGAACAGTATGAGTGAAGCCTTGTGTTTGTAGAACGACCGACTCCGCATACCTCATGTGGTATGTCGCAAGCACTTTTCCAATCTCTCTCTCTCTCTCTCTCTCTCTACAATCTTGCTTCTCTGTGCCTACCTATGCCATGTGAATTGATGGTGGTCGGATCTTATACAGCGCCAATAACACAAGCACTGGGTGATTTGATCCTAAAATGCGTTGTATAACAATCAACCTTACTGACTCTATTTCATAGGGAACAGTATGAGTGATGCCTCATATTTGTAGACCGACCGACTCCGCATACCTCATGTGGTATGTCGCAGGCACTTTTCCAATCTCTCTGTCTCTCTCTTTCTCTCTCTCTCTCTCCAAACTATCTTGCTTCTCTGTGCCTACCCACATCATGTGTATCACCAGTGGTCGGATCTTATACAACCCCAATAACACTAGCATTGGGTGATATGATCTTATAATACGTGGTATTAAAATCAACCTTACTTACCCTATTTCATAGAGAACAGTATGAGTGAAGCCTCATATTTGTAGACCGACCTACTCCGCATACCCCATGAGGCACATCACAGGAGTGATACCCACCTCCCTCTCTCTTTCCCTCCCTCCACCTCTCTCTCTCTTCTTATATATACCTTGCACATGCCCATGTACACTAATGTATGAATGTCTGTTGAGCGGTTTATATGTATGTATGTACGCTCACGCATATAAGTCCACCCAGACTTTAGGACTTGCCTCAAAATAACATATATGAGTGCACAATGTGTTTTTGATTAGTACCACCATCATGCTTGCGCCCACTCATGCTTCGTTAGTACATCCACTGAGATTGCTAAGACACCCTTACCAGACAAGTTGCCCTCCTGCCCTCCAGCCTCCATCCCCCCCCCCCCTTCTATGTGCTCAATGAACCGTAACACCTATCACCCCGCCACACCCTCCATGTCACTACATCGGTTGGGTATAAAAAGAATACATCGGAGATATTCTGAGTCACTCACAGATACAGATCGGAACTGCGAGGTAAGTATGAACATTTTTTTCAATTCCCATTTTCTCTTCATTGCTTTAATTGTTTCATCCTTTTGTCCTTCTCATCCTGTTGTCACAATTTGATGTAGTCACAGGAAATCTCCTTGACTATATGTTGTGTTTGTGAATGTGTTTGTTTGCTGATGAAGGCTAATCGCCGCAACGTCCTGTGTGTGTCGTAAATCTGTTATGTAAAGCTGCACTACTTTGTGTCATTTAATATTGTTTACATTTTCACAGCTTTACCACAGTTCCACCCAATTTTATTCATATTTTTACTATGTTACTGTATAGCATTAGTACGTAAAGAGAATACAGAGCAATGAAAGCCCTATGATACTGTATAACATTACTACATGAAGAGAATACAGAGCACTGAAAGCCCTATGATACTGTACAACAATATTACATGAAGAGAGACTACAGAGCACTGAAAGCCCTATGATACTGTATAATATTGCTACATGAAGAGAGAATACAGAGCACTGAAAGCCCTATGATACTGTATAACATTACTACATGAAGAGAATACAGAGCACTGAAAGCCCTATGATACTGTATAACATTACTAAATGAAGAGAATACAGAGCACTGAAAGCCCTATGATACTGTATAACATTACTACATGAAGAGAATACAGAGCACTGAAAGCCCTATGATACTGTATAACATTACTAAATGAAGAGACTACAGAGCACTGAAAGCCCTATGATACTGTATAACATTACAACATGAAGAGAATACAGAGCACTGAAAGCCCTATGATACTGTATAACATTACTAAATGAAGAGAATACAGAGCACTGAAAGCCCTATGATACTGTACAACATTGCTACATGAAGAGAATACAGAGCACTGAAAGCCCTATGATACTGTATAACATTACTACATGAAGAGAATACAAAGCACTGAAAGCCCTATGATACTGTATAACATTACTACATGAAGAGAATACAGAGCACTGAAAGCCCTATGATACTGTATAACATTACTACATGAAGAGAATACAGAGCACTGAAAGCCCTATGATACTGTATAACATTACTACATGAAGAGAATACAGAGCACTGAAAGCCCTATGATAATATATAACATTGCTACATGAAGAGAATACAGAGCACTGAAAGCCTTATGATAATGTATAACATTGCTACATGAAGAGAATACAGAGCACTGAAAGCCCTATGATACTGTATAACATTACTACATGAAGTGAATACAGAGCACTGAAAGCCCTATGATACTGTATAACATTACTACATGAAGAGAGAATACAGAGCACTGAAAGCCCTATGATACTGTATAACATTACTACACGAAGAGAATACAGAGCACTGAAAGCCCTATGATACTGTACAACATTGCTACATGAAGAGAGAATACAGAGCACTGAAAGCCCTATGATACTGTATAACATTACTACATGAAGAGAATACAGAGCACTGAAAGCCCTATGATACTGTATAACATTACTACATGAAGAGAAAACAGAGTACTGAAAGCCCTATGATACTGTATAACATTACTACATGAAGAGAATACAGAGCACTGAAAGCCCTATGATACTGTATAACATTGCTACATGAAGAGAATACAGAGCACTGAAAGCCCTATGATACTGTATAACATTATTACATGAAGAGAATACAGAGCACTGAAAGCCCTATGATACTGTATAACATTACTACATGAAGAGAGACTACAGAGTACTGAAAGCCCTATGATACTGTATAACATTGCTACATGAAGAGAGACTACAGAGTACTGAAAGCCCTATGATACTGTATAACATTACTACATGAAGAGAATACAGAGCACTGAAATCCCTATGATACTGTATAACATTACTACATGAAGAGAGAATACAGAGTACTGAAAGCCCTATGATACTGTATAACATTACTACATGAAGAGAGACTACAGAGTACTGAAAGCCCTATGATACTGTATAACATTGCTACATGAAGAGAGACTACAGAGTACTGAAAGTCCTATGATACTGTATAACATTGCTACATGAAGAGAATACAGAGCACTGAAAGCCCTATGATACTGTATAACATTGCTACATGAAGAGAGACTACAGAGTACTGAAAGCCCTATGATACTGTATAACATTGCTACATGAAGAGAATACAGAGCACTGAAAGCCCTATGATACTGTATGTCACTTGTTTTCCTGAGAGGAAGTTGGAATCAACAAGTACATCTTCAACTTATTATCTGTTGGGATTATTGCCCGACTTTAGTCTACACTCCTCTCTTCTGTCTTCCCTTCCATATATCTATTTCTTTCACTCTCTCTCCGTTATTCCTTCAACACATACTCCGACAACATTTCCTTTCAACAATAAACAAAAGATTTATTAATAAAAACTATGTCTGGTGTATGTATGGATAGTGTCTATGTAGTTGGTATGTTCTTCTAGTGTGGATGCAAGATAAGATGTTGATAGATAGTCTCCGTAATCTTCTCCGGCATATTCAACAGGCCAAAACATCAGATATCAAACACAGACTTAGAACGTTCTCACCCGGTATGATCCGTTCAGCTTGGGTCTTGACTTAATCCAATTCTTGAAAACACAAACAATTGTTCACCACAGTAACACCGTACAGTAATGTGATCACGGTAAGTCCTTTCCGTAGACAGAGTTTTCAGTTTTATGTTGTTATAATCCATCAGTGAAAACACCTCACACCTGTCCACAGTTATTTAACCGTTTTCTGAATATATGTACACTGGTCTAGGGTTCTTCCCTGTTTCGTTTAGGTGAGTACTAAATGAAAATGTTTTATCCTATTTTCTATGCTTGAATAAAGTTTCTTCTCTAAGGTTCACCAAAACCTGTTTTTTGACATTCGTTAAGTCACCCACTTTGCATTTGCTATAGTGATATACTTTCACTGCACCTGTGAAGTGCCTGATTAAATTAAAATGTCTTTCCTGTATTATCAACACTGCTTTCTCTGTACAAGAGATGTACTGGTTGATCTTCTTTGATAGGTCAGGCTGTGTAGTAGAACCTGGGTAATAAACATTAAATCAGGTGATTTAAGTCTGCCTCATATCACTGTCTATGTGATTATCTTTCTCCAGCCGTAATGAAACAGCCTCCGAAAGAATTACTCTGACATAAACAGCAGAATTCACTAAAGTATAAACTATTCACTAAATAGAAAGCAATAGTAAACCCTACGCACAACCACATATTTCCCTATGCTAATATTAGTGTTACCTTATATATCTAGAATTAATGATACTCCAAGCATTGAAATCTATTAGCACACAATCACTTCTATCCCATTTCCCGGGATGATTTCTTTGCTATTTTCAGGAGACATAAATCCAGTTTGCCGTCCCTTTCGGTAGCACACACTAACCCAACCATCCCAGTTGCTACTATTTATATTGGGCCTTCCGTTCTTCGTTAGTGTTTGATGTCCATACATCAACAATCGCCTTTGTCGTTCCCGTAACATCAAAAGTTCAGTGAAATCACGTATACGTCCGGGCGCTCCGTTCTCCGCTGTTGAGCTGGTCCTCTGTCCATCGCTCGTTTGCACTTCAAAGCATTCTCCGTTCATTTTCCCGTCGCCCCGATACTAGCGGGAGTCACTGCCCTCGGCGCGTACCTGTATCCTATTTTTATATTCGTAGGTCAATGCTCGTGAATTTTATTCCTCCTCGCAGAATGAAGTACACAATTGTTAACCCTTCTCCTTCCTTGTATTTTAATATGTAAGTTATCAAGGAATCATTAAACTGCAGTTTTTTCTGTGACATAGGCCCCCTCTTAAGAGAGTTGACCGCGTCGACTCTTCATCCCTGTAGTTTTGATTCCTATGATCCTCCAACTTATTCCTCTTCCTCTGGAGTTGGATGTCTAGATAAGAAATCCGCTCCTACATTCTCCTTACCAGGAATGTATTCCACTGTGAAGTCCTGTTGCAACAACAACGTCCATCACATCCACCGTGCGTTGAGCTTCTCTGAAGTAGCTATTAACATCACGTGTTGATGATATGATTGGATCCTCACATGGATCAACACCTCATCCAGTAGGCGGCTTCATAAGCACCCTACCATACTACTCATGACTGAAACTAGTGTTGGCTCATCGCTCCTGTAAGTTCAGTCGCCCTCCTTTCCACTGGCGTAAGCGATGGCTCACAATACAGACGGATTGTCCCATCCTGATTGTAACACTGCTTCCATGTCCTCTTGGTTTCCCCCGGCTTTGCCTCTGAGGATGTCCCCCCTCGTCCTCGTTGGACCGAGTCGTCTTTCCCAAATCTCCTGGACTTTTGCTTCCAGGACCATCTTGGGCGATATTGTATCTGGTCAGCCAATCTTCGGTTGGAGTCCTGGGTATTTCTCGCCTTTCCCGACGTTACCCACCCCTTCTGAACTTGGTTACCGGTGAAACTTTCACTCTTGTCCTTTCCCTGACTTGTGATTTCCCTCCTCCTGTCGTTGGGTAAATCTGACCTATCACGTACTGTCCCATAGGCCCTCCTATGTTGTACTGGCGATCTCTGGTCTTCGTCTGGACTGGTAACTTTTGTCCCAATGGCTGCCATCACCATAAAGTGCGAAGCTTTTCTCCCGGATCTCTCCTCATATTTCCTAATGAGATGTCTAGGGAGATTTTTCTGCTCTTCCCCGATCCGTAGTTTGTAGATGTTTTTGGACACCACCTTTTCCACAGGATAAGGTCCTTTCCATCCTACTTGGAGTATATTGGTCTCTGCTGGACCCCACACTTCCACTTTGTCTTCCACTTTAAAAGCGATTTTACTCTTAGTCCGCTTGTTGGGTGGTGCGTTCTGGCACTCCGAACAAGACTTCAACCACCGGCGTACATCTCCGGTCATTCCTGGCCAGCAATAATGGCCGGATATTTGCTGCAAGGTCTCTCTGACACCCATATGTCGATTCTCGCCTATGATGTGTCCACTCTGAAGAATGTGAGGACGGTGGGTCTCTGGAACCACCCACTGCTCATGCAGGTTATCTCCCCTCCCAGCTCTCCGATAGAGTAGTTGATTCTTCAGATAGTACTGTCCCCGTTCTGGTAGCTCAGCACTTCTTTGCAGCTTCCTGTAGCAAGGATGCAACGTAGTATCCTTCCTCTGGGCAGTATGCAATTCTCCTATCTCCGAGTTGTCGCATAGTGTCTCTGCCTCTTTTTCCTTCCCTTGCGATCCACTGACTACTGTTCCCTTGTGGGTTGGCTGTTTGGGCATCCCCAAAAAGACATATTTCGTGCCAATGATCATTGGGAATAGGGAGTCAGCTAATACCGCCGCAGGAATAATGCCCGTGACGTACCTGGATTTAATCTCCACCTTGGCGATTGGCAGCGTCATGGTAACAGCACTCCTCATTGCCGGCTTTAGCTCTATGGTCTCCCCTGTAAGTTGGTCTGGGCTTACCAAGCTGGCGTCCACCACCGCTTCCCCATCCAAACCTGTATCGTAGAGACAAGCAACCTGTTGGCCATTGACTTCAATCAGTTCAACCACAGGTGGTCTCTCTTGGTCCTGAGTGTCTTTCATCTCCTTGACCGTTTCCTTGCCTTCCTCTTTTGATTCCTCGAGGTTGGTTATGCAATTGGCATCGTTTGCCTTGCATCTGCAGTCCACAGTATTATGTGTTATCGACTGGCAGTGTGTACACCATGTTCCCTTCCTAGGTTTCCGTGTGTCCTTTGTGTTCCTTTCTCCTTCGCCAACCTCAGCCTTGTCTGTGATCACCGATGTAGGAATCACTTTGCATGCTGCGAAGTAAGAACTTTTAGGTTTCGATCTGCAGTCCTTCGTGTTATGCGATGGTACCTTGCAGAATGAACACCACCTCTCAGACCACGGTCGTTTCGCTTGAGAATTCGAGGTGCTCTGGTTTCCTACCTTCACCTTCTCTGAACTCTCCTCTGTGTGCTTTATATAAGGTTCCACTTTTTCTCCTTCCCAGTTTTTAGGTTTCTTTTTCTCTGGTTTCTCCTGACCTTTGGTTTGTGTACTTAGTTCCTCCGCTTCACCATGTACTTCCACGAATCGTTCCGCCAGCTTATTCACAACATCAATCCGTTCCGCCCCTTGTTCTCCCAAGAAGGTTCTGAGAGGTTTCGACATTTGCTTTCGCATCTAGTCGACCACCATCATCTCTTCGAGACTCTCATAATCCCTCTTGAATTCTGCCAAGTCCATCCATTTCTGGAGATAGGATTTCAGCCTTAGACTGTAGGCGGCGAATAGTTCTCCCGGCTCTCGTCTAGACGATCTAAACTTCTTCCTATACGTTTGGGCTGTGACTTCATAATGTTTCATCAAAGCGGCTTTCAATTCCTCGTACTGATTTTCATGTCCTGGTGGTAGGCGTGTGTAGACCTCGTAGCCTGAACCACGTAAAGCCTGGGATAATTTAAGAGCCCATCTGGTTCTATCCAGTCCCATAGCGACTGCCATAGCCTCGAACCGATCCAAAAACTGGTATATCTTCTCTTTACTTTCATCAAAGACCGCCAAGGGAAACTTCATGGCATGGTAACCCTGCCCAATCATGTGGGTTGCCCCAGGTGAAGATGAACTTCCTTCTGCTGCATCTATTTCACCCTTAGTTTGTGTCTTGAGTTCTAACTCTTTCAGGCGGTATTCATGTTCCATTTCTTGTCTCCTGGCAGTCTGTTCCATTTCCAGTTTCTTGGTGTCAACAACTCAACTGACAGGCCTCATCGGGTACTTCTCACACACCCATACAAGACAACTTGCAAGTCGTGTGGGAGGCAAAATGTATGGTCCATTTTATTGCCGTTGGCTCGCTTACAAGCGGTAAACAGTCGCTAATGCAATACACAATATACAGCCACAGAATTATCTAACACAAACTGCTAACCCTATGCTAGTTCTATCTATTAGTGAACACAAAACTCCTAACGCTATTCTAAACGATGTGAACGCCTCAAGTCCAGTCTCCCGTCTGCCTAACCTCTCTCCCGTGGTTACCCACCACGCGGGGTGACCTTCACCTTCGTGCGTGTTACCTCACATCGCACTCTGCTGGCAAACGTGGCCTGTTGAGTGTCTACTCAACTGTGCTATGGCTTCACGAGGTGTGGTACTATCGTGATTAGAGTGCTAACTCTCTGAACACCGCCTGCGTGTCTCATGAGGGAGTGGCTAACCCTCTCCTATTACCTCATCTCCCCTGCCCTTGCCTCGGGCACCGTATCTCCTCCTGGTCTCTTCAGGGTTGACCGCTCTCCCTGGCGGAGGGGATGCGGTCGAGTCTTTGACACACACCCACCCCTCTTGTGTTGCGTCATCAACTTTCACTCATTGGTTGTGACGCAAGAGGTTCCTAAACAAAAAATTAGTGTCTCTAATTTTTGTCAAAGACTCTAGATAACCTGGCTTTGGGCATTCCAATAGACTATTAATAACTATTGTCACAATGTAGCAAAGCCTTACTTGGCTACTGGCAATCGCCACAAACTTGACTGGTTGGCGTGAGCCCCTTCTCACATGCTATATTATATTTATCAGAGGTATGTCTGAACCGGACCGTTGTCTTATAAGACCTGCCCTCACATAGTAAATTAACTTACTACCCATACAAAGTTGACTTTCTTAGGGTCAACACATGAATTACTTCATGTCCCCCATATAATATTTAACAACCATTCTACAAGAGTGTGTGCGACAGGCTTTACCTCCTTCGCTTCCGCGCGTAAGACTTTATTTCACTGTTAATTTAGTTCTTCGTTGTCTATTATGTCCCCTGGCCCCATAGTTATCTGTCTTTGATCTACAAATAGTGTATGCAATTTATATGTTTGTTTTTCTGTTTGTTTGTGTGTTTGGATGTAATAAATCTACTAATCTAATTTCTATCCTCTATTTATAAATTCTATGTGTATGTATGTTAGTTTTTTGAGTGTCATAATTTGGTTCAATGTGGCCACAAACAGGTGTATAACACTAATTCGTGACTACATTCACTTGTTATGAAACCCAAAATACTGTAATCTAAGTTCTAAACTATATTACAGACAACACATTCACACTAACACAATTTCACTAACGAAAACTTTACATTCTAACATACCATTCTAATTCTATAACTAAGTATTTAATGTGTTACCTAAATTTATTAAATTTGTTATGTTAATTATATGATATGATTATATTACTTCTTATTTTTTTCTAATCTAAGTGATGTAATCTAACTATTTAAATGCAATTGTTGTGATGTGAGTTATGTACCTTAATTAAATGGATTATGTGACCACAATTTATGTACTTTTCTAAATACTATGCTAAATAATGTTTTTAAATGCACAAAGGAATTATATGAGTGATGTTCTTAATCTAACTGGTGTAAATGCTGTATGTTACCTTATCTACTCTTTTTAATCTATTATGATGTCAAATGATGATACTAATAAATGGTAATATTTGAAAGATTGTATGGTTTCATTAAGATGGAATAAACTAACTACAATGAAACTAAGTGAAATATAACAATCTAAATGGTACTATTCATATCATAAATTTAATTTAACTTGTAATAAACTATTCTTATGTCTAAACTAATATTCTAATCTAATTTTAATGGGTTAATTACTGTACTAACTACATTATTAAAATAAATGAGAACTGTTATAGTTCCTAACCTATATCTAATTTATCACTATCTTAAAATATTATATTACATATCACAATAAGTTTATATACATAGTATTCGGTTTCCACAGGTTAGTAGTTGCCTTCATGTATGTGCAATGGTTGTCTAGGCATAATATAACCACACACTTTGCCTGGGTATCTGAAATACATTACACAGTCATCTTAATGTTCTCTCGGTAGTGCACGTGTAGAGTTCGCTGGTGTTGTAGCTCTGTCTTTTCGTGTCTGTAATTAAGCACTGTTCTGACACTGTTTTCTGCGGTTCATATATATGATACACCGGAATGGAGCTTAGTTGGAAATGAGCTGTCCTAGTTCACACGGTGGTATCTAAGTATAGCAGCACAGTTCTTAATCTGATGTCCACGGACACATGATAGTTCAGTGTTTTGGTACATGACTACACCAATAATGTGGATATGTATGTAAGCTATTTTACATCTTATATTATCAGATATCCATGTACCAACCATCACTCTACATTTAACTGTTGGATTTCAGGTATTTTTACCCCAGATGGTAAAACTAGTGACCACCTGAATATCCGGTCATTTTGATGCACACCACTATGTATGACCGTGATCAGGGAGTTGTCGGTCTGGACAATGCAGTGAACATCCGTCAGAACTCGATGGAGCCTTCTCACCGTATAGATGAAGCCTAGGGTTGCAACTGTGATATGGAATCTTTGGACTCAGCATGTGTGATCTTACTGCTCACGTAGCAAAGCGGATGGAAGATGCCCTAAAAAAAAAATTGGCCTAGTACTGCAGTGATGGAGATTCTGCTGGCATATGACCTAAGATAATAAATGAGCCTAGGATTAGGCAAGCGGAGGGATTGGAATATTTACAAAAAAGGATCTTCAATTTTGACAATGCAGGAATTAATAATGCATCTTTCACATTTCATTTCCAGAAGATTTTAAGACATTGGAAAATATATTTGTAATTTCTGAGTAATTTACTAATCCCAAAAGGTTTCTGACCTGTTTCTTTCTGTTAGACATGGTCAGATTCATAATTTTGGTACTACTTTTCAGGTCAGTCTACAGTTGGACTTGAGAAATGACATGACCCAAAAATGAATTTATTTTAGGCATAATTTGACTTTGCTGGTTTGACAGTGAGACCGAAGCGTCGCACTCTGTCAAAGGCATGTCTCAGTTTCAGTAGGTGTATTGTCCAGTCATCAGTATTCTGATTTATTCATGTGTATTCTATAAGTTCACTACATGTATGCCCCTCGTCGGATTTGCCAGTCTCACTAACTAGTGTAGTTGCGTTGTGTATGTCTGTCGTCTGATCACTTGGTGTTGGTGCAATCTGTTCGTCTGTCACTACTTCTGTCTCTTGTCTTGAAAAGTGAGGTTTCCGCATGTTGACATGGAATATCTCTAAGTGTCTGTTTATCGATATTTCATAGTCAACATGTACCATGGTTATGTGCCACTTTGAATGGTCCTTGCCATTTCGTTTGTATGGAAGTAGCCTAAATCTGTCTTCATCAAGTTCCAGATTACTTGTTTTCGCACATTTGTTTGTGTGCTTGTAGTAGAACTGACCCTTCCTCTATCAAATGGCTTGGGTGCCAGTGTAGAGGGTTGTATTTCAGCTGTAGGATGTTTACCCTTCAACTTTTGTATCAATTGATGACAGCCATTACCAGCAAATAGATTATGACAAAATAATTTTATGTTATTGAAAAAACTTGGCCTGGCATTGCTGTATGCACGATGACCTGCACATGGTGTTTTGTGTGCATTGTTTAGCACACCTAACTGATGTTGTTCAAGTAACACCTGTTCATGGTTACTAGTAATATGACATGTAGTTGAAATGCCATTATTACGTCTAACGAACCAAGATGCATTCTTGGTCATTTTGGCTTTGCCTTTTGACAATTTTAAGTATGGAGACACATTAAAATCAGATTTCTGCTGGTGTATAAGTTTTTGTGTGTTTTTGTCATCTGTGCTGGTTGGAAAAAGCATTAGTAGTGTCTCATTTTGCAATGGGTCATGATGTTTTGAAGTGTCAACTCTGGTTGTTGCCTTAGCTGCATTTAATTTCTCCCATGCAACTATTTCTTCACTAGTACATTGTTTCAGTTGAGGTAAGCACCCCAAAATTAAATCTGTACAAGGGTTGTTAAGTATTGCACAAGTAAAGGTACCGGAAAGAAAAGGAGAATCAATACGGGCTTTTGCCAAAGGGTAAATTTTAACGTTACCCGAAAAGGTTCGGCATTTCACAGTGTCACCTGTGTAATCACCCGGACTCACTAGTTCTTTTCGAAGACCAATAAGGGTGCTGCCGCTATCCAGCAAACATTGGCATGGTACATCATTGACCATTGCATTGTGGAACACTAACTTGCCTCTGGAGGCTAATGCTGCATTCACACTCTCAGATGAGCATGGTACTGTATGTCCACATTCCAGTATTCCGTCTGCATGGAATTGGTGACATCGTTCACAGCTGTCAAAGCTTAATATATCGTTAGCAGCACACACATCCTCTGCTTGGTTAGTTGGTAAGTCACTTTCAATCTCACACTCATTCTCACTACCACTATCTGAAGAGGTGTCAATCAACATAGCGTTGTTAGCTTTCAAACGTTGGCGGCCAAGGCACTTATTAGAATAATGGCCATAAGAGGAACAAAAAAAACATTTGATTGCACGCCTGTATGCAGACCGTTTGCTTTGCTGCTTCTTGATCACATTTTCAAGATGCGCCGGATAATTCGGCGATTTGTCGCACATAGCATAAGTGTCGTGCATTAGTTGACAGTACATGCATTTGGAAACTTTTCTGTCTTTCTTATCATACTTCTGAAAAGGTTTTCTGTTACCCTGATAGTTTTTTGATTGGTCTTTGACAAAGGAAACTATCTCAGAGTCACTTGAGGTCTTAAAAATCTCTCTGTTAGAAGAAAAATATGCTGAGCCTTTTTTTTCGAACTGCTCGATGTTCTCAATGTCCGACTGCTGCAAAAACTTAGCAAAAGGAGAAGGTATAGTAGATATACACTTGTCCATAGCTATTAGGTTTTTTAATCTATCAAAGTCTTTTCCTATGTTAGCTGCTTTAAGCCACCTGTTTAGTACACTCTGCACATTTGAAAAATAATCTATAAAAGTTTCACTAGGTTTAGGTTTTAAATTTGAGAACTGAACCTGATACCCAGGGGCATCAAGTAAAAAGTGCTGCATAATCCTATCATGGATGTATTGATAGCTAGATCTAAGTTCAATAGGAATAGACTCTATTACTTTAAGGGGCTCACCACTTAGATTCTTCATGTAAATCGGAGCCCACATATCTAAAGGAACTTGGTGATATTTAAATTGATACTCTACATTCTCTGTCCAGGTAGATATGGAGTCCTCTTTACAATATGGTTTGATAATATTTTTGTATTTGTTGAACTTATTTTCCTCTTGTTAACTTCTTAGTTTAGTGGCAGAGATCTCTGCGTGTGAGTCTACATCCATGCTTTTCATCTTTAATTGTGTCTCTGATTCTACTTGAATTTGTTTTTCTTTAACTCTTGCCATTTCATCTATCTCTTTTTGCTTTAGATCTAATTCCTTTTGTTTTAATTCTTTCTCTTGATCTAATTGTTTTTGTTTCATCTCCTTATCATGTTCTCTTTCTCGTGCGCGTTCGTCCCTCTCCGCATTCTCTTTTCGTGTTTGTTCCTCTTTTGTTTCTTTAAATTTCTGATCAGCATATTGTTGTAGTTCTTTTCCTGTTAATTCTAGTTCTTTGCCTGCTTTTATGAAATCTGATAAAGTTGCCATCTTACTTTAGTACTTGGCTAACAGTGATAGGCAATGATGACTTTAATCAGTTATTTATCTTTGATATGTTATGTTTGTTCTTATCTGATCACTATCAGTTGTGCTTTCTGTTTTTACCCTGCCCAGATTTATCTTGCAGAAAAACAGAGTATACAAATATGTCAACACGTTACAAGCTGAAAAAGAGATGCACTATTAATCAAATTGCATGACAAAATATATAAGTGTACTCAGCTTAATGTGGGAACAAAGCTCCTTTGACACAGGTCACCTTGTTTGGTACACTGGGGTGGCGACACGTTTCGTACGTAGCACACGGTATTTGGCCCACAGGTGTATGTGCACAGCTGTTGTTTGCCCTCTGATATATAGGGCAGCAGTAAACACGCCTACTAAACGATATGATTTACTCGACAACTAAGGACAATGACTTAGACAATGACAGACTTACGAACACCTAGAATATGTATTAATTAATTTTAATGTCAATGTCCTGTCTTTGTTTTAAACAATAATTGCCTTTCGTTACTAACCTAGTTAATTTCTGTAAACGTTGTGCAGCTAAGTATTAGATGCTTAGCCCGAAAATAGTTCCATCGTGACGATAAGCAAAGAGAACATAGACCCAAAAATGAATAAATGCTTGTAAAGAAATCAAAATAACATAATAATGTGTCAACAAATAAATATATTCATTTAGTAACTTAAATAAGTAAATAATAAACAATATACAGCACAGATTCAGGCGGGCCGCCGCTAAGCGATCTTGTAAACACTCGACTGCTTTATGCTAATGACGCAGAACAACTGTCTGTCAATCACTCTACGTCATCGCGCAGCGCTATTTTTAGATCTCAAAAATCAATATTGTCGGCTGCCTGTGTATTCCTGCGCCGTGAATCATGTTTGGTGCTTATTCAAGAATAAATTGGTAAATATATGAATAAATATAAGAAAATAAGAATATTAATACTTACAGCTTCGAAGAATACATGATGTCATTCAATAAATATATCATAAACACAATTAAACACTATTTTGTCACGATAGGCATATTTCTAGCTCGCAAATTCTCCTGTCTGCACAAATTATCGTTACTACAAAAATTAAACCCTAGTCTAGAGCTTCGTGGACGAGTGGAGTAGCTTGAATATTACATTCAAGCTTCACTTCTGACAACCACAATTACCCTTTTACTGTGGGTATTAGCTTGGCGCTTTCGTCCAAGCACCACTTTCTGACACCACAATTACCCTGGCCTGTCAACAACTCAACTGACAGGCCTCATCGGGTACTTCTCACACACCCATACAAGACAACTTGCAAGTCGTGTGGGAGGCAAAATGTATGGTCCATTTTATTGCCGTTGGCTCGCTTACAAGCGGTAAACAGTCGCTAATGCAATACACAATATACAGCCACAGAATTATCTAACACAAACTGCTAACCCTATGCTAGTTCTATCTATTAGTGAACACAAAACTCCTAACGCTATTCTAAACGATGTGAACGCCTCAAGTCCAGTCTCCCGTCTGCCTAACCTCTCTCCCGTGGTTACCCATCACGCGGGGTGACCTTCACCTTCGTGCGTGTTACCTCACATCGCACTCTGCTGGCAAACGTGGCCTGTTGAGTGTCTACTCAACTGTGCTATGGCTTCACGAGGTGTGGTACTATCGTGATTAGAGTGCTAACTCTCTGAACACCGCCTGCGTGTCTCATGAGGGAGTGGCTAACCCTCTCCTATTACCTCATCTCCCCTGCCCTTGCCTCGGGCACCGTATCTCCTCCTGGTCTCTTCAGGGTTGACCGCTCTCCCTGGCGGAGGGGATGCGGTCGAGTCTTTGACACTTGGTCTCCTGGTCCATTTCCAGTCGCTTGGTCTCCTGGTCCATTTCCAGTCGCTTGGTCTCCTGTTCCAGTTTCTTGGCCTCTTGTTCCATTTCCATTCGTTTGGTCTCCACCTCTATTCTTCTCACTTCCAACTCGGCCTTCCGATCTTCTCGTTCCGCTTGACGAATCTCTCGCTCTCTTTCCTGGATGTAATCAGTTAGTTCCGAGCCAGCTAAACCAATTTCCTCCCCGTTGGCCCTTAGTTCTGCTGTAGTTACTTTAGGAGTTGCCATAGTTAAGAATGTAAGTCCGCAAATAGAGTACAGACACCTCAAGCAATAAAGAAGTCCTTCCTATAAACAGATAATCTACCTAGAACCTATATCATTTATCTATGTCTATTAAATATTCTAAATCTACAACACCACACCGTACATCACAACCACTCTCTCATCCACCAGAGGAGATATAGGATAAAGACTTATGTAGACGTGTGACCGTGTGACTAGGTATGTAATGTGTCTTACCACCTATCCACATTCACTCTGTCTGGAACTTTCTCACTGTAAAGTCACCAGCATTAATGAAATGGTTCTACCATAAATGTAATGGCACCATATATCCAATGGACGTCCTTCCATTAAAAGTCATCAATATATACTTCTTTTCCTTTTATTCCAATCAGTATGTCCCAACATGCAGGTACTCCGCTATGCCTGTGCCAATATGCAAGTACCCCTTTATTCATATGCCATGTTATGCCTTCCGGTCATATGGGTATTCTGTATGTACGTACCCCGCTGCTCCACCAATTATGTCACTTGTTTTCCTGAGAGGAAGTTGGAATCAACAAGTACATCTTCAACTTATTATCTGTTGGGATTATTGCCCGACTTTAGTCTACACTCCTCTCTTCTGTCTTCCCTTCCATATATCTATTTCTTTCACTCTCTCTCCGTTATTCCTTCAACACATACTCCGACAACAGTTCCTTTCAACAATAAACAAAAGATTTATTAATAAAAACTATGTCTGGTGTATGTATGGATAGTGTCTATGTAGTTGGTATGTTCTTCTAGTGTGGATGCAAGATAAGATGTTGATAGATAGTCTCCGTAATCTTCTCCGGCATATTCAACAGGCCAAAACATCAGATATCAAACACAGACTTAGAACGTTCTCACCCGGTATGATCCGTTCAGCTTGGGTCTTGACTTAATCCAATTCTTGAAAACACAAACAATTGTTCACCACAGTAACACCGTACAGTAATGTGATCACGGTAAGTCCTTTCCGTAGACAGAGTTTTCAGTTTTATGTTGTTATAATCCATCAGTGAAAACACCTCACACCTGTCCACAGTTATTTAACCGTTTTCTGAATATATGTACACTGGTCTAGGGTTCTTCCCTGTTTCGTTTAGGTGAGTACTAAATGAAAATGTTTTATCCTATTTTCTATGCTTGAATAAAGTTTCTTCTCTAAGGTTCACCAAAACCTGTTTTTTGACATTCGTTAAGTCACCCACTTTGCATTTGCTATAGTGATATACTTTCACTGCACCTGTGAAGTGCCTGATTAAATTAAAATGTCTTTCCTGTATTATCAACACTGCTTTCTCTGTACAAGAGATGTACTGGTTGATCTTCTTTGATAGGTCAGGCTGTGTAGTAGAACCTGGGTAATAAACATTAAATCAGGTGATTTAAGTCTGCCTCATATCACTGTCTATGTGATTATCTTTCTCCAGCCGTAATGAAACAGCCTCCGAAAGAATTACTCTGACATAAACAGCAGAATTCACTAAAGTATAAACTATTCACTAAATAGAAAGCAATAGTAAACCCTACGCACAACCACATATTTCCCTATGCTAATATTAGTGTTACCTTATATATCTAGAATTAATGATACTCCAAGCATTGAAATCTATTAGCACACAATCACTTCTATCCCATTTCCCGGGATGATTTCTTTGCTATTTTCAGGAGACATAAATCCAGTTTGCCGTCCCTTTCGGTAGCACACACTAACCCAACCATCCCAGTTGCTACTATTTATATTGGGCCTTCCGTTCTTCGTTAGTGTTTGATGTCCATACATCAACAATCGCCTTTGTCGTTCCCGTAACATCAAAAGTTCAGTGAAATCACGTATACGTCCGGGCGCTCCGTTCTCCGCTGTTGAGCTGGTCCTCTGTCCATCGCTCGTTTGCACTTCAAAGCATTCTCCGTTCATTTTCCCGTCGCCCCGATACTAGCGGGAGTCACTGCCCTCGGCGCGTACCTGTATCCTATTTTTATATTCGTAGGTCAATGCTCGTGAATTTTATTCCTCCTCGCAGAATGAAGTACACAATTGTTAACCCTTCTCCTTCCTTGTATTTTAATATGTAAGTTATCAAGGAATCATTAAACTGCAGTTTTTTCTGTGACACTGTATAACATTACTACATGAAGAGAATACAGAGCACTGAATGCCCTATGATACTGTATAACATTACTACATGAAGAGAGACTACAGAGTACTGAAAGCCCTATGATACTGTATAACATTGCTACATGAAGAGAGACTACAGAGTACTGAAAGCCCTATGATACTGTATAACATTGCTACATGAAGAGAATACAGAGCACTGAAAGCCCTATGATACTGTATAACATTACTACATGAAGAGAATACAGAGCACTGAAAGCCCTATGATACTGTATAACATTACTACATGAAGAGAATACAGAGCACTGAAAGCCCTATGATACTGTATAACATTGCTACATGAAGAGAATATAGAGCACTGAAAGCCCTATGATACTGTACAACATTGCTACATGAAGAGAATACAGAGCACTGAAAGTCCTATGATAGTGTATAACATTACTACATGAAGAGAATACAGAGCACTGAAAGCCCTATGATACTGTATAACATTACTACATGAAGAGAAAACAGAGTACTGAAAGCCCTATGATACTGTATAACATTACTACATGAAGAGAATACAGAGCACTGAAAGCCCTATGATACTGTATAACATTGCTACATGAAGAGAATACAGAGCACTGAAAGCCCTATGATACTGTATAACATTATTACATGAAGAGAATACAGAGCACTGAAAGCCCTATGATACTGTATAACATTACTACATGAAGAGAGACTACAGAGTACTGAAAGCCCTATGATACTGTATAACATTGCTACATGAAGAGAGACTACAGAGTACTGAAAGCCCTATGATACTGTATAACATTACTACATGAAGAGAATACAGAGCACTGAAAGCCCTATGATACTGTATAACATTACTACATGAAGAGAGAATACAGAGTACTGAAAGCCCTATGATACTGTATAACATTGCTACATGAAGAGAGACTACAGAGTACTGAAAGCCCTATGATACTGTATAACATTGCTACATGAAGAGAGACTACAGAGTACTGAAAGTCCTATGATACTGTATAACATTGCTACATGAAGAGAATACAGAGCACTGAAAGCCCTATGATACTGTATAACATTGCTACATGAAGAGAGACTACAGAGTACTGAAAGCCCTATGATACTGTATAACATTGCTACATGAAGAGAATACAGAGCACTGAAAGCCCTATGATACTGTATAACATTACTACATGAAGAGAATACAGAGCACTGAAAGCCCTATGATACTGTATAACATTACTACATGAAGAGAGAATACAGAGCACTGAAAGCCCTATGATACTGTATAACATTGCTACATGAAGAGAGACTACAGAGTACTGAAAGCCCTATGATACTGTATAACATTGCTACATGAAGAGAGACTACAGAGTACTGAAAGCCCTATGATACTGTATAACATTGCTACATGAAGAGAATACAGAGCACTGAAAGCCCTATGATACTGTATAACATTACTACATGAAGAGAATACAGAGCACTGAAAGCCCTATGATACTGTATAACATTACTACATGAAGAGAATACAGAGCACTGAAAGCCCTATGATACTGTATAACATTGCTACATGAAGAGAATATAGAGCACTGAAAGCCCTATGATACTGTATAACATTGCTACATGAAGAGAATACAGAGCACTGAAAGTCCTATGATAGTGTATAACATTACTACATGAAGAGAATACAGAGCACTGAAAGCCCTATGATACTGTATAACATTACTACATGAAGAGAATACAGAGCACTGAAAGCCCTATGATACTGTATAACATTGCTACATGAAGAGAATACAGAGCACTGAAAGCCCTATGATACTGTATAACATTGCTACATGAAGAGAATACAGAGCACTGAAAGCCCTATGATACTGTATAACATTGCTACATGAAGAGAGACTACAGAGTACTGAAAGCCCTATGATACTGTATAACATTGCTACATGAAGAGAATACAGAGCACTGAAAGCCCTATGATACTGTATAACATTACTACATGAAGAGAATACAGAGCACTGAAAGCCCTATGATACTGTATAACATTACTACATGAAGAGAGAATACAGAGCACTGAAAGCCCTATGATACTGTATAACATTGCTACATGAAGAGAATACAGAGCACTGAAAGCCCTATGATACTGTATAACATTACTACACGAAGAGAGACTACAGAGTACTGAAAGCCCTATGATACTGTATAACATTGCTACATGAAGAGAATACAGAGCACTGAAAGCCCTATGATACTGTATAACATTCCTACATGAAGAGAATACAGAGCACTGAAAGCCCTATGATACTGTATAACATTGCTACATGAAGAGAATACAGAGCACTGACAGCCCTAAGATACTGTATAACATTACTACATGAAGAGAATGCAGAGCACTGAAAGCCCTATGATACTGTATAACATTACTACATGAAGAGAATACAGAGCACTGAAAGCCCTATGATACTGTATAACATTGCTACATGAAGAGAATACAGAGCACTGAAAGCCCTATGATACTGTATAACATTACTACATGAAGAGAGAATACAGAGCACTGAAAGCCCTATGATACTGTATAACATTCCTACATGAAGAGAATACAGAGCACTGAAAGCCCTATGATACTGTATAACATTACTACATGAAGAGAGAATACAGAGCACTGAAAGCCCTATGATACTGTATAACATTGCTACATGAAGAGAATACAGAGCACTGAAAGCCCTATGATACTGTATAACATTGCTACTTGAAGAGAATATAGAACAGAATCAACAGAGCAATTAACACACTGACCATACAAAACTGGATGCCACGGCAACTGTTCCCGTAGTGATCTAAGGGAGGTGACCACATGAAGATCCCCATGACATTAGGAACCACAAGCATGATTCCGCCTGACACGCCAGATTTTCCTGGTAGACCTACCTGTACACAGAAATAGAGCTTTTCTTGCTATACTTGTACAACAAGATGTCTTTACTTATATATCCTAATTATAACCCAAAAGTGCTGAATTAAGTGATAATAAATAAGACAGACATATAATGTCCAATACATATCATAATATCTAATACATTCAATAATGTCTAATACATCATATACTGTCTAATACATCTCACAATGTTTAATGCATCTCATAATGTCTAATACATCTCATAATATCTAATAAATCTCATAAAGTCTAATACATTTGATAATGATTATTATATCTCATAATATCTAATAAATCTCTTGTCTAATACAGTGGTTCTCAACCTTTTTTGGCCCTTGCACCCCTTCACCATATGTTCAGAATGTCATTACCCCCTTTTGTATTTTCTCCCTATAAATCTCTCCACCCCCTCTCCCCCTCCCCCACACAGTATACATAAAAATGGAAGCTAAATTTAATAACACATACTAGAACAGGTCTAAATGTCTACATAAAACGTGATTTGTGGGTCTACTTACGTTATAAAATGAATTTCAGAAGGGCGAGAAGTACAGAACCTTAAAGTATGGAGGGAAAAACAATATCAAGTAATCGGTTCTCGTATTAACGCGTCCTTGAAATAATCTTAATTCCCCCTGGAAACCCTAAAATTCCCCTCTTGGGGGGAATTCCCCACCGGATGAGAACCACTGGTCTAATACATCTCATAATATCTAATACATCTCACAGTGTCTAATAAATCTTATAACATCTAATAAATCTTATATCTCATACATCTCATATCTAATTGATATGTCATGTAAACATCGGTACTATTCCACATAATCCCCATCAACTTGCACAGCATTATGCCAGCGCAAAACAAGTGCATGTTTTCCTGGCCCGTACCAGATTTTGTCTTGATCATGTAGCCATTTCTTCGCTACATGAATCACTTCTTTCATCATCTTCAAACCTTATCCCACAGAGTGCATCTTTAAGTAGACCAAACAGATGAAAATCAGAGGGTGTCAAATCGAGACTATAGGTGAATGGGTTAGTAGTTCAATCAAATGTGGTGATTGCTTCCAGTGGTGCCAGACATGTGTGAGGGCACGCATTATTGTGAAGGAGAAGCAGGTCTGCTTAATTCTTATGAGGCCGAACTCTGCAAAAACATTGAGTTTTTTTTATGTCTTAATGTAAGCTTACGGATTGTCTCTCCTCTTGGCATAAAATCCACAAGAATCACACCTTCAATGTCCCAACAGACAGTGATCATGATCTTTCCAGCTGAAGGAGTTGTCTTGAACTTCTTCTTTCTTCATGGTCACTGCGGATGATGCCACTCTATTGACTGTATTTTTGTCTCAGGTTCTAAATGATGTGCTCAGGTTTCGTCACCTGTAACCATCTTAGCCAAAAAGTTCTCTCCATCAGCATTGAAATGCTCCAACAATTAAGATGAAATGGCTTTGCTTTGCAATCGGTGGTTATTTGTGAAACTTCAAGGAACCCAACATGCGCAAACCTTAGAATATCCGAGAGTTTTTATAACTGCATTTCCACTGACTGACAGCTGTAAGGTCAATTGTCTAGTAGTGATTCGCCTATGGGCGAATAGAATGGGCAAATATAAATGTATGATCATTGGAAATACCTGGTTTAAACATTGTAAGAGACAACTTTACACATGGAAAAGCCTTGAAAAGAAAATATTCAATCAAACTGATTACATATTTAGTAATAAAAGATTGATTGATAATGGACTGCATAATTTTTCCTTGATAACTCAGTCAAGTTCTCCCAGTACATCACATATTTCTAGAGGATACTGTCTGGCCCTAGAGCGTTACCTTAGTTCATTTTCATGACAGCATATTCTACCTCACAGATAAGATGGGCGGACCTTGCATATTGTTATTTATATTTGGTTGATCCTATTATCATTGTGTATTCTGACCCTCTTCTTGTGATATTCAATTGGTCCATTAGAATATATTTCTCCTTCGACTTGATATTTGGAATCCACGACACAGATTTTCCTTTTGAATCCATGAAGAAGATTTTGCTGTCATGTTCTATTCTGCTATGTTATGCTCTCCGTTTTGATGATTACATAAATGTTACAGGGAACAATGTTCCTTACACAAATGTTATGGGGAACAATGTTCAATACTTATTATATATATGGAGAGAGAGAGAGAGAGAGAGAGAGAGAGAGAGAGAGAGAGAGAGAGAGAGAGAGAGAGAGAGAGAGAGAGAGAGAGAGATCATCATCATCATCAAGTGCCCTGCCAGCATGGCTCTCCACAGATCTTGGTCTTTGGTGTTCTGGATCAACTCTGCTGCTGATATTCCTCCATGCCACCGTCTCAATCCATCCAGCATCATTTCTCTTGGTCTGCTTCTGCCTCTCTTCCCCTCGATCTTTCCAGTTGTCACGATGGACTCCAATGCCTCTCTTCTCATCACATGACCAAAGAAAGATGTTTGTATCTTTCTTATTGTTGTATATAATGTTCTAGTTTCAATACCCTGTTTCAGGCAGTCATTTTTAGTTATTCTGGCAGTCCAAGGAATTCGCAACATTCGTCTCAGGAACCACATCTCCGTTGCTTCTAATTTCTTCTTAATTTGTTCATTTACATTCCAAGATTCACCGCCATACAGCAAAACTGGCTCTACATAGCATTTCAGCACTCTCTTACATTCAGTGATAGTGACTTATTGCATAAGATACTCTTAATTTTCTGAAGTGCGGCTTTTGCTTGCCCTGTTCTGCTCTTAATCTCTGTTGTACATCTTCCATCTGATGTTATAAATGTCCCTAGGTATCTAAAATTATCCACTTGGTTAAGAATTTTTCCTTCTATTTCTATGTCACATTTTGGTGTCACCATTTTCTTTGATAACACCATTGTTACTGTTTTCTTGATATTCAAGAGAGTCCTTTCCTTCCACTCTCTGTTACTACGATGTCCATCAATTGTTGTAGGTCTGTTGAATTATCCACCAACAATACTGCATCATCTGCATAGCGTATATTATTTATATTATAACCTCCAACTAGTATTCCTGGCATCTCTTTGATCTCTCTCATTATTACTTCGCTATATAGGGAACAAGAACAAGACACACCCCTGTCGTACTCCTAGCTTTATCTGTTCGTAACTACCCTCTTTATTTCTCATTTTAATTGCTGCTACTTGGTTCCAGTAAATATTCTTTATTATTCTTAACTCTTTCCCATCAATGATGATATCTTCTAACATTTTAATCAGTTCATCATGTTTTACTTTATCAAATGCCTTAGTATAATCTATGAAGCACAAATATATGTCTTTCTGTTTCTCTATTGACCTTTCTATTAGTGTCCGTAATGTATATATTGCATTGTTTGTGCCCTTTCCCTCCACAAATCCATACTGTTCTTCACTAATTTCCATTTTTATTTTCTTTCTGGTTCTTCTCATTATAATTCTGAGTAGAAGCTTAGTGATATGGTTTATGAGGTTATTTGTACAAACATCTTCACATTCAATTGCTCCTGGTCTTTTATAGCTATAAATACAGATTTCAGCATATCGCTCGGTAAATATCCACTGCTGTAAATATCATTCAACATTTTGGTTGATATATCTACTCCAAATTCTCCCAATACTTCTAATTCTTCTACTGTGATTTCATATTGCCCGGCTGTTTTTCCTTTCTTCATATGTTTTATAGCATCAGTGACTTCTTCTTTTAGAATAGTTGGGCCTTCTAAGTTACTTTCTTCAGTTAATTCTTCCCTTTCTCCTTCATTTAATTCTCTTATATACTAATTCCACCTCTTCATTCTAGCACCTTTCTCCAATAATACCTTTCCTGTTTTTGATTTCAAACACCCTGTATTTATTCTTATTTTTCTTCCCGTGAGCTCACTGATTTGTCTGTGCATATATTTTGTATCTTTAATGGAATTTAATTCAATTTTTTTGCACTGTTCGTTTAACCAACTTTCTTTTGCCTTCACACATTTATCTTTTATTTCTTTACTTATCTTAGCGTATTCTTGTTTGTCATGTTTCCTCTGTTTGTTTTTTTTATCAATCAACATTAAGATTTCTTTATTCATTCATTTTTTCTTAGCTATTTGGCTTCTCTCCGGTAATATTTGTTTGCTAGTTTGATGAAGGAATCCCTTAACATTTCCCATTGTTCATTTATACTCTGTATTTTAGCTATTGCATTGTACCTATTTTTCACAGTCACTCTGTATTGTTCTTGAATTTCTTTATCTACTTTCAGAACCTCTTTATTAAGTCTCAGGTTCTTAACCATTTTTTTCCCTCTCTTTAATCTTACTTTTATTTGTCCTCATAGTGGTACATGATCACTATTACAGTCAGCTCCAGGCATTGTCTTTACATTAATTAAAGCATTTCTAAATCTATTATTAATAAGTACGTACTCAATTTGGTTGCATATTTTCTTATCAGGGCTTTTCCATGTGTATAGTCGTCTTTTATGGTGTTTAAACCATGTGTTTCCAATTATCATATCATTGATATTTGCCCATTCTATTAGCTTTTCCCCTCTTTCATTTCTTGTACCTAACCATAATTCCCCACTACATCCTCCATTTTCCCCTTTCCTACTTTTTGCATTAAAATCTCCAAGTATTATTTTTATTTCTTGTGACCCAATTTGAGCCACCGCCATGTCTATTTTGTCGTAAAAGTGTTGTATTTCTTCATCACTACTGCTTGTTGTTGGTGCATATACTTGTATAATATATACATTTATTGGTTTGCCTTTGATTTTGACCATTATAACTCTATCTGAAATACACCAGTATCCATTAATTTATTTGGCTGTTTTTTCGTCTAATATTATTCCTACACCTTTTTCATGTGTATTCCCTCCAGAATAAATTATTGTGTGGTTGTCAGCTATAATTTTGCCTGATCCCTTCCATCTCATCTCACTTATGCCTAGTATATTCATTTTCATGCTATCCATCTCTCTTAGAACATTGGTCAACTTTCCTAGCTCATTTAATGTCCTAACATTCCATGTTCCTACTCTAAATTTGTTTATTTTAGTAATTATTTTGCCATCAGTAGCTGGACGACGGTCTGGTGTCACCTGTGGCTCATGACTGTCCCTAACAGACAAGGATGTCCTAAGACAGCCATTAACGTCGTTCACTAACACTGAAATTTGTTTTGCCATGAAGTCTTTGGAAGATAATATGGTGGTTCCCCTTGCCTTCCACATCCACATGGGGGTCTTTTACCTCTGCCTTTGGCAGCCATTTCCGACTGTCAGGACAAGTGAGTGCCCTGCTCTGCTCAGCTGCAGAGTTGTCCACTTATTGCGGTGGATACTCGGTCCCCAGGACTGTGTTAGCCACACCGTGGTGTGTTTCCCATCCTCTGCCACGAGGAGGTGCAGTTGGGATTTTCCATTCCTAAAGTTTTGGTCTATGACCAAAATTCTCCAGTACTTTTAGAGGACTAGTATATATGCACACAAATACAGGATGTTGTGAATATCTATCCACACACAAACACAGGACATTATGGATATCTATTCACACACAAATACAGGACATTATGGATATCTATTCACACACAAACACAGGACATTATGGATATCTATTCACACACAAATACAGGATGTTGTGAATATCTATCCACACACAAACACAGGACATTATGGATATCTATTCACACACAAATACAGGACATTGTGAATATCTATCCCCATACAGATGTCAAGCACTGAATGTTCATCTAACATACGTCAAGACTCACTTTAAAAGCAAACTGTCCTGAATAGTCATACATGCCACAAGACAACATGAGACTCAAGGTGTCCCGTATACAGTACGGCTCCAGGACTTTGACCCCAGTGATTGGACATATGCCTCCATTAGCCAGCGTGGCTGCAATGACGGCCCCAGAATCACAGGTAATCTCTACAGAACACTGCTGTAAACATACAACATTTCACAATCAGGAACACTACAACAGATATTTCTGCTCAAATAAAATCACAGCTCACTACGTGTCACAATTACATTTCACTGGGTAAAGAAACAATCATCAAATAAACCCACAAGAAGAACAAACTTTCTCTGAATGTTTTCAGTATAAATTATTAGCACGTATAAAACTTACTGTGAGACCTAAACATTGTTTTACTTGTAACTTTATCTAGCACAAGTCTAACAACACAACATCTCAAACATATACATGCAAGTCCAAATCTCAAACATTACACATTTACCTCCAAGCCAAGCATGACAAACTGTTGATTCCAACAACAAACCCAACATGACATAAATGTACATCATAAATGTACATCATGGTACAAGCTGTACTGATCCTACACATAACATTTAGTATTAGATCAGTGGTTCTCAACCTTTTTTGGCCCATTCCCCCCTTCACCATATTTTCAGAACGCCATTCCCCCCCCCCCCCTTCCTATAAAAAATTTGGCCCGTTCCCCCCTTCACCGTATTTTCAGAACGTAATTCCCCCCCCCCCCCTTTCATATTTCCTATCTAAAAATCCCCTCACCCCTACACAGTATACGTAAAAGTGGAAGGCAAATGTAAGATGGCGACGGACGGTCGTGTTGTTTTGTGTTCGTTAACTTTTTCGCGTAGGGGATGGATTTATTCATCTCTTGCGTGTAATTGGTGTGCCAGGATGTAAAACCAGGAGTTTATACTCAAGATCTGCGCGGGTGCTACGGAGTTCGTGCATCGAGCGAAGCCTTCCTTGAGTGAATTTTCAGCAGCGTGTGTGGTTCTCAGCAGTCTGTGTTTACGTTTTTTCAACATGGCGGAACAACGTGTGTTTTCCGAGGGTTCAGCAGTCAACATAACGAAGCGGCGTGGTAGCCGCGCAGGGAGGAAGAAACAAGGTAAGCGCGGTGGTTTGAGGCGTTTTAGACTCAAGTGTCACCGTCTAGGACTCAGGAACATCCGTATTCTATATTGGAACTGTGCCAGTGTAAAACAACGGGGCTCTATTTTAGAAACCCTAGTTTACAGGAACGACATTGTAGCACTCCAGGAGACGAGACTGGGCGATCAGCCACTCCGAATTGCCGGCTTCAAATGTTTCTACAACAAACGACATCTGGGAACGGCGATTCTCGTTCGCGACAGCATGGTGGCGTCAGAGCTAGACATGTCCAGTTGGGACAGTGACGATATACAAATACAGGCGTTGAGAGTTCATTCCAGTGTACCATTCGTGTTGGTGAATGTTTATGCCCGCAATGGGAGTATGGACGCCCAGAAGTGGCAGTGCTTAAGTGGCATATTAGGCCACGAGAGGAATGTTATTTTCTGTGGTGACTTCAACGCTAAAGGCAGATCATGGGGAAACACTTCCTCCAATACACAAGGGGAGGAGCTCGAGACTGTACTGGAAACCATCGACCTGGTTTGTATCAACAGTGGCTGTGTCACCAGGACAGCAAGCCGTCCAGGCGATGAGGACAGTGCTATTGATCTGGCGCTAGTTTCACCTTTACTCACTACAGTGTGTAGATGGGGTGTCCTAGGACACCATGGCAGCGACCACCACCCTTGCAGCATATTGGTGGAGAAAGGCAGAACCAGGCAGCACAAGCTAAAGGTAAAGACGTTCCAGTATGACAGTACAGGGCAAGATGTGGTGAGTAAAATAAGACGTGACAAGCGCAGAACGTTTCAGGGCAGGAAAAAAAGCTGGGAGCAGCCACCGTGGTGGAGTTTCGAGGTGGATAAGGCGTGGGTGGATAAGCGTAGTGCTGTAAGGAGATGGCAAAATGCCAAGAAGAACAGAGCTGGTCATCCTAGTCCCTGCTTGCACTTAGAAAGAGAGATGCACACAAAAGTAAGCTATTTCAAAAAACTGGTCACGGTGGTTAAAAGGGAAAAATGGGCAGAGGTGTGTCAAAGGGTAAGCACAGACAAGTCACTGAAATTGTTCTGGCGACTACATAAAAGCATGAGTGGTGTAGTCAAGAATAAGAGCATTTCTGACTTCCAAGGTGCTGACCTCATCTGGCAGAGGACTGACGAAGACAAGGGCAAAGCCCTCTTTGAACGCTACCTTGAGCAGGGCAACCAGACAGACATGGGAGGTCGAAATCTGGCCAAGGAGGTCACCTCAGACAGATGCAAGGCCCAGAACACTCCGGATGAAGACACAGTGACAGTGAAAGAAATCAAGGCTGTGCTTCGACGATCAAAAAACAGTGCTCCAGGTCCTGATGGCATAAGATACGACGACATAAATAGGTGTACCGACAATGAGCTAGAGAAACTAGCAGACATGTACAACAACAGTATAGGGAGTGCTAGCATCAAGGAGGAATGGTTACACAGCTATCTGATTCCCTTGCCGAAGCCTGACAAAGACCACAAAAAAATTCAGGGATATCGAATTATAACCATGCAGAATACAATAGGCAAGCTGCTGGAGAAGGTAATTGCCAGGAAAATATCAAGCCAACTAGAGAGGCAAGGTGTTTTCCCACCTACCCTGGGTGGGTACCGTCCAAAAAGAGAAACCTGGACCAATGCAGCAGTCTTTGCCCAGGATGTCTATGAAGGTTTCCACTCAGGCACTGAAACCGTTGCTGCAGCGATTGATCTTGAGGACGCATACAACAGAGTACCACTGGATTTTTTAATGTTTCAGCTTCTTGAACTAAACGTAAGTCCATTCCTCCTTAGTTGGATCGCTGCAGCCCTCTTCCAACGGAAAGTAGTTTTTAGATGTGGCAGTTGGACTTCGGAACCAACAACAATATATCCTGGCCTACCACAGGGATCACCATTATCTCCGGTACTGTTCAACGCCTACACAGTGAGAATCACCAGTGAGCAGATCACTGGACCTGGCAGGACATTGTCATATGCCGATGATGTTTTAGTGTATCGTCAGGGTAAGGATAGAGAGGAGGTTGCTGGGGAACTACAAACCGAACTCAATCGCATAAGTACTTGGTGTGATGAAGCTGGGGCAATGGTTAACCTAACAAAGGCAACAGTGACTTGGTTCTCGTTGAATAATCATATTGTCAACAATCCAACACCAACTGTAATGCTGTGTTCAGAGACGGTGGAAAGAACGCAGGCAATGAATTACCTGGGGATACGGTTTGATCGAAGCCTTGCTTATAATGTGCACATAGACCAGGTGATAACAAAGGCCAAGCGGGGTTTGGCAGCGATGCGGGTGATGGCGGCAGCAAACTGTGAGCAGCGCCATCTATGTCTTCTGTACGAGGGGCTGGTCATGTCTGTTTTGGAGTATGCAATGGCAATCTTGACTCTCAGCCATAAGCAGATAGAAAGGATGGAAAGGATACAGAATGAAGCTATGCGCATTATTCTTGGATGTACAAGAGATACAGCATGCAGGGCGATGCGCTACCTTCTTGATTTTCCAACCATTGAAGAGAGAATACAAGTTTGCAGGGCACGCGCCTACCTCAGAATTAACGCAAACACACAACATCCACTGCATAGTGAAATTAGGAAGGTGAAGGGCAGCAGGTTAAAAAGAGGACGGTCGTGGATGGGTCAAGCCGAAGACATTCTTCAACAGGTGTGTTCACTTGAGGACTTAGAACCTGGCGAGGAGTGGGTGCAAGTGCCAACAGACTTCTGCACATCCTTTTCAGTTTGCATCCAATTAGATAGAAAATGCAGACAAGAAAATCCGGCTGCTGTTGAGGCTGAAGTACAAGCGTTGATTTTCGAGAATTCGCTAGACGGTGACGCGGTCATCTACACAGATGGGTCGGTCGTCCGACATGTGAGAAGCTCATGGGCCTTTACAGCTCGGGCCGGAGGGAGAATTGTGAAGGAGGACTCTGGTGCTTTCACTGAAACCACAAGTAGCCTGACCATGGAAGTCATGGCAGTAAGTAAAGAAATAACATGGCTCGAGACACAGACATTCACCAGGGCTTGTTTCCTTAGCGACTCAATGAACATGATCAAGAGGATAGAGGAGGGGTCGATCCGAAGAGAATGGTTGCTGCCTCTGAAGCGGTCTCGGCTGGCAAAGATTAGTTTCATCTTCGTGCCAGGGCATGCGGGAGTACAAGGAAATGAGCGGGCTGACAAGCTCGCAGGTGAGGCTACTGTGGAGGGCGGACGCGCCATGGACCAGGCTGACATTCTGAATGCTCTACGTGATGTGAGACTTTTGCGAGAACCAAGTGATGACTGTGAATCTACAACAATGGCCAGACTGCTAGAGCATCAAATTAAAAGAGGTGTGGCCAAACAAGAACACTACGCAGGAAGCCAAAGAAGATTGATAAACCAACACAGAACTGGCGTCGTTAGCCGCTACACGCTGCGGGATTTGCTGAGGAGGGGATCCGAGCACTTATGGACTGAATGGTTCGATGTGCAGCGAGGATGATCTGTCGACTAACTAACTAACTAACTAACTAAAACAAGTCTAGACATCCACATAAAACATGATTTGTGGGTCTACTTACTTTATAAAATGAATTTTAGAAGGACGAGACATACATAACTGTAAAGTATGAAGGGAAAAACTATGTCAAGTAATCGGTTCTTGTATTAAGACAATCTTGAAATGGTCTTCATTCCCTCCCTGGAAACCCTGAAATTCCCCCCGGGGGGGGGGGGGGGGGGGGGGGGGGGGGGGGGGGAAATTCCCCACCGGTTGAGAACCACTGTATTAGATTAACTGTTTCATTTCTCCAACTGAACCACTCTCAAACCTTGAGCAGAGATAACCATTGTGTGACTATGGGAGAGGAGGAGGAGGAGGGGGGGGGGGGCATACAAGAAGCAAAGAATAGTAACATTGTAACCTACCATGCATGTTGTAATAGACAAATACGGAGGGTTGGCATGGGAGAGGGGGGGCATACAGGAAGCAAAGAATAGTAACATTGTAACCTACCATGCATGTTGTAATAGACAAATACGGAGGGTTGGCATGGGAGAGGGGGGGCATACAGGAAGCAAAGAATAGTAACATTGTAACCTACCATGCATGTTGTAATAGACAAATACGGAGGGTTGGCATGGGAGAGGAGGGGCATACAGGAAGCAAAGAATAGTAACATTGTAACCTACCATGCATGTTGTAATAGACAACTACGGAGGGTTGGCATGGGAGAGAGGGGGAGGAAGCATACGGGAAGCAAAGAATAGTAACATTGTAACCTACCATGCATGTTGTAATAAACAACTACAGAGGGTTGGCATGGGAGAGAGGGGGAGGAAGCATACGGGAAGCAAAGAATAGTAACATTGTAACCTACCATGCATGTTGTAATAGACAACTACGGAGGGTTGGCATGGAAAAGGGGGGAGGGGGGGGCATACAGGAAGCAAAGAATAGTAACATTGTAACCTACCTCCCCTTTGAAGTGTCTCCACCTTGACGTGGTAGAGGGGCTTGTGTGTCCCAATAACCTTAAGAGCTGTGCTGACAGAAGCACAACTACATGTCGGACAGGCCTTGAGATAGGGACCAGACCAAGAGAGACACAACCTGCTACTCTGCAGGTAGACTGAGATAGACAGTCAAAGACCGAATCAGGTGCACAATGCCACTAATTCTTTGTCCGGACACATACTCTAAGGCTCCCAGCTGAGGGATATGAATGAACACCTCTAAGTCAGCATCTCCCGGATGTGAGAGCAGGGCCGATATTCGCCCACTGCAAAATGGAGGTGAGATGCTAAGCTTGGTACAGATACTTGTTCAAAGGCTCTCATCCGAGGGATAAGAGGGATCCCCGGATGAGAGAGCCTGGCCGTTACTCACTCTCGGCTGCATGGAGGTAATGTATTGAGCCGGCAACACATGTAGCCTACCTCATGAGCGTTACTAAAGGTGGAAAAGTGTCAAAATCACACGCAGTGGTTACGATGTAAGTCTACATCAGAGCTCACCGAGTGAGCCTAGTCAAAGGTGGAAGAACATCTCATTAACATGAAATGGAACGCTTGGCTAGCGAATCCATTACGTGGCAGTCCGAAGTGAAAGCTTGCAGAATGGATGTCACCTGCAAATTAAGGTTGAAAACGTCTCATTAACACGAAATGGAACGCTTGGCTAGCGAATTCATTACGTGGCAGTCTGAAGTGAAAGCTTGCAGAATGGATGTCACCTGCAAATTAAGGTTGAAAACGTCTCATTAACACGAAATGGAACGCTTGGCTAGCGAATTCATTACGTGGCAGTCTGAAGTGAAAGCTTGCAGGATGGAGGTCACCTGCAAATTAAGGTGGAAAACGTTTCATTAACACGAAATGGAACGCTTGGCTAGCAAATCCATTATGTGGAAGTCTGAAGGAAAAGCGTGCTGAGTGGATGTCGCCCACAAGCTGACCGTTCTTGTTTTGCGTGGGGAGTGGCCAGTGGCGAACGAAATGCCCAATACATGGAAGTGAGTAATAAAAGCAGCCAGAGCTTATGTGCCGGCTCGGCAAAAATGGAAACCTCCTTGGGTAGCGGGGAATGCCCATGGTCTGCCCCTGCCTTCCCTTGAGGGGTGACCGTGATGTCTGTGGCCGCTCTAACTTGACCAGCTGAGAAGTGGGTGACACCACAACAAAATGTCCCTCAAAACATCCAGGACGGTTAACCTGATCAAAAACATCCACCGAAGTCGGATGTGCAGGTCTAAGGGTGGCAAATTAAAACTGACACAGTGCAACACCGTCCGAGTGAAATGTCCCACGTGCCCGGAACAGCTCTTGACTATCTAGTTTTCCGAATGCCATTTGTGTCCGGAATAGCTCTGACTAGCTAATTTTTCGATTGTCCCTCATGCTCGGAACAGTTCTGACTATCTAGTCTTCCGAATGTCCGTTGTGCCCAGAACAGTTCTGACTATCTAGTCTTCCGAATGTCCGTTGTGCCCGGAACAGCTCTTGACTATCTAGTCTTATGAATGTCCGTTGTGCCCGGAAGAGTTCTGACTATCTAATCTTCCGAATGTCCGTTGTGCCTGGAACAGCTCTTGACTATCTAGTTTTCCGAATGTCCATTGTGCCGGGAACAGTTCTGACTATCTAGTCTTCCAAATGTCCGTTGTGCCCGGAACAGCTCTGGACTATCTAGTTTTCCGAATGTCCATTGTGCCGGGAACAGTTCTGACTATCTAGTCTTCCGAATGTCCGTTGTGCCCGGAACAGCTCTTGACTAGCTAGTTTTCCGAATGTCCATTGTGCCAGGAACAGTTCTGACTATCTAGTCTTCCGAATGTCCGTTGTGCCCAGAACAGCTCTTGACTAGCTAGTTTTCCGAATGTCCATTGTGCCCGGAACAGCTCTGACTATCTAGTTTTTCCGAATGTCCGTCGTGCCCGGAACAGCTCTTGACTAGCTAGTTTTCCGATTGTCCGCCGTGCCCGGAACAGCTCGAACTATTTTATTTTCCGTGCACAGCGACTAGCACATGTCCGAACCGAAAGCTCGCTGAGTGGATGCCGTCTGCAGTCCGACCGTCCCTGGTTTGTGCGGGGAGCGGCACGTAGTGAACAAAAGGCCCAATACATTGAAGTGAGGAATTAAAGCAGCCATGAGCAGGATGTGGCAATTCCCTCGACGAGCCCAGCACCAGGGCGCTATGTGTCTGCTCTGCAACTATGGAAGCCACCCTGGATGGCGGAGAATACCATGGACTGTCCCTGCCTTCCCTTGAGGGCTGATCGTGACGTATTCGACCGTTCTAACTTGACTAGCTGAAATGTAGACAGATCCACAAAAGTGAGAGTCCCCCAGGAATGCTAACCTGGTCAAAAATGCATGCTAAAGTTGGATGTGTTGGCCTAAGGGTTTCTGCCTAAGGGGCCTAACCAGACACACCGCAATCACATCTGAAAAAACACTCCGGATGAACGCAGCAGAAGAAATAGTTACCTGAAAGTAAAAGTCCAACACCTCACGTAGATTGGTGCCCTTGGGGAAGCACTGAAATGAGAAAATATGTGTATTCTGTTTTGTAAATGTTTCAATAGTATCTCACACAAAATGTCACACTGTATCTCCCACAATCAACCGTGAAGGTTTCGCCAATGTCATACACAGTCGCTGCTGACAGTGTCAAAGAGTCAGCCAGAGAAACAAGAGTGCAAACAGAATGAAACTATAACAGAATGAAACTATAACAGAATGAAACTATAACAGAATGAGACTATAACAGAATGAGACTATAACAGAATGAGACTATAACAGAATGAGACTATAACAGAATGAGACTATAACAGAATGAGACTATAACAGAATGAGACTATAACAGAATGAGACTATAACAGAATGAGACTATAACAGAATGAAAGTATAACAGAATGAAAGTATAACAGAATGAAAGTATAACAGAATGAGACTATAACAGAATGAGACTATAACAGAATGAGACTATAACAGAATGAGACTATAACAGAATGAGACTATAACAGAATGAGACTATAACAGAATGAGACTATAACAGAATGAGACTATAACAGAATGAGACTATAACAGAATGAGACTATAACAGAATGAGACTATAACAGAATGAGACTATAACAGAATGAGACTATAACAGAATGAGACTATAACAGAGTGAGACTATAACAGAGTGAGACTATAACAGAGTGAGACTATAACAGAGTGAGACTATAACAGAGTGAGACTATAACAGAGTGAGACTATAACAGAGTGAGACTATAACAGAGTGAGACTATAACAGAGTGAGACTATAACAGAGTGAGACTATAACAGAGTGAGACTATAACAGAGTGAGACTATAACAGAGTGAGACTATAACAGAGTGAGACTATAACAGAATGAGACTATAACAGAATGAGACTATAACAGAATGAGACTATAACAGAATGAGACTATAACAGAATGAGACTATAACAGAATGAGACTATAACAGAATGAGACTATAACAGAATGAGACTATAACAGAATGAGACTATAACAGAATGAGACTATAACAGAATGAGACTATAACAGAATGAGACTATAACAGAATGAGACTATAACAGAATGAGACTATAACAGAATGAGACTATAACAGAATGAGACTATAACAGAATGAGACTATAACAGAATGAGACTATAACAGAATGAGACTATAACAGAATGAGACTATAACAGAATGAGACTATAACAGAATGAGACTATAACAGAATGAGACTATAACAGAATGAGACTATAACAGAATGAGACTATAACAGAATGAGACTATAACAGAATGAGACTATAACAGAATGAGACTATAACAGAATGAGACTATAACAGAATGAGACTATAACAGAATGAGACTATAACAGAATGAGACTATAACAGAATGAGACTATAACAGAATGAGACTATAACAGAATGAGACTATAACAGAATGAGACTATAACAGAATGAGACTATAACAGAATGAGACTATAACAGAATGAGACTATAACAGAATGAGACTATAACAGAATGAGACTATAACAGAATGAGACTATAACAGAATGAGACTATAACAGAATGAGACTATAACAGAATGAGACTATAACAGAATGAGACTATAACAGAGTGAGACTATAACAGAATGAGACTATAACAGAGTGAGACTATAACAGAGTGAAACTATAACAGAGTGAAACTATAACAGAGTGAAACTATAACAGAGTGAAACTATAACAGAAGGAAACTATAACAGAGTGAAACTATAACAGAAGGAAACTATAACAGAAGGAAACTATAACAGAAGGAAACTATAACAGAAGGAAACTATAACAGAGTGAAACTATAACAGAGTGAAACTATAACAGAGTGAAACTATAACAGAGTGAAACTATAACAGAGTGAAACTATAACAGAAGGAAACTATAACAGAAGGAAACTATAACAGAAGGAAACTATAACAGAAGGAAACTATAACAGAAGGAAACTATAACAGAAGGAAACTATAACAGAAGGAGACTATAACAGAATGAGACTATAACAGAATGAGACTATAACAGAATGAGACTATAACAGAATGAGACTATAACAGAATGAGACTATAACAGAATGAAACTATAACAGAATGAAACTATAACAGAATGAGACTATAACAGAATGAGACTATAACAGAATGAGACTATAACAGAATGAGACTATAACAGAATGAGACTATAACAGAATGAGACTATAACAGAATGAGACTATAACAGAATGAGACTATAACAGAATGAGACTATAACAGAATGAGACTATAACAGAATGAGACTATAACAGAATGAGACTATAACAGAATGAGACTATAACAGAATGAGACTATAACAGAATGAGACTATAACAGAATGAGACTATAACAGAATGAGACTATAACAGAATGAGACTATAACAGAATGAGACTATAACAGAATGAGACTATAACAGAATGAGACTATAACAGAATGAGACTATAACAGAATGAGACTATAACAGAATGAGACTATAACAGAATGAGACTATAACAGAGTGAGACTATAACAGAGTGAGACTATAACAGAGTGAGACTATAACAGAGTGAGACTATAACAGAGTGAGACTATAACAGAGTGAGACTATAACAGAGTGAGACTATAACAGAGTGAGACTATAACAGAGTGAGACTATAACAGAGTGAGACTATAACAGAGTGAGACTATAACAGAGTGAGACTATAACAGAGTGAGACTATAACAGAGTGAGACTATAACAGAGTGAGACTATAACAGAGTGAGACTATAACAGAGTGAGACTATAACAGAGTGAGACTATAACAGAGTGAGACTATAACAGAGTGAGACTATAACAGAGTGAGACTATAACAGAGTGAGACTATAACAGAGTGAGACTATAACAGAGTGTGACTATAACAGAGTGAGACTATAACAGAGTGAGACTATAACAGAGTGAGACTATAACAGAGTGAGACTATAACAGAGTGAGACTATAACAGAATGAGACTATAACAGAATGAGACTATAACAGAATGAGACTATAACAGAATGAGACTATAACAGAATGAGACTATAACAGAATGAGACTATAACAGAATGAGACTATAACAGAATGAGACTATAACAGAATGAGACTATAACAGAATGAGACTATAACAGAATGAGACTATAACAGAATGAGACTATAACAGAATGAGACTATAACAGAATGAGACTATAACAGAATGAGACTATAACAGAATGAGACTATAACAGAATGAGACTATAACAGAATGAGACTATAACAGAATGAGACTATAACAGAATGAGACTATAACAGAATGAGACTATAACAGAATGAGACTATAACAGAATGAGACTATAACAGAATGAGACTATAACAGAATGAGACTATAACAGAATGAGACTATAACAGAATGAGACTATAACAGAATGAGACTATAACAGAATGAGACTATAACAGAATGAGACTATAACAGAATGAGACTATAACAGAATGAGACTATAACAGAATGAGACTATAACAGAATGAGACTATAACAGAATGAGACTATAACAGAATGAGACTATAACAGAATGAGACTATAACAGAATGAGACTATAACAGAATGAGACTATAACAGAATGAGACTATAACAGAATGAGACTATAACAGAATGAGACTATAACAGAATGAGACTATAACAGAATGAGACTATAACAGAATGAGACTATAACAGAATGAGACTATAACAGAATGAGACTATAACAGAATGAGACTATAACAGAGTGAGACTATAACAGAGTGAGACTATAACAGAGTGAGACTATAACAGAGTGAGACTATAACAGAGTGAGACTATAACAGAGTGAAACTATAACAGAGTGAAACTATAACAGAGTGAAACTATAACAGAGTGAAACTATAACAGAGTGAAACTATAACAGAGTGAAACTATAACAGAGTGAAACTATAACAGAAGGAAACTATAACAGAAGGAAACTATAACAGAAGGAAACTATAACAGAAGGAAACTATAACAGAAGGAAACTATAACAGAGTGAAACTATAACAGAGTGAAACTATAACAGAAGGAAACTATAACAGAAGGAAACTATAACAGAAGGAAACTATAACAGAAGGAAACTATAACAGAAGGAAACTATAACAGAAGGAAACTATAACAGAAGGAAACTATAACAGAAGGAAACTATAACAGAATGAGACTATAACAGAATGAGACTATAACAGAATGAGACTATAACAGAATGAGACTATAACAGAATGAGACTATAACAGAATGAGACTATAACAGAATGAGACTATAACAGAATGAGACTATAACAGAATGAGACTATAACAGAATGAAACTATAACAGAATGAAACTATAACAGAATGAAACTATAACAGAATGAAACTATAACAGAATGAGACTATAACAGAATGAGACTATAACAGAATGAGACTATAACAGAATGAGACTATAACAGAATGAGACTATAACAGAATGAGACTATAACAGAATGAGACTATAACAGAATGAGACTATAACAGAATGAGACTATAACAGAATGAGACTATAACAGAATGAGACTATAACAGAATGAGACTATAACAGAATGAGACTATAACAGAATGAGACTATAACAGAATGAGACTATAACAGAATGAGACTATAACAGAATGAGACTATAACAGAATGAGACTATAACAGAATGAGACTATAACAGAATGAGACTATAACAGAATGAGACTATAACAGAATGAGACTATAACAGAATGAGACTATAACAGAATGAGACTATAACAGAATGAGACTATAACAGAATGAGACTATAACAGAATGAGACTATAACAGAATGAGACTATAACAGAATGAGACTATAACAGAATGAGACTATAACAGAATGAGACTATAACAGAATGAGACTATAACAGAATGAGACTATAACAGAATGAGACTATAACAGAATGAGACTATAACAGAATGAGACTATAACAGAATGAGACTATAACAGAGTGAGACTATAACAGAGTGAGACTATAACAGAGTGAGACTATAACAGAGTGAGACTATAACAGAGTGAGACTATAACAGAGTGAGACTATAACAGAGTGAGACTATAACAGAGTGAGACTATAACAGAGTGAAACTATAACAGAGTGAAACTATAACAGAGTGAAACTATAACAGAGTGAAACTATAACAGAGTGAAACTATAACAGAGTGAAACTATAACAGAGTGAAACTATAACAGAAGGAAACTATAACAGAAGGAAACTATAACAGAAGGAAACTATAACAGAAGGAGACTATAACAGAATGAGACTATAACAGAATGAGACTATAACAGAATGAGACTATAACAGAATGAGACTATAACAGAATGAGACTATAACAGAATGAGACTATAACAGAATGAGACTATAACAGAATGAGACTATAACAGAATGAGACTATAACAGAATGAGACTATAACAGAATGAAACTATAACAGAATGAAACTATAACAGAATGAGACTATAACAGAATGAGACTATAACAGAATGAGACTATAACAGAATGAGACTATAACAGAATGAGACTATAACAGAATGAGACTATAACAGAATGAGACTATAACAGAATGAGACTATAACAGAATGAGACTATAACAGAATGAGACTATAACAGAATGAGACTATAACAGAATGAGACTATAACAGAATGAGACTATAACAGAATGAGACTATAACAGAATGAGACTATAACAGAATGAGACTATAACAGAATGAGACTATAACAGAATGAGACTATAACAGAATGAGACTATAACAGAATGAGACTATAACAGAATGAGACTATAACAGAATGAGACTATAACAGAATGAGACTATAACAGAATGAGACTATAACAGAATGAGACTATAACAGAATGAGACTATAACAGAATGAGACTATAACAGAATGAGACTATAACAGAATGAGACTATAACAGAATGAGACTATAACAGAATGAGACTATAACAGAATGAGACTATAACAGAATGAGACTATAACAGAATGAGACTATAACAGAATGAGACTATAACAGAATGAGACTATAACAGAATGAGACTATAACAGAATGAGACTATAACAGAATGAGACTATAACAGAATGAGACTATAACAGAGTGAGACTATAACAGAGTGAGACTATAACAGAGTGAGACTATAACAGAGTGAGACTATAACAGAGTGAGACTATAACAGAGTGAGACTATAACAGAGTGAGACTATAACAGAGTGAGACTATAACAGAGTGAAACTATAACAGAGTGAAACTATAACAGAGTGAAACTATAACAGAGTGAAACTATAACAGAGTGAAACTATAACAGAGTGAAACTATAACAGAGTGAAACTATAACAGAAGGAAACTATAACAGAAGGAGACTATAACAGAAGGAGACTATAACAGAATGAGACTATAACAGAATGAGACTATAACAGAATGAGACTATAACAGAATGAGACTATAACAGAATGAGACTATAACAGAATGAGACTATAACAGAATGAGACTATAACAGAATGAGACTATAACAGAATGAGACTATAACAGAATGAGACTATAACAGAATGAGACTATAACAGAATGAGACTATAACAGAATGAGACTATAACAGAATGAGACTATAACAGAATGAGACTATAACAGAATGAGACTATAACAGAATGAGACTATAACAGAATGAGACTATAACAGAATGAGACTATAACAGAATGAGAGTATAACAGAATGAGACTATAACAGAATGAGACTATAACAGAATGAGACTATAACAGAATGAGACTATAACAGAATGAGACTATAACAGAATGAGACTATAACAGAATGAGACTATAACAGAATGAGACTATAACAGAATGAGACTATAACAGAATGAGACTATAACAGAATGAGACTATAACAGAATGAGACTATAACAGAATGAGACTATAACAGAATGAGACTATAACAGAATGAGACTATAACAGAATGAGACTATAACAGAATGAGACTATAACAGAATGAGACTATAACAGAATGAGACTATAACAGAATGAGACTATAACAGAATGAGACTATAACAGAATGAGACTATAACAGAATGAGACTATAACAGAATGAGACTATAACAGAGTGAGACTATAACAGAGTGAGACTATAACAGAGTGAAACTATAACAGAGTGAAACTATAACAGAGTGAAACTATAACAGAGTGAAACTATAACAGAGTGAAACTATAACAGAGTGAAACTATAACAGAGTGAAACTATAACAGAAGGACACTATAACAGAAGGAAACTATAACAGAATGAGACTATAACAGAATGAGACTATAACAGAATGAGACTATAACAGAATGAGACTATAACAGAATGAGACTATAACAGAATGAGACTATAACAGAATGAGACTATAACAGAATGAGACTATAACAGAATGAGACTATAACAGAATGAGACTATAACAGAATGAGACTATAACAGAATGAGACTATAACAGAATGAGACTATAACAGAATGAGACTATAACAGAATGAGACTATAACAGAGTGAGACTATAACAGAGTGAGACTATAACAGAGTGAGACTATAACAGAGTGAGACTATAACAGAGTGAGACTATAACAGAGTGAGACTATAACAGAGTGAGACTATAACAGAGTGAGACTATAACAGAGTGAGACTATAACAGAGTGAGACTATAACAGAGTGAGACTATAACAGAGTGAGACTATAACAGAGTGAGACTATAACAGAGTGAGACTATAACAGAGTGAGACTATAACAGAGTGAGACTATAACAGAATGAGACTATAACAGAATGAGACTATAACAGAATGAGACTATAACAGAATGAGACTATAACAGAATGAGACTATAACAGAATGAGACTATAACAGAATGAGACTATAACAGAATGAGACTATAACAGAATGAGACTATAACAGAATGAGACTATAACAGAATGAGACTATAACAGAATGAGACTATAACAGAATGAGACTATAACAGAATGAGACTATAACAGAATGAGACTATAACAGAATGAGACTATAACAGAATGAGACTATAACAGAATGAGACTATAACAGAATGAGACTATAACAGAATGAGACTATAACAGAATGAGACTATAACAGAATGAGACTATAACAGAATGAGACTATAACAGAATGAGACTATAACAGAATGAGACTATAACAGAATGAGACTATAACAGAATGAGACTATAACAGAATGAGACTATAACAGAATGAGACTATAACAGAATGAGACTATAACAGAATGAGACTATAACAGAATGAGACTATAACAGAATGAGACTATAACAGAATGAGACTATAACAGAATGAGACTATAACAGAATGAGACTATAACAGAATGAGACTATAACAGAATGAGACTATAACAGAATGAGACTATAACAGAATGAGACTATAACAGAATGAGACTATAACAGAATGAGACTATAACAGAATGAGACTATAACAGAATGAGACTATAACAGAATGAGACTATAACAGAATGAGACTATAACAGAATGAGACTATAACAGAATGAGACTATAACAGAATGAGACTATAACAGAATGAGACTATAACAGAATGAGACTATAACAGAATGAGACTATAACAGAGTGAAGACTATAACAGAGTGAAACTATAACAGAGTGAAACTATAACAGAGTGAAACTATAACAGAGTGAAACTATAACAGAGTGAAACTATAACAGAGTGAAACTATAACAGAGTGAAACTATAACAGAGTGAAACTATAACAGAGTGAAACTATAACAGAGTGAAACTATAACAGAGTGAAACTATAACAGAGTGAAACTATAACAGAGTGAAACTATAACAGAAGGAAACTATAACAGAAGGAAACTATAACAGAAGGAAACTATAACAGAAGGAAACTATAAAAGAAGGAAACTATAACAGAAGGAAACTATAACAGAAGGAAACTATAACAGAATGAAACTATAACAGAATGAAACTATAACAGAATGAAACTATAACAGAATGAAACTATAACAGAATGAAACTATAACAGAATGAAACTATAACAGAATGAAACTATAACAGAATGAAACTATAACAGAATGAAACTATAACAGAATGAAACTATAACAGAATGAGACTATAACAGAATGAGACTATAACAGAATGAGACTATAACAGAATGAGACTATAACAGAATGAGACTATAACAGAATGAGACTATAACAGAATGAAACTATAACAGAATGAAACTATAACAGAATGAAACTATAACAGAATGAAACTATAACAGAATGAAACTATAACAGAATGAAACTATAACAGAATGAAACTATAACAGAATGAGACTGTAACAGAATGAGACTGTAACAGAATGAGACTATAACAGAATGAGACTATAACAGAATGAGACTATAACAGAATGAGACTATAACAGAATGAAACTATAACAGAATGAAACTATAACAGAATGAAACTATAACAGAATGAGACTATAACAGAATGAGACTATAACAGAATGAGACTATAACAGAATGAGACTATAACAGAATGAGACTATAACAGAATGAGACTATAACAGAATGAGACTATAACAGAATGAGACTATAACAGAATGAGACTATAACAGAATGAGACTATAACAGAATGAGACTATAACAGAATGAAACTATAACAGAATGAAACTATAACAGAATGAAAGTATAACAGAATGAGACTATAACAGAATGAGACTATAACAGAATGAGACTATAACAGAATGAGACTATAACAGAATGAGACTATAACAGAATGAGACTATAACAGAATGAGACTATAACAGAATGAAACTATAACAGAATGAAACTATAACAGAATGAAACTATAACAGAATGAAACTATAACAGAATGAAACTATAACAGAATGAAACTATAACAGAATGAAACTATAACAGAATGAGACTATAACAGAATGAGACTATAACAGAATGAGACTATAACAGAATGAGACTATAACAGAATGAGACTATAACAGAATGAGACTATAACAGAATGAGACTATAACAGAATGAGACTATAACAGAATGAGACTATAACAGAATGAGACTATAACAGAATGAGACTATAACAGAATGAAACTATAACAGAATGAAACTATAACAGAATGAAACTATAACAGAATGAAACTATAACAGAATGAAACTATAACAGAATGAAACTATAACAGAATGAAACTATAACAGAATGAAACTATAACAGAATGAAACTATAACAGAATGAAACTATAACAGAATGAAACTATAACAGAATGAAACTATAACAGAATGAAACTATAACAGAATGAAACTATAACAGAATGAAACTATAACAGAATGAAACTATAACAGAATGAGACTATAACAGAATGAGACTATAACAGAATGAGACTATAACAGAATGAGACTATAACAGAATGAGACTATAACAGAATGAAACTATAACAGAATGAGACTATAACAGAATGAGACTATAACAGAATGAGACTATAACAGAATGAGACTATAACAGAATGAGACTATAACAGAATGAGACTATAACAGAATGAGACTATAACAGAATGAAACTATAACAGAATGAAACTATAACAGAATGAAACTATAACAGAATGAAACTATAACAGAATGAAACTATAACAGAATGAGACTATAACAGAATGAGACTATAACAGAATGAGACTATAACAGAATGAAACTATAACAGAATGAAACTATAACAGAATGAGACTATAACAGAATGAGACTATAACAGAATGAAACTATAGCAGAATGAAACTATAACAGAATGAAACTATAACAGAATGAAACTATAACAGAATGAAACTATAACAGAATGAAACTATAACAGAATGAAACTATAACAGAATGAAACTATAACAGAATGAAACTATAACAGAATGAAACTATAACAGAATGAGACTATAACAGAATGAGACTATAACAGAATGAAACTATAACAGAATGAGACTATAACAGAATGAGACTATAACAGAATGAGACTATAACAGAATGAGACTATAACAGAATGAAACTATAACAGAATGAAACTATAACAGAATGAAACTATAACAGAATGAAACTATAACAGAATGAAACTATAACAGAATGAGACTATAACAGAATGAGACTATAACAGAATGAGACTATAACAGAATGAGACTATAACAGAATGAGACTATAACAGAATGAAACTATAACAGAATGAAACTATAACAGAATGAAACTATAACAGAATGAAACTATAACAGAATGAAACTATAACAGAATGAAACTATAACAGAATGAAACTATAACAGAATGAAACTATAACAGAATGAAACTATAACAGAATGAAACTATAACAGAATGAAACTATAACAGAATGAAACTATAACAGAATGAAACTATAACAGAATGAAACTATAACAGAATGAAACTATAACAGAATGAAACTATAACAGAATGAAACTATAACAGAATGAAACTATGCTGGTAATCCTGGGGAGCACAAGGTCACGCCGGCAGTGTGTATGCAATACATCCTAGCTTTTCGAAAACTGAGGGCAGGCTCAAGGTGTTGCAGACTAGTGTGTATGCAATACATCCTAGCTTTTCGAAAACTGAGGGCAGGCTCAAGGTGTTGCAGACTAAGTCATATTTCAGATCAGAGTGATAGCAGACAAGAAACGCCTTCTCCTGCATGAAATCCTGAATACAGTTAAGGGTCCCAGGTTTTTACACGGAAAATCATGGATGGCTCAGACAGGGAAAACAGTCAGAGAAGTGGAAAATCATTACATGGAGCTCATGCTGTCAGTATTGCTGGTCATTGACATGGATCATAATTGTTTGTTGCTGATCTACTATCATCATCATATAATTCTGTCCATCTTTCCATGATCTTTTCTTTGCCCATTAATACTTCACCTTCTTTTGTTTCTTCTAGTATAACAATGAGTAAATGTTTCATTAATATCTCATACAACATACAGTGAATGTTTCACCAATATCTGATATTATTGCTATACTAAACACACTGACTGTACTACACTATAGTCACACTGGGTTACTGCTACACTAGTCACACTGGGTTACTGCTACACTAGTCACACTGGGTTACTGCTACATAAGTCACGATGGGTTACTGCTACACTAGTCACACTGGGTTACTGCTACACTAGTCACACTGGGTTACTGCTACACTAGTCACACAGGGTTAATGCTACACTAGTCACTGAGTTACTGCTACACTAGTCACACTGGGTTACTGCTACACTAGTCACACTGGGTTACTGCTACACTAGTCACACAGGGTTACTGCTACACTAGTCACACTGGGTTACTGCTACACTAGTCACACTGGGTTACTGCTACACTAGTCACACTGGGTTACTGTTACACTAATCACACTGGGTTAATGCTACACTAGTCACACTGGGTTAATGCTACACTAGTCACACTGGGTTACTGCTACACTAGTCACACTGGGTTACTGCTACACTAGTCACACTGGGTTAATGCTACACTAGTCACACTGGGTTAATGCTACACTAGTCACACTGGGTTAATGCTACACTAGTCACACTGGGTTACTGCTACACTAGTCACACTGGGTTACTGCTACACTAGTCACACTGGGTTACTGCTACACTAGTCACACTGGGTTAATGCTACACTAGTCACACTGGGTTACTGCTACACTAGTCACACTGGGTTACTGCTACACTAGTCACACTGGGTTACTGCTACACTAGTCACACTGGGTTAATGCTACACTAGTCACACTGTGTTAATGCTACACTAGTCACACTGTGTTAATGCTACACTAGTCACACTGAGTACACTAGACATAGACTCACAAATACATTGATGCATGTGGAGTCCAATGAACAGATCTTAGACAGAATTGAAGATTAGTACTTAGCTGTGGTCGGGTAACAGTCTTTTTTTTTTCATTTACACTTTAGCAACTATGATGATTTTGAGATGAACACTGTGACGAAACGCGTTTATCTGTCTTGGGTTGTCAAGATCCCGCACTATTTTGGTGCGTCATCGGGGACTTTCCCAGCTAAAAATAGACTGAGGGAAGCCGATGGAGGACTTATTATCTAGAATCTTCTCGAAACACCGGAATTGGAGTAACCCGTGATGTTGGGTATCGCTCTAAATTCTCGTGCAGAGAGATCTAGAAACTCTAGGCGGGGAATGACGGTTTCCCGAGAAAGTGTATTTTCTCAAGAAGCACTCGCTTCTAGTGCACATTGAGTTGGCACGAAGCGGGAAATTGGCTAAACCAGTCTTTCACTTACTTTTGTTCGAAGAGAACAGACGCAGGCCTGATGTGAGCCATTTTTGTGTTGCGTCTCACCTCAACCAGGATTCGGCTGACAGTTATGGAAAGGAAGCTGAGAAGCCCTTGAACAGTTCGGAAGCTGACTGGAAGCTGAGTTCTCACCATTCAGGAGTTTGCCTGTTTCTTTGGTTCATCAGACCCTTTGGTCTTCTTTGACTTCTTCTTTGACTTACCTTGATCCGGATCTTTCGATCTCGGATCTGTTGAACTGGTGTCCCCAGTCTCGCCATAGACTTCAACGTATCTTTCGGCTAACTTGGTGACTATATCCAATCTCTCAGACCCATTCTCAGCTAAGAAGTTTTGCAAGGGTTTAGACATTTGCATTCGCATCTGATCTACAACCATCAACTCACGCAAACTTTCATACTCCTCATTAAATCCGGCCAAGGCCATCCATTTAAGAAGGTATGAGTTCAATCTCACACTGTATGCTGAAAACAGTTCACCAGGTTCTCGCTTCGCCGTCCGAAACTTCCTTCGGTATGAGTGCGCTGTGATCTCGAATCTCTTCAAGAGAGCCGCTTTCAATGCCGGGTAATCATTCTGTAACCCCGGTGGTAAGCGTGCATACACTTCATAACCTTCGGCACGGAGTCCCTGGGAGAGTTTCAAACACCATTTCTGTTTGTCTAGCCCCATTGCAATAGACATGGCTTCATACTTCTCTAAGTATTGGTCTATCCGTTCCTTCTCGGGTTCGAAAGGCGGTAAAGGCCATTTCATAGCCTGGTAGTCACGTCTACTGGTTGACTCTGAGCCAGGAGGTACACCTCCTCCCATAGCTCCATCAGTTACACCTGTAGCAGGCACTTGTGCCTCAAGTAGCTTCATTCGATACTCATGGTCACGTTTTTCTTTCTCGGCTTCCAACTCAAGCCGTTTCATTTCAGTATCAGCCGCTATCCTCTTTTCCTCAAGAGCCACTTTACTGGCTTCCAGTTCTCTTTCTGCTTTCCTCCTCTCTCTTTCCTCTTGGCGAAAATTTCTTTCCACCTCTTGGACATAGGATTTCAAAGCATCTCCTTCAAGACCAGACTTACGTCCAGTTTCCTGAACTTTGTCCAAGTCTAACTCTTGGGTAGACATGTTGACTATGATAGGTGGGTACTCAAGTATGTGTGGGTGAAGCAATACAATGAATCAATAATCAATAGTACTAACTAATCACCACAACACAAATGTCCGTCAGACAGTTAGGAGATAGGTAGAAGTAGAATCTTACGTAGACTGAAGTAGAGGATAAAGACAAAGTCCCTATCCCTATGTGAGAGGTCTACAACACACAAAGATCTTGGAATAATCCCGGACGAGCCCCCACTCTGTAACGGAGTGTAATCGTGTTCACCTTGGGTAGTGAGAGTGGACCACACCCGAGGTGTCTCTGGCACTCCCGTGTATTCTAGCCCCAGGGGTTGGACAAGCAGATACACATTTTTACTCTGTGGTTGATCTCATATTAGTTAATTACGTCTACAAGCCCCTCCAGATTCTAGACCCCCACTAACTACCTACACCTGTTGAACAATGAACACTTAGGCATCGTCCGAGACCACACTCAATCATTATACAAAGAGCAAGTCAACTTACATAAAGTTTATTCTACCCTTGAGAATATAGAACTGAAATGAACATCCTGATAGAAGAATCTATTTACACAAATAGAAGATAGAGTAGAGACAGAATTAGAGATGTAGGTGTCTTCATCGAGTTGAGAAGTAGAGTGGATGCAGATGTCCCGTCCAGTCGGTCCGCCACTCACCCGGCTTCCTTCCAGTGAGATGACTAGAACCTTGGAGACCACTCCGTCTCCCGAACGTGGATCCCCACCAATAGAGTCACAGCTGGACTACACTTCACTGGACCAACTGCATCTATATCACTCCCACGGAGTCACTGTTAATACAGTTCTCGAACACTACCGGGTTGGAGACAATCCTCCTGGACTTGGCTCCAAGTATTGGTTACTTCGATGAACTAAATAGTCACTGACCAATCGAATGGTCTGTCACTCATAGCACAGTCCCACTGCAGAACCGATATGGCATAGACCAATTCAATGGTCCCTTCATCACATCACCGGAACATGAATGAACAAATGTCACTGACCAATTCAATGGTCCCTTCATCACATCACCGGAACATGAATGAACAAATGTCACTGACCAATTCAATGGTCTCTTACAGTCACACTGTTGGTAGAATCAGATATGGCTACTGAAAAATGTTACTGAGTCCTACTCGAACACAGTTTATATCTTCATACTGAGACAGTACATTAATAGAATCAGACATCTATTTCACGGAAACAATTCAGGTTGGACTATAATCCATAGTCCCTTCCACCGGTTTACACCTGCCCCAAGTCAATAACTGGTGTAGTTCTTCTCAAGACCTGCCCCTAGAGCTGTCCAAAGAACCATTCAAGTGTCTGAAGATCAGTTACTTCTGCGTTTAGGCAGAACCCCCGTCATAATAGACGGACCGGTGTTTCCTTTCGTTGAGCATGATTACTCACAATGCTGAAATGTTCCTGGCAAAAACAGAGTATCTTCTATTATTTGACAACGATCACAAACCATCACTTCCCACACGTGCACCTTCAGGGCAGTTGTATGTCTTGAAGCAAACTTCACGCATGGTGAATCACATTGGGTACATGGTGTGGTTGAGTCTGGCGTGATAAGTAAAGAACTGAACCCTTCGCTCTGTCACACGAAGTGGTTTCCTGCCAACAACAATTATAGTTGACTGGTTCCTCAACAGGCAAACTCCTGAAAAGGAAGAGCGACCGGTGAGAGTATACTGGCCCAAACATTAGTCCACATGCATCCTACCAATAACTACTCAACTCTCAGTCATGCTAGTTAGTTATTCATATAACCAAAGCATTATCTCTATATGGAGAGTAGCAAAGCATGGGTTCACAAATGTCAGCTGGCCTCACAGAACAGCCCGTCAAACAGAGCAAGAAATCAGAATGACGAGTCTGATCATCGGTCTCACCTATCCCTAATCATCTACCAGTCGTCGCTAACGTCAGTAGGGATACAAGGCTGTTATTGTACTAATTCAATCGAACTAAACAAATAGGTAACGAGTCCCTAGACTCGTTCCTAACATCATCAATGTACATTAAGAAACATAATCTTGATCAATATACCATCCCTCGGGATATAGGAATAGTACATGATCACATCCAATATGTACACAAGCCTGTTTGCTGGTGGGACCACCTGCCCACGCCACAGCAAACTCTTCTTATCAGACTCTGCCTTAGAGTCAAGAAGCCTTCTTGAGAATACAAGTTCCCCACATGTTCCAAGGGTACTGTTCCAGTTCTGTCCTCCCAAGTGGTTTAGCCTTGGCATGGACTGAACTTCATCGTTGGTTTGGTCTACCAACACATACTTTCATAACTTGCTTTCACATCCCCCATATTCTATATTTCCCCAGTCTCATACAGCCTCCTTGCATCCTTCCATACTTCCAGCACCTTAGCATTCACTCGCACTAGCGCCAGTATGAAAGAAACAGGATAGCTCAGACAAGATTTCAGAACGCATATTTATATCGCGACGGCACGCAGTGTTATCTCGCGTCGATCTATTCGGCGTTCGGACTTACCCCAGGAAGTATCACATGCCATGATCTAATATATATACACAATGTCACATCATATATATATATATAGATATAGCACCAAAGCCACTTACCTTTCCACAGAAATCCGCTGTTCCACACAATGAATTCCCTATTAAGTTATTACACAATAGTTACATCATTCCTGGTGGCACAGAACGAAGTTCTTCCTGTACTTTAGTAACTAAGCACAATTTTGTCTGAATCTCCACCTACCAACTTACCTGGTTTTCTAACCGTTCTTCTGGCTTCAGCAACTGACTGACATAATCTAAGTTTCCATCCGGCACAAGTAACTATGTTTTATTCTAACACAGCCACCTAATAGATGCAACGATTGGCAATATATAGTACATATATTTGGAACCCAAATCGCCCACATCACATTACGGCGTTCCTAACAGCTGATTCGCGAGCACACGGTAAACAAACCCACGATTCACCGTCAACTACGTTATCGATTGGTTTGCTAATTAGTATGCAAGGGCATCCGCATAGGTAATGAGGTTAGAACAATGGCGTGTGGAACACACGTACAAAGTTAAATGATTTAACCAAATATCTACCTGAATGGTGAGAACTCAGCTTCCAGTCAGCTTCCGAACTGTTCAAGGGCTTCTCAGCTTCCTTTCCATAACAGTCAGCCGAATCCTGGTTGAGGTGAGACGCAACACAAAAGTGTACAGAGTGGGGGCCCGTCCGGGATTATTCCAATATCTTTGTGTGTTGTAGACCTCTCACATAGGGATAGGGACTTGGTCTTTATCCTCTACTTCAGTCTACATAAGATTCTACTACTTCTACCTATCTCCTAACTGTCTGACGGACATTTGTGTTGTGGTGATTAGTTAGTACTATTGATTATTGATTCATTGTATTGCTTCACCCACACATACTTGAGTACCCACCTATCATAGTCAACATGTCTACCCAAGAGTTAGACTTGGACAAAGTTCAGGAAACTGGACGTAAGTCTGGTCTTGAAGGAGATGCTTTGAAATCCTATGTCCAAGAGGTGGAAAGAAATTTTCGCCAAGAGGAAAGAGAGAGGAGGAGAGCAGAAAGAGAACTGGAAGCCAGTAAAGTGGCTCTTGAGGAAAAGAGGATAGCGGCTGATACTGAAATGAAACGGCTTGAGTTGGAAGCCGAGAAAGAAAAACGTGACCATGAGTATCGAATGAAGCTACTTGAGGCACCAGTGCCTGCTACAGGTGTAACTGATGGAGCTATGGGAGGAGGTGTACCTCCTGGCTCAGAGTCAACCAGTAGACGTGACTACCAGGCTATGAAATGGCCTTTACAGCCGTTCGAACCCGAGAAGGAACGGATAGACCAATACTTAGAGAAGTATGAAGCCATGTCTATTGCAATGGGTCTAGACAAACAGAAATGGTGTTTAAAACTCTCCCAGGGACTCCGTGCCGAAGGTTATGAAGTGTATGCATGCTTACCACCGGGTTTACAGAATGATTACCCGGCATTGAAAGCGGCTCTCTTGAAGAGATTCGAGATCACAGCGCACTCATACCGAAGGAAGTTTCGGACAGCGAAGCGAGAACCTGGTGAACTGTTTTCAGCATACAGTGTGAGATTGAACTCATACCTTCTTAAATGGATGGCCTTGGCCGGATTTAATGAGGAGTATGAAAGTTTGCATGAGTTGATGGTTGTAGATCAGATGCGAATGCAAATGTCTAAACCCTTGCGAAACTTCTTAGGTGAGAATGGGGCTGAGAGATTAGATATAGTCACCAAGTTAGCTGAAAGATACGTTGAAGTCTATGGCGAGACTGGGGACACCAGTCCAACAGATCCGAGATCGAAAGATCCGGATCAAGGTAAGTCAAAGAAGAAGTCAAAGAAGACCAAAGGTTCTGATGAACCAGGTAAACAGGTAAACTCTTTAGAGAAGATCTCTAACGTCAACCAAGGTAAGAATAGCCCACCTAGTTCTCCAAAGAGGAAGTGGAGTGAACGATGGTGCAAATTCTGCAAGTCCAGCACTCACAATACGAGTGAGTGTAGGAGTAAGCCCAAGGACTTTCACTTTGCTTGTCTTGCAGAGGTTAGGGATAGATCTTGCAGGAAAGTGAAGTCGGTTGATGGGAATGGAGAAACTAGACGACCTCCAGTGGTTGAGAGAGTAGAAGTGAATGGGCGACAGGTGTTGTGCCTCTACGACACGGGATTGCAATTTTCAGCTGTAATTGCATCCCACCTGACAGGCCCAGAGCAACTCACCGGGGAGATGACGGAGATACAGCCAGCCAGTAGGAGTGCTGTGGCATTACGTTGCCCGATTGCCAATGTGGAGATTCGGAGCAAGTACGTTACTGGACGCATTCAGGCGGCAGTCGTACTGGATCCTCTCTATCCCCTAATTCTTGGCCGGAAGTACGTGTTTCTGGGCGAACCAGAACACCCTAGCATCCATAAGTCTAGGCAGGTCAGAGATACAGAGGAAGAGGGTCTCGAAAAGGTAAGTCTCCGAAATACTCACCCGGATAGAATGAGTAATGCTTGGAGCAAGGATGCGACAGAGTGTCCTTGTTCGGAACGGTTGCCCAACAATGAAAACCCGTTAACTCAGGGTAAGTTCAACTCTGATAACCAGTCACCGTTAATTCAGACTGGAACAGAGAAAAGGCAGAGGGAACGTAAGTTGGTTCCTGAGAGCGTCAGAGCTAATCTGCTGCGAACGGTACATGTCAGGTCCCCAACCGGACATCTGACTGTAGGGACAACCAGTAAATGTCTATCCCGGTACTATTGGTGGCCGGGAATGACAGGCGACGTGCGCAGGTATATTAGGTCTTGTCCGGAGTGCCGTAAATGCACACTTGAGAAACGGACGAAGACGAAGATATCCTTAGAGGTTGGAGACCGAGTTCTAGTACTCCTCCCAATCGAGGGGAACGAATTCGAAATCGGGTGGCAGGGCCCATTCCTAGTGGATAAAGTGGGGCTCCACAAGCACTATGGAGTGGTGATCCTGGGAAAGTCTACTACTTTCCATTCCAGTCTCCTCATGCGCTATGAGGGGAAGCCCGATGATAAGTCCACCAGCCCAAGGGCGCAGAGATTCGCTGAAAGAACGGTTCGGGGTTCAGGTCAGGTAGCGGAAAGCCTGTCACACCATAGGCAGACCTATATGTATGTGCAGGTACCTTCTTCGGTTCAGCCCGGTGCTCGGGGGAACATGACCGGCCAAAGGAACAACCGCAGTGCTAGCTACACTGAGAACCGTGGTCGGAAGAGGTGGGTTGTGTCGGAACGGACACAGACCCTTGGTCCCTCAATCCGACCGACTGCAGTCCAGCTGGGTCCTCGAAAGGGGAAGCTGGAGTTGCAGAAGTCCAGTAAACTCTGGCAGGAACGATCGTTAAATCAGGTCGAGACGGGAGCTCTGGTCCGCAGGACACTGCGAGATGCCCGATCGCAGTAGCGGAGTAGGCGTTGATCACCCGTGATACTGAATAGCTTGTCACCCCACCGAATGTGGTAAAAGTATTCTATACAATATTGACGGGTTAGACTTCCTCACCCGCCATCCGGTCTCTTAGAAAGAAGAACGAACGACATAGACAGCTTCTGCGTAGAAGTGGAACGACGGGGTCGATCCTCTTAAAGTGGGGGCCTATGTGACGAAACGCGTTTATCTGTCTTGGGTCGTCAAGATCCTGCACTATTTTGGCGCGTCATCGGGGACTTTCCCAGCTAAAAATAGACTGAGGGAAGCCGATGGAGGACTTATTATCTAGAATCTTCTCGAAACACCGGAATTCGAGTAACCCGTGATGTTGGGTATCGCTCTAAATTCTCGTGCAGAGAGATCTAGAAACTCTAGGCGGGGAATGACGGTTTCCCGAGAAAGTATCTTTTCTCAAGAAGCACTCGCTTCTAGTGCGCATTGAGTTGGCACGAAGCGGGAAATTGGCTAAACCAGTCATTCACTTACTTTTGTTCGAAGAGAACAGACGCAGGCCTGATGTGAGCCATTTTTGTGTTGCGTCTCACCTCAACCATGATTCGGCTGACTGTTATGGAAAGGAAGCTGAGAAGCCCTTGAACAGTTCGGAAGCTGACTGGAAGCTGAGTTCTCACCATTCAGGTAGATATTTGTTTAAATCATTTAACTTTGTACGTGTGTTCCACACGCCATTGTTCTAACCTCATTACCTATGCGGATGCCCTTGCATACTAATTAGCAAACCGATCGATAACGTAGTTGACGGTGAATCGTGGGTTTGTTTACCGTGTGCTCGCGAATCAGCTGTTAGGAACGCCGTAATGTGATGTGGGCGATTTGGGTTCCAAATATATGTACCATATATTGCCAATCGTTGCATATATTAGGTTGCTGTGTTAGAATAAAACATAGTTACTTGTGCCGGATGGAAACTTAGATTATGTCAGTCAGTTGCTGAAGCCAGAAGAACGGTTAGAAAACCAGGTAAGTTGGTAGGTGGAGATTCAGACAAAATTGTGCTTAGTTACTAAGTTAAAGGAAGAACTTAGTTCTGTGCCACCAGGAATGATGTAACTATTGTGTAATAACTTAATAGGGAATTCATTGTGGGGAACAGCGGATTTCTGTGGAAAGGTAAGTGGCTTTGGTGCTATATCTATATATATATGATGTGACATTGTGTATATATATTAGGTCATGGCATGTGATACTTCCTGGGGTAATTCCGAACGCCGAATAGCTCGACGCGTGATAACACTGCGTGCCGTCGCGATATAAATATGCGTTCTGAAATCTTGTCTGAGCTATCCTGTTTCCTTCATACTGGCGCTAGTGCGAGTGAATGCTAAGGTGCTGGAAGTATGGAAGGATGCAAGGAGGCTGTATGAGACTGGGGAAATATAGGATATGGGGGATGTGAAAGCAAGTTATGAAAGTATGTGCTGGTAGACCAAACCAACGATGAAGTTCAGTCCAGGCCAAGGCTAAACCACTTGGGAGGACAGAACTGGAACAGTACCCTTGGAACATGTGGGGAACATGTATTCTCAAGAAGGCTTCTTGACTCTAAGGAAGAGTCTGATAAGAAGAGTTTGCTGTGGCGTGGGCAGGTGGTCCCACCAGCAAACAGGCTTGTGTACATATTGGATGTGATCATGTACTATTCCTATATCCCGAGGGATGGTATATTGATCAAGATTATGTTTCTTAATGTACATTGATGATGTTAGGAACGAGTCTAGGGACTCTTTACCTAGGTGTTTAGTTTGATTAAATTAGAACTATAATAACAGCCTTGTATCACTACTGACGTTAGCAACGACTGGTAGATGATTAGGGATAGGTGAGACCAACGATCAGACTCGTCATTCTGATTTCTTGCTCTGTTTGACGGGCTGTTCTGTGAGGCCAGCTGACATTTGTGAACCCATGCTTTGCTACTCTCCATATAGAGATAATGCTTTGGTTATATGAATAACTAACTAGCATGACTGAGAGTTGAGTAGTTATTGGTAGGATGCATGTGGACTAATGTTTGGGCCAGTATACTCTCACCGGTCGCTCTTCCTTTTCAGGAGTTTGCCTGTTGAGGAACCAGTCAACTATAATTGTTGTTGGCCGGAAACCACTTCGTGTGACAGAGCGAAGGGTTCAGTTCTTTACTTATCACGCCAGACTCAACCACACCAGGTACCCAATGTGATTCACCATGCGTGAAGTTTGCTTCAAGACATACAACTGCCCTGAAGGTGCACGTGTGGGAAGTGATGGTTTGTGATCGTTTTCCAATAATAGAAGATACTCTGTTTTTGCCAGGAACATTTCAGCATTTTGAGTAATCATGCTCAACGAAAGGAAACACCGGTCCGTCTATTATGACGGGGGTTCTGCCTAAACGCAGAAGTAACTGATCTTCAGACACTTGAATGGTTCTTTGGACAGCTCTAGGGGCAGGTCTTGAGAAGAACTACACCAGTTATTGACTTTTGGCAAGTGTGATCCGGTGGAAGGGACTATGGATTATAGTCCAACCTGAATTGTTTCCGTGAAATAGATGTCTGATTCTATTAATGTACTGTCTCAGTATGAAGATATAAACTGTGTTCGAGTAGGACTCAGTAACATTTTTCAGTAGCCATATCTGATTCTACCAGCAGGGTGACTGTAAGAGACCATTGAATTGGTCAGTGACATTTGTTCATTCATGTTCCGGTGATGTGATGAAGGGACCATTGAATTGGTCAGTGACATTTGTTCATTCATGTTCCGGTGAGGTGATGAAGGGACCATTGAATTGGTCAATGCCATATCGGTTCTGCAGTGGGACTGTGCTAGGAGTGACAGACCATTCGATTGGTCAGTGACTAGTTAAGTTCATCGCAGTAACGAATACTTGGAGCCAAGTCCAGGAGGATTGTCTTCAACTCGGTAGTGTTCGAGAACTGTATTACCAGTGACTCCGTGGGAGTGATATAGATGCAGTTGGTCCAGTGAAGTGTGGTCCAGCAGTGACTCTATTGTGGTGGATCCACGTTCGGGAGACGGAGTGGTCTCCAAGGTTCTAGTCATCTCACTGGAAGGAAGCCGGGTGAGTGGCGGACCGACTGGACGGGACATCTGCATCCACTCTACTTCTCAACTCGATGAAGACACCTACATCTCTGAGTCTGTCTCTACTCTATCTTCTATTTGTGTAAATAGATTCTCCTATCAGGATGTTCATTTCAGTTCTATATTCTCAAGGGTAGAATAAACTTTATGTAAGTTGACTTGCTCTTTGTATAATGATTGAGTGTGGTCTCGGACGATGCCTAAGTGTTCATTGTTCAACAGGTGTAGGTAGTTAGTGGGGGTCTAGAATCTGGAGGGGCTTGTAGACGTACTTAACTAATATGAGATCAACCACAGAGTAAAAATGTGTATCTGCTCGTCCAACCCCTGGGGCTAGAATACACGGGAGTGCCAGGGACACCTCGGGTGTGGTTCACTCTCACTACCCAAGGTGAACTCGATACACTCCGTTACAGATTTTGATGATTTTGAGATGAACACTGCCTCTAATGCTTGAAAGTATGGTTTTGTCCACTTGCCTGTAGACTGTTGTCAGTGATGTGTGTTATGATTTTGTCCACTTGCCTATAGACTGTTGTCAGTGATGTGTGTTATGGCTTTGTCCACTTGCCTGTAGACTGTTGTCAGTGATGCATGAAAGTATGGTTTTGTCCACTTACCTGTAGACTGTTGTCAGTGATGCATGAAAGTATGGTTTTGTCCACTTGCCTGTAGACTGTTGTCGGTGATGCATGAAAGTATGGTTTTGTCCGCTTGCCCGTAGACTGTTGTCAGTGATGTGTGTTATGGTTTTGTCCACTTGCCTGTAGACTGTTGTCAGTGATGCATGAAAGTATGGTTTTGTCCACTTGCCTGTAGACTGTTGTCAGTGATGCATGAAAGTATGGTTTTGTCCACTTACCTGTAGACTATTGTCAGTGATGTGTGTTATGGTTTTGTCCACTTCCCTGTAGACTGTTGTCAGTGATGAGTGTTATGGTTTTGTCCACTTGCCTGTAGACTGTTACCAGTGATGCATGAAAGTATGGTTTTGTCCACTTGCCTGTAGACTGTTGTCAGTGATGTGTGTTATGGTTTTGTCCACTTACCTGTAGACTGTTGTCAGTGATGCATGATAGTATGGTTTTGTCCACTTACCTGTAGACTGTTGTCAGTGATGTGTGTTATGGCTTTGTCCACTTACCTGTAGACGGTTGTCAGTGATGCATGATAGTACACTTGCCTGTAGACTGTTACCAGTTATGCATGAAAGTATGGTTTTGTCCACTTGCCTGTAGACTGTTGTCAGTGATGTGTGTTATGGTTTTGTCCACTTACCTGTAGACTGTTGTCAGTGATGTGTGTTATGGTTTTGTCCACTTACTTGTAGACTGTTGTCAGTGATGTGTGTTATGGCTTTGTCCACTTACCTGTAGATGGTTGTCAGTGATGCATGATAGTACACTTGCCTGTAGACTGTTACCAGTTATGCATGAAAGTATGGTTTTGTCCACTTGCCTGTAGACTTGTCAGTGATGTGTGTTATGGTTTTGTCCACTTACTTGTAGACTGTTGTCAGTGATGTGTGTTATGGTTTTGTCCACTTACCTGTAGACTGTTGTCAGTGATGTGTGTTATGGCTTTGTCCACTTACCTGTAGACTGTTGTCAGTGATGTGTGTTATGGTTTTGTCCACTTACCTGTAGACTGTTGTCAGTGATGTGTGTTATGGCTTTGTCCACTTACCTGTAGACTGTTGTCAGTGATGCATGAAAGTATGGTTTTGTCCACTTGCCTGTAGACTGTTGTCAGTGATGTGTGTTATGGTTTTGTCCACTTATTTGTAGACTGTTGTCAGTGATGTGTGTTATGGCTTTGTCCACTTACCTGTAGACGGTTGTCAGTGATGCATGATAGTACACTTGCCTGTAGACTGTTACCAGTTATGCATGAAAGTATGGTTTTGTCCACTTGCCTGTAGACTGTTGTCAGTGATGTGTGTTATGGTTTTGTCCACTTACCTGTAGACTGTTGTCAGTGATGTGTGTTATGGTTTTGTCCACTTACTTGTAGACTGTTGTCAGTGATGTGTGTTATGGCTTTGTCCACTTACCTGTAGATGGTTGTCAGTGATGCATGATAGTACACTTGCCTGTAGACTGTTACCAGTTATGCATGAAAGTATGGTTTTGTCCACTTGCCTGTAGACTTGTCAGTGATGTGTGTTATGGTTTTGTCCACTTACTTGTAGACTGTTGTCAGTGATGTGTGTTATGGTTTTGTCCACTTACCTGTAGACTGTTGTCAGTGATGTGTGTTATGGCTTTGTCCACTTACCTGTAGACTGTTGTCAGTGATGTGTGTTATGGTTTTGTCCACTTACCTGTAGACTGTTGTCAGTGATGTGTGTTATGGCTTTGTCCACTTACCTGTAGACTGTTTTCAGTGATGCATGAAAGTATGGTTTTGTCCACTTGCCTGTAGACTGTTGTCAGTGATGTGTGTTATGGTTTTGTCCACTTACTTGTAGACTGTTGTCAGTGATGTGTGTTATGGTTTTGTCCACTTACTTGTAGACTGTTGTCAGTGATGTGTGTTATGGCTTTGTCCACTTACCTGTAGACTGTTGTCAGTGATGTGTGATATGGCTTTGTCCACTTACCTATAGACTGTTGTCAGTGATGTGTGTTATGGCTTTGTCCACTTACCTGTAGACTGTTACCAGTGTTGCATGAAAGTATGATTTTGTCCACTTGCCTGTAGACTGTTGTCAGTGATGCATGAAAGTATGATTTTGTCCACTTGCCTGTAAACTGTTATCAGTGATGCATAAAAGTATGGTTTTGTCCATTTGCCTGTAGCAGGCTGTTCTAAGGAACAATGCCACTGATGGTTGAAACTATGGTTTACCAACAGGCTGTTCTCACAGTTCTCCCCTCGGCAACAGATATTGACACTCTCTTGCTGTGGGAGTAGCATCAAGCTATGTGCCCACATCACCATGAACAGTGATTAATGGATCACTACAGCCAGATTGCTAAGTTGTAGCCTGGTGTTTTTTCTTTAGTATGCACAATACAATCTGGCAGAAATAGCTGCTAGACAATGCGCCATGCGGTATAGAGTTAATGAGAGGATCAACTGCCTGCATGTTACACTCAAACATACATAGCATGAGTTAATTAGAAGATCAACTGCCTGCATGTTACACTCAAACATACATAGCATGAGTTAATGAGAGGATCAACTGCCTGCATGTTACACTCAAACATACATTAGCATGAGTTAATGAGAGGATCAACTGCCTGCATGTTACACTCAAACATACATAGCATGAGTTAATGAGAGGATCAACTGCCTGCATGATACATTCAAACATACATTAGCATGAGTTAATGAGAGGATCAACTGCCTGCATGTTACACTCAAACATACATAGCATGAGTTAATGAGAGGATCAACTGCCTGCATGTTACACTCAAACATACATAGCATGAGTTAATGAGAGGATCAACTGCCTGCATGTTACACTCAAACATACATTATCATGAGTTAATGAGAGGATCAACTGCCTGCATGTTACACTCAAACATACATTAGCATGAGTTAATGAAAGGATCAACTGCCTGCATGTTACACTCAAACATACATAGCATGAGTTAATGAGAGGATCAACTGCCTGCATGTTACACTCAAACACACATTAGCATGAGTTAATGAAAGGATCAACTGCCTGCATGTATACACTCAAACATACATAGCATGAATATTCAACTTGAGTACACCTACCTGTTTCTCTTTCATGTAATAGCCTAATGCAAAGTTTCTGTCTGCTGTCTGCCGCTCTGACAAAAACCTGTACAATAAAGATATGAACATATGACACTGGGGCAATAATCTAGATAATAAGAATATACAACCATAGAACACAGGCACAACAATCTGGACAATAAGAATATATTCCACAGCTTCGCAAAATCCAGTGCAAACATGGCTTACTGCTGACTTGTTCAACCGAACCAGGAAGATTTGCATCCAGGACACACTGACAGAGGAATTTTAAACTCTAAAGAAATATCTTACAACTTAATGGGTACTCTGCTGGATTTAAAAAGCATCACAGCCAACAACCGAAACCAAATCCAACGTAACATCAGTCCCCAAACTTAAAGTATTAATCCAACTAACCTTTTGAGGGAATGATGTAATGCACATGTGTCAAACTCAAGGCCCGCGGGCCATATCCAGACCGCCGTACAATCATATCAGGCCCGAGGGGCCTCAACCGACGTACAAATATGCTCGATCCAAGAGAGAATTTTAGGCAAAAATATTTTTATGGTCACGATATAAAGTGCAAATAAAATTCCCTAATTAGCAGCCTTCCGAATGATTGGATACCTGAGAGCGTTCTCACTTCGATCAGAATAAGCGAAAATAAAAGTTGTGTGGTGAGTTAGTGTTCGTAGTTATAATTACCTAGCAACGTTCAGATGTTTATTTTGGATTGGCGCATAAAAATGAAAGTAGTGTAATGCCCAGATATTACATCACCGTTTCCCACTACAGCTAACCTGATATCAATCAAGCGTCTGTCAGTTGATACACAATCTTTTAAAATCAAAGCTAGCCTTTAAAATGGCCAAGAGAAAAGTTGATTCTGAAAACAGAACCTTTCAAATCAGCTGGGAGGCTGAATATATGTTTACTGATATTGGCGGTAAACCTGTGTGTCTAATTTGTGGAGATAATGTGGCTGTGATCAAAGAATATAATCTGAGACGGCATTATGAGACTAAACATCAAGACCAGTTTTAAACAGCCTGGATGCAGAGCAGAAGCTACAGAAGGTAGAAGAATTGCAGAGGCATCTAACATCACAGCAGATGTTTTTCACCAAAGCAAAATCACAAACTGATGCTGCAGTCAAAGCAAGTTTTATTGTGTCAGAGAAGATCGCAAAATCAGGCCGACCATTTACAGAAGGAGAGTTTCTGAAGTGCTGTATGATGAAAGTGTGTGATGTCTTGTGTTCAGACAAAAAGCAGATGTTTGGAAATTTAAGCCTTAGCAGAAATACGGTTGTTGATCGGGTTTGTGAGATGGCCACTGATGTGAAAACACAGCTGATCGAAAAAAGCAAAGACTATGATGCATTCTCCCTTGCTGTCAATTAAAGTAATGACACAACTGACACTGCACAGCTCGCCATCTTCATCTGTGGAGTGGACTCCAGTTTGAATTTTACAGAAGAAATATTGGACATGAAATCCATGCATGGGACAATGACAGGAAAAGACATTTTTGACAACGTATGTCAAAGTTTAACCACATGAACCTGCCTTGGGGCAAACTTATTGGACTGATAACAGATGGAGCACCGGCGATGTGTGGCGAAAAAAGTGGACTAGTTGGAAGGATGCGGTTAAAGATGCAGGAGAACTGTACTGGTGAATTGATAGCATATCACTACATCATACACCAAGGATCGCTGTGTGGTAAAGTCCTCAACATGGTAGATGTAATGAGCATTGTAACACAAACCGTAAACTTTATCAGAGCCAAAGGTTTAAATCACTGCCAATTTCAGTCTTTTTTGCAGGAAATAGAATCTGCGTTCGGCAACATGCCTTATCATACAGAGGTGCGGTCGTTAAGTCGGGGAAAAGTTCTCAGTATAATTTTCCAGCTGATCGAGGAAATCTGTCAATTTATGGACAGTAAAGGAAAAGATTCCAGTTTTTCGGGATAACAAGTGGAAATGTGAGTTGGCGTTTCTGTCTGATATAACCAATCATCTCAACGACTTGAACCTGCAGCTCCAGGGACGGGATCACATTATCACTGATATGCATGATGCACTGAAGGCATTTCAAGTGAAGCTGTGCTTATAGGAGACACAAATGCACCAATGCAATCTGTCCCACTTTTCTTGTTGCCAGGCAATGTTAAACCAAGTAAACGCTATGGTGTTTACCAATGCACATTTTGCTGAAAAACTTAGCTTACTTCGCGCCGAGTTCGCACGGCGCTTTAGTGACTTTGACGCACAGAAAAGTAATTTCGAGCTTTTTCGTAATCCATTTGCCATAGATGTGGAAACTGCACCCGAACACAGTTCAAATTACTGTGTAAACATATGTATTGCATATTTCAGTTTGAAGAATTTATCTAATTACTTTACTTTATGTTGTGTGATTTCTGCAGTATGTACCTGAAAGATGCAGCCAAATATGCCAGGCAATAAATCATACAATATATTGTTTTTGTCATCGTTATTCAAATTCACTTTGGGAAAACATTGTTTTGGATAAGAATATACATTAAAATGATACTGTAACAACAATCTGAGCAATAAGAATACACTACAAGATACTGTGACAGCAATCTGGGCAATAAGATATTCATAATTATAATCATAAATGCATGTGACAGATTACACAACCTAACATTTATAATTATAAGCAAATTACACAATGAGTCATATTTGTAAACATAACCATTACAGCTCTTACAAATTATACAATAACATAACATCGTCCTCCATGTAACAAACTACAATAACACAAGTTCTCTGTGTAACAAACTACAAGAACATAGAATTTACAAGTATATATATTCCTGTATTTAATAAAATAGTATAGACAATAGCATATTTACAGATATAATCATCCCTGAATCTAATTACTGAACAATGCACCAATTACAAATATAACAACTCATGCATGCAATAAAATATTAAAGATGATAACAGCAATTATAAAATATAACAATGTCAGCTGCACACTAAAACAAACAGGTACCAACACTGAGTTATTGAAAGACACATATTCATTCCCTGACAGTTGTCGGATCTTCTGTTGGTTCTGAAACAACAAGACATCAATAACTGTAGTAATGATATATATATATATATATATATATATATATATATATATATATATATATATATATAGAGAGAGAGAGAGAGAGAGAGAGAGAGAGAGAGAGAGAGAGAGAGAGAGAGAGAGAGAGAGAGAGAGAGTGAGTGAGTGGAGTGAGTGGAGTGAGTGAGTAGAGTGAGTGAGTGAGTGAGTGAGTGAGTGAGTGGAGTGAGTGGAGTGAGTGAGTGGAGTAGAGTGAGTGGAGTGATTGAGGTGGAGTGAGTGAGGTGGAGTGGAGTGAGTGAGGTGGAGTGGAGTGATTGAGGTGGAGTGTAGTGGAGTGAGTGAGTGTGTGTGTGTGTGCGTGCATGCATGCGTGCATGTGGGTGGGTGTGTGCACATGCATGTGTGTATATATATATATATGATAGCCAGACCACAAATAAATGATCATCTGCATATGCAGTCTGGACTACACAAGTGATGTGCCATATGCAGTCTGGGCTACACAAGTGATGTGCCACATGCAGTCTGGACTACACAAGTGATGTGCCACATGCAGTCTGGGCTACACAAGTGATGTGCCATATGCAGTCTGGGCTACACAAGTGATGTGCCACATGCAGTCTGGACTACACAAGTGATGTGCCATATGCAGTCTGGGCTACACAAGTGATGTGCCATATGCAGTCTGGACTACACAAGTGATGTGCCATATGCAGTCTGGGCTACACAAGTGATGTGCCACATGCAGTCTGGACTACACAAGTGATGTGCCATATGCAGTCTGGGCTACACAAGTGATGTGCCACATGCAGTCTGCGCTACACAAGTGATGTGCCACATGCAGTCTGGGCTACACAAGTGATGTGCCACATGCAGTCTGCGCTACACAAGTGATGTGCCATATTGCAGTCTGGGCTACACAAGTGATGTGCCAAAGTCAGGCTGCTTGCTGACCAAGATCTCTTTTCAGATCTCCATTGGATATCCTGGACAGACACTAGTCTGTGAAATGACATCCTGGACAGACACTAGTCTGTGAAATGACATCCTCAGCAGCACTGGTCTGTGAGATGACATCCTGGGCAAACACTAGTCTGTGAGATGACATCCTGGGCAAACACTAGTCTGTGAGATGACATCCTGGGCAAACACTAGTCTGTGAGATGACATCCTGGGCAAACACTAGTCTGTGAGATGACATCCTGGGCAAACACTAGTCTGTGAGATGACATCCTGGGCAAACACTAGTCTGTGAGATGACATCCTGGGCAAACACTAGTCTGTGGGACATCCTGGACAAACACTAGTCAGTGAGATGACATCCTGGGCAAACACTATTTTGTGGGACATTCTCAGCAACACTGGTCTGTGGGACATCCTGGGCAAACTCTATTCTGTGGGACATCATGGGCAAACACTAGTCTGTGGGACATTCTCAGCAACACTAGTCTGTGGGACATTCTCAGCAACACTATTTTGTGGGACATTCTCAGCAACACTGTTCTGTGGGACATTCTCAGCAACACTGTTCTGTGGGACATTCTCAGCAACACTAGTCTGTGGGACATTCTCAGCAACACTAGTCTGTGGGACATTCTCAGCAACACTCGTCTGTGGAACATTCTCAGCAACACTGTTCTGTGGGACATTCTCAGCAACACTATTTTGTGGGACATTCTCAGCAACACTGTTCTGTGGGACATTCTCAGCAACACTGTTCTGTGGGACATTCTCAGCAACACTGTTCTGTGGGACATTCTCAGCAACACTAGTCTGTGGGACATTCTCAGCAACACTAGTCTGTGGGACATTCTCAGCAACACTATTCTGTGAGACATTCTCAGCAACACTAGTCTGTGGGACATTCTCAGCAACACTAGTCTGTGAGACATTCTCAGCAACACTAGTCTGTGGGACATTCTCAGCAACACTAGTCTGTGGGACATTCTCAGCAACACTAGTCTGTGGGACATTCTCAGCAACACTAGTCTGTGGGACATTCTCAGCAACACTAGTCTGTGGGACATTCTCAGCAACACTAGTCTGTGGGATATTCTCAGCAACACTAGTCTGTGGGACATTCTCAGCAACACTAGTCTGTGGGATATTCTCAGCAACACTAGTCTGTGGGACATTCTCAGCAACACTAGTCTGTGGGACATTCTCAGCAACACTAGTCTGTGGGACATTCTCAGCAACACTAGTCTGTGGGACATTCTCAGCAACACTAGTCTGTGAGACATTCTCAGCAACACTAGTCTGTGGGACATTCTCAGCAACACTGTTCTGTGGGACATTCTCAGCAACACAAGTCTGTGGAACATTCTCAGCAACACTATTTTGTGGGACATTCTCAGCAACACTGTTCTGTGGGACATTCTCAGCAACACTGATCTGTGGGACATTCTCAGCAACACTAGTCTGTGGGACATTCTCAGCAACACTAGTCTGTGGGACATTCTCAGCAACACTCGTCTGTGGAACATTCTCAGCAACACTGTTCTGTGGGACATTCTCAGCAACACTATTTTGTGGGACATTCTCAGCAACACTGTTCTGTGGGACATTCTCAGCAACACTGTTCTGTGGGACATTCTCAGCAACACTAGTCTGTGGGACATTCTCAGCAACACTAGTCTGTGGGACATTCTCAGCAACACTAGTCTGTGGGATATTCTCAGCAAATCTAGTCTGTGGGACATTCTCAGCAACACTAGTCTGTGGAACATTCTCAGCAACACTATTTTGTGGGACATTCTCAGCAACACTGTTCTGTGGGACATTCTCAGCAACACTGTTCTGTGGGACATTCTCAGCAACACTCGTCTGTGGAACATTCTCAGCAACACTGTACTGTGGGACATTCTCAGCAACACTAGTCTGTGGGACATTCTCAGCAACACTATTTTGTGGGACATTCTCAGCAACACTGGCCTGTGAGATGACATCCTGGACAAACACTAGTCTATGAGATGACATCCTGGGCAAACACTATTCTGTGGGACATTCTCAGCAACAGTGGCCTGTGAGATGACATCCTGGACAAACACTAGTCTGTGGGACATCCTGGACAAACACTAGTCTGTGGGACATCCTGGACAAACACTAGTCTGTGGGACATCCTGGACAAATACTATTCTGTGGGACATTCTGGGCAAACACTATTCTGTTCGACATATGGGCAACATTGGTGTGAGATGGCCAAACACTATTCTGTTGGACATATGGGCAACATTGGTGTGAGATGGGCAAACACTATTCTGTCAGACATATGGGCAATACTGGTGTGAGATGGGCAAACACTAGTTCACACCTTGCTGTATATGAAAGCAAACTGTCAAGTATGCTTCTGTGTAACATTTCTATGGCCTGTTCAATCAATCTCTCTAGTGAGAACCATCTGTTTATCTCATGACTCAACCATACAATGTCCAACTTATCTCCCCTGCCTGCAACAGGTTACCTTTCTGTCATGAGGTAGATCTTAGAATGTCACCAAAGGTGACAGTGAGTGCCTGGTAACTTGAACATTCTTCTGTGAAGCCACAGTTCCAATCTGCTGCTCTTCCAAGAAGGATTATATAAAAACATGTACTAACGGATGACACACAAGAGTCTCTAATGCTAAAGTGGTCAACAGAAACTTACATATTCAAATTTGTCTGCAATATTCATGCCTTGTTTCAATAAAGAACATGTGACCACTGCCCCAGCATTGATCATGGGATTGTGTGGTCGATCTGGAGAGTACAGTCACAGAGAAACATTGTTAACATCCGTTGTTTTTATTTGTTTGCTACAGGCTGTTGACCCCTTGCACTAATAACAATAATTACTCTCAAAGTAAATCAACCCCATATAATTACTTTATATATATATATATATATATATATATATATATATATATATATATATATATATATATATATATATATATATATATGCAAGTTAGCGAGGCAGGCGTTTCGAGAATGTGACCAAAGCGCAAAGCCAGAGTCGTAGTTTGAGCAGGCGAAAGAGCAATTTTTGTACTACCGTTCCACAGTAATAAGCGCCCACTCTCTCTCAATGAGTAGTGGGCCTGCAGTCAGTAAGCTGGCATAGCTTTTCAGTCAGTCCTGCCTGGCATAGCTTGAAAGCTTGTCTGTAGGCGTCCAGTGGCTTTGCATGTATCACCTGGTACGAAGGGAGTGCACCGAGTGATTGCTACTCTAAGCCTGCGTGTGGGTGAATAGTCCGTCTGTCTGATAGATATCTGGTTGATCCTTCCGGTAGTCATATGCTTGTCTCAAAGATTAAGCCATGCATGTCTAAGTTCACACTGTCTCACGGTGAAACTTGCGAATGGTTCATTAAATCAGTTGAGGTTCCTTAGATGACACGATCCTACTTGGAAAACTGTGGTAATTCTAGAGCTAACACATGCTTACCAAGCTCCGACCTTCGCGGAAAGAGCGCTTTCATGAGTTCAAAACCAATCGTCGTTGCCCTTCGCGGGGTGTGGCGTTCCCACTGGTGACTCTGGTGAAACCTGCGAATGGCTCACTAAATCAGTTGAGGTTCCTTAGATGACACGATCCTACTTGGATAACTGTGGCAATTCTAGAGCTATTACATGCTTACCAAGCTCCGACCTTCGCGGAAAGAGCGCTTTCATGAGTTCAAAACCAATCGTCATTGCCCTTCGCAGGGCGCGGTGTTCCCACTGGTGACTCTGGATAACTTTGTGCTAATTGCATGGCCTTATGTGCCAGCGACACATCTTTCAAATGTCTGCCCTATCAAATGTTGATGGTACGTGACATTCCTACCATGTTTGTAACGGGTAATGGGGAATCAGGGTTCGATTCTGGAGAGGGAGCATGAGAAACGGCTACAAAATCCAAGGAAGGCAGCAGGCGCACAACTTACCCACTCTCAACACAGGGAGGTAGTGATGAAAAATAACAATACAGGACTCTATCAAGGCCCTGTAATTGTAATGAGTACACTTTAAGCCCTTTAATGAGGATTTATTGGAGGGCAAGTCTGGTGCCAGCAGCCATGGTAATTCCAGCTCCAAATAGTGTACATTAAAGTTGTTGCAGTTAAAAAGCTCGTAGTTGGACCTCACGTGCAGGCAGGCGGTCCTGCTCGCGCAGGTTCACTGCCCATTGTTAATGCCCTACTGTCTGCCGACTCTCTCCCGTGGGTGCTCTTTGCTGAGTGTCACGGGTGGCCAGCGCATTTACTTTGAAAAAATTAGAGTATTCAAAGCAGGCTTCGACTGCCTGAATAATGGTGCACGGAATAATGGAATAAGACCTCGGTTCTATTTTGTTGGTTTTCGGAACTGGAGGTAATGAGTAACAGGAACAAACAAGGACATACATATTGTGGCGTTAGAGGTGAAATTCTTGTCTTGGACTGCTGCAAGACGAGCTACTGTGAAAGCATTTGTCAAGAATGTTTTCTTTAATCAAGAACGAAAGTAAGAGGTGCGAAGACGATCAGATACCATCATAGTTCTGAACATAAACAATGCTGACTAGCAACCTTAGTGGCAAAGTGAGGCGAAATGGAATATACCTTGGCTAGCAAAACCATTGCATATAATGTCCGAATCATTTGAAAGGTGCAACTACATTCTTGGTCCAGACACTTATTCTATGGCTCTCAGCTGAGGGATATGGCTGAACGTCTCTAAGTCAATATCCCCCGGATTGGGGGGGGGCCTGACTGTTATGCTCATTCTGCTGGTGAGATGCTGAGCCGGCAACATCTGCAGCCCACACCATGAGCGTTACCAAAGGTGGAAAATGTCTCTATGGACTGGCCATGAGATGCTGAGCTGGCAGCATCTGCAGACTACCTCATGAGAGTTACCAAAGGTGGAAAAACGTCTCATTTACAAGAAATGGAACGCTTGGCTAGTGAATCCATTACGTACAAGTCCGAAGCAAAAGCTTGCTGTGTGTACATCATCTGCAAACAGGTCCCTCCTGGTCTTCGGAGGAGCAGCCTGTGGTGAGCGGGAAGCCCAATATACAGAAGTGAGGCTAAGCAGCCATGTGCAGGATGTGATGATTCCTTGGATGAGCCCAGTACCAGAGCGCTATGTGTTGGCTCTGCAATTATGGAAGCCTCCTTGGATGGTGAGGAATGCCCATGGTCTACCCCAGCCTTCCCTTGAGGGTTGACCGGGATGTCTTCAGCTGTTCTGAGTTGACCAGCTGGGATAGGGATAATACCACAACAGTAATAGTCGAGAAAGCGACCCAAAAGCCCAAATGGGAATATTGCTTCGCTGGCAAAACCATCTTGTGGAAAGTCTGGACCGAAAGCTCACCAAGTGGATGTCGTTTGCAACCTGACCTCTCCTGGTTTGTGTGGGGAGTGGTCTGTTGACTCTCCTGGTTTGCATGGGGAGTGGTCTGTTGACTCTCCTAGTTTGCGTGGGGAGTGGTCTGTTGACTCTCCTGGTTTGTGTGGGGAATGGTCTGTTGACTCTCCTGGTTTGCGTGGGGAGTGGTCGGTTGACATTCCTGGTTTGCGTGGGGAGTGGCCTGTGGCGAACAAAATGCCCAATATATGGTAGTGAGGAAGTCCAGCAGCCATGTGCAGGCCATGGCGATTCCTTGGGTGAGCCCAGTACCTGAGCGCTGGCTCTGCAATTATAGAAGCCTTCTTGGATGGCAGGGATTGCCATGGCCTGCCCCTGCCTTCCCTTGAGGGTTGACCAGAATGTCTTCAGCCGCTCTGACTTGACCAGCTGAGATGGGGATGACACCACAACAGTGAGAGTCGAAAAGCTTCGAAACACCCGGGAAAGCTAATCCGGTCAACAAGCACCCGGAGAAGTCCGATATATCAGCCTAAGGGTGCAAACAAACTTGGCACAACGCAAAAACGTCTGAGTGAGAGTGGAAAGTCCTTTGAAGCACCTGGGAAGGTTAACCTGGTCAACAAGCACCCGCAGAAGTCAGATGCGTCGGCCTAAGGGTGCAAATAAGCTTGGCACAACGCAATTACAGATGGATGCAGCAGAAGAAGAAGAAGCTTAACGTGATGTCTTTGGCCATTCTAACTTGATCAGCTGGGATATGGACAACACCACAACAGTGAGAGTGGAATGTCCCACGAAACCCCCAGGAAGATTAACCCGGTCAACAAACACCCGCAGAAGTTGGATGTGTCGGCCTAAGGGCGCAAATAAACTTGACGCTTACATCTGAAAAAAAACACCAGATGAATGCAGAAAAAGAAGATATTGATGTTAGATATCTAATCATTGGTGCCATACTGATGTTAGATATCTAATCATTGGTCTCATACTGATGTTAGATATCTAATCATTGGTCTCATCCTGATGTTAGATATCTAATCATTGGTCTCATACTGATGTTAGATAAATGCTCATTAAAACCATACTGATGTTAGATAAGTGCTCACTAAAACCATACTGATGATAGCAACAAACTGATTCTGTACAGACTGATGTCTTTAAAAGCTACCTACTCAAGGGGTCGAGGCTGATGTTGTTGAATGCCTGGCCACTGGGTTCCTGCCCCACATACTGGTGTACAACATCAGGCCCCAGCTCATCCAGCACCATGGCATAGGTCAATGGTTTGATAATGGACTGCATGCAGAATGGGTCGTGGGCATCTCCAATGGCATATCTGCACAGACAGAAAAATAACTATTCATGATAAGATGATCATCTGTATGAGATAATGTATACGTGAAAGATGTATACATGCAGTAGATGATCTCCACACAGAAATTAATGTACACATGGAAGAGGCACACACATCGGGGATTTGTCCACATACAAGATTCACACACAGGAGATGATTTCAACATGGGAGATTCTCTCTCACTCACTCACTCCCTCCCTCCATCACTCACTCACTCTCTCACACTCACTCACTCACACACACACACACACACACACACACACACACACGAGATTATTTTCACATGGGAGATTCTCTCTCCCTCTTATCTCACACATACATATACACATAGGAGATTATTTTCACATGGAAGATTCTCTCTCTCTCTATCTCACACTTACATACACACACAGGAGATGATTTTCACAAGGAAGATTCTCTCTCTCTCTCTATCTCCCACATACAAACACATACAGGAGATGATTTTCACAAGGAAGATTCTCTCTATCTCACACATACATCTACACACATGAGATTATTTTCACATGCAAGATTCTCTCTATCTCACGCATGCACGCATGTGCGTGCGCACCCCCCCCCCCCCCCACCCACCCCCCTACACACACACACACACGAGAGAGAGAGAGAGAGAGAGGGAGAGAGGGAGGGAATGAGGGAGGGAGGGAGAGAGAGAGAGAGAGAGAGAGAGAGAGAGAGAGAGAGAGAGAGAGAGAGAGATGATTTTCACATGGAAGGTTCTCTCTATCTCACACAAGCCACAGACACATGAGATTATTTTCACATGGAAGATTCTCTCTCTCACAGACACAGTCACAGAGATGATTTTTATATGGGAGATTCTCTTTCTCTCTCTCTCTCTCTCTCTCTCCCTCTCTCCCTCTGAGACACACAGACACAGGAGATGATTTTCACATGGAAGGTTCTCTCTATCTCACACAGACACGCACACACATGAAATTATTTTCACATGGAAGATTCTCTCTCTCATAGACACACAGTCACAGAGATAATTTTTACATGAGACTCTCTCTCTCTCTCTCTCTCTCTCTCTCTCTCTCTCTCTCTCACAGACATACAGACACAGGAGATGATTTTCATATGGGAGATTAAAACCAACACTGATGTTACATGTGTCTACGTCTGATATTAATCATATGTTATGTGTGTCTATATCTGATATTAAACAAATGTTATGCGTGTCCACCTCTGATAATTTTTTTTTTAATGTTGCATATCCCTTACAGGACGTTGCAGTTAACACCAGCATTTTTCAGCTGCTCTTGATGTACTAGGCAAGATTACACTCAGTAGTTTGCCATTGCTTACTGAGCAACCGGCTCACATACCCCTGTAAGTTACCAGCGTGGCGCAAATCGCTGCCAATTCTCAAGCAGCTGTGTTATTCACGAGAATATAAGTTCCACTGAGAAAGACATTAACCCCTGCGCCAGGGAGACCGGCCCTCTGATATTAAACAAATTATATGTGTCTACCTCTGCTAATAACTATCAGTGTCCTGGTTATGTCAGCTACATAAACCTTGTGGTCAGGGCAGACATGGACAAAGTCTGTTGGTCAAGCAGGGAGTAAGGCAGTGGAATGGTAAGGCAAGAGAGGTTCAGGGGATTCAGTTATTGGCGGCCTCAGTCAGAATATTATAAATATTAACAATGGGGTGTTGGGACTGGCTCAAGGAGCTGGAAGAAATCCCAGGTGGCAGGTTTATCATCTGTGGAGATTTGAATGCTCACAGCAGAGAATGGGACTATACAGGGAATAACCGACAGAGTTTAAGTCTTAGTTGAGACAGGGAGTTTGCATTAATGACGGGAGGCCGACTAGAGTGACAATGAGACCTGGAGACATAGATACTGTTACTGACCTGGCACTTGTTACCCGGTCAGTGCTATCGGACATGAAATGGGGGAGGGAAGGGGGGTGTCAGGGAAGTGACGACTTGCCATGCTCCGTGTTGATTTCCAAATCCAGCCAGTTCAAGGCTTTGAGAGCTTGTAGAACCTTCATATACAAGCGGACCAACATTCTTATAGGATGCATCCAACAGAAAGCATAGATTAGACCGAGCAGACTTACTTTTGTGCAGCTTCCATGGTGGACCCTCGAAGTTGAACTTGTGTGGTTATAATCATATCTGACTTGTGTGTCTAAGAGAATGGCAACTACTTGTGTGGTTATAATCATATCTGACTTGTGTGTCTAAGAGAATGGCAACTACTTGTGTGGTTATAATCATATCTGACTTGTTTGTCTAAGAGAATGGCAGCTACTTGTGTGGTTATAATCATATCTGACTTGGGTGTCTAAGAGAATGGCAACTACCTGTGTGGTTATAATCATATCTGACTTGGGTGTCTAAGAGAATGGCAACTATTTGTGTGGCTATAATCATATCTGACATGTGTGTCTAAGAGAATGGCAACTACTTGTGTGGTTATAATCATATCTGACTTGGGTGTCTAAGAGAATGGCAACTACCTGTGTGGTTATAATCATATCTGACTTGTGTGTCTAAGAGAATGGCAACTACTTGTGTGGTTATAATCATATCTAAATTGTGTGTCTAAGAGAATGGCAACTACTTGTGTGGTTATAATCATATCTGACTTGTGTGTCTAAGAGAATGGCAACTAAGCAGCCACAGAAATTACGAAAGACACCACAAAGCACACAAGAGGAGGCGGAAAGGGTGCAAATGGAGAAAGTTGAGGAGTTCAAGCTCCGTGCAGAAGATGCCAAAGAAGCTAAATGGGATAACTTCATGAGTGTGCTGGGAGGTGACAAGGCTTTGGGTAGATTCTGGAAACTACACAGACAAATGCATAGAAAAGACCAGCCTAGCACAATGCCGACAGTATATAGGGATAACAGCAGGCCCATGATAATGGGCAAGGAAAAAGGAGGCTTTTCTAGAGAGGTTTATACACAACAAGATCAAAATGGTGGGGACAGCAGGGAGAAATGAGAGGCTTCCTAGAGAGGTTTATAACACAGACAGATCACAACGGTGGGGATAGCAGGAAGAAAAGAGAGGCTTTCCTAGAGAGGTTTATAACACAGACATATCACAATGGTGGGGACAGCAGGGAGAAAGAAGAGGCTTTCCTAGAGAGGTTTATAACACAGAGAGATCACAATGGTGGAGATAGCAGGGAGAAAGGAGAGGCTTTCCTAGAGAGGTTTATAACACAGGCAGATCACAATGGTTGGGACAGCAGGGAGAAAGAAGAGGCTTTCCTAGAGAGGTTTATAACACAGAGAGATCACAACGGTGGAGATAGCAGGGAGAAATGAGAGGCTTTCCTAGAGTGGTTTATAACACAGACAGATAACAACGGTGGGGACAGCAGGGAGAAAGAAGAGGCTTTCCTAGAGAGGTTTATAACACAGACAGATCACAACGGTGGGGACAGCAGGGAGAAAGAAGAGGCTTTCCTAGAGAGGTTTATAACACAGAGAGATCACAACGGTGGAGATAGCAGGGAGAAATGAGAGGCTTTCCTAGTGTGATAGCACGAAGATGAGAGATGAGAGAGAGAAGGAGCAGAATAAAGGTCAGAGAGAGGAAGGAAGAGAGGTGTAAAGAATAAAGGATTGATAGATAAAGATTGTCCGTCTTCCGGTCGTAGAGATAACCACTAAATCTGATTACCCTTGGTTTTATCTACCAACCTCACAAGTATACAGGTATGCAGGTCATGAATACAACACTACTCTAACCGACAATAGTATAGGCATTCAAAAGAATAAGCTAACACTGAATCAAGTTTATTTGCTTCTCAAAAGACATTACAAAGTATACAAAGTGTCGTGCGAAATCAATTCAAATTATTATGGAAAAATGCTGTCAGGAAAATAGCATCAAGAGAATACCATCAAACTAAGGACTTGCAATTAAATCAATAACTAGTCACATATCAATCAGAGGAATATAAAAGTACGCAAATCTGACAAGAAAGTATATAAGTCTAAGAAGGATGCACACACACGAACTACCACCGTCAAATGACCACCCACTAGTTTACCCAGGCAATCGATCAAGCGACAACGTAAGATTCCTGTCCAGTGGATAATTGCTCGCCTGCCTACGGGTGCGTTGGTCTGATCACCGTCCGTCTCAGAGTGATTTCTCCACTTTCCAATAAAGTCAGGCTCCTTCCAACTTTGTTCGACGCAGTTCTCTGGATGATCCCATCAAACGTGTGTCCTCTTAGCCCACTCTAGTCTTGTGTGACTTTCCTTAATGATTGCAATTGACAGCAGCAATCAATAGTTTCTTTTGGGCGGCTCTTTCTTCCAACACTTAAGTCCGTGCTTCCTATGGTCCTCGGGTATACCTGCCCGACCAGAGTTGCCACAGCCTCCTTGGTCTCAACAGCCTTTGAGTATCTGCACTCGGCCGTCTCACATCTGCTTATCTCTCCAACTGGTTGCTGTACCGCGTATAAATCCTGCTCGATTTGGCGCCTTTCTGGAATCACGTGACCATGCGCTTTCTCACCCCCCGAAGGTCCTCCAATCCGTACCTCGCGTACCTTGATTAATTTGCATACTCTGCATCATATTAACCCAAATCTATATTATTTTTCCGGTTCATGGTCGGGTCCATCTTTTCCCGCCGCCATAAATTTTGGGAGTATGGCATTATTCTGACAGCCAAGGTCACTTCCAATGCCGCCTGTACCCATAAATTCTGCTGCCCCCAAAGTTCACCATTGTCCCTCTGACAGCTTGAATCCAAAGTGTACAATACATTTGGCACTCCTCTCCCTGAGAAACTGCTAGTCAACAATAGAGGATGGCCTTGCCGCTATTCGGTCATGCACTCCCGCTCAACCTATCCATCCATCATGTGCCATGCCGGTAAGCGTGGGCGGTCATGTTCTGCCATCTCACTCGATCAACAGAGTCGTGGATCAGTTCCGTGTTTTTGTCTCGACCATGCCACAAGGCCAAGCCATGACCTATGACTATTTTAAAAACAATCCTGGCCCTTGACCTCTCGGTTTCAAACATATTCCAGTTTATATTTCCCCAGTAAAATTAGGCGGTATGTGAAATTTCCCTACTGTCTCATACCCACCTACCAAAAGTTGATGGGTCCCACCATCAATATAGCGTCATCCCTCCTTGAGATCGAAGCCCTGGTTCCGCATCTGACATCCCTCATAAACAATATTGGATGCCTAAGGGGAAAACTCTTTTTGGAACTTCCACCCCAAATAATAATAATTTAAAAAATACTGGTTGCATCCCCTGCTCTCCCAGTGCATAAGGCAGTTAAAACTTCTGACGTGCACCCTAACAACATAGTAACCAAGTAATATTATCAATAAAAACAGTTCAATACCTGGCATGCTGGGGATTGCCCCAGACAACAAAATCATACATCAAAGGGTGCCCCAAAAGACACCAAAATGAAAACAATATCAACAATATCAACTCCTTACAGCGCTACTTCCCACTGTAACGGAAAAAAAAATCAATGTGCAAAATCAAGGTGCACAACCATGCTCGCGTCTGACAACCATAACAAGCTATCCCCTTATCCACGGGGAACACACGGAGAGCCACAGAGACAATTTGAATCATACTCCACATGAAACAACCACGTCATAACTCGCTAACACTTAAAATATCTCCTACCCTCATGTCGAAGTTCTATCACTCCCTTTCATGACGTCTGATCCTCTCAGACCTCCGTCTACTCAGGTCCCCAGACTCGAACGCTTACCATTCTGGTTTGCCTGGAATGTCTTGGTAAACTTCGACAGCCGCTGGGACATCCGGTTGTGCTGGTAGTCCCAACGTCGTCCCTATGTCCTCCTCTTCTGCTCCGTCCTCGCAACGCCGCATTTCGTGGCCGGCTATCCTAATTAGCGATCCATCTCCTCCAACCTTTTTGATCACATATGGTCCTCCCAACATGGTGGGTGCCCTAGCAACTATGTACATGTCCTCGGACCACATGTCTTGTATTTTCGCCCTCTCCTTATAGTGGATTCTTTTTCTGACAAGTTCGCCAACTTGCAATGGAATAGAGTTTGCCATTTTGTCACTCCTATCTTTCCTAATGGCGGCATGCTTCTTCAGCTGTTCACTAGCCCGGACGTGCGCGTCACGCAAACGTGAAAGATGCCCTTCCAAATACTCACTTGCATTGGTGTCCCTGTCTTTGGTGCCTGTATTTAAAATGAAGTCCACTGGCAGCCGAGGCTCTTGTCCGAAAATTAGGTAGTGAGGTGAAAATCCTGTCGAGGCGTGAGGCGTCGAGTTATACACCTGCACCACTTCGGCTAAGTGATCAGACCATCTCCTCTTCTCCTTGGCCTCGAGGGGTCTGAGTAAATCATGCATAGTTTTGTTAAATCGCTCCACTTGGCCATTCCCGCAAGCATGGTATGCTGTTGTGCGACTCTTTTCTATGCCATATGTCTTGCATAACTCAGCAATCACCGAAGATTCAAAGTTCCTACCTTGGTCCAAGTGCAGTCTCCTTGGCACACCCATATATAAAAACCACTTCTCTACTAAAACCTTCGCCACAGTTGCTGCTTTTTGGTCTCTGGTTGGGACAGCAATAGTAAATTTAGAGAAGACATCTGTGATGACCAACACATTCTCGAATCCCCTCGAGTCCCTCTCCAGTAGCGTAAAGTCCATCGCTACTACTTCAAACGGTCTCGCAGCTAACAAACTACCTGCCGGTCCCTTAATCTTGACGTGCGGTGGCTTCGCTACATTGCACCTGTGGCAACTTCTACAGAATTTATCTACATCTGCCTACCCAGAAACATCTGCTCTTCAAAATATTTATCATCCTATCTCTCCCCTGATGCCCTACGCTATGAACTGACTCCAGTATCCTTAGCCGCAGTATTTCTGGTATCACTAATTGCCGCAATTCTGTCCTACCTGTCCCCTTGATTCTTCTATACAGCAACCCATCTAGTACACATAACTTCTTGCGTTGCCTTATCCACTTCTTCGTCTGAGGGGGCAACCTTTTCATAGATTCATTTGACAACACAAGTTTACGCGATACAACATCAAACACTGCGTTAATATTTACATCATCTTGCTGCAATCTTACCATATCTTCCGTCGAGTACGACGGCAAGGTGTGTGTGGGAAAGGGACTAAAAACATCAGCTGTTCTAGCAGCAGCTCCTACCACACCAACCCCACCAATCATATTTACATCAATGCATAATTTTGAACATTCATCAACATTATTTACATCAAGGCATTTTAAAAACACATCAGCATTTTCTACATTAAAATCTGCCATTGGACGGCTATCAACAGTACCAGCTATTCCTAGGGCTGGCGGAATGCATGTTGCTGCAACACTGCAAATGGCGATGTCGCCTTCTTCTTCGTCGTCTCCCCCCGGTCCTTCCAGCGGGAATCGAGACAAGTAATCAGCGTTACCGTTAGTTCGCCCAGGCCTGTGTTTTATTACATAATCAAACATAGACATTTGGGCGATCCACCTCTGCTCAATGGCACCCAGTTTCGCTTTATGCCACATCGTCAAATTCATATTGTCAGTGTAAATCTCAGTATGTCCACCTAATAGGAGGCCACGGAACTTTTCCGTTAACGCCCATTTTAAACACAACAGTTCTAACTTAGAACTACTTTTTGCATTCCTCTCCGATGGGCGGAGAGTACGACTAGCATACGCTAGCACTCTCTTTGTACCAATCTGGATTTGGGACAAAACAACACCCAGACCAGTGTATGAGGCGTCACACTCTAAAATATAAGGGAGGGTGAAGTCTGGGAAGCCTAGTAATGGTGTTGACGTTAGGGCTTCTTTAAGTTTGTTAAAGGCCTCGTCGCATTCTGTAGACCACAGCTGCCCGATAGGACTCTTCTTCTTCTTTCTTGGGTCTGTGTGCTGCTGGTTTAGCTGAGCTACTAATTCATGGAGTGGTCTAGCTATCGTGGCAAATTTGTTTACAAACCTGCGATAGTAAGTGGCCAGACCTAGAAATGAACGTAACTCAGTCTGCGTTCTAGGTATGGGAGCTCTTTGGATCGCCAGCACCTTATCTTCTAACGCTCCTATGCCTTCTGCAGACACAGTATGGCCTAGGAATTGCACCTTTTTCTTGCAGAAATTGCATTTAGCTGGGTTTAGTTTCAAGCCCAACACCTGTATCCTATCAAATATGGCCTCTAGTTTTACTAAATGTTCACTAAAATCTCTGGAGTACACAAGAATGTCATCTAGGTAAACTAAAAGCAACTTAAACATACAATCATGAAGCGACGACTGCATTAGCCGTTGGAATGTACTCGCTGAATTTGCCAGTCCCATTGGAAGTCGTGAATATTCATATAACCCAAAGGGTGTAGTGAACGCTGTCTTTTCCTGGTCTGCTGGATTCATCGCCACCTGGTAATAACCGCAAGCTAAATCAAGAGACGAGAAAAGTTTCGCGCCCCCTAACGCATCTAGATAGTCGTCTACCCTTGGAAGTGGATATGCGTCCTTTTTAGTTTTTATGTTCAAGGCCCTGAAGTCCACGCACATTCTCAATTTGCCGTCCTTTTTTCGGACCAAGACTATCGGAGACGCCAAGGGACTACAGCTCTCTTTTATAATTTGCTTGTCTAACAACCCCTGTAAATGATCTTTCACTTCTTCATACAGGGCAGGAGGAATCCTCCTGTACGGCTGTTTTATGGGGACTTCATCCGTCAAAAGTATGTTATGGGTTACCCTGTCAGTAAACCCAATGTCGGTGTCATCTTTCGCGAATAGGCAGTCGTATTTTGCTAACAGTCCCTCAAGTCGCATCCTTTCCTCATCGCTTCCCTCAAATTCAGTCAAGTCAAAAAGGGGCTTGTCTGGTCTCTGCTCCCCACTGTCTGGTTTAGCAGACAACTCTATTTGTTGCGTTCCTACAACTCTAAAATGTCTAGTCAGGTCAATCGTGGCATCAGATATCTCCCCCACCTGAGTACCTCTCGCTAAAAACACATCTTCGTCACCCATGTTAACTATCTGTATTTGGCACACGCCCCCCTCTAACCTAGTAAAGCAGTAAGGCAGAATTAAACCCTTGTGGTCAAGGTCCCTGGCTGGTTCAAACAAGACCGTCCTGTCTGTTAACCCAGCGCGACCCCTAACTAGCAGGACAGCCAGCGAGCGGGCAGGTATGTGAGTCCTGGCCTCCCCTGTCACCCACACTTTCTTCCGATCTAGGTCAACACTTGCATTGTTGTCTGCTGGCCTGTTGAACTGAAAAAACCTGCTAACATTTGGCAACTCTGCTAGTACATTCATCCCTAATATACAGGGCGTTTTGTTCTCGGTGCCCCTCACATCTTTTAAAACAAAAATTCCGCACCTATCTACACTATCAGTTCCTATTTGCACACTGGTACTGATGTACCCTAAATATTGTATTGAAACGCCATTTGCTGATGTTAATCTAATATACTTATCTAAATCTAACCTATAATGTCTGAAAAGTCTATTGAAACACTCCTCTGAAATTGTGGAAACTTGTGAGCCAGTGTCCAGAACACATCTTACGTTTCTACCGTCAATGGTTATCATTGTCTCTGGGCGCTCGCCCAACATTTTTATCGGTGAGTCCTTGAACCTTCCCGCCGCGGCCTGACTCGTAGCTGTACGGGATTCTAGTTTAAATGTGCCCTACAAAGTCTGGCTATGTGTCCTATCCGGCCACAAAGATTACAGCGAATCTGTTTTTGCTGTCTCTGGGACCGTGGCTGGGGCTGTCCCCGACCGTTCACAAGATGCGACAACTGCAACTTTAACTGCGCCATCTCCCGCTTAAGTTCGTCTACCTCGCCCGACTGTTCATGTGGCCCCCTACTGTCATTTTCTGCTGTTCGTTGCTTCGGCCATGCCCAGTGCTCTGCTGTCTGTGGTCGTTGTAATGATTCACAACCGTGGCTTCAACATTGTACACCTCAGTCTGCGGAGTGTGTTTAGCGCTGGCCCATCGCACTGCACAATCACGAGCAGCTAAAAACGACATGGAAGGCTCGTCAATGAGCCTTTCTTTTATCATCTGCCGAGGTAAATCGTCTCTCAACTGCGCGACAAACTGGTCTCTGAGCATTGACTCGTGAAAAGGTGAGACGTTCTGTCTCTCTTGTGCGCAGACCACCTCCTCGAATTCCCGGTGCAGTTTATGGGAGAAGTCGACGATCGACTCCCGGCTACCTTGTCTGGTGGAGAAAAATGTCGCCGTTAGTTCTTGGAGGGTTCGTTTGTCGCCGTAGATGGTCGCTAAAACCTCCAACATCTTTTCGGGGTCCTTCTCAGAGGTGTGCAGCTTTAACTCTCTGTGCACGTGCGGTGAAATGGTGTCGATGATAAGGTCAACTTTGTCAGCTGTCCCCATCATGCCCGCTCTGAACGCTGAACGGATTTCCCGTAGATACTCATTAACAGTGGGGCCGTGTGGGCCCCCGAAAGTATTGATGTTCTTTCGAGTGGGTATCATTACATATCTCACTTGTTCACATGGTGATGTTGTGGGGTGAGAATCAACATTGCCCTGCACAGAGGCCGACGCCCCTTCGCTGCTTTCGACTAATGCTGCAGAGCGTGTACTTCTGGTAGTCATGTTTGTAATCGTCGTTGAGATCTTTTAGAAAAAAACTTACTAGACTCGCTTCCGGACAGGACTGACTCTGCTGCTTCGGCTTCTTCTGGTTTTTTTTTTCTTGCGGTTAAGTGGGTTTGCCGAGTGTGCTTAAACCAAGAGTCCCTAACCGAGTAGACTTACTAGAAACTCCTACTGACAGTTTTGACAGCCTACTGAACAATACATTTGGCACTCCTCTCCCTGAGAAACTGCTAGTCAACAATAGAGGATGGCCTTGCCGCTATTCGGTCATGCACTCCCGCTCAACCTATGACTATTTTAAAAACAATCCTGGCCCTTGACCTCTCGGTTTCAAACATATTCCAGTTTATATTTCCCCAGTAAAATTAGGCGGTATGTGAAATTTCCCTACTGTCTCACTAGAGAGGTTTATAACACAGACAGATCACAACGGTGGGGACAGCAGGGAGAAAGAAGAGGCTTTCCTAAAGAGGTTTATAACATAGACAGATCACAACGGTGGGGACAGCAGGGAGAAAGGAGAGGCTTTCCTAGAGAGGTTTATAACACAGACAGATCACAACGGTGGGGACAGCAGGGAGAAATGAGAGGCTTTCCTAGAGAGGTTTATAACACAGACAGATAACAACGTGGGGAAAGTAGGGAGAAAGAAGAGGCTTTCCTAAAGAGGTTTATAACATAGACAGATCACAACGGTGGGGACAGCAGGGAGAAATGAGAGGCTTTCCTAGAAAGGTTTATAACACAGACAGATCACAACGGTGGGGACAGCAGGGAGAAATGAGAGGCTTTCCTAGAGAGGTTTATAACACAGACAGATCACAATGGTGGAGACAGCAGTGAGGCTGCTGGAGAGCAACTAACAGTTTTCATCAAGGACGAAGGCTATGAAAATATCACACAAGTAAAAGACAAAGTATGTACTGAAAACAGCAAAGGACACTGCACCAGGACCTGACAGAGGCAGGTACCCCCATATGAAAGATATGAGCCATGGAGATTTGGAGGAGATGGCTACTTATTTTAATCAGAGCATTAGCATAGCATCAAAGTCCCCAGAGTGGATGCACAGCTATTTAATTCCACCACCCAAGCCAGGCAAGGACCATTCATGACTTAATGGATATAGGATTATCAGGACACCCTTGGGCAAGGTGGAGTACCCGTTAAGCTCCCCATCAGGGTTATGTGAAGCCATGTTTTACATAATGGGTGAATAATACAAATGTCAACATAACAAACATATAGAGATCAGTGTAAAGAAAGCCCTACCTTTGACCATCAACTGTACAAATAGCCAGGCCCCAACTCTCGGGGTTGAACCGTGCCAGCTGTGGGATGTAGCTTGCCAGCTGGAAGTACACAAGCATAATGGTTGTTAGACTGGTGGCATACATCCTGAATGTTCATGTTCCAGTCTCAACTAATAAACTAGGACAGAATTTCACTCACTTCACCTTCAGTGTTTGCCTTGGCTCTCCAGAAGAGCTCGTTAATTCTCTGTGTAAACTGCACAAACTCTGGGATGATGAACTGGTTTCTGAAAGCTTTCACTATGAGGATGATGTTGTCTGCGATACACCTAGCAGAGCAAGACAGACAAAGTTCAAACACCCGCAGCTTTCTGACAATAGTCTCTATCTTTGCAAGTTCATGTCAACAGACAACCAGCAAAATTGCACAGCTTAAACCCAAGGTAGTTGAGGCAAAATGATAACAACAACATTGCCAAAATAGCGAGTGCAACATAATGTCGCAGTATAAATAAAGTAGAAGTCTCGATACCGAAAAGGCTAGGAAATAGAAGAGACATCGCAACAGGGTAAACGTCACATAGGGATGTCAATAGAAACGGCAGACTTTGGGGAGTTTTGGAATGGAAGGCAGTGCATCGAATTATCAGTACATTCAAGTTGGCTAATAAATAGTTCTGCATTGAAACAGTGGCTGGAACAGGGATTACAGACAGAGAAGATGTATAACGAACTGATGTGTGATAACGTACGGACAAATGAACTTACAGATGAGGAAATTAGTTATTATTTCAGAGCAGCGAGAAAGGTACCTAACGGATAGAGAGAAGGAGTTTCAAGGACGTATGAAGTAATTTGTAAACAGTTTGTTTATGAAACGGTTTGTAATTTTTATCTTTAATATGAAGTTCAATAGTGTATTTACGGCCGGTCCTGGTAGTACAGGCAGTGTAAACTTTGAATAATATTGTGTGATATGCAAACCCTATGTGCTGTAGATAAATAAAACAGCGATTGTCAATTACTCACGTTCAGGAATCGACCTTTTATTCTTCCTGTTTGGGTTCACTCGCGAAGCCCATATTGCTGTTGAGTTGGTTGGAGCGAGCCTAAAGTTTCTCTTATTACAGTTGTCAGTTGGAATTGTTAAGAATAACCCATAACAGCGACATGGCAAACATCTCATGTGTAAGAGCACAGACCAAATATATACACCATGTATAACACAGATATGTTTAAGATTTCTGTAGTATGTCTGACTAAATGTAACAAGTACAATCGCACAAGCTGTCTTGTTTGGTTGACTTCAAGAATAACCACTCACCCATGATGCCTTGTTTGGTAGACTTGAAGAATAACCACTCACACATGATGCCTTGTTTGGTAGACTTGAAGAATAACTACTCACACATGATGCCTTGTTTGGTAGACTTGAAGAATAACCATTCACACATGATGCCTTGTTTGGTAGACTTGAAGAATAACCACTCACACATGATGCCTTGTTTGATAGACTTGGAGAATAACCACTCACACGTGATGCCTTCTTTGGTAGACTTGAATAATAACCACTCACACATGATGCCTTGTTTGGTAGACTTGAAGAATAACCACTCACACATGATGCCTTGTTTGGTAGACTTGAAGAATAACCACTCACACATGATGCCTTGTTTGGTAGACTTGAAGAATAACCACTCACACATGAACGCAGATAAAATATGAGAGGTATTAGTCAACCGTTTAGACAGCATTCATGCATGGCCAGGAGTGAAAGAGAGAGAAAGAAGTTATGACTGTTGAAAGGTACAGTTAATTTCAGATTAATCAGAGTTAGGAGCCAATCAAGATGTGAGATGACTAGAAGGGGTTGAGCTCAAAGCTAGGCAGTCAGTATGAGAGATAGGCCTTCACTAGTGCAACAATGAGAATGTAAATGTTTAATATTACAGTACACTCCATAAATTGAAGTCAGTAAAGTTAGGAGAGTAGGTGTAAGATAATTGGAGCTGGAACAAGCTGAAAGAACAAAACTATAAAGATCAGAAGTTTAGACTTATTAGAGGATAACCCAGAGTGCTGACTCTGTAAAGTGATAGGGCCCTCCTCCACACCTGGACTCATATTGTGTATATTGTGTGGCCCCTTATTTGTATAGACCATCTGTAAAGTGATAGGGACCTCCTCCACACCTGGACTCATATTGTGTATATTGTGTGGCCCCTTATTTGTATAGACCATCTGTAAAGTGATAGGGCCCTCCTCCACACCTGGACTCATATTGTGTATATTGTGTGGCCCCTTATTTGTATAGACCATCTGTAAAGTGATAGGGCCCTCCTCCACACCTGGACTCATATTGTGTATATTGTGTGGCCCCTTATTTGTATAGACCATCTGTAAAGTGATAGGGCCCTCCTCCACACCTGGACTCATATTGTGTATATTGTGTGGCCCCTTATTTGTATAGACCATCTGTAAAGTGATAGGGCCCCCCTCCACACCTGGACTCATATTGTGTATATTGTGTGGCCCCTTATTTGTATAGACCATCTGTAAAGTGATAGGGTCCTCCTCCACACCTGGACTCATATTGTGTATATTGTGTGGCCCCTTATTTGTATAGACCATCTGTAAAGTGATAGGGCCCTCCTCCACACCTGGACTCATATTGTGTATATTGTGTGGCCCCTTATTTGTATAGACCATCTGTAAAGTGATAGGACCCTCCTCCACACCTGGACTCATATTGTGTATATTGTGTGGCCCCTTATTTGTAAAGACCATCTGTAAAGTGATAGGGCCCTCCTCCACACCTGGACTCATATTGTGTCTATTGTGTGGCCCCTTATTTGTATTGACCATCTGTAAAGTGATAGGGCCCTCCCTCCACATGTGGACTCGTGTATATTGTACTGCAACATATTTGTATAGACCTACTGGCACTTGATGAGTGACATGGTCATGCTGACCACCCTCCTAGGACACCACCTAATAGCCATGTTATGCTGGCTCTGCCTGGGAGCACAGATGAACTTATGTTCACATCCCCGCCTCAACAGAGATCTGAACACATAACCACGGGGTCAACATTCAAGCATGCTAACCTCTATACTACTGCTCTGTGGGGTATGAACAGTCACATGTGTTCTTATGCTAGCCACTACACTACTGCTCTGTGTGGGTGTGAACAGTCACATGTGTTCTTATGCTAGCCACTATACTACTGCTCTGTGTGGATGTGAACAAACTGTCACATGTGTTCTTATGCTAGCCACTACACTACTGCTCTGTGTGGATGTGAACAGTCACATGTGTTCTTATGCTAGCCACTATACTACTGCTCTGTGTGGATGTGAACAAACTGTCACATGTGTTCTTATGCTAGCCACTACACTACTGCTCTGTGTGGATGTGAACAGTCACATGTGTTCTTATGCTAGCCACTATACTACTGCTCTGTGTGGATGTGAACAAACTATCACATGTGTTCTTATGCTAGCCACTATACTACTGCTCTGTGTGGGTGTGAACAAACTGTCACATGTGTTCTTATGCTAGCCACTACACTACTGCTCTGTGTGGATGTGAACAAACTGTCACATGTGTTCTTATGCTAGCCACTACACTACTGCTCTGTGTGGATGTGAACAAACTGTCACATGTGTTCTTATGCTAGCCACTACACTACTGCTCTGTGTGGATGTGAACAGTCACATGTGTTCTTATGCTAGCCACTATACTACTGCTCTGTGTGGATGTGAACTGTCACATGTGTTCTTATGCTAGCCTCTACACTACTGCTCTGTGTGGATGTGAACTGTCACATGTGTTCTTATGTTAGCCTCTACACTACTGCTCTGTGTGGATGTGAACTGTCACATGTGTTCTTATGCTAGCCACTATACTACTGCTCTGTGTGGATGTGAACAAACTGTCACATGTGTTCATATGCTAGCCACAATACTACTGCTCTGTGTGGATGTGAACAAACTGTCACATGTGTTCTTATGCTAGCCACTACACTACTGCTCTGTGTGGATGTGAACAGTCACATGTGTTCTTATGCTAGCCACTACACTACTGCTCTGTGTGGATGTGAACAAACTGTCACATGTGTTCTTATGCTAGCCACTACACTACTGCTCTGTGTGGATGTGAACAGTCACATGTGTTCTTATGCTAGCCACTATACTACTGCTCTGTGTGGATGTGAACAAACTATCACATGTGTTCTTATGCTAGCCACTATACTACTGCTCTGTGTGGGTGTGAACAAACTGTCACATGTGTTCTTATGCTAGCCACTATACTACTGCTCTGTGTGGATATGAACAAACTGTCACATGTGTTCATATGCTAGCCACTACACTACTGCTCTGTGTGGATGTGAACAAACTGTCACATGTGTTCTTATGCTAGCCTCTCCACTAATGCTCTGTGTGGATGTGAACTGTCACATGTGTTCTTATGCTAGCCTCTACACTACTGCTCTGTGTGGATGTGAACTGTCACATGTGTTCTTATGCTAGCCTCTACACTACTGCTCTGTGTGGATGTGAACTGTCACATGTGTTCTTATGCTAGCCTCTACACTACTGCTCTGTGTGGATGTGAACTGTCACATGTGTTCTTATGCTAGCCACTATACTACTGCTCTGTGTGGATGTGAACAAACTGTCACATGTGTTCATATGCTAGCCACAATACTACTGCTCTGTGTGGATGTGAACAAACTGTCACATGTGTTCTTATGCTAGCCACTACACTACTGCTCTGTGTGGATGTGAACAGTCACATGTGTTCTTATGCTAGCCACTACACTACTGCTCTGTGTGGATGTGAACAAACTGTCACATGTGTTCTTATGCTAGCCTCTACACTACTGCTCTGTGTGGATGTGAACTGTCACATGTGTTCTTATGCTAGCCACTATACTACTGCTCTGTGTGGATGTGAACAAACTGTCACATGTGTTCTTATGCTAGCCTCTACACTACTGGTCTGTGTGGATGTGAACTGTCACATGTGTTCTTATGCTAGCCACTATACTACTGCTCTGTGTGGATGTGAACAAACTGTCACATGTGTTCTTATGCTAGCCACTATACTACTGCTCTGTGTGGGTGTGAACTGTCACATGTGTTCTTATGCTAGCCACTACACTACTGCTCTGTGTCGATGTGAACAAACTGTCACATGTGTTCTTATGCTAGCCTCTACACTACTGCTCTGTGTGGATGTGAACTGTCACATGTGTTCATATGCTAGCCACACTACTACTGCTGTGTGTGGATGTGAACTGTCACATGTGTTCTTATTCTAGCCACTATACTACTGCTCTGTGTGGATGTGAACTGTCACATGTGTTCTTATGCTAGCCACACTAATACTGCTCTGTGTGGATGTGAACTGTCACATGTGTTCTTATGCTAGCCACTATACTACTGCTCTGTGTGGGTGTGAACTGTCACATGTGTTCTTATGCTAGCCACTATACTACTGCTCTGTGTGGGTGTGAACATACTGTCACATGTGTTCTTATGCTAGCCACTATACTACTGCTCTGTGTGGATGTGAACAAACTGTCACATGTGTTCTTATGCTAGCCACTATACTACTGCTCTGTGTGGGTGTGAACTGTCACATGTGTTCTTATGCTAGCCACTATACTACTGCTCTGTGTGGGTGTGAACATACTGTCACATGTGTTCATATGCTAGCCACTATACTACTGCTCTGTGTGGATGTGAACAAACTATCACATGTGTTCTTATGCTAGCCACCACACTACTGCTCTGTGTGGATGTGAACAAACTGTCACATGTGTTCTTATGCTAGCCACTATACTACTGCTCTGTGTGGGTGTGAACAAACTGTCACATGTGTTCTTATGCTAGCCACTATACTACTGCTCTGTGTGGATGTGAACAAACTGTCACATGTGTTCTTATGCTAGCCACTACACTACTGCTCTGTGTGGATGTGAACAAACTGTCACATGTGTTCTTATGCTAGCCACTACACTACTGCTCTGTGTGGATGTGAACTGTCACATGTGTTCTTATGCTAGCCACAATACTACTGCTCTGTGTGGATGTGAACAAACTGTCACATGTGTTCATATGCTAGCCACAATACTACTGCTCTGTGTGGATGTGAACAAACTGTCACATGTGTTCTTATGCTAGCCACTACACTACTGCTCTGTGTGGATGTGAACAAACTGTCACATGTGTTCATTTGCTAGCCACTATACTACTGCTCTGTGGGGTGTGAACAAACTGTCACATGTGTTCTTATGCTAGCCACTACACTACTGCTCTGTGTGGATGTGAACAAACTGTCACATGTGTTCTTATGCTAGCCACTATACTACTGCTCTGTGTGGGTGTGAACTGTCACATGTGTTTATATGCTAGCCACACTACTACTGCTCTGTGTGGATGTGAACTGTCACATGTGTTCTTATTCTAGCCACTATACTACTGCTCTGTGTGGATGTGAACTGTCACATGTGTTCTTATGCTAGCCACACTACTACTGCTCTGTGTGGATGTGAACTGTCACATGTGTTCTTATGCTAGCCACTATACTACTGCTCTGTGTGGGTGTGAACTGTCACATGTGTTCTTATGCTAGCCACTACACTACTGCTCTGTGTGGATGTGAACAAACTGTCACATGTGTTCTTATGCTAGCCACTATACTACTGCTCTGTGTGGATGTGAACTGTCACATGTGTTCATATGCTAGCCACAATACTACTGCTGTGTGTGGATGTGAACAAACTGTCACATGTGTTCTTATGCTAGCCTCTACACTACTGCTCTGTGTGGATGTGAACTGTCACATGTGTTCTTATGCTAGCCTCTACACTACTGCTCTGTGTGGATGTGAACTGTCACATGTGTTCTTATGCTAGCCTCTACACGACTGCGCTGTGTGGATGTGAACTGTCACATGTGTTCTTATGCTAGCCTCTACACTACTGCTCTGTGTGGATGTGAACTGTCACATGTGTTCTTATGCTAGCCACTATACTACTGCTCTGTGTGGATGTGAACAAACTGTCACATGTGTTCATATGCTAGCCACAATACTACTGCTCTGTGTGGATGTGAACAAACTGTCACATGTGTTCTTATTCTAGCCACTACACTACTGCTCTGTGTGGATGTGAACAAACTGTCACATGTGTTCATATGCTAGCCACTATACTACTGCTCTGTGGGGTGTGAATAAACTGTCACATGTGTTCTTATGCTAGCCACTATACTACTGCTCTGTGTGGGTGTGAACTGTCACATGTGTTCTTATGCTAGCCACTACACTACTGCTCTGTGTGGATGTGAACAAACTGTCACATGTGTTCTTATGCTAGCCTCTACACTACTGCTCTGTGTGGATGTGAACTGTCACATGTGTTCATATGCTAGCCACACTACTACTGCTCTGTGTGGATGTGAACTGTCACATGTGTTCTTATTCTAGCCACTATACTACTGCTCTGTGTGGATGTGAACTGTCACATGTGTTCTTATGCTAGCCACACTACTACTGCTCTGTGTGGATGTGAACTGTCACATGTGTTCTTATGCTAGCCACTATACTACTGCTCTGTGTGGATGTGAACTGTCACATGTGTTCTTATGCTAGCCACTATACTACTGCTCTGTGTGGATGTGAACAAACTGTCACATGTGTTCATATGCTAGCCACAATACTACTGCTCTGTGTGGATGTGAACAAACTGTCACATGTGTTCTTATGCTAGCCACTACACTACTGCTCTGTGTGGATGTGAACAGTCACATGTGTTCTTATGCTAGCCACTACACTACTGCTCTGTGTGGATGTGAACAAACTGTCACATGTGTTCTTATGCTAGCCTCTACACTACTGCTCTGTGTGGATGTGAACTGTCACATGTGTTCTTATGCTAGCCACTATACTACTGCTCTGTGTGGATGTGAACAAACTGTCACATGTGTTCTTATGCTAGCCTCTACACTACTGGTCTGTGTGGATGTGAACTGTCACATGTGTTCTTATGCTAGCCACTATACTACTGCTCTGTGTGGATGTGAACAAACTGTCACATGTGTTCTTATGCTAGCCACTATACTACTGCTCTGTGTGGGTGTGAACTGTCACATGTGTTCTTATGCTAGCCACTACACTACTGCTCTGTGTCGATGTGAACAAACTGTCACATGTGTTCTTATGCTAGCCTCTACACTACTGCTCTGTGTGGATGTGAACTGTCACATGTGTTCATATGCTAGCCACACTACTACTGCTGTGTGTGGATGTGAACTGTCACATGTGTTCTTATTCTAGCCACTATACTACTGCTCTGTGTGGATGTGAACTGTCACATGTGTTCTTATGCTAGCCACACTAATACTGCTCTGTGTGGATGTGAACTGTCACATGTGTTCTTATGCTAGCCACTATACTACTGCTCTGTGTGGGTGTGAACTGTCACATGTGTTCTTATGCTAGCCACTATACTACTGCTCTGTGTGGGTGTGAACATACTGTCACATGTGTTCTTATGCTAGCCACTATACTACTGCTCTGTGTGGATGTGAACAAACTGTCACATGTGTTCTTATGCTAGCCACTATACTACTGCTCTGTGTGGGTGTGAACTGTCACATGTGTTCTTATGCTAGCCACTATACTACTGCTCTGTGTGGGTGTGAACATACTGTCACATGTGTTCATATGCTAGCCACTATACTACTGCTCTGTGTGGATGTGAACAAACTATCACATGTGTTCTTATGCTAGCCACCACACTACTGCTCTGTGTGGATGTGAACAAACTGTCACATGTGTTCTTATGCTAGCCACTATACTACTGCTCTGTGTGGGTGTGAACAAACTGTCACATGTGTTCTTATGCTAGCCACTATACTACTGCTCTGTGTGGATGTGAACAAACTGTCACATGTGTTCTTATGCTAGCCACTACACTACTGCTCTGTGTGGATGTGAACAAACTGTCACATGTGTTCTTATGCTAGCCACTACACTACTGCTCTGTGTGGATGTGAACTGTCACATGTGTTCTTATGCTAGCCACAATACTACTGCTCTGTGTGGATGTGAACAAACTGTCACATGTGTTCATATGCTAGCCACAATACTACTGCTCTGTGTGGATGTGAACAAACTGTCACATGTGTTCTTATGCTAGCCACTACACTACTGCTCTGTGTGGATGTGAACAAACTGTCACATGTGTTCATTTGCTAGCCACTATACTACTGCTCTGTGGGGTGTGAACAAACTGTCACATGTGTTCTTATGCTAGCCACTACACTACTGCTCTGTGTGGATGTGAACAAACTGTCACATGTGTTCTTATGCTAGCCACTATACTACTGCTCTGTGTGGGTGTGAACTGTCACATGTGTTCATATGCTAGCCACACTACTACTGCTCTGTGTGGATGTGAACTGTCACATGTGTTCTTATTCTAGCCACTATACTACTGCTCTGTGTGGATGTGAACTGTCACATGTGTTCTTATGCTAGCCACACTACTACTGCTCTGTGTGGATGTGAACTGTCACATGTGTTCTTATGCTAGCCACTATACTACTGCTCTGTGTGGGTGTGAACTGTCACATGTGTTCTTATGCTAGCCACTACACTACTGCTCTGTGTGGATGTGAACAAACTGTCACATGTGTTCTTATGCTAGCCACTATACTACTGCTCTGTGTGGATGTGAACTGTCACATGTGTTCATATGCTAGCCACAATACTACTGCTGTGTGTGGATGTGAACAAACTGTCACATGTGTTCTTATGCTAGCCTCTACACTACTGCTCTGTGTGGATGTGAACTGGCACATGTGTTCTTATGCTAGCCTCTACACTACTGCTCTGTGTGGATGTGAACTGTCACATGTGTTCTTATGCTAGCCTCTACACGACTGCGCTGTGTGGATGTGAACTGTCACATGTGTTCTTATGCTAGCCTCTACACTACTGCTCTGTGTGGATGTGAACTGTCACATGTGTTCTTATGCTAGCCACTATACTACTGCTCTGTGTGGATGTGAACAAACTGTCACATGTGTTCATATGCTAGCCACAATACTACTGCTCTGTGTGGATGTGAACAAACTGTCACATGTGTTCTTATTCTAGCCACTACACTACTGCTCTGTGTGGATGTGAACAAACTGTCACATGTGTTCATATGCTAGCCACTATACTACTGCTCTGTGGGGTGTGAATAAACTGTCACATGTGTTCTTATGCTAGCCACTATACTACTGCTCTGTGTGGGTGTGAACTGTCACATGTGTTCTTATGCTAGCCACTACACTACTGCTCTGTGTGGATGTGAACAAACTGTCACATGTGTTCTTATGCTAGCCTCTACACTACTGCTCTGTGTGGATGTGAACTGTCACATGTGTTCATATGCTAGCCACACTACTACTGCTCTGTGTGGATGTGAACTGTCACATGTGTTCTTATTCTAGCCACTATACTACTGCTCTGTGTGGATGTGAACTGTCACATGTGTTCTTATGCTAGCCACACTACTACTGCTCTGTGTGGATGTGAACTGTCACATGTGTTCTTATGCTAGCCACTATACTACTGCTCTGTGTGGGTGTGAACTGTCACATGTGTTCTTATGCTAGCCACTATACTACTGCTCTGTGTGGATGTGAACTGTCACATGTGTTCTTATGCTAGCCACTACACTACTGCTCTGTGTGGATGTGAACAAACTGTCACATGTGTTCTTATGCTAGCCACTATACTACTGCTCTGTGTGGATGTGAACTGTCACATGTGTTCATATGCTAGCCACAATACTACTGCTGTGTGTGGATGTGAACAAACTGTCACATGTGTTCTTATGCTAGCCAGTACACTACTGCTCTGTGTGGATGTGAACAAACTGTCGCATGTGTTCTTATGCTAGCCACTATACTACTGCTCTGTGTGGGTGTGAACATACTGTCACGTGTGTTCTTATGCTAGCCACTATACTACTGCTCTGTGTGGATGTGAACAAACTATCACATGTGTTCTTATGCTAGCCACTACACTACTGCTCTGTGTGGATGTGAACAAACTGTCACATGTGTTCTTATGCTAGCCACTATACTACTGCTCTGTGTGGGTGTGAACAAACTGTCACATGTGTTCTTATGCTAGCCACTATACTACTGCTCTGTGTGGATGTGAACAAACTGTCACATGTGTTCTTATGCTAGCCACTACACTACTGCTCTGTGTGGATGTGAACAAACTGTCACATGTGTTCTTATGCTAGCCACTACACTACTGCTCTGTGTGGATGTGAACTGTCACATGTGTTCTTATGCTAGCCACAATACTACTGCTCTGTGTGGATGTGAACAAACTGTCACATGTGTTCTTATGCTAGCCACTATACTACTGCTCTGTGTGGATGTGAACTGTCACATGTGTTCATATGCTAGCCACAATACTACTGCTGTGTGTGGATGTGAACAAACTGTCACATGTGTTCTTATGCTAGCCACTACACTACTGCTCTGTGTGGATGTGAACAAACTGTCGCATGTGTTCTTATGCTAGCCACTATACTACTGCTCTGTGTGGGTGTGAACATACTGTCACGTGTGTTCTTATGCTAGCCACTATACTACTGCTCTGTGTGGATGTGAAATGTCACATGTGTTCTTATGCTAGCCACACTACTACTGCTCTGTGTGGATGTGAACTGTCACATGTGTTCTTATGCTAGCCACTATACTACTGCTCTGTGTGGGTGTGAACTGTCACATGTGTTCTTATGCTAGCCACTATACTACTGCTCTGTGTGGGTGTGAACATACTGTCACATGTGTTCTTATGCTAGCCACTATACGACTGCTCTGTGTGGATGTGAACAAACTGTCACATGTGTTCTTATGCTAGCCACTATACTACTGCTCTGTGTGGGTGTGAACTGTCACATGTGTTCTTATGCTAGCCACTATACTACTGCTCTGTGTGGGTGTGAACATACTGTCACATGTGTTCATATGCTAGCCACTATACTACTGCTCTGTGTGGATGTGAACAAACTATCACATGTGTTCTTATGCTAGCCACCACACTACTGCTCTGTGTGGATGTGAACAAACTGTCACATGTGTTCTTATGCTAGCCACTATACTACTGCTCTGTGTGGGTGTGAACAAACTGTCACATGTGTTCTTATGCTAGCCACTATACTACTGCTCTGTGTGGATGTGAACAAACTGTCACATGTGTTCTTATGCTAGCCACTACACTACTGCTCTGTGTGGATGTGAACAAACTGTCACATGTGTTCTTATGCTAGCCACTACACTACTGCTCTGTGTGGATGTGAACTGTCACATGTGTTCTTATGCTAGCCACAATACTACTGCTCTGTGTGGATGTGAACAAACTGTCACATGTGTTCATATGCTAGCCACAATACTACTGCTCTGTGTGGATGTGAACAAACTGTCACATGTGTTCTTATGCTAGCCACTACACTACTGCTCTGTGTGGATGTGAACAAACTGTCACATGTGTTCATTTGCTAGCCACTATACTACTGCTCTGTGTGGGTGTGAACTGTCACATGTGTTCTTATGCTAGCCACTACACTACTGCTCTGTGTGGATGTGAACAAACTGTCACATGTGTTCTTATGCTAGCCACTATACTACTGCTCTGTGTGGGTGTGAACTGTCACATGTGTTCATATGCTTGCCACACTACTACTGCTCTGTGTGGATGTGAACTGTCACATGTGTTCTTATTCTAGCCACTATACTACTGCTCTGTGTGGATGTGAACTGTCACATGTGTTCTTATGCTAGCCACACTACTACTGCTCTGTGTGGATGTGAACTGTCACATGTGTTCTTATGCTAGCCACTATACTACTGCTCTGTGTGGGTGTGAACTGTCACATGTGTTCTTATGCTAGCCACTACACTACTGCTCTGTGTGGATGTGAACAAACTGTCACATGTGTTCTTATGCTAGCCACTATACTACTGCTCTGTGTGGATGTGAACTGTCACATGTGTTCATATGCTAGCCACAATACTACTGCTGTGTGTGGATGTGAACAAACTGTCACATGTGTTCTTATGCTAGCCTCTACACTACTGCTCTGTGTGGATGTGAACTGTCACATGTGTTCTTATGCTAGCCTCTACACTACTGCTCTGTGTGGATGTGAACTGTCACATGTGTTCTTATGCTAGCCTCTACACTACTGCGCTGTGTGGATGTGAACTGTCACATGTGTTCTTATGCTAGCCTCTACACTACTGCTCTGTGTGGATGTGAACTGTCACATGTGTTCTTATGCTAGCCACTATACTACTGCTCTGTGTGGATGTGAACAAACTGTCACATGTGTTCATATGCTAGCCACAATACTACTGCTCTGTGTGGATGTGAACAGACTGTCACATGTGTTCTTATGCTAGCCACTACACTACTGCTCTGTGTGGATGTGAACAAACTGTCACATGTGTTCATATGCTAGCCACTATACTACTGCTCTGTGGGGTGTGAACAAACTGTCACATGTGTTCTTATGCTAGCCACTACACTACTGCTCTGTGTGGATGTGAATAAACTGTCACATGTGTTCTTATGCTAGCCACTATACTACTGCTCTGTGTGGGTGTGAACTGTCACATGTGTTCTTATGCTAGCCACTACACTACTGCTCTGTGTGGATGTGAACAAACTGTCACATGTGTTCTTATGCTAGCCTCTACACTACTGCTCTGTGTGGATGTGAACTGTCACATGTGTTCATATGCTAGCCACACTACTACTGCTCTGTGTGGATGTGAACTGTCACATGTGTTCTTATTCTAGCCACTATACTACTGCTCTGTGTGGATGTGAACTGTCACATGTGTTCTTATGCTAGCCACACTACTACTGCTCTGTGTGGATGTGAACTGTCACATGTGTTCTTATGCTAGCCACTATACTACTGCTCTGTGTGGGTGCGAACTGTCACATGTGTTCTTATGCTAGCCACTATACTACTGCTCTGTGTGGATGTGAACTGTCACATGTGTTCTTATGCTAGCCACTACACTACTGCTCTGTGTGGATGTGAACAAACTGTCACATGTGTTCTTATGCTAGCCACTATACTACTGCTCTGTGTGGATGTGAACTGTCACATGTGTTCATATGCTAGCCACAATACTACTGCTGTGTGTGGATGTGAACAAACTGTCACATGTGTTCTTATGCTAGCCACTACACTACTGCTCTGTGTGGATGTGAACAAACTGTCGCATGTGTTCTTATGCTAGCCACTATACTACTGCTCTGTGTGGGTGTGAACATACTGTCATGTGTGTTCTTATGCTAGCCACTATACTACTGCTCTGTGTGGATGTGAACAAACTATCACATGTGTTCTTATGCTAGCCACTACACTACTGCTCTGTGTGGATGTGAACAAACTGTCACATGTGTTCTTATGCTAGCCACTATACTACTGCTCTGTGTGGGTGTGAACAAACTGTCACATGTGTTCTTATGCTAGCCACTATACTACTGCTCTGTGTGGATGTGAACAAACTGTCACATGTGTTCTTATGCTAGCCACTACACTACTGCTCTGTGTGGATGTGAACAAACTGTCACATGTGTTCTTATGCTAGCCACTACACTACTGCTCTGTGTGGATGTGAACTGTCACATGTGTTCTTATGCTAGCCACAATACTACTGCTCTGTGTGGATGTGAACAAACTGTCACATGTGTTCATATGCTAGCCACAATACTACTGCTCTGTGTGGATGTGAACAAACAGTCACATGTGTTCTTATGCTAGCCACTACACTACTGCTCTGTGTGGATGTGAACAAACTGTCACATGTGTTCTTATGCTAGCCACTATACTACTGCTCTGTGTGGGTGTGAACATACTGTCACGTGTGTTCTTATGCTAGCCACTATACTACTGCTCTGTGTGGATGTGAACAAACTGTCACATGTGTTCTTATGCTAGCCACTACACTACTGCTCTGTGTGGATGTGAACAAACTGTCACATGTGTTCTTATGCTAGCCACTACACTACTGCTCTGTGTGGATGTGAACTGTCACATGTGTTCTTATGCTAGCCACAATACTACTGCTCTGTGTGGATGTGAACAAACTGTCACATGTGTTCTTATGCTAGCCACAATACTACTGCTCTGTGTGGATGTGAACAAACTGTCACATGTGTTCTTATGCTAGCCACTACACTACTGCTCTGAGTGGATGTGAACAAACTGCCACATGTGTTCTTATGCTAGCCTCTATACTACTGCTCTGTGTGGATGTGAACAAACTGTCACATGTGTTCTTATGCTAGCCACAATACTACTGCTCTGTGTGGATGTGAACAAACTGTCACATGTGTTCTTATGCTAGCCACTATACTACTGCTCTGTGTGGATGTGAACTGTCACATGTGTTCATATGCTAGCCACAATACTACTGCTGTGTGGGGTGTGAACAAACTGTCACATGTGTTCTTATGCTAGCCACTACACTACTGCTCTGTGTGGATGTGAACAAACTGTCACATGTGTTCTTATGCTAGCCACTATACTACTGCTCTGTGTGGATGTGAACAAACTGTCACATGTGTTCTTATGCTAGCCACTATACTACTGCTCTGTGTGGATGTGAACAAACTGTCACATGTGTTCTTATGCTAGCCACTACACTACTGCTCTGTGTGGATGTGAACAAACTGTCACATGTGTTCTTATGCTAGCCACTACACTACTGCTCTGTGTGGATGTGAACTGTCACATGTGTTCTTATGCTAGCCACAATACTACTGCTCTGTGTGGATGTGAACAAACTGTCACATGTGTTCATATGCTAGCCACAATACTACTGCTCTGTGTGGATGTGAACAAACAGTCACATGTGTTCTTATGCTAGCCACTACACTACTGCTCTGTGTGGATGTGAACAAACTGTCACATGTGTTCTTATGCTAGCCACTATACTACTGCTCTGTGTGGGTGTGAACATACTGTCACGTGTGTTCTTATGCTAGCCACTATACTACTGCTCTGTGTGGATGTGAACAAACTGTCACATGTGTTCTTATGCTAGCCACTACACTACTGCTCTGTGTGGATGTGAACAAACTGTCACATGTGTTCTTATGCTAGCCACTACACTACTGCTCTGTGTGGATGTGAACTGTCACATGTGTTCTTATGCTAGCCACAATACTACTGCTCTGTGTGGATGTGAACAAACTGTCACATGTGTTCTTATGCTAGCCACAATACTACTGCTCTGTGTGGATGTGAACAAACTGTCACATGTGTTCTTATGCTAGCCACTACACTACTGCTCTGTGTGGATGTGAACAAACTGTCACATGTGTTCTTATGCTAGCCACTACACTACTGCTCTGTGTGGATGTGAACTGTCACATGTGTTCTTATGCTAGCCACAATACTACTGCTCTGTGTGGATGTGAACAAACTGTCACATGTGTTCTTATGCTAGCCACTATACTACTGCTCTGTGTGGGTGTGAACATACTGTCACGTGTGTTCTTATGCTAGCCACTATACTACTGCTCTGTGTGGATGTGAACAAACTGTCACATGTGTTCTTATGCTAGCCACTACACTACTGCTCTGTGTGGATGTGAACAAACTGTCACATGTGTTCTTATGCTAGCCACTACACTACTGCTCTGTGTGGATGTGAACTGTCACATGTGTTCTTATGCTAGCCACAATACTACTGCTCTGTGTGGATGTGAACAAACTGTCACATGTGTTCTTATGCTAGCCACAATACTACTGCTCTGTGTGGATGTGAACAAACTGTCACATGTGTTCTTATGCTAGCCACTACACTACTGCTCTGAGTGGATGTGAACAAACTGTCACATGTGTTCTTATGCTAGCCTCTATACTACTGCTCTGTGTGGATGTGAACAAACTGTCACATGTGTTCTTATGCTAGTCACAATACTACTGCTCTGTGTGGATGTGAACAAACTGTCACATGTGTTCTTATGCTAGCCACTACACTACTGCTCTGTGTGGATGTGAACAGTCACATGTGTTCTTATGCTAGCCTCTATACTACTGCTCTGCGTGGATGTGAACAAACTGTCACATGTGTTCTTATGCTAGCCACTACACTACTGCTCTGAGTGGATGTGAACAAACTGTCACATGTGTTCTTATGCTAGCCTCTATACTACTGCTCTGTGTGGATGTGAACAAACTGTCACATGTGTTCTTATGCTAGCCACTACACTACTGCTCTGTGTGGATGTGAACAGTCACATGTGTTCTTATGCTAGCCTCTATACTACTGCTCTGCGTGGATGTGAACAAACTGTCACATGTGTTCTTATGCTAGCCACTACACTACTGATCTGTGTGGATGTGAACAGTCACATGTGTTCTTATGCTAGCCACTATACTACTGCTCTGTGTAGATGTGAACAAACTGTCACATGTGTTCATATGCTAGCCACTATACTACTGCTCTGTGGGGTGTGAACAAACTGTCACATGTGTTCATATGCTGCCAATATACTATTGCTCTGTGGGGTGTGAACAAACTGTCACATGTGTTCTTATGCTAGCCACTATACTACTGCTCTGTGTAGATGTGAACAAACTGTCACATGTGTTCATATGCTAGCCACTATACTACTGCTCTGTGGGATGTGAACAAACTGTCACATGTGTTCTTATGCTGCCAATATACTATTGCTCTGTGGGGTGTGAACAAACTGTCACATGTGTTCTTATGCTAGCCACTACACTACTGCTCTGTGTGGTGTGAACAAACTGTCACATGTGTTCATATGCTAGCCACTATACTACTGCTCTGTGGGGTGTGAACAAACTGTCACATGTGTTCATATGCTAGCCACTACACTACTGCTCTGTGTGGATGTGAACAAACTGTCACATGTGTTCTTATGCTGCCAATATACTATTGCTCTGTGGGGTGTGAACAAACTGTCACATGTGTTCTTATGCTAGCCACTATACTACTGCTCTGTGGGGTGTGAACAAACTGTCACATGTGTTCATATGCTAGCCACTATACTACTGCTCTGTGGGGTGTGAACAAACTGTCACATGTGTTCATATGCTAGCCACTACACTACTGCTCTGTGTGGATGTGAACAAACTGTCACATGTGTTCTTATGCTGCCAATATACTATTGCTCTGTGGGGTGTGAACAAACTATCACATGTGTTCTTATGCTAGCCACTATACTACTGCTCTGTGGGGTATGAACAGTCACATGTGTTCTTATGCTGCCAATATACTATTGCTCTGTGGGGTGTGAACAAACTGTCACATGTGTTCTTATGCTGCCAATATACTATTGCTCTGTGGGGTGTGAACAAACTATCACATGTGTTCTTATGCTAGCCACTCTATGATCAGAGAAAGAGTTAACAACAAGAGACAGATTGCAGGTTAAACACAATCACATCGTTTACTTCTTCTTCTTATTTCGTTCGCTTGAAATATGTCTATACCTGCAATGTTGTCTCTTGTATGAATCTAACAGTCTTTTTTAGTTCACTCAGCGGTCCATAGAGTTTATCTTCCACTGTTGTCTCTCTAGGCCAGAAGGTTCACCTGGATATGTTGTAGTTTGGCAGTCTTGGAGTATGTGCTCTGCTGTCTGCGGCGCCAAACTACATGTGCACATGGCTGAGTCACCAATCTTGAATTTTGTATACATGTTGTTGTGCAATCTGTTGTGTCCTGTTCTAAGGTGCAGAATTGTTTACTTACTGTTAACATCTGTGAAGTGTTAAACATAATCACACTGTTTACTCCATGTCTGTCTGTCAATAATTTATTAACATCATTGTAATAATGCAATAGTCAACAGCAATGAACAAACAGACATAGAAATATGACAGAAAAAGGGAAAATGATTGCATAGACAAGACAGACACACATGAGGGATTTACTCATAGACAAGACAGACACACATGAGGGATTTACTCTCGGAGAGTCTCCCTGTCCAAGTAGACTTTGTGAGCAGTGTCCAAGTCTGTGAGATCTGACTGGACATTGTTTAAGTTGGTCATCATCTCCTTCAAGCGGGGGTCAGTTTCTCGTAGCCCTGTTGTTCGTAAGGCCTGTGTGTGAGTGTGAAGATAATTATATAGTCATGTAGTCTTCAAACAAATAGATCAATAGACATGTGATTTCACGAAACCACTTTCTAGTACTAGGTATTCAACACCACAGAGATATTGACACAGATATACCATTCACCTTGGTTTGTTCTACCTTAATCCCCACAAATATTGACACAGATATACCATTCACCTTGGTTTGTTCTACCTTAATCCCCATAAATATTGACACAGATATACCATTCACCTTGGTTTGTTCTACCTTAATCCCCATAAATATTGACACAGATATACCATTCACCTTGGTTTGTTCTACCTTAATCCCCATAAATATTGACACAGATATACCATTCACCTTGGTTTGTTCTACCTTAATCCCCATAAATATTGACACAGATATACCATTCACCTTGGTGTGTTCTACATGTCCCCATAAATATTGACACAGATATACCATTCACCTTGGTTTGTTCTACTTTAGTCCCCATAAATATTGACACAGATATACCATTCACCTTGGTTTGTTCTACTTTAATCCCCATAAATATTGACACAGATATACCAGTCACCTTGGTTTGTTCTAATTTAATCCCCATAAATATTGACACAGATATACCATTCACCTTGGTTTGTTCTACTTTGGTCCCCATAAATATTGGCACAGATATACCATTCACCTTGGTTTGTTCTACTTTAATCCCCATAAATATTGACACAGATATACCAGTCACCTTGGTTTGTTCTAATTTAATCCCCATAAATATTGACACAGATATACCATTCACCTTGGTTTGTTCTACTTTAATCCCCATAAATATTGACACAGATATAACATTCACCTTGGTTTGTTCTACTTTAATCCCTATAACTATTGACACAGATATACCATTCACCTTGGTGTGTTCTACTTTAATCCCCATAAATATTGACACAGATATACCATTCACCTTGGTTTGTTCTACTTTACTCCCCATAAATACTGACACAGATATACCATTCACCTTGGTGTGTTCTACTTTAATCCCCATAAATATTGACACAGATATACTATTCACCTTGGTTTGTTCTACTTTACTCCCCATAAATACTGACACAGATATACCATTCACCTTGGTTTGTTCTACTTTAATCCCCATAAACACTGACACAGATATACCATTCACCTTGGTTTGTTCTACTTTAGTCCCCATAAATATTGACACAGATATACCATTCACCTTGGTTTGTTCTACTTTAGTCCCCATAAATATTGACACAGATATACCATACACCTTGGTGTGTTCTACTTTAATCCCCATAAATATTGACACAGATATGCCATTCACTTTGGTGAGTTCTACTTTAATCCCCATAAATATTGACACAGATATACCATTCACCTTGGTTTGTTCTACTTTAGTCCCCATAAATATTGACACAGATGTACCATTCACCTTGGTGTGTTCTACTTTAGTCCCCATAAATATTGACACAGATGTACCATTCACCATGGTGTGTTCTACTTTAGTCCCCATAAATATTGACACAGATGTACCATTCACCTTGGTGTGTTCTACTTTAGTCCCCATAAATATTGACACAGATGTACCATTCACCATGGTGTGTTCTACTTTAGTCCCCATAAATATTGACACAGATGTACCATTCACCATGGTGTGTTCTACTTTAGTCCCCATAAATATTGACACAGATATACCATTCACCTTGGTGTGTTCTACTTTAGTCCCCATAAATATTGATACAGATGTACCATTCACCATGGTGTGTTCTACTTTAGTCCCCATAAATATTGACACAGATATACCATTCACCTTGGTGTGTTCTACTTTAGTCCCCATAAATATTGACACAGATGTACCATTCACCATGGTGTGTTCTACTTTAGTCCCCATAAATATTGACACAGATGTACCATTCACCTTGGTGTGTTCTACTTTAGTCCCCATAAATATTGACACAGATGTACCATTCACCTTGGTGTGTTCTACTTTAGTCCCCATAAATATTGACACAGATATACCATTCACCTTGGTGTGTTCTACTTTAGTCCCCATAAATATTGGCACAGATATACCATCCACCTTGGTGTGTTCTACTTTAGTCCCCATAAATATTGACACAGATATACCATTCACCTTGGTTTGTTCTACTTTAGTCCCCATTATGGTTCATGACAGTGACCCTGTTGTTTGCAGAACCTGCAGTATGGTGGCTCCAGTGTGATATTGACCACATCACACAGCACACATCACACAGCACACATCACACAGCACACATCGCACAGCACACATCAAGTGCTGGCTGGTCTATGATAACATGGAGTTAGCACCATATATCCAATATGTCAAGGCATGGACAGGCTTCTTTTTTCTTTAATTTATCACCATATGCCATGCCGAGGTCGTGTTTTATTTATCATTATGTGCCACCCCGATAAGCTTGTGCGGTCATGTTTTATTTATCATCATGTGCCATGCCGATAAGCTTGGGCGGTTATGTTTTATTTATCATCATGTGCCATGCCGATAAACTTGGGCGGTCATGTTTTATTTATCACCATGTGCCATGCCGAGGTCATGTTTTATTTATCATGTGCCATGCCGGTAAGCTTGGGTGGTCATGTTTTATTTACATCATGTGCCATGCTGATAAGCTTGCAAGGTCATGTTTTATTTATCATCATGTGCCATGCCGATAAGCTTGGGTGATCATGTTTTATTTATCATCATGTGCCATGCTGATAAGCTTGGGTGGTCATGTTTTATTTATCATCATGTGCCATGCTGATAAGCTTGGGTGGTCATGTTTTATTTATCATGTGCCATGCTGATAAGCTTAGGTGGTCATGTTTTATTTATCATCATGTGCCATGCCGATAAGCTTTGGCGGTCATGTATTATTTATCATCATGTGCCATGCCGATAATCTTGGGCGGTCATGTATTATTTATCGTCATGTGCCATGCCAATCATCATGTGCCTTGCCCATAAGCTTGGGCGGTCATGTTTTATTTATCATCATGTGCCATGCCAGTCATGCTGGTAATCGTGGGCGGTCATGTTTTATTTATCATCATGTGCCATGCCGGTCATGCTGGTAATCGTGGGCGGTCATGTTTTATTTATCATCATGTGCCATGCCGGTCATGCTGGTAATCGTGGGCGGTCATGTTTTATTTCTCATCATGTAGCGTGAGCGGTCATGTTTTTCCATCTCACTCGATCACTAGAGTTGTGGATCAGCTCATTGTTCTTGTCTCGATCATACCACATGGCCAAGCCAGCCAGGTATTTACTTCTCTGCCTTCCCCTTGTTCTTTTCCTCTCGATCTTGCCAGTTGTCACCAAATTCTCCAAAATACTTCTTCTTAGAAGGTATACCAAAAGTTTTGATTGTCTACGTCTAATTCCTCTAATCAGTTTACAGTTCTAATTTTTTTTTTCTTGAAGGACTTGGTCATTGGTTTTTCCTTCTGTCCATGGTTTTCTTTGCATTCTCCTCAGAAACCACATTTCTACAGCCATCAGATGTTTTTCAGCTTGCCCGCTCGTTGTGCACGCTTCACATCCATACAAAAGTACAGGTACAATGTAGCACTTCAACGCTTTTTCTCGATGCAAATGACATCTGTTTATTGGTCAGTATGTTTTCCATCTTGCAAAAGGCTACCTTCGCCATGGCGATTCTCGTTCTAATCTCTTCAAAGTATCTCCCATCAGATGTTATGACTGTTCCAAGAGAACTTTACCGATTCACTTGTTTAAGAATGTTCCCATTTACTGGTATATTACATTGTGGTATTTCGTTCTTCCTAGTGAAGACCATAATTTGTTCATTCTTACAATTTAATTCCAACTCTACTTGTTCACTGTGTGCAAAACCGCATCTACTAAATGTTGCAGATCCTGTTCATTGTCTGCAGTCAAGACTGTATCATCCACATAACTAATGTTATTGATGTTACATCCCCCAATGGTGATTCCTCTCACGTCTTCTAAATTTCTGAAAATATTTTCACTGCATAAGGAAACATAGATCTGGAGACATTACACATCCCTGTCACACATCTCTCTTAATAGGCTGATATTGACCTACTTCATTATCAATCTTCATAGCAGCTTGTTGTTTCCAATATATGTTTTTTACAAGTCTAAGGTCTTTCCCATCAATTTGTAGATCTGCAAGCATCTTCATCATGTTGACACGTCTTACTTTATCGAAAACCTTTGTGTTGTCAATAAAGCAGAGATGTGGGTCTTTATTAACTTCTATAGAACATTCAATTAATGTTCTGGAGTATATACACAACATTTACTGTATCCTTGCCTTCTAGGAACCCACATTGTTGTTCTCCTATTTCAGATTGTATTTTCTTCCTAACTCTCTTCATGATGATTCTTAGCAAAATCTTCATGATGTGGCTCATTATACTAATTGTTCGATGTTGATCACATTCCAGGGCTCCTGATTTCTTCAGGATTGCAATAAATATAGAATTACATAATTCAGGAGGTATATCTCCAGTATCATATATTGTGTTCAGCAATCTGGTGACTTGGTCTATTTCATATTCTTGTAAGGAATTTATCATTTCTGTTGTGATGTTGTCTGGACCCGGGGTCTTGCCAGTTTTCATATGGTTAAGAGCATTCTGAACTTCAGTCTTCAAAATTGATGGGCTTTCATTATTATTCTGAATATACTGTTCTTCTCTTGTATCATCATAAAGATTTTTCACATAATCTAACCACGTAAGTAAAATCTGATCTTTTTCTATTAAAATTTTGCCATCTCTGGTTTTTAGGCAACCCAATGATGTGTGTGATCTTTTTGTTAGTGAAGTAATTAATTCTTTTGTGCATTAATTTGATATTCTGGTTATTGTGTTGGTTTTCATTTTCCCTGCAATTCTCCTCAAGCCAAGCTTCTTTTGCTTCTTTGCACAGTTTCCTAATTTTCCTATGAATCTCTTCATATTTTTCATGGTTATTTTTTTTTTCTTCTTATTTCCATGAATTTTAAGATGTCTTCTGTCATCCATTTCTTACGTCCCATTAACTTCATTTTTGGGATAGTTGTTTCTGCAGCTTGGTTGACTGATTTCTTTAATATTTGCCGTTGGTCGTTGACGTCTTCAAATAATATTTCCATATCAGACAATGCATCAAATCTGTCATTACATCTACGTTGAATTTATCTTTTGTCTCCTCACCCTTCAGGCAACATAGATCAAATTTTCACATAGATCAAATTGTGTTTCTTGGTGTATATTTGACTTTCTTTAATATGCATATCGCTTATTATTAATCTCTGGTAGCAGTAGCAGTCTGCACTTGGTATAGTTTTTGCTACTTTTAAGGCATTTCGAAATCTTCACTTGATGAGAATATAATCAAATTTTTGATCTTATGGTCAGTACTACTCCATGTCCATAATCTCCTTGGTTGATGTTGATACCAGGTATTTCCAATAATCATATCTCTTTTGCCCACTGTTCAAGTCTGCAACCTCTTTCATTCTGTTCCTCTTTCCTACCATGCATCCATCCTGTTGATTTCCAACTTTAGCATTAAAGTACCCCATTATGATATTTGATTGTGAATGCTAGCATTTCTTGAAGGCATTCTCCAAATCATAACATTCACTGATGCTGTCATCAATGCTGTCTGTTGTTGGTGCATAAACTTGTATGATGTTGATATAAAGTTTGTTTTATTATAAGAGCTATATCCCATCTTTATTGTGGCCTTGAAGGCTGACCTATCTGTATACACATGGATCCAATTGTTGGAACATGAGCCAAAAGCTTCTAGTGCACAGATGTATGAATCTGCTGTCATGTGTACTGGGGAGTCTGGTTAAGGAGTTCGATGTTTATCTGAGGTAATAGGAAAGTTATGATGGATGAGTAATCAGATAGTTCTCTAAGTTCCTCTCTGTTTTCTTGCACATGGTGTTTGGTACTTAGTTCTTCCACTACAAGCAGTGGGAATTTATGTTTCAGCTTTTTTCTATGCCCATTTCTCAATTAATTCTCTTTTTGGATGGTCTTGAAATTGACACATGAATTCTTCTACCGCTTCAATGGTTGCCCAGTCTCTTCTGATGTTTAGTGTTTATGTTAGCCCAGTGTGTTTTCCAAACACACATCAGCCAACATTAAGGAGATGCAGGAGTACAAGGAAATGAGCGGGCTGACAAGCTCGAAGGTGAGGATACTGTGGAGGGCGGACGCGCCATGGACCAGGCTGACATTCTGAATGCTCTACGAGAAGTAAGACTTTTGCGAGAACCAAGTGATGACTGTGAATCTACAACAATGGTCAGACTGCGAGAACAGCAAATTAAAAGAGGTGTGGCCAAACAAGAACAATATGCAGGAAGTCAAAGACGATTGATAAACCAACACAGAACTGGTGTCGTTAGCCGCTACACGCTGCAGGATTTGCTGAGGAGGGGATCCGAGCACTTATGGACTGAATGGTTCGATGTGCAATGAGGATGATCTGTCGACTAACTAACTAAGTAACAAGAGAAGACACGTGGAACAGTAAACTTCTAGATCCGTATGTTAGCCCAGTATGTTGTCCAAACATACACCAGCTAACATTAAGGAGAAGCACAAGAGAAGACAGGTGGAGCAGTAAACTTCTAGATCCTTATGCTGATGATCTGGCATTCGATATCCAAGTGGGAGACAAGTAACTTTCTGAGCATCTTTTCTCGGTTGTGAAGTGGAGCTATGAAAACAAGTTTGTGTTGAGAGGACAAACACTGTCTTCAGTCCATCTTTGTACAGACAATCACTACTATTCCAACTTCATGTAAAATGTACCTGAACATACCTGCACAAATTTGGAAATGGATAGCTTTCCTTGCTCATCACTGAGGTACTTGTACAAGTCGTTGATGTCAAATGTGATGTCTCTGCTGATACACGGACAGTGCTTTAACAGTGAGTCTGAGTTATCATATTGAGATAACATGCAAATATGAACAAACCAAAACAACAAAATCATAAGACGTCTACAATTTTACACATTAAAAACAATCTCTCTCTCTCTCTCTCTATGTGTGTGTGTGTGTGCATAAGAGTGACAGGCAGATAAGCAATGGATCAGGCTGATACAATGAATGCCTTCAAAGAGCGCAATTAAATGAAACAAATGATGATTGGATAAAGTGAATTCCCTCAAAGAGGGTGATTATACAAATCAAGTGATTGGTTACAGTGAATGCCCTCAAAGAGGGTGATTAAACGAATCAAGTGATGATTGTGAATCTGCAACCTTTAATCTGACTGCAAGAATGTCAAGTTAACAGGGGTGAAGCCAAACAAGGGTGCTATGCAGGGGGTCACAGAAGAATAGTCAACCAACACAGAACTGGTGTTGTCAGTTGCTGCACGCTGAGGGAAATCGTAAGGATGGGATCAGTTACTACATGCTGAGGGAGATCATGAGGACGGGATCAGTTACTACATGCTGAGGGAGATCATGAGGACGGGATCAGTTACTACATGCTGAGAGAGATCATGAGGACAGGATCAGTTACTACATGCTGAGGGAGATCATGAGGACGGGATTAGTTACTACACGCTGAGGGAGATCATGAGGATGGGATCAGTTACTACATGCTGAGGGAGATCATGAGGACGGGATCAGTTACTACACGCTGAGGGAGATCATGAGGATGGGATCAGTTACTACATGCTGAGAGAGATCATGAGGACGGGATCAGTTACTACACGCTGAGGGAGATCATGAGGATGGGATCAGTTACTACAAGTTGAGGAAGATCATGAGGACGGGATCAGTTACTACAAGCTGAGGGAGATCATGAGGACGGGATCAGTTACTACATGCTGAGGGAGATCATGAGGACGGGATCAGTTACTACAAGCTGAGGGAGATCATGAGGACGGGATCAGTTACTACATGCTGAGGGAGATTGTGAGGACGGGATCAGTTACTACAAGCTGAGGGAGATCATGAGGATGGGATCAGTTACTACACACTGAGGGAGATTGTGAGGACGGGATCAGTTACTACACACTGAGGTACATCATGAGGATGGGATCAGTTACTACATGCTGAGGGAGATCATGAGGATGGGATCGATTACTACATGCTAAGGGAGATCATGAGGACGGGATCAGTTACTACAAGCGGAGGGAGATAGTGAGGATGGGATCAGTTACTACACGCTGAGGGAGATCATGAGGACGGGATCAGTTACTACAAGCGGAGGGAGATAGTGAGGACAGGATCATTTACTACAAGCTGAGGGAGATCGTGAGGACAGGATCAGTTACTACAAGCTGAGGGAGATCATGAGGATGGGATCAGTTACTACACACTGAGGGAGATCATGAGGATGGGATCAGTTACTACAAGCTGAGGGAGATCATGAGGACGGGATCAGTTACTACACGCTGAGGGAGATCATGAGGATGGGATCAGTTACTACACGCTGAGGGAGATCATGAGGACGGGATCAGTTACTACATGCTGAGAGAGATCATGAGGACGGGATCAGTTACTACACGCTGAGGAAGATCATGAGGATGGGATCAGTTACTACAAGCTGAGGGAGATCATGAGGACGGGATCAGTTACTACAAGCTGAGGGAGATCATGAGGACGGGATCAGTTACTACAAGCTGAGGGAGATCATGAGGACGGGATCAGTTACTACAAGCTGAGGGAGATCATGAGGATGGGATCAGTTACTACATGCTGAGGGAGATAGTGAGGATGGGATCAGTTACTACAAGCTGAGGGAGATCATGAGGATGGGATCAGTTACTACATACTGAGGGAGATTGTGAGGACGGGATCAGTTACTACACACTGAGGGACATCATGAGGACGGGATCAGTTACTACATGCTGAGGGAGATCATGAGGATGGGATCGATTACTACATGCTGAGGGAGATCATGAGGACGGGATCAGTTACTACAAGCGGAGGGAGATAGTGAGGATGGGATCAGTTACTACACGCTGAGGGAGATCATGAGGACAGGATCAGTTACTACAAGCAGAGGGAGATAGTGAGGATGGGATCAGTTACTACAAGCTGAGGGAGATAGTGAGGATGGGATCAGTTACTACAAGCTGAGGGAGATAGTGAGGATGGGATCATTTACTACAAGCTGAGGGAGATCGTGAGGACAGGATCAGTTACTACAAGCTGAGGGAGATCATGAGGACGGGATCAGTTACTACATGCTGAGGGAGATCATGAGGACGGGATCAGTTACTACATGCTGAGGGAGATTATAAGGACGGGATCAGTTACTACAAGCTGAGGGAGATCATGAGGACGGGATCAGTTACTACATGCTGAGGGAGATCATGAGGACGGGATCAGTTACTACATGCTGAGGGAGATTATGAGGACGGGATCAGTTACTACAAGCTGAGGGAGATCATGAGGATGGGATCAATTACTACAAGCTGAGGGAGATCCTGAAAATAGGATCAGTTACTACACACTGAGGGGGATTACATGCTGAGGGGGATCCTGAGGATGGGAGCAGTTACTACAAGCTGATGGGGATCCTGAGGATGGGAGCAGGTACTACAAGCTGATGGGGATACTGAGGATGGGAGCAGGTACTACAAGCTGATGGGGATACTGAGGATAGGATCAGTTACTACACACTGAGGGAGATCATGAGGACAGGATCAGTTACTACACACTGAGGGAGATCATGAGGACAGGATCAGTTACTACAAGCTGAGGGAGATCATGAGGAAGGGATCAGTTACTACACACTGAGGGAGATCCTGAGGACAGGATCCAAGCAATTATGGACTCATTGGCCCGATGTGTAGTGATGATAATCTGTCAACTAATGATGGACAGCTTTAATGAAAAGATATCCAACTTGCAAATTGGCGTATAATACTTATAGTTGTGTGGTGTGGAATATTTCAAGGCAGGACCCGCCTTTATATTGAGAATGAAAGGATGTAAGCCCAGTTACTTACAAGTCTGAAGTAGTAGTAGTAATAGTAGTATGTCCATCGTCTTGTGAAGACAGAAGTCGCCTCAAACTTGCTTGGCTGGGTGCAGCTAAAGTGGCCTTAAAGCGACGAGATGGGTTCAACATGGCCAATCCATGGTTCACACCTGCTAGTGCTAACACATGAAATCTGTTGTAAACAGCATTTGAAATACATCGTTTCAGCGGAATACTTGTACCCAGCATCCTGACAGTTTCAGATCATTAGACCCGAATAGATAGTTAGTGTTACTAGTTACTAGTTAGTAATGTTAGCAGTAATAGCAGCTTGCTCACAATAAATAAACTTTGAACACTCTTAGTCTTAAAATAGTCACTAATAAATACTAAAATTAAAAACTAAACAGGCCCTCGACTCGAAGTCTCCGAACTTCCAGGCTTGGTTACATTGAAAATCATGGAAGCGAGGTAAAACCCGTCGTTGGTCGTTTCCAAATCAAGCTAGTTATGTCGCCAAATCAGAATGAATTCTTCGCCAAATAGGCGAACTGTCATGACATTCCTAGACTGTTGAGTACATTGAAACCGGCGGCTGGAACGGTGGCTGGCTGATTGTTGTACAAACATGGGTCTCCTGGTGACCTCCACCTTGCTGCGTCGTCTGCTGCTGTGTGTCACGTGCCTGCTGGTGGAACTCTCATTGGTCGGTTTTGTGTGACGGTGACACCCGACATAAACATTGAGTTCATTGAATTGTTTTGTGTGGTTTTTCCTCCCAAGGGAGAATAGGTACTGCTGACTGCTTGTGAAATACTGACAACAGGTCCCTTCGGGGACCTGGCTAACATCAGTAGGATCGATGATTCCTCCGAAAGCCGGAGAGTATCTGCCTGCATGGTGAGGAACCACCAGTCTGCACACCAATAAGCCAGACATGGGACAACGGATACTCACGCAAACCTCAGGTCCTGTATGACATCACACTGGTGTTGGACAACAGGATGCCTTCATCCGACATACAGGACTTCGCGCTGGAGTTCACAGCCAGCGAACACAAGCAAGTAAGCAAGCACTGACAAACAGCAGACACATCTAATGGCTGTGGAAAAGTGGTTTCAGAATAGCATGGACGGGGGAAAACACGAATGAGGCAGTCCTTGGAGAAACAAATTCAAATACCTAATGCGGCTAATGCTGTCTCCCTGGCTGAGGTGTTGACTTTCTCCGTATATCCACGTAGGGGAACACAGCTGCGCGAGATTCGGTGGCGGATTGCGTCGCGTTGGTTACCTACGGGGGTATGTGAGCCTGTCGCTCAGAAAGCAATGGCAAATTACTGAGAGTAATCTTGCCAAGACATCAATAACAGCTGTAAAATGCTGGTGTTGACAGCGATGTCCTGTAAATAGGATGTGCGAAAGAAGAAAAGAAAAACAAAACGCTGCTAATGTCTATTGCTGAATTTAAGAATCTACATCAATACACCATTCAATGGCTTCAATACAATAAAAGCTGAATATTGGAGAAGGTTGGCTACTAAAGACGCTACAACAAAGAAATGTAAATATGTTAGTCACTTGAAACGTCACGAAAGTTTGGAGAGAACAAACATGGAGGAGTATGTGCCCGGAAAGAGAGGAAGAGGAAGGCCAAAAATAAGATGGGTGCAGGATGTGGCGGATGATCTCCAGATGGGTGTTTCGGATGTGGGACATCTTGCTTAAAATATAGTCGCTTAAAAGTCGACAGGGTCGACTTCATTGCACAGCATTTTTATTCTATATTGCTCAGCCTCTTTCCGCAGCGCGGAAAGCGTCGCACAAAGCACGAACTCCTTAGCTCCAGCGACGACCCCCAGGAGTCTCCGAAACAATGCACTCTTGAACCGAAGGATGTCTTGCTTATGACCGCGAAGTTTTCCGAATGGTTGTTATTGGAGCAAAGTTCTGCAAGGGACATGCTACCGAATGAATGAATGAATGAATGAATGAACATCAATACAATCGTGACATTTCCACAAATGCTCCATCCATCTCTTCACAACCCAATTGCCATGCAAGTGATAAAAACTCTGCGCGGAGCTAACATGACAGGGGGTTCCTTATCATCAGAAATAGACTCCTTCCTCGAATGTTTCGGCCCATTTACCTACTTGACATTCTCTAGGGGCGGGCCCGTCCGGGTCATGACCCCGGGCGTCTTTCCCCTGCCATGCGAGACGTTCGGTCGATTTTGTTGTCCATGTTGTTTGTTGAACATGTCCACTCTCAAGCCTCCCCTCCCTTAGTGAGGATAGCCTGTGCAACCGGTGCTTGTGCCCTCACACTACCTTAGCATCTGTGGTCGTGGGGAGCCAGCTTCTTCCCCAACCACGGCCTCTATCGTGCCTCCATTCGTCTCCGTTGCCATGTTCATTCTTCGTGACCCGTTCATGGCGCCGCACTCTAAGAAGCCGATTCTTCCTCTGGGTTTCTCGACCCATCTCTTGGTCTCAGCTGTTGAGTGCGACTTACGGAAGACGACTACCGCCCTGGTATGGAGGTTGGACTTCGGCCGACATGTGCATGATTTGACAACATGCCGTGCGGCGATTGCCCCAGCGAACAGTCCTGTATGTATTTAGATGCACTATCCTCGCTCTGAGGGAAGGCTATGGAGTCGACACGAGACAGTGCAAGTTCTTGCTCTTAATTGAGAGATTGTTAGTCGTTCTGCAGTTACCGCTTTAACTATACTAGTTTCGAGACATGTCCAAATCCATGTTTCGGCGATTCCAGTCAGCTCGAGGCCTTTTCGGTTGCCTCATATAGCAGAGTCGCCAACAATTATGGCCGTCTGCAGGGGGCGTCAAAGGACGTGACGTATAGTGGTACAGGCATTCTTTAATTTCTCAGACTCAAAGGACGAGTCCAAACACAGGCGAATTCTGGTTCTGTTACGTTTATTGCTATTTCATATAAATTCAGGATCAGCATGGCCACAAAAGGTCAGGTCACGGCTCGGTACTTTTGCTTGTATTCACCCCAAACAAAAGGGAATCCCAGGGTATAACGTCACATCCAGGGCTTCCCTGTGTTGCGCCGAACATCCAGGGGGTTTCCATGTGTTGCGCCGTAGCTCGGTGCGCAATTCTATGCGGCCGTGTGCGCTATTCTTTCACTTTCCGGTTAGGGGTAGGGTTAGGGTTAGGGGTAGGGTACACACAACCCTAACCCTAACCCTAACCCTAACCGGAAAGTGATTTGCAGGACCGATGCAAATGAGGATCGAAGGGAGACAGACACTAACACAGAAACGGGTTGCCACAGCCCCAAAGAAACATCACTGTGGTGTGGGGCAATTGAAACGCACTGACACGCACTCCAGCCGAACACAGGGAGATCACCGTCGGTGCTAAATATAGCTCGTGACGCTAAATATAACTCACGAAGTTTGTTTGGGGTGAATTAAAGCAAAAGTACCCACGGCTCTAATTACAAAGTTTCTTTATAAAATCTTCGACTTTAAACCTAAATCTCGCCAGATGGAACCCTAAGCTGCTACTCGAGAGATGGTCAGAAGCTTCTGTCCCGTAACTAAGTTGTCATCCCCTATGACTCACTTATCGGACCATCAAGCGACAGTGCTCACCCGTGCACTGCCTAATTTTTACGTTGCACAGTAAGTGCCATGCTTTGCGTTTGGAACCCCGACCTTTAGCCGTGCCAATTCATAACAGACACACTGTTATACTCATCCAGTTGTTTTTGTGCCCGTGTTCTCCCTTGTCCTTTGATGCCCATTTGCTTTAGCACATCATACACGGAGTGGGAGACTAGACCTCTTGCGCCTATCTCAACGGCGAATAGCCGCCGTTGGGACTGTCAACTCAATAAGCGTTAGCTCCTTGGCCGACGAGGAGAGAAGTACGATGTCACCTCAGGGTATTCCCCATGCCCCTTTAATGTCCACCGTCAGCTCCCAGTCACCCGCGCCATCGTAAAACGATCAGAAACGGCAAGTCGGCAGCGGAACCTTCCTTGTCTCTGCATTGCTGCCCGGCTCGGAGGAAATAAATCTCAAGCGGCCTCGGCCTGGCCCCCTTGTTCGCCTGCATTCTGGCTACATCCACTATGGCTGACAACCCAGCGAGGACTTTGTTGTGACGCAATGTGAATCGGTCTTGGGTTAGCGCTACTTTGCATGCGGACAATTCGTGCTTCTCTGTCTGGACCTTTGTACAGAGGGGACAGGACGGGCCAGTGGCTTTACCCCACTTGACCAGGTTGGCAGCTGATGGAAAGACACCGTAGAGCAGTGGTTCTCAACCTTTTTTGGCCCGTGCCCCCCTTCACCATATTTTCAGAACGTTATTCCCCCCCCCCCTTCCTATAAAAAAATTGGCCCGTGCCCCCCCCCCCTTTTTCACCGTATTTTCAGAACGTCACCCACCCCCTACCCCCCTTCATATTTCCTATCTAAAAATCCCCCACCCCTACACAGTATACGGAAATATGTAAGGTAAATTTAATACCACATACTAAAACAAGTCTAGACATCCACATAAAACGTGATTTGTGGGTGTACTTACTTTATAAAATGAATTTTAGAAGGATGAGACATACTTAATTGTAAAGTATGAAGGGAAAAACAATATCAAGTAATCGGTTCTTGTATTAACGCGATCTTGAAATGGTCTTCATTTCCCCCCCCCCTCCTGGGGGGGGGGGATTCCCCAACGATTGAGAACCACTGCCGTAGAGGAATCGGACGACGAAACTTAAGAGCAGTGGTGCCATACGTCATATCTCAGTCCAGGTAAGCGACTTCTGCACTATCCCTTCCCATGCCATCCACTGGCCCTGCTGCAACCAGTCACACTCTCTCTTCATCCTCTCCTTGAGGATCTCCTAAACCACCATGTCTCTGCATTCCTTAGACGTCTCCCTAAACCACACCAGATCTCTGTCGTGGTGCCCGAATCCCCTTCTAATGCTAATTATTATATTTTCATTAAAAGCCTGTCTGTTTTTTTCTCGTCCAGACTCACTATTCACTCATTTCTGAGCCAGTTTTTTCCAGATATTGTTCGGCTGCACTCCACCCGATTCCAGATAAGTCTGCACAACATCACCTTTATCTTAACATAGCAGTCCAGCCAAACGGGCAACAGTTGCTAATCTACCAGCCTGTTCATTGCCACACACACACATGCATGCTCTCCATGGAAAATCCATGATGTGCTCGCAATCTCGGTCCTGTCTCGCTCGCCACTCCACCCGGAACATTCCAGTTTCCACTTGCTGAAGCATATTTCACCCAAACGGGCAACAGTTGCTAATCTACCAGCATGTTCATTGCCACACATATACATGCATGCTCTCGATGAAAAATCCATGATGTGCTCGCAATCTCGGTCCTGTCTCGCTCGCCACTCCACCCGGAACATTCCAGTTTCCACTTGCTGAAGCATGTTTCGTGAGTCCTATACAAACAAAGCATGTCTGGCTGTGCAGCCCTCTAGCCACCAGCAAGCTATCAAAGAAATCTAAAAATACCGTAAACTGATTACAGAAATTAGACATAAACAGTCAAGAATGTGTGGGCACATTATGAAGAGAAATAAGCTTGAAAACGTAGTGAAAGCATGATGGAAAAATAGCAACGGAAGAGCAAAGATTTCAATACCTGAACAGTTTGCAACAGGGTATCTTCTTCTTCGTCTTCTGTGTTAATCCGGGGTGTTTTTTTTTTCCAGACGTAATTGCGTTGTGCCTGTTTACAGACTTGCGCCTTTAGGTCGACACATCTGATTTCTGCGTGCATTTGTTGACCGGATTCACCTTGCCGGGTGTTTCGAAGGACATTCCACTCTCACTCGGACGTTATTGCTTTGTGCCTGTTTACAGCAGAGCTGCGGTACTTGCGCCTTTGGGCCGACACATTCGACTTCTGCGGGCATTTGTTGACGGGGTTAACCTTCCCGGGTGTTTTGAAGGACATTCTACTCTCACTGTTATGGTGTTATCCCCATCTCAGCTAGTCCGTTCAGATCAGCCAGAGACATACCGGTCAGTCCTCAAGAGAATGCAGGGACAGACCATGGGCATTCCCCGCCTCCACCTGAGATCCAACTACGAGCTTTTTAACTGCAACAACTTTAATTTACGCTACTGGAGCTGGAATTACAGCAGCTTCTGACACCAGACTTGCCCTCCAATAGATCCCCGTTAAAGAGTTTAAAGTGTGCTCATTCCAATTACGGGGCCTCGATAGCGGCCCGTATTGGTATTTTTCGTCACTACCTCCCCGTGCAGGGAGTGGGTAAGTTGCTCGCCTGCTGCCTTCCTTGGATGTGGTAGCCGTTTCTCATGCTCCCTCTCCGGAATCAAACCAAGATTCCCCGTTACCCGTTTCAAACATGGTAGGCATGTCACGTACCATCAACATTTGATAGGGCAGACATTTGAAAGATGTGTCGCTAGCACATAAGGCCATGCGATCAGCACAAAGTTATCCAGAGTCACCAGTGGAAACGAACCGCGAAGGGCAACGACGATTGGTTTTGAACTAATAAAAGCGTTCTTTCCGCGAAGGTCGGAGCTCAACAGAGGACAATAGGGACAAGACCACAGACCTGATCCAAGACTGATGATCATGAAAGATGGCTAACCATGACCGCCAATGCTTATCTGCATGGCATATGATGACGATGACAACGACTACAATGATGATGATGATGATGGAGAATTACTGCAACATGAATAATTGAACATGCACACTACTACACACCATACAATTATTATGTGAAAGATGAATTGTTGAAAGGGCCGAATGAAAGAATGACATGCATGCTCAATTTGTGACCATTCAATAAACAATTTTTTTTAAAATCACTTGTTCGATCGTTTGTTCCATGTCCTCTCTGTATTTTTCATCTCTATTTCTAATTCTAAGGCTGCATTTCAGAAAATGAAGAATATCAAATGCATTAAGCCACTATCGTTGAATGTAAGAAAGAGAGTGGTGAGGTGCTATACATAACCAGTTTTACTGTATGGCTGTTAATCTTGGAATGTAAATGAACAAATTAGGAAAAGATTGGAAGGGACAGAAATGTCCCCTCTCTTGTTCATAACATATATAGACAACATATGTAAAGAAACCAGCCAAGCAGAGACAGCAAGAATACCGCATGACGAGAACACAGAGAAGAACCATCTGCAAATCTAACCATTAGAGAACTCCTGTTTGCGGACGACCAAGCACTAATAACAAAATCAGAAGCTGAATTACAAGACCACATGAATAGTCTAAACGAAATGTGTAGGGAACATAACATGAAAATTAGCACAAGTAAAACAGAGGTAATGACTATAACTAAAGAAGAACAAACAACAACGATTCACCTATACGACGTCCCTTGAAACAAGAGTTTCAAGTACCTAGGAAGTATAATATCATCAAATGATAGAAGACGAGATCGAAAATAGGTGCAATAAGGCAAATCAACTCATTGGACGAATGGCACCAATACTAAAGAACAAACATGTATCAATAACTACTAAGAAAGCACTTTACAACACAATCTTCCTACCAACTCTATGCTACCAATGCCAAACCTGGACAATGACAAAAAAAGAGAAAAGGAAAATCACAACAACAGAAATGAAGTTCCAGAGAAGAATATTCAACTTATCAAGAGATAAGATCAGAAATGAAGAAATCAGGACTAAAGTGGGGGTTAAAGCAGCACTAGATTTTATTAGAAAGCAGCAAGTCAAATGGTTTGGCCAGGCAAGTAGGTTACCATTCAACAGCATACCACAACAAGTTAGTTAGTTAGTTAGTTAGTCGCAGTTCCAACTTCACAGCAACGGGTCGTCCCCATTATGCTCCATTCCTGTGCCAGTAAATATCACACAAAACGCTCCCCACTGCCCAATGTGAAAAGTGGAAAAGACAGGAGTCTCGACAAATAACAGCCCGCACAGATACACTGTGCATAATGCCGCCACCAGAATGTCAACACAATAGTCCCCCACAAAGCACCCAGTTCATTTCTGATGGAATCGGCAGTCATTTTCCCATCTGGATGTTTCCTAGATGTTCACCCACACAGTCCACGAAATACAGTTCATAGTCAATGGCAGTGGCAGTCAACCAGAAGCCCAGCAGCCACGCATTTCTGCATAAGGCAAAAACCGGTCAACTCTGGGACATAGCCATCTGCCATCGCTCAGAACATGCAGTCACGTTCCAAAAGACCTTGGGCAGATTCAAAAGCATTTCACACGAAACTCACAGCTCACAGTGTCGCGCCACGCACTCACTCAGTAGCAGGGCGACGGAACCATCAAGCCTCCTTAGTCGCCTCTTACGACATGCGTGGTAGGCTGCAGTGTTGCTATTCTTTGCTTCCCTTATGGGCCCCGGCAACACACGGGATCTACCACAACAAGCAATGATGTACAGACCAGATTGAAACAGAGGAAGAGGCCGACCACGTAAACGTTGGACGGAGGGAATAGCAGAGTCCATGGGAATATTGATACATGAAGCTCATAATTGGGCACTCTCACGATGTTTATACTTCACCTCGACACCGCAAGGTGCAGGAGGAACATGATGAGATGAGATGAGGTTTTACAGTTTCTCCCCTTGGCAACATCAGACCAGTGACTTTACAGTTTTTCCGCTTGTCAAGATGAAACCAGTAAACTGTTTTTCTTCATAACAAAAACAAAAAGCGACACACAAAATACACAGACAGTTTATAACCAAAACTAGCCTAATACAACAGGTGATATCAAGGGGAATTTTATTTTGCAAGGACATACATTAAAGCAGAACAAAATTATATAGTATTACAAATACAAAGTCAATGACACACCTGTGTAGTTGATATTTCATTCAAGTAGAAATGCTCTCACCAATGTCACAATCTGCAGGTAACACACACCACAATGTCATCTATCCTAGTCTCGATGACCTCTCACAACTCAGTCACATAAAAATACAACACAAAACTCAGTTACAAATTACCTGACTCACAACTCAGTCAATTAAAATTACAACACAGAGCCCAGTTACACAATCACTTGGCACAGAACTCTGTCACATAAAATTATAACACAGAACTCAGTCACACAATTACCTTATACAATTTTGTTGCCCAATTTCCTTAAACAAGTCAACCACACAATTTCCTGACACAAGTCAACCACACAATTTTCTGACACAAGTCAACCACACAATTACCTGACACAAGTCAACCACACAATTACCTGACACAAGTCAACCACACAATTTCCTTAAACAAGTCAACCACACAATTTTCTGACACAAGTCAACCACACAATTACCTGACACAAGTCAACCACACAATTACCTGACACAAGTCAACCACACAATTTTCTGACACAAGTCAACCACACAATTTTCTGACACAGTCAACCACACAATTACCTGACACAAGTCAACCACAGGAAGCACACTCATGATAAGGGACAACTCACTCATGATAACAGACAACTCACTCTCAAGAGAGCAATCTCATGAAAACAGGCAAGAATATTAAGACAACATTCCATCCATCCATCCATCATGTGCCATGCCGGTAAGCGTGGGCGGTCATGTTCTGCCATTTCACTCGATCACCAGAGTCGTGGATCAGCTCAGTGTTCCTGTCTTGTCCATGCCATGTGGCCAAGCCATCCAGGTATTTACTTCTCTGTCTTTCTATTGTTCTCTTTCCCTCGATCTTGCCAGTGATCACCAAGTTCTCTAATTTATTTCTTCTCATAACACGCCCAAAAATGTTGATTGTCCGCGTCTAATTTCTCTAATCAGTTTACGATCTTCATTTGTTTCATGGAGGACTTGGTCATTGGTTTTTCTGTCTGTCCATGGTATTCTTTGCATTCTCCTCAGAAACCACATTTCCACCACCATCAGATGTTTTTCAGCTTGACTGCTCATTGTTCATGCTTCATATCCATACAAAAGTACAGGCTCTATGTAGCACCTCAACACTCTTTTTCTTGTATCAACTGACATCTTTTTATTGGTCAGTATGTTTTTCATCTTGCAAAAGGCTACCTTCGCATTGGCGATTCTTGTTCTAATCTCTTCAAGGCATCTCCCATCAGATGTTATGAATATTCCGAAATAATTGTACAGATTCACTTGTTTAAGAATATTCCCATTTACATGTGTATTACATTGTGGTATTTCGTTCTTCCTAGTGACGACGATAATCTGCGTCTTCTTACAATTTAATTCTAACCCTAGTTGTTCACTGTGTGTAACAACCGCATCTACTAAATGTTGCAGATCATGCTGATTGTCTCCAATCAATACTGTATCATCTGCATATCTAATGTTATTGATGTTTCTTCCTCCAATGATGATTCCTTTCATAACTTGTAAATTTCTTAAAATATTTTCACTATAAAAGGAAAACATATCTGGAGACATTACACATCCCCGTCTCACACCTCTCTTAATATGCAACAAACTGATAATGGGCAGTAATCATTCATGATAACAGTTAACAAACTAATATTTGTAATATGACGTGCTGTCATGTCCTCCTCTCTGCCAAACACCAGAGTTGTGGACAGCAGGTGAGAAATGGTGAGAAGGACAGCATTCACAGCTGATCCAAGAGAAGGACAGCATTCACAGCTGATCCAAGAGAAGGACAGCATTCACAGCTGATCCAAGAGAAGGACAGTATTCACAGCTGATCCAAGAGATCATCAGTTGTCTCTTCCTCATGTGGTTTTGAACTGTCCTCCTCCACCTTGACTTGCCCAGCAGAAAACTTCTGTGCCTGCTCTATAGTGACATCACTGTCCTCACACTCTAGTTTAGTTATCAGACTTTGCTTTTCTGTTGAAGTCAACAAGTCAGTTATCAAGCATTCACTTCTGTGATATTGTCTCTACATGAAATGTATGAAACGTTCACTATAATAAATAATTAACAAAAAGTGACTACTGTTTCTACATGAAATGTTCACTATAATAAATAATTAACAATAAGTGACTAGTCTCTACATGAAATGTTCACTATAATAAATAATTAACAAAAAGTGACTACTGTCTCTACATGGAATGTTCACTATAATAAATAATTAACAAAAAGCGACTACTGTCTCTACATGAAATGTTCACTATAATAAAAAATTAACAAAAAGTGACTTGTCTCTACATGAAATGTTCACTATAATAAATAATTAACAAAAAGTGACTACTGTCTCTACATGAAATGTTCACTATAATAAATAATTAACAAAAAGCGACTACTGTCTCTACATGAAATGTTCACTATAATAAATAATTAACAAAAAGCGACTACTGTATCTTTCTGAATTACCTCAGTGGAGCAAGACGATGACAACTATAATAAATAATTAATAGAAAGCGACTACTGTCTCTACATGAAATGTTCACTATAATAAATAATTAACAAAAAATGACTAGTCTCTACATGAAATGTTCACTATAATAAGTAATTAATAGAAAGTGACTACTGCCACTCCACACGCGTGATCCGGGACTGTTTCCGGATCCGGTCAGGGAGATGCACTACTGACGAGCTCAAACAAGGGCGAAACTCGAGTATAGTGCTTCCATATTGACGTGGATAGGCCTTAGGTTCATACCGGAATGCTATCGGCGTTGCCAGTAGTGGGTTGTGCTCAATATTTAAATTTCAAATCCCGAAACAACCACATAATCAATAAATAATTAATTGAAAGCGACTACTGTCTCTACATGAAATGTTCACTATAATAAATAATTAACAAAAAGTGACTACTGTCTCTACATGAAATGTTCACTATAATAAATAATTAATAGAAAGCGACTACTGTCTCTACATGAAATGTTCACTATAATAAATAATTAACAAAAAATGACTGGTCTCTACATGAAATGTTCACTATAATAAATAATTAATAGAAAGCGACTACTGTCTCTACATGAAATGTTCACTATAATAAATAATTAACAAAAAGCGACTACTGTCTCTACATGAAATGTTCACTATAATAAATAATTAATAGAAAGCGACTACTGTCTCTACATGGAATGTTCACTATAATAAATAATTAACAAAAAGCGACTACTGTCTCTACATGAAATGTTCACTATAATAAATAATTAACAAAAAGTGACTTCTGTCTCTACATGAAATGTTCACTATAATAAATAATTAACAAAAAGTGACTACTGTCTCTACATGAAATATTCACTATAATAAATAATTAACAAAAAGTGACTACAGTCTCTACATGACATGTTCATTATAATAAATAATTAACAAAAAGTGACTACAGTCTCTACATGACATGTTCACTATAATAAATAATTAACAAAAAGTGACTAGTCTCTACATGAAATGTTCACTATAATAAATAATTAACAAAAAGTGACTACAGTCTCTACATGAAATGTTCACTATAATAAATAAGTAACAAAAAGTGACTACTGTCTCTACATGAAATATTCACTATAATAAATAATTAACAAAAAGTGACTACTTTCTCTACATGAAATGTTCACTATAATAAATAATTAACAAAAAGTGACTTCTGTCTCTACATGAAATGTTCACTATAATAAATAATTAACAAAAAGTGACTACTGTCTCTACATGAAATGTTCACTATAATAAATAATTAATAGAAAGCGACTACTGTCTCTACATGAAATGTTCACTATAATAAATAATTAACAAAAAATGACTGGTCTCTACATGAAATGTTCACTATAATAAATAATTAATAGAAAGCGACTACTGTCTCTACATGAAATGTTCACTATAATAAATAATTAACAAAAAGCGACTACTGTCTCTACATGAAATGTTCACTATAATAAATAATTAATAGAAAGCGACTACTGTCTCTACATGGAATGTTCACTATAATAAATAATTAACAAAAAGCGACTACTGTCTCTACATGAAATGTTCACTATAATAAATAATTAACAAAAAGTGACTTCTGTCTCTACATGAAATGTTCACTATAATAAATAATTAACAAAAAGTGACTACTGTCTCTACATGAAATATTCACTATAATAAATAATTAACAAAAAGTGACTACAGTCTCTACATGACATGTTCATTATAATAAATAATTAACAAAAAGTGACTACAGTCTCTACATGACATGTTCACTATAATAAATAATTAACAAAAAGTGACTACAGTCTCTACATGAAATGTTCACTATAATAAATAATTAACAAAAAGTGACTACAGTCTCTACATGAAATGTTCACTATAATAAATAATTAACAAAAAGTGACTACTGTCTCTACATGAAATGTTCACTATAATAAATAATTAACAAAAAGTGACTACTTTCTCTACATGAAATGTTCACTATAATAAATAATTAACAAAAAGTGACTTCTGTCTCTACATGAAATGTTCACTATAATGAATAATTAACAAAAAGTGACTACTGTCTCTACATGAAATATTCACTATAATAAATAATTAACAAAAAGTGACTACAGTCTCTACATGACATGTTCATTATAATAAATAATTAACAAAAAGTGACTACTGTCTCTACATTAAATGTTCACTATAATAAATAATTAACAAAAAGTGACTACTGTCTCTACATGAAATGTTCACTATAATAAATAATTAATAGAAAGCGACTACTGTCTCTACATGAAATGTTCACTATAATAAATAATTAACAAAAAGCGACTACTGTCTCTACATGAAATGTTCACTATAATAAATAATTAATAGAAAGCGACTACTGTCTCTACATGGAATGTTCACTATAATAAATAATTAACAAAAAGCGACTACTGTCTCTACATGACATGTTCACTATAATAAATAATTAACAAAAAGTGACTTGTCTCTACATGAAATGTTCACTATAATAAATAATTAACAAAAAGTGACTACTGTCTCTACATTAAATATTCACTATAATAAATAATTAAAAAAAAGTGACTACAGTCTCTACATGACATGTTCACTATAATAAATAATTAACAAAAAGTGACTACAGTCTCTACATGACATGTTCACTATAATAAATAATTAACAAAAAATGACTACAGTCTCTACATGAAATGTTCACTATAATAAATAAGTAACAAAAAGTGACTACTGTCTCTACATGAAATGTTCACTATAATAAATAATTAACAAAAAGCGACTACTGTCTCTACATGAAATGTTCACTATAATAAATAATTAACAAAAAGTGACTAGTCTCTACATGACATGTTCACTATAATAAATAATTAACAAAAAGCGACTACTGTCTCTACATGAAATGTTCACTATAATAAATAATTAACAAAAAGTGACTACTGTCTCTACATGAAATGTTCACTATAATAAATAATTAACAAAAAGTGACTACTGTCTCTACATGAAATGTTCACTATAATAAATAATTAACAAAAAGTGACTTGTCTCTATATGAAATGTTCACTATAATAAATATTTAACAAAACGCAACTTCCTCAGTTCTCTGTATAAAATATTCACTATAAATAAATATTGCACACAAATAAGCCTGGATACAAACCAACCCAGACACACACAGACATAGACACACACAGACCTAGACACACACAGACATAGACACAAACAGACCTAGACACACACAAGAAGCACTGAAGGATTCTCACCTTTGATGATCTGGTCCCAAAAATCTCTCTTTCCTTTGGGAATTAAAATGTCCTTGAACTTGCGTATAAACCTGTTGTAAGTGTGAGGCTCTGATTTCTAGTCAGAAACAAATAAAGATTGTCAAACATGAAACCACCAACATCTACAATCATGAACAACATCAAAACTGTACCCTTCAATCATGTAAAAAATCACAATTGCAACCCTACCATCATATACAACATCACAATTATAACAGTACAGTTAGTTAGTTAGTCGCGGTTCCAACGTCCACAACTATAACATTATAATCATGTGTAACATCACAACTGTTACCATACAATCATGTACAACACCACAACTATAACATTACAATCATGTACAACATCACAACTGTTACCATACAATCATGTCCCACATCACAACTGTTACCCTACAATCATGTCCATCACAACTGTTACCCTACAATCATGTCCCACATCACAACTGTTACCCTACAATCATGTCCCACATCACAACTGTTACCCTACAATCATGTCCCACATCACAACTGTTACCCTACAATCGTGTCCCACATCACAACTGTTACCCTACAATCGTGTCCCACATCACAGCTATAGCAATAATGTGTCAATTTACAGGTACACTATACAGGGACATAAAATGTAAACAAAACATTTGCTAAGCTAGCTGCAGTAGTCTCTAGCCAAACTAGCTGCAGTAGTCTCTAACTAAACTAGCTGCAGTAGTCTCTAGCCAAACTAGCTGCAGTAGTCTCTAACTAAACTAGCTGTAGTATTCCTTAGCTAAACTAGCTGTAGTAGTCTATGGCTAAACTAGCTGTAGTAGTCTCTAGGTAAACTAGCTGTAGTAGTCTCTAGCTAAACTAGCTGCAGTAGTCTCTAGCTAAACTAGCTGCAGTAGTCCTTAGCTAAACTAGCTGTAGTAGTCTCTAGCTAAACTAGCTGTAGTAGTCTCTAGGTAAACTAGCTGTAGTAGTCTCTAGCTAAACTAGCTGTAGTAGTCTCTAGCTAAAATAGCTGAAGTAGTCTCTAGCTAAACTAGCTGCAGTAGTCCTTAGCTAAACTAGGTGTAGTAGTCCTTAGCTAAACTAGCTGTAGTAGTTTTTAGCTAAACTAGCTGTAGTAGTCTCTAGGTAAACTAGCTGTAGTAGTCTCTAGCTAAACTAGCTGTAGTAGTCTCTAGCTAAACTAGCTGTAGTAGTCTCTAGCTAAACTAGCTGTAGTAGTCTCTAGCTAAACTAGCTGTAGTAGTCTCTAGCTAAACTAGCTGTAGTAGTCTCTAGCTAAACTAGCTGTTGTAGTCTCGAGGTAAACTAGCTGTAGTAGTCTCTAGCTAAACTAGCTGTAGTAGTCTCTAGCTAAACTAGCTGTAGTAGTCTCTAGCTAGTTAGTTAGTTAGTCGACAGATCATCCTCATTGCACATCGAACCATTCAGTCCATAAGTGCTCGGATCCCCCCCTCAGCAAATCCCGCAGCGTGTAGCGGCTAACGACGCCAGTTCTGTGTTGGTTTATCAATCTTCTTTGGCTTCCTGAGTAGTGTTCTTGTTTGGCCACCCCTCTTTTAATTTGCTGCTCTAGCAGTCTGGCCATTGTTGTAGATTCACAGTCATCACTTGATTCTCGCAAAAGTCTTACTTCTCGTAGAGCATTCAGAATGTCTGCCTGGTCCATGGCGCGTCCGCCCTCCACAGTAGCCTCACCTGCGAGCTTGTCAGCCCGCTCATTTCCTTGTACTCCCGCATGCCCTGGCACGAAGATGAAACTAATCTTTGCCAGCCGAGACCGCTCCAGAGGCAGCAACCATTCTCTTCGGATCGACCCCTCTTTTATCCTCTTGATCATGTTCATTGAGTCGCTAAGGAAACAAGTCCTAGTGAATGTCTGTGTCTCGAGTCATGTTATTGCTTTACTCCTTCACAATTCTCCCTCCGGCCCGAGCTGTAAAGGCCCATGAGCTTCTCACATGTCAGACGACCGACCCATCTGTGTAGATGACAGCATCACCGTCTAGCGAATTCTCGAAAATCAACGCTTGTACTTCAGCCTTCACTGCAGCCGGATTTTCTTGTCTGCATTTCCTATCTAGTTGGATGCAAACTGAATAGGATGTGCAGAAGTCTGTTGGCACTAGCACCCACTCCTCGCCAGGTTCTAAGTCCTCAAGTGAACACACCTGTTGAAGAATGTCTTCGGCTTGACCCATCCACGACCGTCCTCTTTTTAACCTGCTGCCCTTCACCTTCATAATTTCACTATGCAGTGGATGTTGTGTGTTTGCGTTAATTCTGAGGTAGGCGCGTGCCCTGCAACCTTGTATTCTCTCTTCAATGGTTGGAAAATCAAGAAGGTAGCGCATCGCCCTGCATGCTGTATCTCTTGTACATCCAAGAACAATGCGCATAGCTTCATTCTGTATCCTTTCTATCTGCTTATGGCTGAGAGTCAGGATTGCCATTGCATACTCAAAAACAGACTTGACCAGCCCCTCGTACAGAAGACATAGATGGCGCTGCTCACAGCTTGCTGCCACCATCACCCGCATCGCAGCCAAACCCCGCTTGGCCTTTGTTATCACCTGGTCTATGTGCACATTATAAGCAAGGCTTCGATCAAATCGTATCCCCAGATAATTCATTGCTTGCGTTTAGCTGTAGTAGTCTCTAGGTAAACTAGCTGTAGTAGTCTCTAGGTAAACTAGCTATAGTAGTCTCTAGGTAAACTAGCTGTAGTAGTCTCTAGCTAAACTAGTTGTAGTAGTCTCTAGCTAAACTAGCTGTAGTAGTCTCTAGGTAAACTAGCTGTAGTAGTCTCTAGGTAAACTAGCTGTAGTAGTCTCTAGGTAAACTAACTGCAGTAGTCTCTAGGTAAACTAGCTGTAGTAGTCTCTAGCTAAACTAGCTGAAGTACATCAAACATGTCATCTGTAGCTAAACTAGCTGTAGTAGTCTCTAGGTAAACTAGCTGTAGTAGTCTCTAGGTAAACTAGCTGTAGTAGTCTCTAGCTAAACTAGCTGTAGTAGTCTCTAGGTAAACTAGCTGTAGTAGTCTCTAGGTAAACTAACTGCAGTAGTCTCTAGGTAAACTAGCTGTAGTAGTCTCTAGCTAAACTAGCTGAAGTACATCAAACATGTCATCTCTAGCTAAACTAGCTGTAGTAGTCTCTAGCTAAACTAGCTGTAGTAGTCTCTAGGTAAACTAGCTGCAGCAGTCTCTAGGTAAACTAGCTGCAGCAGTCTCTAGGTAAACTAGCTGTAGTAGTCTCTAGCTAAACTAGCTGTAGTAGTCTCTAGCTAAACTAGCTGCAGTAGTCCCTAGCTAAACTAGCTGTAGTAGTCTCTAGCTAAACTAGCTGTAGTAGTCTCTAGGTAAACTAGCTGTAGTAGTCTCTAGCTAAACTAGCTGTAGTAGTCTCTAGCTAAACTAGCTGCAGTAGTCCCTAGCTAATCTAGCTGCAGAAGTCTCTAGCTAATCTAGCTGCAGTAGTCTCTAGCTAAACTAGCTTCCATAGTCCCTAGCTTAACTAGCTCCAGAAGTCCATAGGTAAACTAGCTGCAGTAGTCTGCATCACAATGTCTATTTGAAAATGTTCAATGCACGTACCTGGACAGACTCCTGTCGTAAAATCTTGAGACAATCAAGAGCTTTGCCGTAAAACTGCTGACCAAATGAATCCATCACCAGCTGTTCTATTCTCTTCTCCATTTGCTGGCATGCTGCAAGGGAACATGGGAAATACTGATACAGAATGACAATAAATTCACACGAACATGAGGAAATATCACATGAATATGCCAGAAATAAAACAGTAGCACAATAAAATAACCTGGTCAGCCAAGATAAAAGAAAGACGCTAGATGGAGAAAACTGTATGAAGTATGGATTGCTGACTTGATTCCTACAAGTCGGCACTGACCCACAGCAAACATGTCTTCTATAGAACTCACACAGGCTGGCACTGACCTACATCAAACATGTCATCTATAGAACTCACACATATTAGCATTGACCCACATCAAACATGTCATCTATAGAACTCACACAGGTTGGCACTGACCTACATCAAACATGTCATCTATAGAACTCACTGTCAGATTCTCACCCATAGGTTGCAACGCGTCGTCTGTACCAACGCCAGACAATTGCAGCCATACTCAACGCTGAGCAGTGTTAAACACGCTAGCTACAATGCGGCATCTTCGACGGCGCCTGAGAAGTCCAGCCCGGCTCAAGTCTGAGCGACGCTAAGCCGTCAGGAGACAGCGTGCAATGTGTGTAGCACTCAAGGGGACTCCACCCCGACTGACGCGAATGCTGAACGGCTGGTCAGACAGGCCTTGGGAGAGCGTAGAGGACAGACGTTTGAATGCGGTGTGCTTTGAATTATATGTTTGAGCGTTATTCGAGAGCTAGCCTGTAAGAGTGTAAGTGTATTGATGTATTGATTGATTGCATGCATTGATTGGAATGATGAATTGTGATTGCGCGAGATATGCATTAATTGTGAACCGTGCGATGCACAAATAAAGTGTTTGCATTGTGTCACATTGAGTTATTAAGTGACAATATGTGTTATCTCACTTGTCAGCCAACGAGCCAGAGTCTTGCTACCGCAAGATCCTGACACCCACACAGGTTGTAAGTGACCCACATCAAACATGTTATCTATATAACTCAAACAGGTTGGCACTGACCTACATTAAAACATGTCATCTATAGAACTCACACAGGTCGTAACTGACCCACATCAAACATGTCATTTATATAACTCACACAGATTGGCACTGACCTACATCAAACATGTCGTCTATATAACTCACACATATTGGCACTGACCTACATCAAACATGTCATGAATTTAACACACAGGTTGTCACTGACCTACATCAAACATGTCATCTATAGAACTCACACAGGTTGTAACTGACCCACATCAAACATGTCATCTATATAACTCACACAGATCGGCACTGACCTACATCAAACATGTCATCTATATAACTCACACATATTGGCACTAACCTACATCAAACATGTCATGAATTTAACACACAGGTTGTCACTGACCTACATCAAACATGTCATCTACATAACACACACAGGCTGGCACAGACCTACATCAAACATGTCATCTTCAGAACTCACATATATTGGCACAGACCTACATCAAACATGTCATCTATAGAACTCACACAGGTTGTAACTGACCCACATCAAACATGTCATCTATATAACTCACACAGATTGGCACTGACCTACATCAAACATGTCATCTACAGAACTCACATATATTGGCACACACCTACATCAAACATGTCATGAATTTAACATACAGGTTGTCACAGATCTACATCAAACATGTCATCTACAGAACTCACATATATTGGCACAGACTTACATCAAACATGTCATCTATAGAACTCACACAGGTTGTAACTGACCCACATCAAACATGTCATCTATATAACTCACACAGATTGGCACTGACCTACATCAAACATGTCATCTATATAACTCACACATATTGGCACTGACCTACATCAAACATGTCATGAATTTAACACACAGGTTGTCACTGACCCACATCAAACATGTCATCTACATAACACACACAGGCTGGCACAGACCTACATCAAACATGTCATCTATAGAACTCACATATATTGGCACAGACCTACATCAAACATGTCATCTACAGAACTCACATATATTGGCACAGACCTACATCAAACATGTCATCTACAGAACTCACATATATTGGCACAGACCTACATCAAACATGTCATCTACAGAACTCACATATATTGGCAGACCTACATCAAACGTCATCTACAGAACTCACATATATTGGCACTGACCTACATCAAACATGTCATCTACATAACACACACAGGCTGGCACAGACCTACATCAAACATGTCATCTATAGAACTCACACAGGCTGGCACTGACCTACATCAAACATATCCTTGTCTTTCCTGCTTATCAACGACTTGAAGTCATCTACTGGGGTCACGGTCCCGACCTGGGAAAGAAGGCAACTCATGATTTTCATAATTCATAACTACCCGCCCTTTCTTGCACCATATTATTTCAATTTATAATTCCTGTTTTCTCCCTTATCCTATTTGATAAATCTATTATCTCCCTTCTCTTAATCTAAAACTGAATATGATCTCCCTCATCTCCTTTACTGTCTATATATAACTGCATATTATCTCCTCCATATAATATTTTCTCAGTTTGTAACTTTGTTATATCTCCCTTTATTTCATTACATAACTATGGTATTCACCTCTTCATCTTTAACGGCTATCGCCCCTCTCATATTCTCTTTATCCTTAACTGTTATCTCCCCTAATCTAATGTTTTTAGTTACATTCCCTCTCCCAGTCTCTTCATCATTAACTGTGTTATCTCCCCCTTCCCATTCTCTACAGCTGTAACTGTTACCTCCCCTTTCATATTCTCTTCATCATTAACTGTGTTATCTCCCCCTTCCCTACAGCTGTAACTGTTATCTCCCCTATCATATTCTCTTCATCATTAACTGTGTTATCTCCACCTTCCAATTGCCATGAGTGAAATTGTAGCTCATGGCATGATGAAATATAGTTACGTTGAGGGACATGACAATCGTGGCACACATTGAGGTTGTCACTGCAGCGAATACAGACGGTTCGCGAACGTGACAAGGGTGTTGAGATTTATTCTAGTTCGGGTTGTTGTCTGGTGTGGACACACCACGGTCTGAATATAGTCATGGCCTCAAAGAGTGCCGCATTTTACATGTGTAGAGATAGATATATTGTATACATGTGATATAAAAGCATGAATATCTGATGGTAGTAATTACGTGAGTAAAATAGAGTGGAACTATTAGGAGTGTTCATTTGAAATCTGTTCGTGCTGCACCGCGCATAATTGAGTATGTTGAACATGATCATGTCATGGTCATGTGATAAGTACTGACCAATGAATAAAAGAGAAAGTGCTTATCGTAAAATGATACATAGGTTCTGTTTCTGACCGTTGAGAAAATGGCCGGGCTGATCCAAAATCGATCCAAAGAAGCTCAAAAATGTGTGTTGAAGACAACAGTGACAGACTGGGCACGAATGTTTCGGAAAGGACGTCAGTTAACGACAGATCTTCGACGCCGGGTCAAGCACATATTGTTGCAACAGAAAAAAGCCATCACCAAAATTGATGCAGCAGTACAGATCAAGCGTTGTCGAAGCATACGTTCACTAGCGAAAGAATTTGATGTGTTAATTGGGACAATTCAAAAGGTCGTTCGTAAGAAACTGCAATATCGGAAGGTGTGTTCACAGTGGGTACCACAGATGTTGACCGACCACCAAAAAGAGGAATGCATGGGATGTTGTTTGAACCACTTGCTGCGTTACAGAGTGGAGGGTGATGCATTTCTCTTCCGCATAGTGGCAGGCGATGAATCATGGTGTCACCACTTTGAGCCAAGCAGCAAAAGAGAGAGCATGCAATGGAAGCATGCTGGATCACCAAAAGCCAAAAAATTCAAGTTACAGGTTTCCACTGGTAAGGTTATGCTGAGCGCATTTTTTGATCATAAGGGCTATTGTTGGCCGACTTTAAAGAACCTGGTGTCAACATCAACTCTACCCACTACTTGGAAATACTAGACAAGCTGCAAAAAGCCATCAAGAATAAACGACCCGGCATGCTTTCTCGCGGTATGACTTTGTTGCATGATAATGCTCGTTCGCATGTTGCAAAGATTGTGCAGGAAGCATTAGCTTGGAAGAAGTGGGAAATAGAGACACCTCAGTAGTGTTATGCATTACATCCTTGGTCTGCCGACTGTTGCTGGTAGGCTCAAGGTGATGCAGGCGAAGGCATACCTCAGAGTAGCTGCAGACACAGATCACCGACTGCATGAGGCGCTGGACGCAGTTAAGGGTCAGCGACTGATAAGAGGGAAATCATGGATGGCTCAGGCAGAGGATACGATCAGACAGGTGTGCCCCTTGGAGAACATTAGGCGTGGAGAGGAGTGGGTCAGAGTGCCAGTGGAGCAGTCAGACTTGTGCAGAGTTATAATCACATTAAGCCGGGAGTGCAGGGAGTGGCCAGCAGGGGCTACGGAAGTGGAAATCCAGCAACTAATTCAGGACAATGCTCACTCGAGTGATGTGATTATCTACACAGATGGTTCGGTGTCAAGAGGTGAGAGAAGTGGCTGGGGGTTCATAGCCAAAGCTAATGGTCGATGTTTGGGGCAGGAGAGCCTGGCATATGATACCACAACATCCAGCTTAAGAATGGAGGTGGAGGCAGTCACTGCGGCTCTCCGATGGATGGAGAATACGACACACACACACACATCGTGATTGTAACTGACTCAGAATGCATGCTGACAAGGGTGAGGACGGGCAGACTTCGTGCGGATTGGCTTGCTTCGCTTCGGAGGTCACGGGTGACAAGCATCGCCTGGATCTTTTCTCCGGGGCATGCCGGTGTGCTGGGAAATGAACAGGCGGACAGATTGGCTGGCTCTGCAGAACTTGGTGGAGTATTGATACATGACAAGGCAGACATGGTTGCGGCCTTGTGGGAGCACGTGCACACCTCGGAGGAGCAAATGGATTACCATGGTCTGGCAAGAATGAGACGAGGAGTGATGAAGGGATCTGGCCGACGCTCAACGCTCAGAGGAAAGGCGAGACGGACTTATAATCAGATTGCTACTGGTACTATTAGTGTTGGAACTCTTCGCTGGCTGCTGAGGATGGGAACGGAGCACTTATGGGAATGCCCCAAATGCTGTGATGTTGATTCCTAAATCAATCAATCAATCAATCAATCAAGTGGGAAATTCTGCAACATCCAGCCTATAGTCCTGATTTGTCACCATGTGATTTTAATTTGTTCGGACCTCTAAACAAAGCTCTCAAGGGGCAACGATTTCACACAGATGCAGACGTAATAAACGCGGTAAACACTTGGTTCAGTGAGCAACCACAATCTTTTTTTTGCGGACAGCATTCGCCGCCAACCTAAGCAATGGGATGCTTGCCTGAATGCCTAAGGCGACTTCTTCTGACCAACCCATGGTGCATAATTCATTCAAAATGAATGCTTTGTTTAATTCAACAACACCTGTTAATGTTTCTTTCATGCTTTTGTAATAAAGCCATTGGGACGGGTTTCAAATGAACAACCCCTATAATTCTTAGTTATGTTAAGTATATATATATATATTTCATACTGTGATTCTCGTATTCTTTTAATGTACAAATATTGTCATCTCCATTCACTCTACCAATTATTCACTTTCCTTCCACTCCTATTCTAGCAATCTGTAACCGTCTGCCACCTTCACTAATTTCTATTTCTACCTACCTACCTACTCCCTTCCCCCAACCACATGCTGAAGGCACAGATTGAAACACACACTGCAATCACTCAGCTGACACCCACCCCATACAACACTGTATCCCTGCACATGTGTGCACCATTCTCCACTCTACTGACGTCCAATCTGCACATTGTACCCCTGCACACATGTGCACCACACTACTGACATCTAATCTGCACACTGTACCCCTGCACACATGTGCACCACTCTCCACTCTAATGACATCTAATCTGCACACTGTACCCCTGCACACATGTGCACCACTCTCCACTCTACTGACATCCAATCTGCACACTGTACCCCTGCACAAATGTGCAGCATTCTCCACTCTACTGACATCCAATCTGCACATTGTACCCCTGCACACATGTGCACCACTCTACTGACATCCAATCTGCACACTGTACCCCTGCACACATGTGCACCACTCTACTGACATCCAATCTGCACACTGTACCCCTGCACACATGTGCACCACTCTACTGACATCCAATCTGCACACTGTACCCCTGCACACATGTGCACCACTCTACTGACATCTAATCTGCACACTGTACCCCAGCACACATGTGCACCACTCTACTGACATCTAATCTGCACACTGTACCCCAGCACACATGTGCACCACTCTCCACTCTAATGACATCTAATCTGCACACTGTACCCCAGCACACATGTGCACCACTCTCCACTCTAATGACATCTAATCTGCACACTGTACCCCTGCACACATGTGCACCATTCTCCACTTTATTGACATCCAATCTGCACACTGTACCCCTGCACAAATGTGCAGCATTCTCCACTCTACTGACATCCAATCTGCACACTGTACCCCTGCACAAATGTGCAGCATTCTCCACTCTACTGACACCCAATCTGCACACTGTACCCCTGCACACATGTGCACCATTCTCCACTCTACTGACACCCAATCTGCACACTGTACCCCTGCACACATGTGCACCATTCTCCACTCTACTGACACCCAATCTGCACACTGTACCCCTGCACAAATGTGCACACACTGAAGAAGATGTAACACTGCTGGCATGTCCACTGACAGCCCCAGCTGACTCCAGATAGAGCCATGTGTTTTTGTAGAATCAAAGACAAGATCATACAATAGAGTGGAGGGGAAACCTTACTTCTTTGATGTCAGCTTTAGTCAAATTCTGAAGACCACCTGTCAGTTTGTCATCCAATTTACGTTTCTTCACAGGTTCAGCATCAGTGTCTCTACAACAAGGAAATACAAACAGGTACAGTATCAGTGTCTCTACAACATGTGTAGCCATGTCTAAATATGGCTTCTATTCTTGTGTCTTAATATGGCTTCTGTGGTGACTTACCACCTCTAAACATGGTTTCTCTACTCAACCCGTGTCTAAATATGGTTTTTCTACTCTACCTATATCTTAACATGGTTTTTCTACTCTACCTATATCTTAACATGGTTTTTCTACTCTACCTATATCTTAACATGGTTTTTCTACTCTACCTATATCTTAACATAGTTTTTCTACTCTACCTATATCTTAACATGGTTTTTCTACTCTACCTATATCTTAACATGGTTTTTCTACTCTACCTATATCTTAATATTATTTTTCTAACTATGACTTCTCTACTCTACCAATCTCTAAACATGGTTTCTCTACTCTATCAATCTCTAAATATGGCTTCTCTACTCTACCCATCTCAAAACATGGCTTCTCTACTCTGTCTCTCTCTTAGCACCATATCTGTGGTGTGGACTTAACCATCACTAAACATGGTTTTTCTGTGGTGTGGATTTACCCATCTCTAAACATGGTTTACCGGCTCCGTGGCTAAAGGCTTGCGAACGCGGTTCGTGAGCCAGGTACCAGGTGTTCGAAGCTCAGCTGCGACCGATTTGTGCAGCAGACCGTGTCGCATTGTGTTATAACGTGCTGGTATGGGAGCTGGTCGTTCAGAAAGCAATGGCAAACTACTGAACGTAACACTTGCTAGTACATCAACAGCAGCTGAAAAATGCTGGTGCTGACTGCAACGTCCCGTAAGGGATACGCAACATAATTTTTGGTTCAAATCGCGTCGGTAACTTCCAGGGTATGTGAGCCGGCCGCACAGAAAGCAATGGCAAACTACCGAGCATAATCTTGCCATGAAATCAACAATCAGCTGAAAGATGCTGATGTTGACAGCGATGTCCTGTAAAGGATATGCAAACATTTTTTTCACTGGTCTCTGTGGCTAAGGGCTTGCAAACACAGTTTGTGAGCCCATATACCCGGGTTCGAAACACGGTGGTGCTGGTTTTTTCGAAAAAGTTACAGGAGCCGGTCGTTCAGAAAGCAATGGCAAACCAGTGAACGTAAAATTTGCCCAGGAATCACGAACAGCGAAAATGCTGGGGTTGACTGCTACGTCCTGTGAAGGACATGCAACTGAATTTAAACATGGTTTATCTGTTTTGTGGACATACCCCTTTCTAAACATGGTTTCTCTGTTGTGTGGACTTACTCATCTGCCATAGGGGAGTATATGGTCGTTAATACGCCCGTGGCCGATACATGGTTTAATTGGCAATGGATGATATATTGGCATCAACAATACTTGAGCTGATACCCTTGGTCTTAAACCTCATGGACGAGATCACAACCCAGATGAGACTGGTGGGCGTTCGTCCTGCCAGACACACATTTTGCCCGATATTGACACCACGCTACAAGTAATTGGAGAGGTTTCACTGTGGTGCAAATATTAAATCTTTCTGATTGTGCGGTCGCACTTCTGTACCAATGCCTTTCTGCCTGGCAATGCTGTGATCTTCTCACTGTAGCTATTTCTAGTATTCTCTTAAATTCTGTTTAAGCTCTTCCACTCTGCAGTTCATAATAGCTACTCTCTAGAACAAACTCGCCAGTCTCTCTGGTCTAGAGGTTACACGATTTCCTCCTTAATCTCGTATACTCTCGTAAGTAACGTGACGCTGCGCGAGAATTGGTAGCGGTTCTCTCCGTGTCTGTAACTTACAGGGTATTTGAGCTGGTCGCTCAGAAAGCAATAGCAAACCACTGAGCGTAATCTTGCCAAGAAATCAACAATCAGCTAGATGATGCTGATGTTGACAGCAATGTCCTGTAAAGGATGTGCGAAAAAAAACTCAACAAAACTTGAATAACACAACACTAACGCGTTTGTTTTTCACATTCTATTCCTTGAAACATTAGAATGTACATTGTCAGTTATCCCTACAACCGTACCACAATGTTACACAAATATACACTACATTTCTAAACATGCTAGTAGCAGCGCAGTGTGTGGCCGTGCTACTAGAACCAAAGAACCAGGTCTAGACTTGACCGCAGCTCCAGCCTAACTGATTGAAGGTGACGCCTTGTCCTTTCTACAAAGCGTCCCAAGTGCTTTTCGCGCTCCTGTGACCATGATCGTGGCGGGTCACTTTGCACGGTCTCCTCATACAGACCACACTTTATCCAAACAAGGCCATGATCTGTTTTTCTATAAACTTGATCACGGCACCATCTCTGAACTATGTTTCTCTGTGGTGTGAACTTACATATCTCTGAACTATGTTTCTCTGTGGTGTGGACTTACCCATCTCTGAACTATGTTTCTCTGTTGTGTGAACTTACCCATCTCTGAACTATGTTTCTCTGTGGTGTGGACTTACCATCTCTGAACTATGTTTCTCTGTGGTGTGGACTTACCATCTCTGAACTATGTTTCTCTGATTTGTGGACTTACCCATCTCTGAACTAGGTTTCTCTGTGGTATGGACTTACCCATCTCTGAACTATGTTTCTCTGTTGTGTGAACTTACCCATCTCTGAACTATGTTTCTCTGTGGTGTGGACTTACCATCTCTGAACTATGTTTCTCTGATTTGTGGACTTACCCATCTCTGAACTAGGTTTCTCTATGGTGTGGACTTACCCATCCCTGAACTATGTTTCTCTGTTGTGTGAACTTATCCATCCCTGAATTATGTTTCTCTGTTGTGTGAACTTACCCATCCCTGAACTATGTTTCTCTGTTGTGTGAACTTACCCATCTCTGAACTATGTTTCTCTGTTGTGTGAACTTACCCATCTCTGAACTATGTTTCTCTGTTGTGTGAACTTATCCATCTCTGAACTATGTTTCTCTGTTGTGTGAACTTACCCATCTCTGAACTATGTTTCTCTGTTGTGTGAACTTACCCATCTCTGAACTATGTTTCTCTGTTGTGTGAACTTATCCATCTCTGAACTATGTTTCTCTGTTGTGTGAACTTATCCATCTCTGAACTATGTTTCTCTGAATTGTGGACTTATCGATCTCTGAACTATGTTTGTCTGTGGTGTGGACTTACCCATCTCTGAACTATGTTTCTCTGTTGTGTGAACTTATCCATCTCTGAACTATGTTTCTCTGTTGTGTGAACTTACCCATCTCTGAACTATGTTTCTCTGTTGTGTGAACTTACCCATCCCTGAACTATGTTTCTCTGTTGTGTGAACTTATCCATCTCTGAACTATGTTTCTCTGTTGTGTGAACTTACCCATCTCTGAACTATGTTTCTCTGTTGTGTGAACTTACCCATCTCTGAACTATGTTTCTCTGTTGTGTGAACTTACCCATCTCTGAACTATGTTTCTCTGTTGTGTGAACTTACCCATCTCTGAACTATGTTTCTCTGTTGTGTGAACTTATCTATCTCTGAACTATGTTTCTCTGAATTGTGGACTTATCGATCTCTGAACTATGTTTCTCTGTTGTGTGAACTTATCCATCTCTGAACTATGTTTCTCTGTTGTGTGAACTTATCCATCTCTGAACTATGTTTCTCTGAATTGTGGACTTATCAATCTCTGAACTATGTTTGTCTGTGGTGTGGACTTACCCATCTCTGAACAAGGCTTCTCCAGTCTGCTCCTCTTTCTTCCTCTCCACAACCTCCAGCTTGAACAATTTCTTCAGTCGATCCAGGACTGGCAGACTGCTGGCTACGACGCCTGCTGGTGGCTCCAGATAGTTGGTGATCAGTGGAGACAGCTCCGGGAGGGGTTCGTCTGGGTGGAGAGCTCGGTGTTGCAGGCACTGAGGAGGATATTTCACATCTCATGTATGTCTATACATTGTTGGTGATGAGTAATACTTCGAAATATCAAACATCATCTCTGTGACAAGTGATACATTGTTGGTGATGAGTAATACTTCAAAATATCAAACATCATCTCTGTGACAAGTGATACATTGTTGGTGATGAGTAATACTTTGAAATATCAAACATCATCTCTGTGACAAGTGATACATTGTTGGTGATGAGTAATACTTCAAAATATCAAACATCATCTCTGTGACAAGTGATACATTGTTGGTGATGAGTAATACTTCGAAATATCAAACATCATCTCTGTGACAAGTGATACATTGTTGGTGATGAGTAATACTTCAAAATATTAAACATCATCTCTGTGACAAGTGATACAATTTTGGTGATGAATAATACTTCAAAATATCAAACATCATCTCTGTGACAAGTGATACAATTTTGGTGATGAATAATACTTCAAAATATCAAACATCATCTCTGTGACAAGTGATACAATTGTGGTGATGAATAATACTTCAAAATAACAAACATCATCTCTGTGATGATACAATTTTGGTGATGAATAATACTTCAAAATATCAAACATCATCTCTGTGACAAGTGATACACCTAAATAGAAATTACCATTTCTATGACGAGTGATACATCTAAATAAATTATGGCTGCTGTGACAAGTAATACATGAACATATAGATTGACTGATTCAGAATCAACATCAAAGCATGCTAGGCAAACCCATGGATGATCCATCTTCTACAGCAAATGGGGTCAGATTCTACAGAACCAGGGACAGAAAATGAATGCAGATGGTTCTAGTGGTGTATGGGATGTAAGCACATGCATCAACCAGTTGTTGAACCTCCAGTTCTGTCATCAACCAGTTGTTGAACCTCCAGTTCTGTCATCAACCAGTTGTTGAACCTCCAGTTCTGTCATCAACCAGTTGTTGAACCTCCAGTTCTGTCATCAACCAGTTGTTGAACCTCCAGTTCTGTCATCAACCAGTTGTTGAACCTCCAGTTCTGTCATCAACCAGATGTTGAACCTCCAGTTCTGTCATCAACCAGTTGTTGAACCTCCAGTTCTGTCATCAACCAGTTGTTAAACCTCCAGTTCTGTCGTCAACCAGTTGTTGAACCTCCAGTTCTGTCATCAACCAGTTAGTGAACCTCCAGTTCTGTCATCAACCAGTTGTTGAACCTCCAGTTCTGTCATCAACCAGTTGTTGAACCTCCAGTTCTGTCATCAACCAGTTGTTGAACCTCCAGTTCTGTCATCAACCAGTTGTTGAACCTCCAGTTCTGTCATCAACCAGTTGTTGAACCTCCAGTTCTGTCATCAACCAGTTGTTGAACCTCCAGTTCTGTCATCAACCAGTTGTTGAACCTCCAGTTCTGTCATCAACCAGTTGTTGAACCTCCAGTTCTGTCATCAACCAGTTGTTGAACCTCCAGTTCTGTCATCAACCAGTTGTTGAACATCCAGTTCTGTCATCAACCAGTTGTTGAACCTCCAGTTCTGTCATCAACCAGTTGTTGAACCTCCAGTTCTGTCATCAACCAGTTGTTGAACCTCCAGTTCTGTCATCAACCAGTTAGTGAACCTCCAGTTCTGTCATCAACCAGTTGTTGAACCTCCAGTTCTGTCATCAACCAGTTGTTGAACCTCCAGTTCTGTCATCAACCAGTTGTTCAACCTCCAGTTCTGTCGTCAACCAGTTGTTGAACCTCCAGTTCTGTCATCAACCAGCTGTTGAACCTCCAGTTCTGTCATCAACCAGCTGTTGAACCTCCAGTTCTGTCATCAACCAGTTGTTGAACCTCCAGTTCTGTCATCAACCAGTTGTTGAACCTCCAGTTCTGTCATCAACCAGTTGTTGAACCTCCAGTTCTGTCATCAACCAGTTGTTGAACCTCTAGTTCTGTCATCAACCAGCTGTTGAACCTCCAGTTCTGTCATCAACCAGTTGTTGAACCTCCAGTTCTGTCATCAACCAGTTTTTGAACCTCCAGTTCTGTCATCAACCAGTTGTTGAACCTCCAGTTCTGTCATCAACCAGTTGTTGAACCTCCAGTTCTGTCATCAACCAGTTGTTGAACCTCCAGTTCTGTCATCAACCAGTTGTTGAACCTCCAGTTCTGTCATCAACCAGTTGTTGAACCTCCAGTTCTGTCATCAACCAGTTGTTGAACCTCCAGTTCTGTCATCAACCAGTTGTTGAACCTCCAGTTCTGTCATCAACCAGTTGTTGAACCTCCAGTTCTGTCATCAACCAGTTGTTGAACCTCCAGTTCTGTCATCAACCAGTTGTTGAACCTCCAGTTCTGTCATCAACCAGCTGTTGAACCTCCAGTTCTGTCATCAACCAGTTGTTGAACCTCCAGTTCTGTCATCAACCAGTTGTTGAACCTCCAGTTCTGTCATCAACCAGTTGTTGAACATCCAGTTCTGTCATCAACCAGTTGTTGAACCTCCAGTTCTGTCATCATCAACCAGTTGTTGAACCTCCAGTTCTGTCATCAACCAGTTGTTGAACCTCCAGTTCTGTCATCAACCAGTTAGTGAACCTCCAGTTCTGTCATCAACCAGTTGTTGAACCTCCAGTTCTGTCAAACAATGATGCCTTTCTCAACATTCTCTGCCCCATGTGATGAATGCTGGGTGGAAGCTGACATTCATGTGTCGATCTCCTGTCCCCTGCGTATCTGCTTGACTGATGTCACCTGCCTGATGATATCATCGGCTCGACCTTCCTCTCGTTAATCAGCTTTCTTCATTCTAGTCAGCATGCAGTGGAGATTTGTCATCGCTGGTACCTAGCAAGTAGGCCTTAGTTTGTGCCAATGTGAGTCTCGACAACCCAAGTTGATTTGCATTCCTTCATTGTGAATGTGTTCCAATTGTTCACAACGTGAATGTGTTCCAAATGTTCTAATTTTTCACAATGTGAAGCAGACAGTATTGAAACTCCTAGACCACAATCACGTATTGATGAGAACCAGATGTTTAAGTGGTAAGGCAAGCAGCGTCTGTTCCATGTCAGTCACCAACATAGTCATCAGGGTGTTCACTCACACTTGTAATCAGCGCTATACGATATTTATATGACAGGCTATGGTCAATTGTCAAACCTACACATCTGAAATGTTCACTTCTGTCAATACTCATCCCCTTATGAGCCTATCTGAATCAGTCCCACACAATAAAACACCATCTCCTGCACACCTGGCCATGTCATGCCTATCTGAACGTGTCCCACACAATAAAACACCATCTCCTGCACACTCTGGTGTATATCTCTGGCCATGTCATGTCTATCTGAACCTGTCCCACACAATAAAACACCATCTCCTGCACACTCTGGCCTTGTCATGCCTATCTGAACCAGTCCCACACAATAAAACACCATCTCCTGCACACTCTGGCCATGTCATGTCTATCTGAACGTGTCCCACACAATAAAACACCATCTCCTGCACACTCTGCTGTATATCTCTGGCCATGTCATGCCTATCTGAACCTGTCCCACACAATAAAACACCATCACCTGCACACCTGGCCATGTCATGTCTATCTGAACCAGTCCCATACAATAAAACACCATCACCTGCACACTCTGGTGTATATCACTGGCCATGTCATGTCTATCTGAACCTGTCCCACACAATAAAACACCATCACCTGTACACCTGGCGATGTCATGTCTATCTGAACCAGTCCCATACAATAAAACACCATCTCCTGCACACTCTGGCCATGTCATGTCTATCTGAACGTGTCCCACACAATAAAACACCATCTCCTGCACACTCTGCTGTATATCTCTGGCCATGTCATGCCTATCTGAACCTGTCCTCGTCATCCGGTTTCCGGCTTCGAGAGGACGTGTTTTAACATATTCTTCCGATTTTTGATTATTTTAATAAGTTTACTCAATTCAATCACGATGCTGTGTATATCATTGTGTTCATTCTAAACTGGATTTACATACTACTCAACAGTTCAAGTCTATGTGACTGTTTATTTAATGAAATGAGAGTTTCTTTATTTTATGTGGCCGTAAGAGCACCAATCTATGAATGTTACAAATTATCGATTCACGACAACGTGAGAATTTGCCATGCGTGACTAACAAGTGATAAACACCACGCACCTTCTACAGAAAGGCCTGCGCGTATATTTACTCCATCATTTTGTTCGTTTAAAGCTGGATTTACATACAACACAAAATGTCAAGTTTATGTGAATGTGTATTTAGTTAAATGAGGATTTCTTTGTGAATCGTGACGGTAAGATCACCCATTTTTCAATTTTACCAATTATCGATCTACGACAACGTGAGAATTAACCATGCATGGCTAGCAAGTAAACGTCACGCACGACCTACAGAAAAGCCTGCAATATTATTTTATTCCTTGCCTTATCGAGCTGACTATGTTGCCAAAATGTCCTCCAACTTGCGATCATCAACTGTGTCCAAGCGGCACAATGTAAACAAGAACAAGACGGGACAAATTTTGACGAGCACGCCAGCTCAGCGAATGAATCTATCATCTACATCGCCAACCTCAATCGTGTTGTCTAGTGAACAATCAGACACTGAATTCCAGCTGGACATACAACAGAATTCACCAGCTCAATCTAATCAAACCAGCACATCACATTCAAGCACTCTTTCTTCGGCCGAACCACAGAGCCACAATGATATTGATTGTCGTGAACTTATTCAGGCTTTGGAGATGAGGTTAACAGATTTTATTACCAGGAACACCACTAATATTATTGCTGTGCTTAAAAACGAAAACCTTCTTCTTCGAGAAGAAATCCGCCTCCTTAGACAAGAGAAGGAAACTTTCAAAGCATCCATACATGCTTTAGAACTAAGAAGTGCACAGTCATCTAATAAAAGTGCACAGACAGAAACTACCCTTGGTGTTTTAGATGCGTGTGCAACCAGTGAATGTTCGTCGCATAATGACATACAGACAGTTTCTACAATCAACAAAACTACTTCTAAACCTGTAGAACGTACACCATCCATCTACCCCATTGATGTGCATATCAGCAACAGGTTCCAGGCCTTAAGTGTTGACTCTCCAGCAGCAGACCAGGAATCACAAAGTTCAATTGTTACCACTACTGGGCATCAACAACCAACGCAAGAAAGCTATAATAATCAAGAACACAAGAAAGACCGCAGTGGTCAGTGGCAACAACAGCCCAAGCGGACACGCCAGCAGCGTGACCTTACAATTGATGACAGTGCAACTCATGTTATCATTGGAGACTCCCTGCTGAAGGGAATCTATAGTGATCGCATGTCATCTTCTGACAGCGAGTCAACTTCAATCTTTCCTCTACCAGGCGCTGACATTGATAGGCTTACCGCTACACTGCGAAAATTCCAAGTGAATGAGAGAATTAAAAAAGCGACAGTCCATATTGGTGTCAATGACATAATGGATAATAACATCATAAGCACCTCACAACTATCTACGCTGGAGGTACTGTTACGAAATAAATTTCCTAACTCATCTATGTTCATTTCATCCATCATTCCACCATGTTATGGATTCCAGCGTCGGACTGCCGATGCTGCCAATCTAACTTTGTTTAAATTTTGTAAAGACAATGCCATTAGTTTCATTAATAACACCCCGTACTTTACTTCGTCGTCCGGGGCTCCTAAGAAAAAACTATACAGGGATCAAATACATTGTTCCAAGCTAGGAAGTAGTATACTAGCGAAGAACATAAAATATCCCGAACGTGCACAACAACCAGCACCAGTTACAGGAGTAACCCGAACTTCACCCCCGGCGACAGCGACATCTAAGTGTTCAGAAAATGCTCCTTCTCTTCCTGCACCACCATTGCCTATACCCCAGGAATACAATGCCGTGGATAGCAACCCATGCTCCAATCCCAATGTTGCTAACTATGATGGTTTGTTTCCTCCCTTGCCCATAAAGCATCCTCCCCCTATTGTGTCAAAGGGGACACCGTTAAACAATGTTGCTGTGCCCCCGATGTATGCTTCTAATGTAGGCACTTCCAGTAACTCTCACAGCAGTGGTCCCTCGTTGGATGGTAATCTACACTCCTATCAGTGGAACCGCCAACTTCAACAGCTAATGCAATACAATCCTGCAGCCCTGCATCAAGCTTTCATGATGTCACTCCAGCACAGACATTTTCCTACCCCATCTAATAGTCTTAACTACTACTAAATAAAGTTTCAAAAACTCTGAAAATTTCTACCGCAAGCGACATCATCCTTTCATCGTGCAATGTTCGCAAATCACGATCAGTGGCTTCACAAAGATGGTCTAAGTATAGGCCATCTCAACATCTATCATTTGCTCAATAAATTACCTGAGCTTTCGGTAATACTGTGCAAACAATTCCATGTGTTTGGAATCACTGAAAGTCGTCTCAACGACAAAATATCCGACTCTGAAATCACTCTTAAGGGGTTTAAAGTAATTCGAAGAGACGCAAATCAAAAATTAGAGACAGGTATTGCTGTATACATTTCCAATTCTCTCAACTGTTACCGTAGAAGTGATCTCGAGTCAGTAGAGATAGAATGTGTTTGGTTAGAGGTGAAGCCAGCCAGCCAACAGCCGTTTCTCATTGGATACCTATATAGGAATCCGTGTGCTGGGTACAATTGGTATGACTGTTTCACTACAATGATGGATATAGTGTTTACAGAAGGTAGAGAAGTCATGATATTAGGTGACTTTAACATAGATATTCCTAAATCCAACCAGACATGGGACGATATCATTCTTTCTTACAATTTCAAACAACTAATAAACCGTCCCACAAGGGTTACTGACACATCCTCAACTATAATTGATCATATATATGTTACTTGTCCAGATAATATTATTGAATGTTCTGTTCCTGTTTGTACAGTTAGTGACCACTACCCGGTATGTTGTACATGGTCAAGAATTGGGTTCAAACCTCTTAAACATAAACATGTAAGTATCAAATTTAGGAATTATAAAGCATTCAACCAAGATTTATTTTTGCAAGACTTAAGAAAAGCAGCCCTTGATCACGTTTACCAACTTCCTGACCCGGACGATGCATTAGCTTTCTGGACGAAGACAGTCTACAATGTGTTCGATAAACACGTGCCAATCAAAGAAGTTCGAGTCAAAAATCAACATAAATCCCCATGGGTCACTAGAGAAGTGCTGGAAATCATGAGAGAGCGAGATACAGCACACAAAAATAAAGACTTCATCAATTACCGCAGACTAAGGAATAAAGTTAAATATGAAATTCGTAGGATAAAAAAAGATCATTTTAAAAATTTGATTGTAGATAATTCAAACAGTACAAATATATGGAAGGCTATTAACTTGCTAACCAATAAGAAACGCCCTACAGAATCAGCAATACCAAATTCTATAACATGCGATGAATTCAGTTGGTTCTTTCAATCAGAAATAGAGAATCTAAAGTCTTCAATACCAGACTCATCGTGTAATTTAAGTTCACTGGCATCATTCTGTGAGGAGAAGTGCGCCAGAAATATTCCCGCTGAGATTCCTTTAATGTCTGTTGCAGACGTTTATAAATATCTCTTGAACCTCAAATCAACAAACTCACACGGCCTAGATGGTATCAGTAATAGAATTCTTCGTTGTGCTGCACCAGTCATTAGCGAGTCCTTAACGTTCATATATAACCAGTGCCTGGCCAAAAACTACTTTCCATCTGCATTTAAAATTGCTAAAGTGTTTCCGCTTATTAAAAATGGCTCAATCGATAATAGCGTTTTGGGTAATTATAGACCTATTTCCTTACTATCGTCGCTATCAAAACCACTAGAAAAACACATTCATAAAATAACGTTACACCATTTAATTAACAACGATCTAATAATTAACAGTCAATCTGGGTTTCGACCTAAATATTCTTGCCATAGTGCTCTAACAAAAATGACCGATAACTGGCACTTAAACATCAACAACGGTAGAATTTGTGGAGCGGTGTTTGTAGACTTTAAAAAAGCTTTTGATATGGTAGATCACGATATTTTAATTAGAAAACTAAAGCAAATGAAGACAAGCACCAACATGATGAACATAATTACGTCATTTCTATCCGACAGGCAACAAGTAGTGTCCTTCAACAACTGTCTATCAAGACCCACACAGCTTAATATTGGTGTGCCTCAGGGCTCAATACTAGGTCCGCTGCTTTTTGCAGTTTATATTAATGATCTTCCTTTATATATCAATACAACTTGTGATCTATTTGCTGACGACTGTACTATATATACTAGTCAAGAAAACCGTAGTGAATTAGAGAATTCTTTACAAAAGGAACTTGATAATCTTACTAGATGGAGCAATGAAAACCGCATGCAAATTAACATCGGCAAAACCAAATCCATGCTAATAACGACCAGACAAAAACTACAGACACTAGCCATAACTGGATCACCGCTCGAACTCCGCATGGGCACGTTACCTATAGTTAATGTGACTGAACATAAAACACTAGGGCTTTTAATAGACAGTCATTTGAACTGGAGCTCTCATGTTCACGCTCTTACCAAGAAAATAGCGCAAAAAGTTTACCAACTTGCTAAAATTCAGCACTTCCTGGACGAAAGCACACGAAAAATATTCTATACATGCTATATCCAATCACATCTCGATTACTGTTCCACAGTTTGGGATGGTTGCCCTAAATCTAATTTAAAACGACTATGTTCTCTACAAAACCGCGCTATTCGTCTGGTTTCTGGCATAAAGCACGTTGAAAGTAATAATTTGTACAGTCATCTAAGACTTCTACCACTACAAAAGCGCTTCCTTTTCAACAAAGCCAAATTAGTGAGTAAAATTATATCTCAAAATACCCCAGAGTATCTTCTGCCGCTGATTCAATCTAATGCAATGAACAGCAAGCGCCTAAATTTGTTACATGTATCAAAGCCTAGATTGGACCTATACAAAACATGTTTTGCCTATTCTGGTGCTCACTTATGGAATCATCTGCCTCCAGATCTGAAAACTCCAATGAGTCCCTACACATTTAACCGAAAACTCTTTCAATACTTAATCCATACCGACTATATGCCACCATAATTCATTTACTGGTATAATTGTTCAGTATAATTGTTCATTATAATTGTTCACTATATATGTGTGTGCGTTTGGGAGCGAGCGAGAGAGAGAGAGAGAGAGAGAGAGAGAGAGAGAGAGAGTGGGTGTCAGAGAGAGGGAGAGAGTGAATGCGTGTGTGCATGCGTGTGTGTGGAGAGAGTGATTGAGCGAGAAATGGTGGGGGAATGTGTCAGTGTATGCATTCGTACGTGTATGTGTGAGAGTGAGTGAGGGAGTGTGTGCGTGCGTGCATGCGTTCATGTGTACGTGTATGTGTGAGAGAGTGTGATTGAGAGAGTGAGTGTGTGTGTAGGATTGTGTGTTAGAGAGTGAGACAGTGGGAGAGTTGATGTGTTAGTGTGTGTGAGCGCGCGCATGCGTGTGAGTGTGTGTATATGAAAGAATACAGAGAGAGAGAGAGAGAGAGAGAGAGAGAGAGAGAGAGAGAGAGAGAGCTGAGCAGACGCATGTCATGTAACACGCATGTTATGTAACACGCGAATCCATATGTTTGTGTATTCTCATCTGTCATATTATACAGTTATATACCATTTGATTTTATCATGTGTAATCTAAACTTATGTTCATTACTGTAGTTTGAGTGAGAGAGTGAGTGAGTGTGAATGAGAGACAGAATGAGTGAGCGTGAGAGTGAATGAGTGAGAGTGAATGAGTGAGCGTGAGAGTGAATGAGTGAGCGGGAGAGTGAATGATTGAGCGTGAGAGTAAATGAGTGAGCGGGAGAGTGAATGAGTGAGAGTGAATGAGTGAGCGGGAGAGTGAATGAGTGAGAGTGAATGAGTGAGTGTGAATGAGAGACAGAATGAGTGAGCGTGAGAGTGAATGAGTGAGAGTGAATGAGTGAGCGTGAGAGTGAATGAGTGAGCGGGAGAGTGAATGATTGAGCGTGAGAGTGAATGAGTGAGCGGGAGAGTGAATGAGTGAGAGTGAATGAGTGAGCGGGAGAGTGAATGAGTGAGAGTGAATGAGTGAGCGTGAGGGTGAATGAGTGAGCGGGAGAGTGAATGAGTGAGCGTGAGAGCGAATGAGTGAGCGGGAGAGTGAATGAGTGAGAGTGTCTGTATGTGTGAGTGAATGAGTGAGAGTGAATGAGTGAGCGTGAGAGTGAATGAGTGAGCGTGAGAGTGAATGAGTGAGCGGGATAGTGAATGAGTGAGCGGGAGAGTGAATGAGTGAGCGGGAGAGTGAATGAGTGAGCGGGAGAGTGAATGAGTGAGCGGGAGAGTGAATGAGTGATCGGGAGAGTGAATGAGTGAGCATGAGAGTGAGCGGGAGGGTAAATGATTGAGCGGGAGAGTGAATGAGTGAGCGTGAGAGTGAATGAGTGAGAGTGAATGAGTGAGAGTGAATGAGTGAGCGTGAGAGTGAATGAGTGAGCGTGAGAGTGAATGAGTGAGAGTGAATGAGTGAGCGTGAGAAGGAATGAGTGAGAGTGAATGAGTGAGCGTGAGAGTGAATCAGTGAGCGGGAGAGTGAATGATTGAGCGTGAGAGTGAATGAGTGAGCGTGAGAGTAAATGAGTGAGTGTGAGAGTGAATGAGTGAGCGGCAGAGTGAATGATTGAGCGGGACAGTGAATGAGTGAGCGTGAGAGTGAATGAGCGAGCGTGAGAGTGAATGAGTGAGAGTGAATGATTGAACGGGAGAGTGAATGAGTGAGCGGGAGAGTGAATGAGTGAGCGGGAGAGTGAATGAGTGAGCGGGAGAGTGAATGAGTGAGCGGGAGAGTGAATGAGTGAGAGTGTCTGTGTGTGTGAGTGAATGAGTGAGAGTGAATGAGTGAGCGTGAGAGTGAATGAGTGAGCGTGAGAGTGAATGAGTGAGCGGGATAGTGAATGAGTGAGCGGGAGAGTGAATGAGTGAGCGGGAGAGTGAATGAGTGAGCGGGAGAGTGAATGAGTGAGCGGGAGAGTGAATGAGTGATCGGGAGAGTGAATGAGTGAGCATGAGAGTGAGCGGGAGAGTAAATGATTGAGCGGGAGAGTGAATGAGTGAGCGTGAGAGTGAATGAGTGAGAGTGAATGAGTGAGCGTGAGAGTGAATGAGTGAGCGTGAGAGTGAATGAGTGAGCGTGAGAGTGAATGAGTGAGAGTGAATGAGTGAGCGTGAGAAGGAATGAGTGAGAGTGAATGAGTGAGCGTGAGAGTGAATCAGTGAGCGGGAGAGTGAATGATTGAGCGTGAGAGTGAATGAGTGAGCGTGAGAGTAAATGAGTGAGTGTGAGAGTGAATGAGTGAGCGGCAGAGTGAATGATTGAGCGGGACAGTGAATGAGTGAGCGTGAGAGTGAATGAGCGAGCGTGAGAGTGAATGAGTGAGAGTGAATGATTGAACGGGAGAGTGAATGAGTGAGCGGGAGAGTGAATGAGTGAGCGGGAGAGTGAATGAGTGAGCGGGAGAGTGAATGAGTAAGCGGGAGAGACAGAATGAGTGAGCGTGAGAGTGAATGAGTGAGCGGGAGAGTAAATGAGTGAGCGGGAGAATGAATGAGTGAGCGGAAGAGTGAATGAGTGAGCGTGAGAGTGAATGAGTGAGCGTGAGAGTGAATGAGTGAGCGGGAGAGTGAATGAGTGAGCGGGAGAGTGAATGAGTGAGCGTGAGAGTGAATGAGTGAGCGTGAGAGTGAATGAGTGAGCGGGAGAGTGAATGAGTGAGCGGGAGAGTGAATGAGTGAGCGTGAGAGTAAATGAGTGAGCGTGAGAGTGAATGAGTGAGCGGGAGAGTGAATTAGTGAGAGTGAGAGTGAATGAGAGAGAAAGAGAGAGTGTGTGTGTGTGTGAGAGCGTACGCATGCGTGTGAGTGTGTGTATATGAAAGAATACAGAGAGAGAGAGAGAGAAAGAGTGTGAGAGAGAGAGAGAGAGAGAGAGAGAGAGAGAGAGAGAGAGAGCTGAGCAGATGCATGTCATGTAACACGCATGTTATGTAACACGCGAATCCATATGTTTGTGTATTCTCATCTGTCATATTATAAGTTAAATACCATTTGATTTTATCATGTATAATCTAAACTTATGTTCATTACTATAGTTTGAGTGAGAGAGTGAGTTAGTGTGAATGAGAGACAGAATGAGTGAGCGTGAGAGTGAATGAGTGAGCGTGAGAGTGAATGAGTGAGCGTGAGTTTGAATGAGTGAGCGGGAGAGTGAATGAGTGAGCGTGAGAGCGAATGAGTGAGCGTGAGAGTGAATGAGTGAGAGTGTCTGTGTGTGGGAGTGAATGAGTGAGCGTGAGAGTGAATGAGTGAGCGTGAGAGTGAATGAGTGAGCGTGAGAGTGAATGAGTGAGAGTGAATGAGTGAGCGGGAGAGTGAATGATTGAGCGTGAGAGTGAATGAGAGAGCGGGAGAGTGAATGAGTGAGGGTGAATGAGTGAGCGGGCGAGTGAATGAGTGAGCGTGAGAGTGAATGAGTGAGCGGGAGAGTGAATGAGTGAGCGGGAGAGTGAATGAGTGAGCGTGAGAGTGAATGAGTGAGCGGGAGAGTGAATGAGTGAGCGGAAGAGTGAATGAGTGAGTGGGAGAGTGAATGAGTGAGAGTGAATGAGTGAGCGTGAGAAGGAATGAGTGAGCGGGAGAGTGAATGAGTGAGCGGGAGAGTGAATTAGTGAGAGTGAATGAGTGAGCTGGAGAGTGAATGATTGAGCGGGAGAGTGAATGAGTGAGCGGGAGAGTGAATGAGTGAGCGTGAGAGTGAATGAGTGAGTGTGAGAGTGAATGAGTGAGCGTGAGAGTGATTGAGTGAGCGTGAGAGTGAATGAGTGAGAGTGAATGAGTGAGCGTGAGAAGGAATGAGTGAGCGTGAGAGTGAATGAGTGAGCGTGAGAGTGAATCAGTGAGCGGGAGAGTGAATGATTGAGCGTGAGAGTGAATGAGTGGGCGTGTGAGTAAATGAGTGAGCGTGAGAGTGAATGAGTGAGCGGCAGAGTGAATGAGTGAGCGGGACAGTGAATGAGTGAGCGTGAGAGTGAATGAATGAGCATGAGAGTGAATGAGTGAGAGTGAATGAGTGAGCGGGAGAGTGAATGAGTGAGCGGGAGAGTGAATGATTGAACGGGAGAGTGAATGAGTGAGCGGGAGAGTGAATGAGTGAGCGGAAGAGACAGAATGAGTGAGAGTGAGAGTGAATGAGAGAGAGAGAGAGAGAGAGTGTGTGTGGTGTGTGTGTGTGTGTGTGTGTGTGTGTGTGTGTGTGTGTGGGACGCGCTGGCATCACTACTTTTACGTCACATACTTTTTATGTACACATTTTTCTCCATGTTTAGCCTTGTTTATGTTTACAACATTCATTTCACAATGTTTATTTTTCTTCCTATGTAAATGTATAATGCTCTTGATGAACGAAAGACGAGTGATTGGAAGGGCCGAATGTAAGACGGGCCTGCGCGCCCAATTTGTGACCCTAATAAAGTTGATTTGAAGTTGATTTGATTTGATTTGTCCCACACAATAAAACACCATCACCTGCACACCTGGCCATGTCATGTCTATCTGAACCAGTCCCATACAATAAAACACCATCTCCTGCACACTCTGGCCATGTCATGTCTATCTGAACGTGTCCCACACAATAAAACACCATCTCCTGCACACTCTGCTGTATATCTCTGGCCATGTCATGTCTATCTGAACCTGTCCCACACAATAAAACACCATCTCCTGCACACTCTGGCCATGTCATGTCTATCTGAACCTGTCCCACACAATAAAACACCATCATCTGCACACCTGGCCATGTCATGTCTATCTGAACCAGTCCCATACAATAAAACACCATCTCCTGCACACTCTGGCCATGTCATGTCTATCTGAACATGTCCCACACAATAAAACACCATCTCCTGCACACTCTGCTGTATATCTCTGGCCATGTCATGCCTATCTGAACCTGTCCCACACAATAAAACATCACCTGCACACCTGGCCATGTCATGTCTATCTGAACCAGTCCCATACAATAAAACACCATCTCCTGCACACTCTGGTGTATATCTCTGGCCATGTCATGTCTATCTGAACCTGTCCCACACAATAAAACACCATCTCCTGCACACTCTGGCCTTGTCATGCCTATCTGAACCAGTCCCACATAATAAAACACTATCTGCTAACGTCAAGGTTTGTCATCATCCACTGGACTGTATTCTAGCCAATTTAGCTGTCTAGATGTAGAACATGTGTGATCCAGAACACAGGCCAGGACATATATGTCACAATTCCAATCTCATGTTCTCCAGCCAGCTACCACTGCTCTCTCCATCAGTGCAGCAGCAATCCACTTGACTATCAAAGCCACAGTACAATACGCACAGCATAAGACATTTTAAACCAAACTTATTATTAGCATCTACAAGTTCTATCACCATAGTGACTGCTCCTGCTTTCCTTGTAATCCCTCATGTACACTGTATGTAACAGTCCAGGTGTTTGTCCAAGTTGCCTTCCTTAGAACTGCCTGTATTGTCAGGAAGCCTGTGAGCTCTTTCCAAATACATCACTTTCGTGGCCGTTTTGTTTTACAGAAATCTGCCATGTACACTGTGCAGGGTGGTGATTATGTAAGTGTCCACACATGGAAGATCTCTGCCAGATTGTGCCTTGGTTTCAAGTAGCTATATGACAGTATAACTATAAATACAAATTATCACTTGGACCAACATACTTATAACTGAACACTTTTCCCATCCACTTAACTCCAGACACTGGGTCAAAGGTATTGTCTTTATTTAAAAGACAATGTCTTTATTTAATTAACTTGCTTACCAGGGTAATGACTAGGTTTAGTTTACTAGTGCTCTATAGGGGTAATGTCTAGATTTAGTTTACTGCTGCTCTATAGGGGTTATGTATAGATTTAGCCAATATCTGCTCTAGATTATTAGATAGAATTACAGGTAGATAACTCAGTCCAGACATTTCTCTGGTTGAAGGTAGATAATTAAATTTAGCGACACATTACCTTAGTAGAGAAGTAGTAAGCTAAATCTAGAACTACCCTGGTAGATCAATAGTAAACTAAGCTTAGGCTGAGTTATTTACCTTCAAATAGGAACATGTCTAGACAGAGTTATCTACCTTCAACTAGGAACATGTCTAGATGGAGTTATCTACCTTCAACTAGGGACATGTCTAGACGTAGTTATCTACCTTCAACTAGGAACATGTCTAGACAGAGTTATCTACCTTCAACTAGGGACATGTCTAGACAGAGTTATCTACTTTCAACTAGGGACATGTCTAGATGGAGTTATCTACTTTCAACTAGGGACATGTCTAGATGGAGTTATCTACCTTCAACTAGGGACATGTCTAATTGGAGTTATCTACCCTCAACTAGGAACATGACTAGAAAGAGTTAACTACCTTCAACTAGGAACATGTCTAGATGGAGTTATCTACTTTCAACTAGGGACATGTCTAGATGGAGTTATCTACTTTCAACTAGGAACATGTCTAGATGGAGTTATCTACTTTCAACTAGGAACATGTCTAGATGGAGTTATCTACTTTCAACTAGGGACATGTCTAGATGGAGTTATCTACTTTCAACTAGGGACATGTCTAGATGGAGTTATCTACTTTCAACTAGGGACATGTCTAGATGGAGTTATCTACTTTCAACTAGGGACATGTCCAGATGGAGTTATCTACTTTCAACTAGGGACATGTCTAGATGGAGTTATCTACTTTCAACTAGGGACATATCTAGATGGAGTTATCTACCTTCAACTAGGGACATGTCTAGACAGAGTTATCTACCTTCAACAAGGAACATGTCTAGATGGAGTTATCTACTTTCAACTAGGGACATGTCTAGATGGAGTTATCTACCTTCAACTAGGAACATGTCTAGACAGAGTTATCTACCTTCAAATAGGGACATGTCTAGATGGAGTTATCTACCTTCAACTAGGGACATGTCTAGATGGAGTTATCTACTTTCAACTAGGGACATGTCTAGACAGAGTTATCTACCTTCAAATAGGGACATGTCTAGATAGAGTTATCTACCTTCAACTAGGGACATGTCTAGATGGAGTTAACTACCTGCAACTAAGGGCATGTCTAGATGGAGTTATCCAGAGTTATTAACTAACACTCAAGCCCTCTCACCTGATACACTCTCTGGAAGTAGGGGTTAAAGGTTATCTTTGGTTTTAGCACCTCTTCTGTTTCACCATCCTCATTTCTGGAATATACAAGATAATACATATAAAACATGTCCAACACAGAAATGTACACTAGACCTTACACTGCAGACAGTCATCCTAGCATGATCAAGAGGATAGAGATAGGGTGGATCCGAAGAGAATGGTTGCTGTCTCTGGAGCGGTCTCGGCTGGCAAAGATTAGTTTCATCTTCGTGCCAGGGCATGCGGGAGTACAAAGAAATGAGCGAACTGACAAGCTCGCAAGTAAGGCTACTGTGGAGGGCGGACACGCCATGGACCAGGCTGACATTCTGAATGCTCTACGAGAAGTAAGACTTTTGTGAGAACCAAGTGATGACTGTGAATCTACAACCATGGTCAGACTGCGAGAACAGCAAATTAAAAGAGGTGTGGCCAAACAAGAACACTACACAGGAAGCTATAGAAAATTAATAAACCAACACAGAACTGGTGTCATTAGCCGCTACACGCTGCAGGATTTTCTGAGGCGGGGATCAAAGCACTTATAGACTGAATGGTTCAATGTGCAATGAGGATGATCTGTCAACTAACTAACTAACTAACTAACTAACTAACTAATTAACAAACTAACTAACTGCAGAACATGGTCTAAATATATCAAACACATGATGTACACTAGACAAGATATGTACCTTATATTGTATAACATGGTCTCACATATCAACACTAGGCAAAATATCTACACTGTAGTGTCAACAAGGCAAACCTAAGAATGCAAACAATATGGATGTAATGTCAGGTACACAACGGTGGATGTAATGTCAGGTACACAATGGTGGATGTAATGTCAGGTACACAATGTTGGATGTAATGTCAGGTACACAATGGTGGATGTAATGTCAGGTACACAACGGTGGATGTAATGTCAGGTACACAACGGTGGATGTAATGTCAGGTACACAATGGTGGATGTAATGTCAGGTACACAACGGTGGATGTAATGTCAGGTACACAATGGTGGATGTAATGTCAGGTACACAATGGTGGATGTAATGTCAGGTACACAACGGTGGATGTAATGTCAGGTGGATGAATTATGAGGTACTGCATTCAACAACTTAATGTACTCTAATACTGAAGAACTCTCAGACAGCACTGGTGTCTTACAGTCTGAATCTTTGGGTAGCTGAACAATGAGAGGGGACTCTATATTCTGTCTTCCCTCACACATGCTGAACAATGAGAAGGCACTCTATATTATGTTTTCCCTCACACATGCTGAACAATGAGAGGGCACTCTATATTATGTTTTCCCTCACACACGCTGAACAATGAGAGGGCACTCTATATTCTGTCTTCCCTCACACATGCTGAACAATGAGAGGGCACTTTATATTCTGTCTTCCCTCACACATGCTGAACAATGAGAGGGCACTCTATATTATGTTTTCCCTCACACATGCTGAACAATGAGAGGGGACTCTATATTCTGTCTTCCTTCACACATGCTGAACAATGAGAGGGCACTCTATATTCTGTCTTCCCTCACACATGCTGAACAATGAGAGGGCACTCTATATTATGTTTTCCCTCACACATGCTGAACAATGAGAGGGCACTCTATATTATGTTTTCCCTCACACACGCTGAACAATGAGAGGGCACTCTATATTCTGTCTTCCCTCACACATGCTGAACAATGAGAGGGCACTCTATATTCTGTCTTCCCTCACACATGCTGAACAATGAGAGGGCACTCTATATTCTGTCTTCCCTCACACATGCTGAACAATGAGAGGGGACTCTATATTTTGTCTTCCCTCACACATGCTGAACAATGAGAGGGGACTCTATATTCTGTCTTCCCTCACACATGCTGAACAATGAGAGGGGACTCTATATTCTGTCTTCCCTCACACATGCTGAACAATGAGAGGGGACTCTATATTCTGTCTTTCCTCACACATGCTGAACAATGAGAGGGGACTCTATATTCTGTCTTTCCTCACACATGCTGAACAATGAGAGGGGACTCTATATTCTGTCTTCCCTCACACATGTAGCACATGGGGGTAGCTCTGAGTTAGGCCTACACATGCTAGGCTCCAGTCTATGAGTTCAAGTACATAGAAGACAGTCAGACTTACTCTTGTGCCTGGCTGAGATCCATACTTGTAATCAGATCATCCACACAGGCCAGCTGCTCATCTGTCAAGAACATCATCAACAGGCTCCATGTTTTAACAATGTTTACTGTTCTTCTTACAAATATCAATGTACAAAACTATTATCATTAAGCAACAAACTCATGCCAATGTCAGGGTATATTCACCCACACAACACCATACAAGGAGAAAGACACCCACACAACACCATACAAGGAGAAACTCACCTACACAACACCATGCAAGGATAAATTCACCCACACAACACCATACAAGGAGAAAGTCACCCACACAACACCATACAAGAAGAAAGTCACCCACACAAAACTATACAAGGAGAAAGTCACCCACACAACACCATACAAGAAGAAAGTCACCCACACAAAACTATACAAGGAGAAAGTCACCCACACAACACGATACAAGGAGAAAGTCACCCACACAACACCATACAAGGAGAAAGTCACCCACATAAACCACACAATATTAGACATTCACATTATTTGAAGAGTCACATAATCCTCAATATATCAGTTATTTACACATCCCACACAATATCAGACAGTCATCCACACAATATCAGACAGTCATTCACACAACCCACACAATATCAAACAACCATCTACACAATATCAGACAATCATTCACACAACCCAACACAATATCAGACAATCATTCACACAACCCACACAATATCAAACAGTCATCCACACAACCCACACATCATTGATGTATACACAGCCATTATTCTATTAGGGGGGGGGGGGGGGGGGGGGGAATTCCCCACCGGTTGAGAACCACTGATCTACACAATATCAGACATCTACACACATCATGCATTCATCTACACAATATCAATCATCTAAACAATAGCATTCATCTATACAATATCGGTCATCTACGCAATAAGAGTTTTCTGCACATTATCAGTCATCTGCACAATATCATTCATTTACACAATATCAGCCATCAACACAACATCATCTACACAATATTAGTTATTTACACAATATCATCTACACAATGTCAGTCATATACACAACATGACAGACACACAACATGACAGACACACATGACACACAACACAACAGACACACAATATGACACACACAACATGACAGACACACAGCATGACAGACACAACATGACACACACACACAACATGACAGACACAACATGACACACACACACACACAACACAACAGACACACAATATGACACACACACACAACATGACACACACACACACAACATGACAGACACACAACATGACACACACACACACACACAACATGACACACACACAACATGACACACTCACAACATGACACACACAACATGACACACACACAACATGACACACTCACAACATGACAGACACACAATATGACATACACAATATGATACACACAATATGATACACACAACATGACACACACACTCACAACATGACACACACACATACACACAACAGATCTCTCCACCTGTAGGTCTGTACTTCCTGTTGACTGTAACCTCCTCAGTCAAAGGGAGACTACCAAATGTGAAAGTTCTGATGTCCTCTGCAAATGGCAATTCCACCCAGAACAAACACTGTGAGTAGAGTAATGTTGGAACATATTGCTGTGTACATCAATCCTAGAATATATGGCTGTGTACATCAATGATTGAATACATGGCTGTGTGTACATCAATGTTAGAATACATGGCTGTGTGTACATCAATGTTAGAATACATGGCTGTGTGTACATCAATGTTAGAATACATGGCTGTGTGTACATCAATGTTAGAATACATGGCTGTGTGTACATCAATGTTAGAATACATGGCTGTGTGTACATCAATGTTAGAATACATGGCTGTGTACATCAATGTTAGAATACATGGCTGTGTGTACATCAATGTTAGAATACATGGCTGTGTGTACATCAATGTTAGAATACATGGCTGTGTGTACATCAATGTTAGAATACATGGCTGTGTGTACATCAATGTTAGAATACATGGCTGTGTGTACATCAATGTTAGAATACATGGCTGTGTGTACATCAATGTTAGAATACATGGCTGTGTGTACATCAATGCTAGAATACATGGCTGTGTGTACATCAATGCTAGAATATATGTCTGTGTGTACATCAATGTTAGAATACATGGCTGTGTGTACATCAATGTTAGAATACATGGCTGTGTGTACATCAATGTTAGAATACATGGCTGTGTGTACATCAATGCTAGAATACATGGCTGTGTGTACATCAATGCTAGAATACATGGCTGTGTGTACATCAATGCTAGAATACATGGCTGTGTGTACATCAATGCTAGAATACATGGCTGTGTGTACATCAATGCTAGAATACATGGCTGTGTGTACATCAATGTTAGAATACATGGCTGTGTGTACATCAATGCTAGAATACATGGCTATTTCTACATAAATGACTGTTCTCCTACTGGTGTTTAGTTCTGGATGCAACTACTACTACTGGTGTGAGATTACAGCCACACATACCACTACTGGTGTGACATTACAGCCACACATACCACTACTGGTGTGAGATTACAGCCACACATACCACTACTGGTGTGACATTACAGCCACACATACCACTACTGGTGTGAGATTACAGCCACACATACCACTACTGGTGTGACATTACAGCCACACATACCACTACTGGTGTGAGATTGCAGCCACACACACAACTGGTGTGAGATTACAGCCATACATACCACTACTGGTGTGAGATTGCAGCCACACACACAACTGGTGTGAGATTACAGCCACACATACCACTACTGGTGTGAGATTGCAGCCACACACAAACACAACTACTGGTGTGAGATTACAGCCACACACAACTACTGGTGTGAGATTGCAGCCACACACACACAACAACTACTGGTGTGAGATTACAGCCACACATACCACTACTGGTGTGAGATTGCAGCCACACACACACAACAACTACTGGTGTGAGATTACAGCCACACATACCACTACTGGTCTGAGACTGCAGCCACACATACCACTACTGGTGTGAGATTGCAGCCACACACACAACTGGTGTGAAATTACAGCCATACATACCACTACTGGTGTGATATTGCAGCCACACATACCACTACTGGTGTGAGATTACAGCCACACACACACACAACTACTGGTGTGAGATTACAGCCACACACACACACACAACTGCTGGTGTGAGATTACAGCCACACACACAACTACATGTGTGAGATTGCAACCACACAATTATTACAGGTGTAAGTTTACAGCCACACTTACAACTTGTGTGAGATTATAGCCACGCAGACATGCAACAACTGGTGTGAGACTACGGCCACACACACACACAGACACACAACTGGTGTGAGCTTACAGCCACACAGACATACAACTGGTGTGAGCTTGCTCTCTCTCTCTCTCTCTCTCTCACACACACACACACACACAACAACAACTGGTGTCAGCTTACAGCCACACAGACATACAACTGGCATGATATTACAGCCACATAGACATACAACAACTGGCGTGAGATTACAGCCACACAGACATACAACAACTGGCGTGAGATTACAGCCACACAGACATACAACAACTGGCGTGAGATTACAGCCACACAGACATACAACAACTGGCGTGAGATTACAGCCACACAGACATACAACAACCGGCATCTCACCTCATACTTGGCCTTGATGTGAGGAAAGAGACATCCTAGTCTTGGTGCCGAGTTGCTGGCATAGACTCGTCTGGCAATGGCCACTGTGTTCGTCTCATACAGAGCTTTAATTAGAGCCGAGAGGGCGACCGCAGCTGCCTGCAGGGGTTAAACAGACTTCTGTTTAAATAACTGTAAGCTGGTGTAACTACTGTGTTTTTGTGATTTCAAACATGGGCAGAATAACCAAGAACACTGTTGACCTTTGTCAATGACTTCAAAACTGGCCAGGAGAATAACTTCCAGAAGATAGCTTTTGTGCAGAGTTGGAAAAGAAGACATCTTTCTCCTGTTCTCTGAAATGGATTGGTGGAACAAGAGGCAACAAACAGCACCTGGCAACAGCCACACACGAGCGTTGTCTCCACGGCTGTTTCTAACCCTGACACTGCACAGTATAACAGGGATAGCGGTCAGAGGAGCATAAAGTGGAAGGTAGCAAGACTCTTCATCTATGATTAATGTACCAGATTTAAGGACCATCTTCATCACATTGAACACTATTAATTAATGCCCAGATATCCTCCTACAAACTAGACGAATTTCAACTCAGTGCACAACATGGCAAACATTCCAATATTTGTGTATCAGGATCAATCAAGACTCTAGATATTCCAATATTTGTGTATCAGGATCAACCCAGACTATTGACATTCCAATATTTGTGTATCAGTATCAACCCAGACTATTGACATTCCAATATTTGTGTATCAGAATCAACAAAGACTATACATATTCCAATATCTGTGTATCAGGATCAGCCAGCCTGTGATCTAGCAAACATCAAAGTGTGATACAAGAGAATTGACAACCTCATCAAAGTGTGACACAAGAGAGCTGACAACCTCACTATGCCAGAAATCAAGGCTACAGATTCACTACCTATTTACTGCACACGTAACACAGACATGGCACTGACCTCGTCACCTTTCTCTGCAGTAATGCTCAGCACTCCGTCACCCAGGTAGTGATGTCTCTTCACCTGGAAATGCAGGCAGTAGGGGTGGAGTGAGAGAGAAAGAAACAAGACAATATTAGAGCTGGATGAAACAGAAATCAGGTATGATATTTCACTGCAATGTTATCAATGTCAAGTTACACATGCATGTGAATAGTCAAACCCATGAGCAACCTACATCAGCCATCTGTGTGTCCTCCAGTCGGATATTTACTCCTGACCTGGCACATCCTGGCACAACATGGCTGTCAGCATGACATGCCAACCAGCTGCTCTATCTCTTGCAAGGTTCTGCCTCATGAACCCTCCCAGTGCCTGCAGTGTCCTGTGTCCATGTTCTGCCTCATGAACCCTCCCAGTGCCCGCAGTGTCCTGTGTCCAGGTTCATGCTGACCCTCATCCTCAGCCTCGTCTTCCAGAACCATGCCTTCCATCTCTGTTCTCTCCAAGCCACTATGACGTTTGATATGGCCAAAGTATTTCAGTTTGGCGGGAGAGGATGCATGAGGATAGGCAGACCTTAGGGCACTCATTCATCAAAACAGGGAAGGGAAGGCCTTTGATGTTCGATGGTAATGTGCGACTAAAGCCCTTCAGACAGACTGAGAGAGAGAGAGAGGGTTATTTTTCAACAGCCATTTGTGACTTACTTATTAACTTACCCTCCTATATATATATATATATATATATATATATATATATATATATATATATATATATATATATATATATATATATGTTTTGAGATGTGTAGACAGATAGATACTACCCATCCTCGTTTGTTTCATTACAGCTCTCATAGGAGCCACGGACAGTCAACGATCCACTCACATAACAGAGCGGCTGATCCTCGTGCAAAGACCCATTGGAATCCTGCAAGCTGAATGTGCATGGGGTCTCACCAGGGAGCATAAACTCAGGTTCCTTCACCAGATGGATCTATAAGTTCAGTACATGTTATTTTCTACATGGTGTACTTGCCACTTGATCATACCTCATTCTCTCATCCCATACCACCAGCTTATCAAAACAAATAGAATAATCATCATCATCATCATATTAACCCTTTACAAGGCATAGCGTCCGATTCCGGCCGATGCGAGAAAACGATCGTAGCGTCCGATTCCGGCCGATACTATTATGCATTGTAAAATCGCGATCTCTCGGCTTTCCGACACTTCCGACGGCTACTTTCGCTTTCACCTACAGCTTGACAACGTGGCCGCCATTTGTAAACGCGATAGTATCAATTTGAACGGACTTTTAAGGACAATTTTTGATAGTTTTCGGGATTTTTACGCTGTTTTTCAAAATGGATTTCGGCGATTCTTCAAGTGATAGCCGAGATTTCGCTAGTTTCATTTTAAATGACATTAAAGGGCACGAAGTTGACTATTAATCGGAGCTAGATATCAGTGCGAAGCGTTACTTTGCATTAGCAGTCTGAGTTGGACTTTAAAGAAAGTGATTATGATTCTGAAAATGTGTTTGTATATTGCCGTATAGGTGACGGAAAATCACAAACAACATGCCGTATTTCGTAAATATTTGTGTTCATGTATGGATTACCGGCAACAATCACGTGAGTAACATATTCTGCATGCTTTTCCCTTCATTGTGTTGTTTATTTAACTAAAATCGGTTGACTAACACCTTATTTGTGATGTTTTTACTAACGCGACGCGAATTTTTTCCAAACCTGAAAAAATCTTGCCCGTTCAGGGCTACAAAATGGACAAGCGTCTGCCCTGTAAAGGGTTAACATGAACAGTTAATAAACACAAGGAAAGTCAGCATGGCTGAATGGATAAGAACATGTGTTTTTAAACATCTGATGTGCTGATGCCGAGATAAGGAGTTCAACCTCTACACCTGACAGTTGGACTAAACTGTTGATCTTTTGACTTGGGGAAGTAAATTACAAGTACCTGTGAAGTCGGATTGGATTTGCCTGATGGTTAGGGACACTGTTAATAACTTAATAGGTAAAGCCAATCCACACACAAAATTCAGTCCAGCACTACTTAAAGTTGTGTGTATGGACTACGCTTGAGTTCAAAGCGTGTGAGCACAAACAAAAAATAATAATAAATACAGTGGTAGTTTGTTAAAACTCATAGTTCTTACACATTTCTAACTTGATGTCAATGTTTTGTTAAAACTCATAGCTCTTACACATTTCTAACTTGATGTCAATGTATTGTTAAAACTCATAGCTCTTACACATTTCTAACTTGATGTCAATGTATTGTTAAAACTCATAGTTCTTACACATTTCTAACTTGATGTCAATGTTTTGTTAAAACTCATAGCTCTTACACATTTCTAACTTTATGTCAATGTTTTTGCTTATGTGCTTGTTTTTTTTTTTTTTTTTTTTTAGCATTTAGCATATCCTGTTACAGGACTTAGCTGTCAACACCAGCATCTTTCAGCTGTATGTTGATCTCTTGGCAAGATTACGCTCAGTAGTTTGCCATTGCTTTCTGAGCGGCCGGCTCAGTATCCCGCAAGTCACGAGCGGGGGTCGAACCGCCTCAGCTCTCGCTCCGCTACGAGACTCTGCATGATAAACGGGATTACAGAGAGAAAGTGTTGTAACCCCACAGCCAGAGAGACCGGCTATGTGCTTGTAAACTCCTTTAAATTACAGTTAGTGGAGGCGCAATTATAAATTTCCAGGAGGGGATAAGTCAGGGAGGTAACTTTCCCTTCGCAGTGCTTATGCGAAAAGCTTATTCTGTATATTGAAATGTATACTACAGACACTACTCACATTCTCCATCTTGGTAAAGCCCAGCACTGTCAGACACTACTCACATTCTCCATCTTGGTAAAGCCCAGCACAGTCAGACACTACTCACATTCTCCATCTTGGTAAAGCCCAGCACTGTCAGACACTACTCACATTCTCCATCTTGGTAAAGCCCAGCACAGTCAGACACTACTCACATTCTCCATCTTGGTAAAGCCCAGCACTGTCAGACACTACTCACATTCTCCATCTTGGTAAAGCCCAGCACAGTCAGACACTACTCACATTCTCCATCTTGGTAAAGCCCAGCACAGTCAGACACTACTCACATTCTCCATCTTGGTAAAGCCCAGCACTGTCAGACACTACTCACATTCTCCATCTTGGTAAAGCCCAGCACAGTCAGACACTACTCACATTCTCCATCTTGGTAAAGCCCAGCATTGTCAGACACTACTCACATTCTCCATCTTGGTAAAGCCCAGCACTGTCAGACACTACTCACATTCTCCATCTTGGTAAAGCCCAGCACTGTCAGACACTACTCACATTCTCCATCTTGGTAAAGCCCAGCACTGTCAGACATTTCTCGGCCTTGTACTTCATGTTCTCCTTGTCATCCTCAGACATGGGCACAATGGTGTTCCCATAGCGATAGCCTGTAGGTTCACAGATAACACAATTTATGAATTTGTTCACAACAAACACATATCAAGCATGTCAATATCATAACAGGCTCACAACTCAGGCTGGCTCTATACATACATACCAAGCCATATACATAACATAACATAGGCTGGCTCCATACATACATACCATAACATAGGCTGGCTCTATACATACATACCATACAATATACATAACATATAACACAGGCTGGCTCTATACATACATACCATAACACAGGCTGGCTCTATACATACATACCATAACATAGGCTGGCTCTATACATACATACCATAACATAGGCTGGCTCTATACATACATACCATAACATAGGCTGGCTCTATACATACATACCATACAATATACATAACATATAACACAGGCTGGCTCTATACATATATATCATACCATAGGCTGGCTCTATACATACATACCATACCATATACATAACACAGGCTGGCTCTATACCTACATACCACACCATATACATAACATAACACAGGCTGGCTCTATACATACATACCATACAATATACATAACATATAACACAGGCTGGCTCTATACATACATACCATAACATAGGCTGGCTCTATACATACATACCATACCATATACATAACACAGGCTGGCTCTATACCTACATACCACACCATATATATAACATAACACAGGCTGGCTCTATACATACATACCATACAATATACATAACACAGGCTGGCTCTATACATACATACCATATACATAACACAGGCTGGCTCTATACATACCATACAATATACATAACATATAACACAGGCTGGCTCTATACATACATACCATACAATATACATAACATATAACACAGGCTGGCTCTATACATACATACCATAACATAGGCTGGCTCTATACATACATACCATACCATATACATAACACAGGCTGGCTCTATACCTACAAACCACACCATATACATAACACAGGCTGGCTCTATACATACATACCATAACATAGGCTGGCTCTATACATACATACCATACAATATACATAACATATAACACAGGCTGGCTCTATACATACATACCATACCATATACATAACATATAACACAGGCTGGCTCTATACATACATACCATACCATATACATAACACAGGCTGGCTCTATACCTACAAACCACACCATATACATAACACAGGCTGGCTCTATACATACATACCATAACATAGGCTGGCTCTATACATACATACCATACCATATACATAACACAGGCTGGCTCTATACCTACATACCACACCATATACATAACATAACACAGGCTGGCTCTATACATACATACCATACAATATACATAACATAACACAGGCTGGCTCTATACATACATACCATAACATAGGCTGGCTCTATACATACATACCATACCATATACATAACACAGGCTGGCTCTATACCTACATACCACACCATATACATAACACAGGCTGGCTCTATACATACATACCATAACATAGGCTGGCTATATACATACATACCACACCATATACATAACATAACACAGGCTGGCTCTATACATACATACCATACCATATACATAACACAGGCTGGCTCTATACCTACATACCACACCATATACATAACACAGGCTGGCTCTATACATACATACCATAACATAGGCTGGCTCTATACATACATACCATAACATAGGCTGGCTCTATACATACATACCATACCATATACATAACACAGGCTGGCTCTATACCTACATACCACACCATATACATAACACAGGCTGGCTCTATACATACATACCATAACATAGGCTGGCTATATACATACATACCATACCATATACATAACATAACACAGGCTGGCTCTATACATACATACCATACCATATACATAACATAACACAGGCTGGCTCTATACATACATACCACACCATATACATAACAACACAGGCTGGTTCTATACATACATACCATACCATATACATAACATAACAGGCTGGCTCTATACATACATACCATATACATAACATAACACAGGCTGGCTCTATACATACATACTATACCGTACACACAACTCAGGCTGGTTCTATACATACATACCATACCATACACACAACACAACTCAGGCTGGCTCTATACATACATACCATACCATACACACAACACAACTCAGGCTGGTTCTATACATACATACCATACCATACACACAACACAACTCAGGCTGGCTCTATACATACATACCATACCGTACACACAACTCAGGCTGGTTCTATACATACATACCATACCATACACACAACACAACTCAGGCTGGCTCTATACATACATACCATACTATACACACAACACAACTCAGGCTGGCTCTATATATACATACCATACTATACACACAACACAACTCAGGCTGGCTCTATACATACATACCATACTATACACACAACACAACTCAGGCTGGCTCTATACATACATACCATACTATACACACAACACAACTCAGGCTGGCTCTATACATACATACCATAATATACACACAACACAACTCAGGCTGGTTCTATACATACATACCATACTATACACACAACACAACTCAGGCTGGTTCTATACATACATACCATACTATACACACAACACAACTCAGGCTGGCTCTATACATACATACCATACTATACACACAACACAACTCAGGCTGGCTCTATACATACATACCATACTATACACACAACACAACTCAGGCTGGTTCTATACATACATACCATACTGTACACACAACACAACTCAGGCTGGTTCTATACATACATACATACCATACTATACACACAACACAACTCAGGCTGGCTCTATACATACATACCATACTATACACACAACACAACTCAGGCTGGTTCTATACATACATACCATACTATACACACAACACAACTCAGGCTGGCTCTATACATACATACCATACTATACACACAACACAACTCAGGCTGGCTCTATACATACATACCATACTATACACACAACACAACTCAGGCTGGCTCTATACATACATACCATACTATACACACAACACAACTCAGGCTGGTTCTATACATACATACCATACTATACACACAACACAACTCAGGCTGGCTCTATACATACATACCATACTATACACACAACACAACTCAGGCTGGCTCTATACATACATACCATACTATACACACAACACAACTCAGGCTGGTTCTATACATACATACCATACTATACACACAACACAACTCAGGCTGGCTCTATATATACATACCATACTATACACACAACACAACTCAGGCTGGCTCTATACATACATACCATACTATACACACAACACAACTCAGGCTGGCTCTATTCATACATACCATACTATACACACAACACAACTCAGGCTGGCTCTATACATACATACCATAATATACACACAACACAACTCAGGCTGGTTCTATACATACATACCATACTATACACACAACACAACTCAGGCTGGCTCTATACATACATACCATACTATACACACAACACAACTCAGGCTGGTTCTATACATACATACCATACTATACACACAACACAACTCAGGCTGGCTCTATACATACATACTATACTATACACACAACACAACTCAGGCTGGCTCTATACATACATACCATACTATACACACAATACAACTCAGGCTGGTTCTATACATACATACCATACTATACACACAACACAACTCAGGCTGGTTCTATACATACATACTACACCGTACACACAACTCAGGCTGGCTCTACACATACATACCACACCGTACAAACAACACAACACAGACTGACCGTATTCCTACCACACCGTACAAACAACACAACACAGACTGACCGTATTCCTACCACACCGTACAAACAACACAACACAGACTGCCGTATTCCTACCACACCGTACAAACAACACAACACAGACTGACCGTATTCCTATCACACCGTACAAACAACACAACATAGAAAATATAAACAAACCAAGAACAAAGGCAATGTAACATGATAACATAAATACAGACAGAAATATGACAAATGTAGACAGAAATATGACAAATGTAGACAGAAATATGACAAATGTAGACAAACTAAACTACTGGTGTACAAATGTAGACAGAAACTAAACTACTGGTGTACAAATGTAGAGAGAAAGATGACAAATGTAGAGAGAAAGATGAGAAATGTAGAGAGAAAGATGAGAAATGTAGAGAGAAAGATGAGAAATGTAGAGAGAAAGATGAGAAATAATCCAACCTTCAACCATGTCCTCCTTCTCCACCTCAGTCTCCTCCTCATTGTTCACGTGGTAGGTCCTCAATGTGCCTGGGACCACGTCTGTGTCCTGGGCATAGACTTTCTTCCAGCTTTGCTTCAGCTTAAAATCTTTCACCTCAAAACATTCAGTTGTAGAAACAAATGCACAATTTTATAGAGACAAGAACATACAAGTTATAGACAAGAACATACAGGTTACAGAGAAAAGAACATATGGGTTATAGACACAGGAACACACAAGTTATAGACAAAAGAACATACATGTGGTAGAGACAAACATACATGTGGTAGAGACAAGATATACAAGTTATAGAGACAAGTATGTAAATGTTATAGAGACAAGTATGTAAATGTTATAGAGACAAGTATGTAAATGTTATAGAGACAAGTATGTAAATGTTATATAGAGACAAGTATGTAAATGTTATAGAGACAAGTATGTAAATGTTATAAACTAAAGAACATACAAGTTATAGAGTCAAGTACACACAGGTTATAGAGACAAGTACATACAGGTTATAGAGACAAGTACATACAGGTTATAGAGACAAGTACATACAGGTTATAGAGACAAGTACATACAGGATTATAGAGCCAAGTACATACAGGTTATAGAGTCAAGTACATGCAGGTTATAGAGTCAAGTACATACAGGTTATAGAGCCAAGTACATGCAGGTTATAGAGCCAAGTACATACAGGTTATAGAGTCAAGTACATACAGGTTATAGAGACAAGTACATACAGGTTATAGAGTCAAGTACATGCAGGTTATAGAGACAAGTACATACAGGGTTATAGAGCCAAGTACATACAGGTTATAGAGACAAGTACATGCAGGTTATAGAGTCAAGTACACAGGTTATAGAGTCAAGTACACAGGTTATAGAGTCAAGTACACACAGGTTATAGAGTCAAGTACATACAGGTTATAGAGTCAAGTACACTGGTTATAGAGTCAAGTACATACAGGTTATAGAGTCAAGTACATACAGGTTATAGAGTCAAGTACATACAGGTTATAGAGTCAAGTACACACAGGTTATAGAGTCAAGTACACACAGGTTATAGAGTCAAGTACACACAGGTTACAGAGTCAAGTACACACAGGTTATAGAGTCAAGTACATACAGGTTATAGAGTCAAGTACACACAGGTTATAGAGTCAAGTACATACAGGTTATAGAGTCAAGTACACACAGGTTATAGAGTCAAGTATACACAGGTTATATAGTCAAGTACATACAGGTTATAGAGTCAAGTACATACAGGTTATAGAGTCAAGTACATACAGGTTATAGAGTCAAGTACACAGGTTATAGAGTCAAGTACACACAGGTTATAGAGCCAAGTACACACAGGTTATAGAGTTAAGTACATACAGGTTATAGAGTCAAGTACACTGGTTATAGAGTCAAGTACACACAGGTTATAGAGTCAAGTACACACAGGTTATAGAGTCAAGTACACACAGGTTATAGAGTCAAGTACACACAGGTTATAGAGTCAAGTACACACAGGTTATAGAGTCAAGTACACAGGTTATAGAGTCAAGTACATACAGGTTATAGAGTCAAGTACACATGTTATAGAGTCAAGTACACAGGTTATAGAGTCAAGTACATGCAGGTTATAGAGTCAAGTACACTGGTTATAGAGTCAAGTACACACAGGTTATAGAGTCAAGTACATGCATGTTATAGAGTCAAGTACACTGGTTATAGAGTCAAGTACACACACATTATAGAGACAAGTACACACAGGTTATAGAGTCAAGTACACACGGGTTATAGAGTCAAGTGCACACAGGTTATAGAGTCAAGTACATACAGGTTATAGAGTCAAGTACATACAGGATATAGAGTCAAGTACACACAGGTTATAGAGTCAAGTACACACAGGTTATAGAGTCAAGTACATACAGGTTATAGAATCAAGTACACACAGGTTATAGAGTCAAGTACATACAGGTTATAGAGTCAAGTACATACATGTTATAGAGTCAAGTACATACAGGTTATAGAGTCAAGTACACTGGTTATAGAGTCAAGTACATGCAGGTTATAGAGTCAAGTACATGCAGGTTACAGAGTCAAGTACTCACACATTATAGAGACAAGTACACACAGGTTATAGAGTCAAGTACACACAGGTTATAGAGTCAAGTACACACAGGTTATAAAGTCAGTATACACAGGTTATAGAGTCAAGTACAAGCAGGTTATACAAACACAACATACAGGTTGTGTCAATACAGGAGTCAAGTACATGCAGATTATAGATTCAAGTAGACACAGATTAAATAGGGAGACATGTTCACACAGGTTAGTTAGTTAGTTAGTCGCAGTTCCAACTTCACAGCAACGGGTCGTCCCCATTATGCTCCGTTCCTGTGTCAGTGAATATCACACAAAACGCTCCCCACTGCCCAATGTGAAAAGTGGAAAAGACAGGAGTCTCGACAAACAACAGCCCGCACAGATACACTGTGCATAATGCCGCCACCAGAATATCAACACACCAGTCCCCCACAAAACACCCTGTTCATCTCTAATGGAATCGGCAGTAATTTTCCTATCTGAATGTTTCCTAGATGTTCACCCACACAGTCCACGAAAATACAGTTCATCGTCGATGGCAGTGGCAGTCAACCAGAAGCCCGCAGCCATGCATTTCTGCATAAGGCAAAAACCGGTCAACTCTGGGACATAGCCACCTGCCATCGCTCCGAACATGCAGTCACGTTCCAAAAAACCTCAAGCAGATTCAAAAGCATTTCACACGAAACTCACAGTTCAGTGTCGCACCACGCACTCACTCAGTAGCAGGGCGACGGAACCATCAAGCCTCCTTAATCGCCTCTTACGACATGCGTGGTAGGCTACAGTGTTGCTATTCTTTGCTTCCCTTATGGGCCCCAGCAACACACAGGAGACACACAGGTTATATAGGGAGACATGTACACACAGGTTATATAGGGAGACATGTACACACAGGTTATATAGGGAGACATGTACACACAGGTTATATAGGGAGACGTGTACACACAGGTTATATAGGGAGACATGTACACACAGGTTATACAGGGAGACATGTACACACAGGTTATATAGGGAGACATGTACACACAGGTTATATAGGGAAACATGTACACACAGGTTATATAGGGAGACATGTACACACAGGTTATATAGGGAGACATGTACACACAGCTTTTATAGGGAGACATGTACACACATGTTATATAGGGAGACATGTACACACATATTATATAGGGAGACATGTACACACATGTTATATAGGGAGACATGTACACACATGTTATATAGGGAGACAAATACATACAAATTATACAGGGAGGCATGCAATGGCATACCATCTAAACATCACTGACACCTATCTCATACAAAAATTCAATATTTTCAAATGTCTCATACCTTTCCTGCCCATTACATTTCCACACCTGCACTTTAACATATACATTCCCTTCCCAATCTCACACTTTCACATATACATTCCCTTCCCATATGCATACTTTCACATATCCATTACCTTTCCATATCCATTAATGGGAATTTCCAGGTTGCCAATTTCCAGCTTACATTTCCAGGCTATGGGCTTGATCTGGCGGGACTGGAAGTAACTCAGTGCTGGCAGGGCCTCCCTGTAGATATTAGGACACCCTGTGAGATGTCATATCCCACCATGAGAGATGTCACGTTCCACCATGAGAGATGTCACATCACACCATAAGAGATGTCATTTTCCACCATGAGATGTCATGTCACACCATAAATGATGTTACATCACACCATCAGAGATATCATGTCACACAATGAGAGATGTCACATCACACTATCAGAGACATGTCATGTTAAACCATGATAGATGTGATGTCACACCGTGTGAGATGTGATGTCACACCATGAGAGATGTCATGCCACACCATGTGAGATGTCATGTCACACCATGTGAGATGTGATGTAACACCATGAGAGATGTGATGTCACACCATGTGAGATGTCATGTCACACCATGTGAGATGTCATGTCACACCATGAGAGATGTCATGTCACACCATGTGAGATGTCATATCACACCATGAGAGATGCCATGCCACACCATGAGAGATGTCATGTCTCACCATGAGAGATGTCATATCACACCATGAGAGATGTCATGTCACACCATGAGAGATGTCATGTCTCACCATGAGAGATGTCATGCCACACCATGAGAGATGTCATGTCACACCATGAGAGATGTCATGTCACACCATGAGAGGTGCCATGTCCAACTATGTGAGATGGTATGTCACACACACCATGAGAGATGCCATGTCCCACCATGTGAAATGGTATGTCACACCATGTGAGATGTCATGTCACACTATGTGAAATGTCATGTCCCACTATGTGAAATGTCATATCAGACCATGTGAGATGTCATGTCACACTATGTGAGATGTCATGTCACACTATGTGAGATGTCATGTCACATCATGAGAGATGTCATGTCACACTATGTGAGATGTCATGTCACACCATGAGAGATGTCATGTCATAAACTCTCCAAAGTCAGAGAGTGTCTGCCTGCACAGCGAGGAACCACCAGTTTGCACACCAATAAGCCAGACATAGGACAATGGATACTCACGCAAACCTCAGGTCCGGTATGACATCACACTGATGTTGGACAACAGAATGTCTTCATCCGACAATGAGGACTTCGCGCTGGAGTTCACAGCCAGCGAACACAAGCAAGCAAGCAAACACCATGAGAGATGTCATGTCACATCATGAGAGATGTCATGTCACACCATGTGAAGTGTCATGTCACACTATAGAGATGTCATGTCACACCATGAGAGATGTCATGTCACACCATGTGAGATGTCATGTCACACCATGTGAGATGTTATGTCACACCATAAAAGATGTCATGTTACACCATGAGAGATGTCATGTCACACAATGAGAGATGACATGTCAAACCATGTGAAGTGTCATGTCACACCATGAGAGATGTTATGTCACACCATGAGAGATGGCATGTTACACCATGAGAGATGTCATGTCAAACCATGTGAAGTGTCATGTCACACCATGAAAGATGTCATGTCACATCATGTGAGATGTCATGTCACACCATAAGTGACTGCATGTCAAACTATATGAGATGTCATGTCACACCATGTGAGATGTCATGTCACACCTTGAGGTGTCATGTTGCAGCATGTGAAATGTCACGTCACAAAATGTGAGATGTCATGTCACACCATGTGAGATGTCATATCATACCTTGAGAGATGTCATGTCACACCATATAAGATGTCATATCACACTATGTGAGATGTCATGTCATACCATGAGATGTCCTGCCACACCATGTAATATGTCATGTCCCGCTATGAGAGATGTCATGTCCCACCATGAGAGATTTCATGCCCCACTATGTGAAATGTCATGTCACACCATGTGAGATGTCATATCATACCTTGAGAGATGTCATGTCACACCATATAAGATGTCATATCACACTATGTGAAATGTCACGTCATACCATGAGATGTCCTGTCACACCATGTCATGTCTCGCTATGAGAGATGTCATGTCCCACTATGAGAGATGTCAGGCCCCACTATGTGGGATGGTATGTCACACCATGAGAGATGCCATGTCCCACAATGTGAGATGTCATGTCACACTATGTGAGATGTCATGTCACACCATGTGAGATGTTATGTCACACTATGTGAGATGGTATGTCACACTATGTGAGATGCTATGTCACACCATGTGAGATGTCATGTCCCACAATGTGGGATGGTATGTCACACCATGTGAGATGTCATGTCACACCATGAGATATGTCATGTCCCATAATGTGAGATGGTATGTCACACCATGTGAGATGTTATGTCACACTATGTGAGATGTCATGTCACACCATGTGAGATGCTATGTCACACCATGAGATATGTCATGTCACACTATGTGAGATGTTATGTCACACTATGTGAGATGTCATGTCACACCATGAGAGATGTCATGTCACACCATGTGAGATGCCATGTCACACCATGAGAGATGTCATGTCACACCATGTGAGATGTCATGTCACACCATGTGAGATGTCATGTCACACCATGTGAGATGTCATGTCACACCATGAGATATGTCATGTCCCACCATGAGAGATGTCATGTCACACCATGTGAGATGTTATGTCACACTATGTGAGATGTCATGTCACACTATGTGAGATGTCATGTCACACCATGTGAGATGTTATGTCACACTATGTGAGATGTCATGTCCCACTATGTGAGATGTCATGTCACACCATGTGAGATGTCATGTCACACCATGAGATATGTCATGTCCCACCATGAGAGATGTCATGTCACACCATGTGAGATGTCATGTCCCACCATGAGAGATGTCATGTCACGCCATGTGAGATGTCATGTCCCACCATGAGAGATGTCATGTCACACCATGTGAGATGTTATGTCACACTATGTGAGATGTCATGTCACACCATGAGAGATGTAATGTCACACCATGAGAGATGTCATGTCACACCATGTGAGATGTCATGTCACACCATGTGAGATGTCATGTCCCACTATGAGATATGTCATGCCCCACTATGTGAGATGTCATGTCACACCATGTGAGATGTCATGTCCCACCATGAGAGATGTCATGTCCCACCATGAGAGATGTCATGTCCCACCATGAGAGATGTCATGTCACACCATGTGAGATGTCATGTCACACCATGTGAGATGTTATGTCACACTATGTGAGATGTCATGTCACACCATGAGAGATGTCATGTCACACCATGAGAGATGTCATGTCACACCATGTGAGATGTCATGTCACCTCATGTGAGATGTCATGTCCCACTATGAATCAAAGGTTGGTTCCTGTTTCAATGACTGGTTCCTGTATCAATGACTGGTTCCTGTATCAATGGTTGGTTCCTGTATCAATGGTTGGTTCCTGTATCATTGGTTGGTTCCTGTATCAATGGTTGGTTCCTGTATCAATGACTGGTTCCTGTATCAATGGTTGGTTCCTGTATCAATGGTTGGTTCCTGTAGCAATGACTGGTTCCTGTATCATTGGTTGGTTCCTGTATCAATGACTGGTTCCTGTATCAATGGTTGGTTCCTGTATCAATGACTGGTTCCTGTATCAATGACTGGTTCCTGTATCAATGACTGGTTCCTGTATCAATGGTTGGTTCCTGTATCAATTATTAATGAGATCAATCTGATAAGTCAGACAGACTGACATAGATCAGATCAGACAAACAACAAAATATTGGCTAGGACAAACCTAAAACTGTAGCACTCCCCAGACACCTGGTCAAGAATGTGTCTCAGAAGTGCTTCCCCAGCTCTCTGTTGGGCTGTCTTCTCCTTCTTCACACCATTTGGCTTGACCTCCCGACCTCCACCTCTGGCTCCATCACCTCTGTCACCATCCTCCTCCTCCTCCTCATCATCATCAAGGTTTGGGCCACTACAAATTGTAAAAATAAAATGCTTTAACATGATGAAAATATGTATTTCAAAAATAAAGAGATGCAAGTGAAATACGAGAAATGCAGTATGTCTTTGTCTCCAGTACTTGTTTTACCAGCTGTAAGTCAGGACGTGACAACAAGACCTTCCATCAGACATAACAAGATCTTCCACCAGACATGGCAAGATCTTCCATCAGACATGACAAGACCTTCCATCAGGCATGACAATACCTTCCACCAGACATGACAATACCTTACACCAGACATGACAAGGCCTTTCACCAGACATGACAAAACTTTCCACCAGACATTACAAGACCTTCCACTAGATATGACAATAAGTCCTTCTACCAGACATGAAAACAAGACCTTCCACCAGACATGACAACATCTTCCACCAGACATGACAAGACCTTCCACCAGACATGGCGAGACCTTCCACCAGACATGACAAGACCTTCCACCAGACATGGCGAGACCTTCCAAAATACTTGACAAGACCTTCCACCAGACATGACAAGATATTCCACCATACATGACGTCAAGACCTTCCACCAGTCACAAGATCTTCCACCAGGCATGACATATAGACCTTCCACCAGACATGACAAGACCTTCCACCTGACATGACAAGACTTTCCATCCCACATAACAATTCTTAGACTTCTCCTTCTACTTTTCAGAAAGGTATTGTCAGAAAAGCCGGTCACCGTAGCCAAGGAGTTAACGACATTGTTCATAATCCTGTATATCCACGTGGGGAAAACAGCAGTTGTGAGAATCGGCAGCAGTTCGCGCCGCACTGGTAATTACGGGGGAATGTGAGCCGGTCGTTCAGAAAGCAATGGCAAACTACTGAACGTAAAACATGCCTAGAACATCAACAGCAGCTGAAAAATGCTGGTGTTGACAGTAACAACCTGTAAGGGATATGCAACCCCCCCCCCCCCCCCCCCAAAAAAAAACATTTGTCAGAATGCAACCGTTCAAAAGAATTCAGGATGCATTCATCATTTAAGCAGTTCCTTATTCACTATAGGAGTTGTCTCTTCCCTGAGAATATTTACGAAAGGCGTGGAGGTAGAAGAGTTTAATCATAGCATAAGACGCGAGTACAGGTAGGCATGGCCAGGTTTTAGTTTGTTCTCTCTCTCTCACACTCACTCGCTCGCGCGCGCACACATACAGAGAGAGAGAGAGAGAGAGAGAGAGAGAGAGAGAGAGAGAGAGAGAGAGAGAGAGAGAGAGAGAGAGAGAGAGAGAGAGAGAGAGAGAGAGATATGCAGAGTTCACACACATGCACACAATAAAACTCCTAGTGAAGAGTAACAGAAGCTGACAACTAACATGACAGAACTCCCAAGTAATATTGAACACATAATGCATGCAAGACACAACAGAGAAGCCACGTGAACTCACACACTGAGCTCTGTGACATGAATTCACACAACATTGAGCTCTGTGAAATGAACTCACATAACATTGAGCTCTGTGACATGAACTCACATAACATTGAGCTCTGTGACATGAACTCACATAACATTGAGCTCTGTGACATGAACTCACATAACATTGAGCTCTGTGACATGAACTCACATAACAATTAACCCTGACATGAACTCAAACAAAATTTAGCACTGTGACATGAACTCACACATTGAGCTCTGTGACATGAACTCACATAACATTGAGCACTGTGACATGAACTCACATAACATTGAGCTCCGTGTTTGTGTTCTGTAGAACGGTGATAATTTTCTCTAAACCTTGGTCACCAAAAGGTCCGCCAAGGTCTGAGAAGAGAATCACTCTCCTGGACTTGAAGCCTTTCTTGCCCCTGAAATATTTGAGTTGATATGTGAGATAGACTTTACATATACACATACAGAATGCTTTCTAAATGTTGGAGTTGATATGTGAGATAGACATTACACATACAACATGCTGTCTAAATGTTGGAGTTGATATGTGAGATAGACTTTACACATACAACATGCTGTTTAAATGTTTGAGTTGATATGTGAGATAGACTTTACACATACAACATGCTGTTTAAATGTTTGAGTTGATATGTGAGATAGACTTTACACATACAACATGCTGTTTAAATGTTTGAGTTGATATGTGAGGTAGACTTTACACATACAACATGCTGTCTAAATGTTGGAGTTGATATGTGAGATAGACATTACACATACAACATGCTGTCTAAATGTTGGAGTTGATATGTGAGATAGACTTTACACATACAGCATGCTGTCTAAATGTTGGAGTTGATATGTGAGATAGACATTACACATACAACATGCTGTCTAAATGTTGGAGTTGATATGTGAGATAGACTTTACACATACAACATGCTGTTTAAATGTTTGAGTTGATATGTGAGATAGACTTTACACATACAACATGCTGTTTAAATGTTTGAGTTGATATGTGAGATAGACTTTACACATACAACATGCTGTCTAAATGTTGGAGTTGATATGTGAGATAGACTTTACACATACAACATGCTGTCTAAATGTTTGAGTTGATATGTGAGATAGACTTTACACATACAACATGCTGTCTAAATGTTGGAGTTGATATGTGAGACTTTACACATACAACATGCTGTTTAAATGTTTGAGTTGATATGTGAGATAGACTTTACACATACAACATGCTGTCTAAATGTTGGAGTTGATATGTGAGATAGACTTTACACATACAACATGCTGTCTAAATGTTTGAGTTGATATGTGAGATAGACTTTACACATACAACATGCTGTCTAAATGTTGGAGTTGATATGTGAGACTTTACACATACAACATGCTGTCTAAATGTTGGAGTTGATATGTGAGATAGACATTACACATACAACATGCTGTCTAAATGTTGGAGTTGATATGTGAGACTTTACACATACAACATGCTGTCTAAATGTTGGAGTTGATATGTGAGATAGACTTTACACATACAACATGCTGTCTAAATGTTGGAGTTGATATGTGAGATAGACTTTACACATACAACATGCTGTCTAAATGTTGGAGTTGATATGTGAGATAGACTTTACACATACAACATGCTGTCTAAATGTTGGAGTTGATATGTGAGATAGACTTTACACATACAACATGCTGTCTAAATGTTTGAGTTGATATGTGAGATAGACTTTACACATACAACATGCTGTCTAAATGTTGGAGTTGATATGTGAGATAGACTTTACACATACAACATGCTGTCTAAATGTTGGAGTTGATATGTGAGATAGACTTTACACATACAGCATGCTGTCTAAATGTTGGAGTTGATATGTGAGATAGACTTTACACATACAACATGCTGTCTAAATGTTGGAGTTGATATGTGAGATAGACTTTACACATACAACATGCTGTCTAAATGTTGGAGTTGATATGTGAGATAGACTTTACACATACAGCATGCTGTCTAAATGTTGGAGTTGATATGTGAGATAGACATTACACATACAACATGCTGTCTAAATGTTGGAGTTGATATGTGAGATAGACTTTACACATACAACATGCTGTTTAAATGTTTGAGTTGATATGTGAGATAGACTTTACACATACAACATGCTGTTTAAATGTTTGAGTTGATATGTGAGATAGACTTTACACATACAACATGCTGTCTAAATGTTGGAGTTGATATGTGAGATAGACTTTACACATACAACATGCTGTCTAAATGTTTGAGTTGATATGTGAGATAGACTTTACACATACAACATGCTGTCTAAATGTTGGAGTTGATATGTGAGACTTTACACATACAACATGCTGTTTAAATGTTTGAGTTGATATGTGAGATAGACTTTACACATACAACATGCTGTCTAAATGTTGGAGTTGATATGTGAGATAGACTTTACACATACAACATGCTGTCTAAATGTTTGAGTTGATATGTGAGATAGACTTTACACATACAACATGCTGTCTAAATGTTGGAGTTGATATGTGAGACTTTACACATACAACATGCTGTCTAAATGTTGGAGTTGATATGTGAGATAGACATTACACATACAACATGCTGTCTAAATGTTGGAGTTGATATGTGAGACTTTACACATACAACATGCTGTCTAAATGTTGGAGTTGATATGTGAGATAGACTTTACACATACAACATGCTGTCTAAATGTTGGAGTTGATATGTGAGATAGACTTTACACATACAACATGCTGTCTAAATGTTGGAGTTGATATGTGAGATAGACTTTACACATACAACATGCTGTCTAAATGTTGGAGTTGATATGTGAGATAGACTTTACACATACAACATGCTGTCTAAATGTTTGAGTTGATATGTGAGATAGACTTTACACATACAACATGCTGTCTAAATGTTGGAGTTGATATGTGAGATAGACTTTACACATACAACATGTTGTCTAAATGTTGGAGTTGATATGTGAGATAGACTTTACACATACAACATGCTGTCTAAATATTGGAGTTGATATGTGAGATAGACTTTACACATACAACATGCTGTCTAAATGTTGGAGTTGATATGTGAGACTTTACACATACAACATGCTGTCTAAATGTTGGAGTTGATATGTGAGATAGACTTTACACATACAACATGTTGTCTAAATGTTGGAGTTGATATGTGAGATAGACTTTACACATACAACATGCTGTCTAAATGTTGGAGTTGATATGTGAGATAGACTTTACATATACAACATGCTGTCTAAATGTTGGAGTTGATATGTGAGATAGACTTTACATATACACATACAGCATGCTGTTTAAAACACATGGCTATATACCTAGAACACAGCCAGCTAACTAAAACATACAGCTAGATACATAAAACATATAGCTAACTAAAACACACAGTTAGCTAATTAAAACATACAGCTAGATACATAAAACATATAGCTAACTAAAACACACTGCTACCTAACTAAAAATACAGCTAGATACCTAAAACACAGTTAGCTAATTAAAACATACAGCTAGATACCTAAAACATATAGCTAACTAAAACACACAGCTACCTAACTAAAAATACAGCTAGATACCTAAAACACATAGCTAACTGTCATAAATGCTAACTATACGAGTATTTTGGATTTCTATTTGTTAGCTAATGGCGTTATCGCTCACTCTGGCGTTGTAGTGGGAGTGGGTTAACTTCCCCAACGCTCACAAACCAAGCAAGCAAACTCAGGACAAATGTCTTTTATAGGCTGAATAAAGACCAAGTCCCTGGATACACAATCACACAGCTGGAAATGGCTCGTAACAAGGTAAATGTAGCTGGTCTTAGTATCCCCCCTAAGGAGTGGGAAGGAGGAGGTTAGATGCCTAGGTTTACTTCTATTACTTTACTACTAATCAGGGCAGGTTTCCCACCTGACAATCTCCCCTCCCTGGTTAAAATGAGTCCCCCACCAAGTATGGTAGCAACAGGTACATACAAACATGGAACAATCATCAAACATGAAACAACCTTCAAACATGGAACAATCATCAATAATGAAGAATTATCAAACATGAAACAACCTTCAAACATGGAACAATCATCAAAACAGGAAACAACCTTTAAACATGGAACAATCATCAACATTGAACAATCATCAAACATGAAACAATCAACAAACATGAATCAATCATCAAACAGAAAACAATCAAACACAGAACAATCAACAAACATGGAACAATCATCAACATGGAGCAATCATCAAACATGAAACAATAATTAGACATAAAACACTCACCAAACATAGAGCAATCATTAAACTTGGAACAATCATTAAACATGAAACAATCATCAAACATGATATGATGACTTACTGCAAGGCATTCTCTAGATGATCAATTGCCACAATGATGGCGTCCAGGACTGTAAGGCCACTGGTCAAGGAGTTAGAATCGTTCACATAATGTTAACATAATGTTCACGTGGACATCATCACCATCAATTGCTTTTAAAAAAAGTCGCTTGAAAGTCGACAGGGTCGACTTCACTGCACCAGGTTTTATCCCATATGACTTGGTCTCTTTCCGCAGCGCAGAAAGCGTCGCTCAAAGCATGAACTCCGTAGCTCTAGCGACCACTGACCCAGGAGTCTCAGAAAAATTTAACTCATGACCCGAAGGACGCGGCCCGGAATCGAGCCCACAACCTTCGGAGCTCGAGTCAAACAGCTTGACCACTTCGCCATGGAGACTCCCAACAAATATATATATCTTGAGCTGCTTGGTACTGATCCCGGTACCTCTCACATGCCAAGCGAGCGCTCTACCATCTGAGCTACAGCACCATCAAAGTGCCCTGTCAATTGGCATGGGTGACTGATGACATGGAAGTACTGATGACTTGGATGTACTGATGGCATGGATGTACTGATGGCATGGATGTACTGATGGCATGGATGTACTGAAGACATGGATGTACTGATGGCATGGATGTACTGAAGGCATGGATGTACTGAAGGCATGGATGTACTGATGGCATGGATGTACTGATGGCATGGATGTGCTGATGGCATGGATGTGCTGATGGCATGGATGTGCTGAAGACATGGATGTGCTGATGGCATGGATGTACTGATGACATGGATGTACTGATGGCATGGATGACTGAAGACATGGATGTACTGATGGCATGGATGTACTGATGGCATGGATGTACTGATGACATGGATGTACTGATGGCATGGATGTACTGATGGCATGGATGTACTGATGGCATGGATGTACTGATGGCATGGATGTACTGAAGACATGGATCTACTGATGGCATGGATGTACTGATGACATGGATGTACTGATGACATGAATGTACTGAAGATGGGTGTACTATGTATTGAATAAATGGATGTAATGAAAGCACAGATGTATTGAATGCATGAATGCACTGAAGAACGTGTATTAAAGACATGTATTGAAGACATGGATGAACTGAAGACATCTAATGAAGACACACATGTATTGAAGGCACAGATATATTAAAGGCAAGGATGTACTGAAGACAAAGTGCGAAGAATAGCAACAACCCCAGAGCGTCTCATGTGTGTATCTGAGACCAGCAAGGATACAATCTCCGGGTGTGTTGCTGGGCTGTAGTTCAGACTGCACAATCTTCAACAGCTGGAAATCTGCAACACCCAATGCTCGTTTGATGACAATGTTCTGGTAACACTCCCCATCATCTAAAGGATTCTCTGTTTCTGCTGACCCCATCAAAATCAGTGCCACTTCATCTTTTGATTCTGAGAACATCTGCCAGAAGACAATAACAAGAGGTGAGACCAGGCAATGGTGACCACAAGAAGAACAACAGAATTCCTAATCACATGTGATTACCATATGACACATTGTTTCTGTATCCTGCCCCTTCCTATTAAAGAATGACACTTTCTCACTCACTCGCCCTCCCTCTATCACACCCACTCTCTCCCTCACACACATATTGATGAATGGAGTTCATCACCTGCCTCTGCATACATAAGACAGTGGTTGCATTGTTCCTGTTAACAGATGAGTTACAATAATGGTGTCCATGGATTTGGCTTCTTCCCAGCATGTGTGGTCAATGTTAGCCTTCCCAGCATGTGTGGTCAATGTTAGCCTTCCCAATGTGTGGTCAATGTTAGCCTTCCCAGCATGTGTGGTCAATATTAGCCTTCCCAGCATGTGTGGTCAATATTAGCCTTCCCAGCATGTGTGGTCAATATTAGCCTTGCCAGCATGTGTGGTCAATATTAGCCTTCCCAGCATGTGTGGTCAATATTAGCCTTGCCAGCATGTGTGGTCAATGTTAGCCTTGCCAGCATGTGTGGTCAATGATAGCCTTGCCAGCATGTGTGGTCAATGTTAGCCTTGCCAGCATGTGTGGTCAATATTAGCCTTCCCAGCTGGTTCTGTAAGGTAGTCCACTATAATTATGCCTAATGTGACTACCTGGTTAGTGCAGGATCTGTTTGGTCCGAAGCCTGCTTGTTCAACCTTTATTTGTTTGTCAGCGACATCTCTTAATTTTTTCAGAATGATCCTACGTAATATTTTGCCAGGATCTGACTAACATTTTTCCTGTATAATTTTCACAATCCTGCAGGCCCAGTTTCTTAGAAAACTTCACCAGATATCCTTCTCTCCAGTCTGTTGGCTGTTCTTTGGTCTACCAGACTTTGGTAAATAATTTTGCTCAGCGGTTTAGTTGAGGTGCTTGTGTTGACTTTAATAGATACCATCTGGACCAGCAGCTTTCCTATACTTGAGGAGTGGGATAGCTTTTCTGACAGCTTCCCCCCCCCCCTCCCTCCCCCCACCCACAAAACATGGTACTACATGACATGATCAAAAAATAAAACATGGTACTAGATGACACGATCAAAAGCTGAACCATGGCACTACATGACATGATCAAAAGCTGAACCATGGCACTACACAACCACAAGGTGTCATGTCAGAACCACTCACCTTCCTTTGTAAAATCATGTTGACACCTTGCACTGAAGTCTCCAGGGCTGTGCTGCCACCTGGTGGGGCCTGGTTCATTGAGGGCCCTACATCTACAATGATTGCTATTGCTTCCTGAATACAAACCAGACAACAATGTTAGCATCTTCTGCAGTTTCACATGGCAGTGTTCATACATTACATCGACATGTACACTCATACAATCATTAACATAGAAATGATACAATGATCACATACAGAACTGATATAAGAATCACATACAGAACTGGTAAATGGAGGATTATATATAGAACTGGTACATGGAGGATCACATATAGAACTGATACAAGGATCATATATAGAACTGATACAAGGATCATATATAGAACTGATACAAGGATCATATATAGAACTTCTTCTTCTTCTTCTTCTTTCGTTCGCTTGAAATATGTCTATATCTGCAATGTCGTCTCTTGCATGAATTGAACTGTTTTTTTCAGTTCACACAGTGGTCCATAGAGTTTATCTTCCACTGTCGTCTCTCTAGGCCAGAAGGTTTGCCTAGATATGTTATATTTTGGGCAGTCTTGGAGTATGTGCTCTGCTGTCTGCGACGCCAATCCACATGTGCACATGGCTGTTTCACCAATCTTGAATTTTGTATACATGTGGTTGCGTAATCTATTGTGTCCTGTTCTGAGGCGCAGAATAATGACTTGTTCTGGTCTGTCCATAATGTGGTAGTCATCTTGAGCAGGTTTTGGTGGCTTTCTGACTGATTTGATCATTCTTTTCTTTTGGTGGTATGTAACGGGCACATCAGGCTGTTCCTCTTTGGCTCCTTCCTTAGCCAATTGATCAGCTCTGTCGTTTCCGGGTACTCCACAGTGGGATGGTATCCACTGTATGGTGACTTTATGCTGACTGCTAAGTTCAGAAAGTAGTGTCCTTAGTACTGGCAATTTCCCAGAGAGGAGCGCCTCGAGTACTGATTTTGCATCTGTTAGTAGCACCACAGGTTGTGTACCATTGCTGTTATTTAGTAATTTCTCTGTTGCTATCTTGATTGCCTCAATTTCGGCATCATAGTTATGGCAGTACTTTCCTGTCGGTACTCTGGCTGTGTCCCTAGTATTATTTGGGTATTCTATGTACACTCCCGCTCCTCCATTTCGAACAGCATTTTGTGCTGACCCATCTGTGTAGACTCGGATCCAGAGGTCCTGTGGGTATTCTTCATCAAGGAAGCTGAGAGTGGCTGTTCTGCGCTGCACACTGTTCTGTTCTTCCTTGTCAAATATTCCTCTCACTTTTGTCTGGATTTGTAACGATAGTCTATGCTCATCTTTCCATGGAGTTCGCTCTGGAATAGTTGTTAGGGGGATACCAACTGTGGGCAGATCAGTGGTTTCTCTGCAGAGTCGTTTGGCCTGGTGGATAAAACTACTTCTTTTCAACCGCCCCATAGCTAGGTTTTCAAATCTGTTCTTCATAGGGTGGCCTGGCAAGCTGAGGAACTTTTCTGCTTGTATTAGCGTTTTCGTATCTCTGCGCTCACTCAGTGCCTGTGTCCTCCCCATCTTCTCCATTTCCACTATAGGGGTTGATCTCATCCCTCCTGTGGTGACTCTAAGTGCTTGATTTTGCACCTTGTCCAGCTCTTGTAGTGTGGTATTTGATGCTGAACACCACGCAGTTGACCCATATTCCAGGTGTGGTCGTATGCTCTGTTGGTAAACTTTGCTAAGTATTTTCGTACTGGCTCCCCATGTGGTTCCACTTAGCTTTCTCAGGATGGCTATTTTCCTTCTGGCTTTTGCTACTGCTTTGTTGATGTGCTTTCTCCATGTCAGCTTGCCATCAAATGTTACTCCAAGGTATGTTGGTTCTTTATCTTCTCTTAGGGGTGTTCCATTTATCTGGATGATCCCTGCCTTTTGTTTTGGAGAGAGGGTAAATAGGGTGGTGCTGCACTTGTCAGTGTTTATGCTGACACACCATCTATTTGCCCATGCAGCAAATGTATCTACAGCTCTTTGTAGCAATCTGGTGGCCACTGATGCATATTCATTTGTGCTCCATAGAACCAGGTCATCGGCGTACATTGCCGCTTTAATTCCATGAGGTAGGTGAGCAACAAGATCATTGATGAAGATTAGAAAAAGTGTGGGGGACAAGACTCCGCCCTGGGGGACACCGTGACGCAGTAGTACTTTCTTGCTCTTGAGTCCGTCTATCTGTACTCGGGCTCTTCTGTTGTGCAAGTATGCTTTCACCCATTTGTACATTCTTCCATTGACTTTGCAGTTTCTCAGTTTCTTCATCAGACCTTCTTTCCAGACTTTGTCAAAGGCTTTCTTCAGATCTATCCATGCCGCGAGCACCAGCTTCTTCTCTTGGAATGCATCCTCAATTTCTTGAGAGAGGTAGGTTGTCTGATCTTCCGTAGAGTAGCACTGCCTAAAGCCAGCCTGCTGTGGCACAAGGATGTTTTTACTTTCAATGTACCACTGCAGTCTGTGATTGATGATGCGCTCCAGTGTTTTGCAGAGACAGCTGGTGAGGCTAATTGGTCTGTAGCTAGAGGCAATGGAACCATCTTTCCCTGATTTTAGGAGGGGTATCATGATTGCTTCTCTCCAGGCTTGTGGAACACTGCCTAAGGTCCAGCTGTTATTGAAGATCTGCAACAGCTTTGTTTTGGCCTCTGTTCCTAGGTTCCTGATCATTTCATTGGAGATACCATCAGCTCCTGGTGACTTTCTCATTTTCAGTTTTGATATGGCTAGCTCCAGTTCGCTGATTGTGATGGGTGCCTCCAGAACCTCATGTACTATTTCCTTCTGTCCTGTATGTTGTCGTTTCTCTCGAATCTCTTGTTTCTCTGGACTAATTTTGATATTGCTATCTTGTGCGAACGAGTCCGCAAAATGGTCAGCTGCTTGCTTTCTTGTTAAGATTTTTCCATCTTTATGTAGTGCAATTTTTGAGTTTCTCCCTGTGCCCTCGTCATTAAGCTGTTTTATTAGCTTCCACAATTTCTTTGTGTCTCTTTCAAAGTTCAGAGACTCTGTTTTCTCCTGCCAGCTTTTCCGTCTAGCCTGCAGCTTGGCCCTTTGAAATTTGGCTTTTGCATGCTGGAATTTATTGTGGTGCTCTTGGCTGGGTGTGGCCTCTGCTTGCTTTCTACACACTTCAACATCATTATGCAACTGTTCCAGTTCACTACTCCAGTAGGGTTTATATTGTTTACGGGCTCCTCTTGGTACTGTTTCTCGCGCTGCCTGTAGTATGCATTTCCCAAACTCTTCAACTGCTTTATTTATGTCTTTCTCAGTGTTCAGGTTTCTAACCAGTATGCTGGTGCGATGCTTGTACATTGCCCAGTCTGCTTTCTTGTAGTTCCACCTCGAGAGGGTGCTGCTTTCACTTACAAGCTCATTTTCTACGGTTAGAAAGACTGGCCGATGGTCACTGCCACCAAGTTGTTTCCCAACTGTTCGTGTAATGTTCCACTCCAGGTCTGGTGAATGAAAAGCCAGGTCAGGTGTAGTTGTAGAGTGCCATGATCTTGAGTAGAAAGTATGTGGGTCGGACGGCTTGTTAATCAACAATATATAGAACTGATACAAGGATCATATATAGAACTGATACAAGGATCATATATAGAACTGATACAAGGATCATATATAGAACTGATACAAGGATCATATATAGAACTGATACAAGGATCACATATAGAACTGATACAAGGATCATATATAGAACTGATACGTCTCAGATCCCAAGAGAATTGCCGACGGATGCACAACTACACGTCGAACATGCCTTGGGTTAGGGACCAGACCAAGAGAGACACAACCTGCTGCTCTGCAGGTAGACTGTGATAGCAGTCAATGTCTAAATTAGGCGCACGATGCCGCTAAAGTTTGGTCCGGACACATACTCTAAGGCTCTCAGCATGAGCAGGACGTGACGATTCTCTCGGCGACCCCAGCACACGGGCGCTATGTGTCGGCTCTGCAACTATGAAAGCCACCCTGGATCGCGGAAAATGCCATGGACTGTCCCTGCCTTCACTTGAGGGCTGATCGAGAAGCATTTGACCATTCCAACTTGAGAAGCTGGGATGTGGATGGCACCACAAAAGTGAGAGTCCCACAGGAATGCTAACCTGTCAAAATTGCATGCTGAAAGTCGGATGTGTTGACCTAAGGGTTTCGGCCCAGGGTGCTTAACTAGACACACCGTAATCACATCTGAAAAAACACTCCGGATGAAAGCAAAGAAGAAGAACTGATACATGCAGGATTACATATAGAACTGATACAATGATCAACGTTGGATGGAGGGAATAGCAGAGTCCATGGGAATATCGATATGAATGAAGCCCATAATGGGGCACTCTCCCGCTGTTTATACTTCACCTCGACACTGCAAGGTACAAGAGGAACATGATGAGATGAGATGAGAAAATGATCACATATAGAACTGATACAAGGATCACATATAGAAATGAGCATATTCTTAAACAAGTGAAGTGGACAGCTATCTCGGAACAGTCATAACATCTGATGGGAGATGCCTTAAAGAGATTAAAACAAGAAACGCCATTGCGAAGGTAGCCTTTTGCAAGATGAAAAACATGCTGACCAATAAAAAGATATCAATTGAAACAAGAGAGTGTTGAAGTACTACATAGAACCTGTACTTTTAAATGGATGTGAAGCTTGGACAATGAGCAGTCAAGCTGAAATACATCTGATGGTTGTGGAAATGTGATTTCTGAGGGAAATGCAAAGAATACCACGGACAGACAGAAAGACCAATGAACAAATCCTACAAGAAACAATTGAAGATCATAAACTGATTAGAGACATTAGACGTAGACAGTCAACATTTTTTGGGCATGTTATGAGAAGAAATGAATTGGAGAACTTGGTGATGACTGGCAAGATCGAAGGGAGGAGACCAAAGGGAAGACCAAGAATTAAATACCTGGATCGACGTGAAAATAAGAATCTACAATCTGTATAGCCCAGCAGATAAGGTCCTTACACTCTCAAACATGAAAATATCTGACACAAACTGCATTATTGTCGGAGACTTTAATAGCCGTTCAGAAAGATGGGGATACCCAGATACTGACAAAAGAGGAGATGAATTGGAGGACTGGGAAATAGACTCAAATCTCCATCTACTCAACAAAGCGGATGACACACCGAGCTTCTACTCCAGAAGATGGCTTACCACTTCTACTCCAGACTTAGCTTTCTGCACAGGAGACATCCTCCACAAAATCGATCGCCATGTGCTGGACCAATTAGCAGGTAGTGACCACAGACCAATCAAGCTTGTAATGAATATGGAGTATGTTCCACAGGAGCAAAAGCCCTTGCCCCGCTGGAATTACAAACGGGCAGATTGGAACAGATTTGCCATACTAACAGACAAATATTGTGAAAACATAAATACACGATATGGCAACATAAAGCAAATGGTGGAAAGTCTAAACAGAGCGATAATACAGGCAGCCACTGAGTCCATTCCAAGAGGAGCGAGGAAAAATTACAAACCATACTGGACTGAATGAATCACCCAAATAAACGAGAAGTAGATTGTGAGCTTTACTGAAACACGACTACAAGAGACAAATTGGACGTTGCGGCCAAAGCCTTCGTCAGCACAGGACAAACAAATACAAACCAACACAAAACTACATGAAACACACTATGACAATATTAAACTATTAAACTAATTAAAATTGAATGTACTCATCTGAATACCGTGTCCTAGCTTGGAAGGTCTGACTGAAGAACTACAAAGTTTGGAGGACAAAGTTGAAGATGCCAGGAAGACAGCAGAGAGAGAACAAACAATTGAAGCGAACATCTCTCTCAAAGCCATCTCAGCAAAATATAAAAGAACAGTAAATCAAACAACAAGAGATTGTTGGAGGGAAAAAACAGAAAACCTGAATTTTGACAGGGATGGAAACAAACTATGGAAACTAGTGAAAGCCATGAACAATGAAGGACCTAGAAACAAACAAATAACAATTAAACAAGGAAATGCCTTGCTTACAGGAAAAAAGGCTGCAAATGCACTAATGGAACACTATGCAAATGCAAACCACATTGATATTACAACCGAACAGAAGAAAGCAATCAAAGACAAACAGTTACATCATACAAATACAGAGACAGCAGCAGAATATATGATGGCAAATCTAACAATGGAAGAAATGGAACAGGCAATGAATACCCTAAAAAAGAAGAAATCACCAGGAAAGGATGGAATCACAAATGAAATGCTAATAGGACTAGGCACTAAGGCAAAAAAGAAACTACTAGCAGTCCTAAATTACAGCTGGAAGAGGGGAATAGTCCCACAGGCATGGAAGGAAGCTATACTAATACCAATCCCAAAGAAAGGAAAAGACCTGGAAGAACCAAATGGCTATCGACCTATCAGTCTACTTAGCTGTGTAGGAAAATTAATGGAACGCATTATCAATGGCAGGCTAACATGGCATCTGGAAGAAAACAAACTCTTAACACCACACCAAGCAGGATTCAGAAAGTACAGATCCACTGAAGATCAAATAACCTATATAGCTCAGGAAATAGAGGATGCCTTCCAAGAGAAAAAGCACACACTAGCGGTCTGGATAGATTTAGAAAAAGCATTTGATAAAGTATGGAAGGAAGGACTGAAAGTAAAACTGCAAAAAATGCATGTTTGTGGGAAAATGTACAAATGGATCAGCCACTACCTTGAGAACAGAACTGCCAGGACAAAAGTACAAGGACAAACCAGCAAAATGATGCTGTTGGAGCAAGGTGTCCCCCAAGGAGGAGTTCTTTCACCAACATTATTCCTAGCATATATAAACGACATCACAGAAAATTTTCCAGCCAGAGTACACACATCATCCTTTGCAGATGACCTAGCCATATGGACATCTGAAGAATATATTAGTAAAGCTAACAGCAGAATACAGCAAGCCTTATTAGCACTAGAGGACTGGTCAAAATCATGGCTAGTGAAGATAAGTGAGGAGAAAACAACATGCACAGTGTTCTCCCTCTCAAATAAAACTCAACAACCTAAGCTGGTATTGAATGGAAAAATATTGCGCCATGAAGAAAATCCAAACTATCTCGGAGTCACCTTTGATCGTCGCCTGACATGGAAAACACAGGTTGAGAAAAATCGAACAAGAGCAAGGCAAAGAATGGCAATCATGAAAAAGCTTGCTGGTACAACGTGGGGAGCAGATGAGAAAGTTCTCAAGAAGTTATATACTGGACGGGTGAGGCCAGTACTGGAATATGGCATTGCAGCTTGGGCAACAGCAGCTAAGTCAAACTTTAACAAAATAAGTAGAGTCCAAAATCAAGGAATGCGAATCATAACTGGAAGCCTGAAGACAACTCCTATTAATGAACTTGAAAAGATCACTTGTTTACAACCAATGCAGGATAGAAGAGATAGCAGAGCCCAGCAAAAAGCAGAAAAATTTAGAAGATTGACAGACCACCCTATGTATAAAAGGTTTAGTGGTTTTGGAAAGGGACGACTGAAGCGTAGCAACTTTGTAGAAACTGCAAAACGAAAGATTAGGGCAGATCCCATACTTAACATATCAACAGTCAAACCTATTTACAATGCAGACAAGTTCCCAGCTTGGAGACAGCAGCTACTGCCTGAGATGATAGAAAACATTCCTGGTATTGAGAAAAAGAACACTCAGCATGAAACCGAAAGAAGAGAAATAACCTTAAACTACATAAAAGAACATTACCCAAGCAGCAATTGGACCCATGCATATACAGATGGATCAGCCAAAAATTCAATAGAGAATGGAGGAGGAGGAATTCTCCTAAATTTAAAAAATGGAGTGAAAAAAACACATTCAGTGGCAACTGGAAAGTTTTCAAGTAACTTCAAAGCGGAGGTAGAGGCTCTGAAAACTGCAGCAGAAATGCTCTTGATGGAGGAAAATAAAGAGAAGCAAATAGCTATCTTCACAGATGCAAAGTCAGCTGTCTCAATACTGAAGAGCAATAACAGCACAGAAATAGCTGACCTAAGAGCAGCACTCCATGGTCTATGCCAGAAATCCAAAAAAGTTGTAATACAGTGGATCCCATCACATTGCAGTATACCTGGAAATGAAGAGGCTGACAGACTGGCAAAAGATGGCGGACGACTACCACAGCCTGACATAGACATAACCTATAATGAGGCAAAGAGGTTGATAAAAAGCACCTATAGAACCAAATGGGAATCAGAGCATTCAGGCCACCAGAAGGATGATGCATATTACAAACTCGACAGAAGAGAACAAGTAGCAATCTTCAGACTCCGCACAGGACATAACAGGCTGAAATACCACTTGTTCAATAAACTAAAGATAGGAGATACCGATGAATGTAATTGTAGAACTGGAAAAATGACAGCAAAACATTCGCTTCAGGATTGCCCAATATATGCAGAACAGAGAAAGATATTTTGGCCCACACCTGCTTCATTTGAGGACAAGCTCTATGGAGATATCAACAAGCTCAAGTTGACCGTAGCTTACTTTAACTACATACAGGTTGACATTTAAAGGTGTATGAAGAAGTATTCAGACTGCCACACTTCATACCACAAGTATGTCGGTTACAAAAGCCTCCCAGAGTCATGAAATGGAATGTTGCTGGATAGCAGATCCATTACGTGGAAAGTCCGAATCAAAAGCTCACTGTGTGAGCTTCAAAAAAGGTGGAAAAAGTGTCCTAGTGGCACGAAATGGAATATTGCTCGGATAGCAAATCCATTGTGCGGAAAGTCCGAATCGAAAGCTCACTGTGTGGATGTCATCTGCAGACTGCATTCTTCTGGTTTCCGGAAGAACAGCCTATGGTGAACGGAAGGCCCAATATACGGAAGTGAGGCTAAGCAGCCATGTGCAGGACGTGACGATTCCTTGGGTGAGCCCAGTACCAGAGCGCTATGTATCGGCTCTGCAAGTATGGAAGCCTCCTTGGATGGCGGGGAATGCCCATGGTCTGCCCCTGCCTTCCCTTGAGGGCTGAACCAGGATCTTTGGCTGTTCTATATGGGCCAGCTAGGATGGGGGATAACACCACAACAGTGAGAGTCAAACGTCCTAAGAAACCCCCGGGAAGGTTAACCCGGTCAACAAATGCCCGCAGAAGTCGGATGTGTCGGCCTAACGGCGCAAGAACGCAGCTCTGCTGTAAACAGGCACAACGCAATCACATCCGAAAAAAAACTCCGGATGAACGAAGAAGAAGAAGAAGAAGAAATACCTGGATGGCTTGGCCACGTGGTGTGGTCGAGTAAGAAACACAGAGCTGATCCACGACTCTGGTGATCGAGTGAGAAGGCAAAACATGACCGCCCACGCCTATCGGCATGGCACATGATGGATGGATGGAAGTTTGTGCAATGACATGACTGTTATAATTTGTAGAGATGGGCTGCACTGCATAACACAGTTTAATGTTGATAAATTACTGAGTAGTTCTATGAGCTATTATAGCATGACATTGACAACTGTGTGAATTTATAGAGTTGTGAAATGAGCTAATCACTGCATGACAGCTGCGAATTGGCAATTGACATTGTCAAATTGTAGCATTGTATTGTATGAGTTCAGTGAATGAGCTGCCGTTGGATGGGAGTTTATCGGCTTTACCCAACAGTGATAGTGTCGTCGTGTTTCGTTTACACGTGCAGTAAATAAAACACTGAAAGTAAAACGAAATTGTAAAAATGAAAAGTTGATGAGGCGGCATTAATTTGCATTATTAATATTATTTTAAATTTAATATTCGGGGTAAAAGTTGTGTTTGGTACTGTATATTAATGCAGACGATGTGGCAGTAATGTTCTGGCCAAGGTGCCATGGGTGTTGCTGTGCATGGAACAGACCCAGTTATTGTCAACAGATGGAATGAAATATCTATCAGCAGGTTTACTGTGTCAGGGAAGAACAAGTTAGTAATACTACCTTGGTTGCCGCCATCTTGTCAGCAAACAAACCTCCGGCGCCGGGCAAATGTCGGACAAACACCGCAAACAGTTGCCGACAAACCCCGGACACACCACAGGACAACGGGGACCATCACAGGACCAGCCGTTGCTTGTAGGTCGTCACACTTGACTGGACACGCCAGCTGGACCCTGGTCACGCTTTGTTAGTCTGTGGGTTTCACACGGCCATTATATAGGGCAGGGTTGGTGATTTCATTACAACTCAAGACAGCGAGGAGGGTTGGCCGTTCTCTGCAACAGCCATACGATCTAATAAATATTAATTATTAATTAATATTATTTATTCCTGCAACAGGTAGGTACGCTTGTGTTGTTTTTAATGGCCCATTATTACAGTAATGGGTTTCTCTACATCTATTACTATTACTTTTGAAGTGTGGTTATTTATGCAGCTGGGTGGTGGCCTAACTTACATGACTTGGCATACATAGTGCGACAGTCAGCTCTCATCAGGTCGTGTTGACGCGTATCTTACCAGCACCTCTATCTACATCTACACTGTATGATGAACGTTGATTGTAGCCAGTTGTAGTAGGAGCCACTTATGATCACAGTTATGTCTGTTAGGGTGTGTTACAGATTAGGCACAGGGAGATAGTTATGACCACAGTTATGTCTGCTAGGGTCTGTTACAGATCAGGCACAGGGAGATAGTTATGATCACAGTTATGTCTGCTAGGGTGTGTTACAGATCAGGCACAGGGAGATAGTTATGACCACAGTTATGTCTGCTAGGGTCTGTTACAGATCAGGCACAGGGAGATAGTTATGATCACAGTTACGTCTGCTAGGGTGTGTTACAGATCAGGCACAAGGAGATAGATACGACCACAGTTATGTCTGCTAGAGTCTGTTACAGATCAGGCACAGGGAGATGGTTTAGTTATGACCACAGTTATGTCTGCTATGGTCTGTTACAGATCAGGCACAGGGAGATAGTTATGACCACAGTTATGACTGCTAGGCTGTGTTACAGATCAGGCAGAGAGATGGTTTAGTTATGACCACAGTTATGTCTGCTAGGGTCTGTTACAGATCAGGCACAGGAAGATAGTTATGACCACAGTTATGTCTGCTAGGGTCTGTTACAGATCAGGCACAGGGAGATAGTTATGATCACAGTTATGTCTGCTAGGGTGTGTTACAGATCAGGCACAGGGAGATAGTTATGACCACAGTTATGTCTGCTAGGGTCTGTTACAGATCAGGCACAGGGAGATAGTTATGATCACAGTTACGTCTGCTAGGGTGTGTTACAGATCAGGCACAAGGAGATAGATACGACCACAGTTATGTCTGCTAGAGTCTGTTACAGATCAGGCACAGGGAGATGGTTTAGTTATGACCACAGTTATGTCTGCTATGGTCTGTTACAGATCAGGCACAGGGAGATAGTTATGACCACAGTTATGACTGCTAGGCTGTGTTACAGATCAGGCAGAGAGATGGTTTAGTTATGACCACAGTTATGTCTGCTAGGGTCTGTTACAGATCAGGCACAGGGAGATAGTTATGACCACAGTTATGTCTGCTAGGGTCTGTTACAGATCAGGCACAGGGAGATAGTTATGACCACAATTATGTCTGCTAGGGTCTGTTACAGATCAGGCACAGGGAGATGGTTTAGTTATGACCACAGTTATGTCTGCTAGGGTGTGTTACAGATCAGGCACAGGGAGATAGTTATGACCACAGTTATGACTGCTAGGTCTGTTACAGATCAGGCACAGGGAGATGGTTATGACCACAGTTATGACTGCTAGGGTGTGTTACAGATCAGGCAACAGGGAGATAGTTATGACCACAGTTATGTCTGCTAGGGTCTGTTACAGATCAGGCACATGGAGATGGTTTAGTTATGACCACAGTTATGACTGCTAGGGTCTGTTACAGATCAGGCACGGGGAGATGGTTTAGTTATGACCACAATTATGTCTGCTAGGGTCTGTTACAGATCAGGCACAGGGAGATGGTTTAGTTATGACCACAGTTATGACTGCTAGGGTGTGTTACAGATCAGGCAACAGGGAGATAGTTATGACCACAGTTATGACTGCTAGGGTCTGTTACAGATCAGGCACAGGGAGATAGTTATGACCACAATTATGTCTGCTAGGGTCTGTTACAGATCAGGCACAGGGAGATGGTTTAGTTATGACCACAGTTACGTCTGCTAGGGTGTGTTACAGATCAGGCACAAGGAGATAGATACGACCACAGTTATGTCTGCTATGGTCTGTTACAGATCAGGCAGAGGGAGATAGTTATGACCACAGTTATGACTGCTAGGCTGTGTTACAGATCAGGCAGAGAGATGGTTTAGTTATGACCACAGTTATGTCTGCTAGGGTCTGTTACAGATCAGGCACAGGGAGATAGTTATGACCACAGTTATGTCTGCTAGGGTCTGTTACAGATCAGGCACAGGGAGATAGTTATGACCACAATTATGTCTGCTAGGGTCTGTTACAGATCAGGCACAGGGAGATGGTTTAGTTATGACCACAGTTATGTCTGCTAGGGTGTGTTACAGATCAGGCACAGGGAGATAGTTATGACCACAGTTATGACTGCTAGGTCTGTTACAGATCAGGCACAGGGAGATGGTTATGACCACAGTTATGACTGCTAGGGTGTGTTACAGATCAGGCAACAGGGAGATAGTTATGACCACAGTTATGTCTGCTAGGGTCTGTTACAGATCAGGCACATGGAGATGGTTTAGTTATGACCACAGTTATGACTGCTAGGGTCTGTTACAGATCAGGCACGGGGAGATGGTTTAGTTATGACCACAATTATGTCTGCTAGGGTCTGTTACAGATCAGGCACAGGGAGATGGTTTAGTTATGACCACAGTTATGACTGCTAGGGTGTGTTACAGATCAGGCAACAGGGAGATAGTTATGACCACAGTTATGACTGCTAGGGTCTGTTACAGATCAGGCACAGGGAGATGGTTTAGTTATGACCACAGTTATGACTGCTAGGGTCTGTTACAGATCAGGCACAGGGAGATAGTTATGACCACAATTATGTCTGCTAGGGTCTGTTACAGATCAGGCACAGGGAGATGGTTTAGTTATGACCACAGTTATGACTGCTAGGGTCTGTTACAGATCAGGCATAGGGAGATAGTTATGACCACAATTATGTCTGCTAGGGTCTGTTACAGATCAGGCACAGGGAGATGGTTTAGTTATGACCACAGTTATGTCTGCTAGGGTCTGTTACAGATCAGGCACAGGGAGATAATTATGACCAGTTATGTCTGCTAGGGTCTGTTACAGATCAGGCACAGGGAGATAATTATGACCAGTTATGTCTGCTATGGTCTGTTACAGACCAGGCACAGGGAGATGGTTTAGTTATGACCACAGTTATGTCTGCTAGGGTGTGTTACAGATCAGGCACAGGGAGATAGTTATGACCACAGTTATGTCTGCTATGGTCTGTTACAGATCAGGCACAGGGAGATAGTTATGACCACAGTTATGTCTGCTAGGGTCTGTTACAGATCAGGCACAGGGAGATAGTTATGACCACAGTTATGTCTGCTAGGGTGTGTTACAGATCAGGCACAGGGAGATAGTTATGACCACAATTATGTCTGCTAGGGTCTGTTACAGATCAGGCACAGGGAGATAATTATGACCAGTTATGTCTGCTAGGGTCTGTTACAGATCAGGCACAGGGAGATAGTTATGACCACAGTTATGTCTGCTATGGTCTGTTACAGATCAGGCACAGGGAGATAATTATGACCAGTTATATCTGCTATGGTCTGTTACAGACCAGGCACAGGGAGATGGTTTAGTTATGACCACAGTTATGTCTGCTAGGGTGTGTTACAGATCAGGCACAGGGAGATAGTTATGACCACAGTTATGTCTGCTAGGGTCTGTTACAGATCAGGCACAAGGAGATAGTTACGACCACAGTTATGACTGCTAGGGTATGTTACAGATCAGGTACAGGGAGATAGTTATGACCACAATTATGTCTGCTATGGTCTGTTACAGATCAGGCACAGGAAGATAGTTATGATCACAGTTATGACTGCTAGGGTCTGTTACAGATCAGGCACACTATAGGCAGATAGTTATGACCACAGTTATGACTGCTAGGATGTGTTACAGATCAGGCACAGGGAGATAGTTATTTGAGATAGTTATGACCACAGTTATAGATCAGGCACAGGGATATAGTTATTTGAGATAGTTATGACCACAGTTATAGATCAGGCATAGGGTGATAGTTATTTGAGATAGTTATGACTGCTAGTCTGTTACAGATCAGGCATAGGGAGATAGTTATGACTGCTATAGTCTGTTACAGATCAGGCATACGGAGATAGTTATGACTATAGTTATGACTGCTAGGGTCTGTTACAGAAACTGTGACTAAGAAAGTTTAACACCTGAAACTATGACTAAGAAAGTTTAACAACTGAAACTATGACTTAGAAAGTTTAACACCTAAAACTATGACTGAGAAAGTTGATGAATTTTAAAAACATAGAGATAAAGGCGAACATTTTGACAGAAGTGTTTATTAATTTGTTTTAAAGCAAGACAAAGAAATACCTGGAGAGCCCAGTTTGACTTGAAGTACTGTTGTATTCAGTGATATGGTGATGCCTGAAGCCAGTCTATTTTCACTCGAATCAGGCTGTAATTGCATCAGGAATTTCTGTTGTTGTTTTTTCTTTCAGAAACTTCATCAAATCATGAGTGCACTGTTGGACTTGTTTTTGGTTGTTAAAAATGTGCTGCTTGCTTTTCTCATGTCGTGGGTTCGATTCTTCATTCCTGCCAGTCCCAAGTGTGTGAAAGGAGAAATTGTGCTGATAACTGGAGCCGGTGGTGGGGTGGGCCAGAGCATCGCTGTTGAGTTTGCCAAGTTGGGGGCTGTAACAGTTTTGTGGGACATCAGTGAGAAACGACTTCAAGAGACAGCGAAGCTTGTCAGTGATGTTGGCGGACTTTGTTACACTTACATATGTGATGTCAGGTGAGAGAGACTGTCATTGATTCTCTTTGTTACACTTACATATGTGATGTCAGGTGAGAGAGACTGCCATTGATTCTCTTTGTTACACTTACATATGTGATGTCAGGTGAGAGAGACTGTCATTGATTCTCTTTGTTACACTTACATATGTAATGTCAGGTGAGAGAGACTGTCATTGATTCTCTTGTTGCCCCGGGAAGGTTAACCCGGTCAACAAATGCCCTCAGAAGTCAGATGTGTCTGCCTAACGGCGCAAGAACGCAGCTCTGCTGTAAACAGGCACAACGCAGTCACATCCGGAAAAAAAATCCGGATGAACGCAGAAGAAGAAGAAGATTCTCTTGTTGTTGCTATGTATGGTTAGATTAGTGTTATAAAGACAGATGTAAATGTCCGATTCTTGTCATAAAAACAGCTGTTAGTGTTAGATGCATGTTATATAAACAGCTGTTTGTGTTAATGTTATACAAGCAGCTCACATCAATCAAATGTTACATAAACCATTATCTCTCACATCAGTAATATGTTACATAAACCTTCTCTCACACCAGTAAAATGCTACATAAACCGTTGTCTCTCACATCAGTAAAATGTTACATACACCTTCTCTCATATCAGTTGAATGTTACACAAACTATTATCTCTTACATCAATAAAATGTTACATAATCCTTCTCTCACATCAGTAAAATTGTACATAACCGTTATCTCTCACATCATTAAAATGTTACATTAACCGTTGTCTCTCACATCAGTAATATGTTACATAAACCTTCTCTCACATTGGTATAATGTTACATAAACTGTTATCTCTCACATCAGTAATATGTTACATAAACCTTCTCTCACATCAGGAAAATGTTACATAAACTTTCTCTCACATCAGTAAAATGTTACATACATAAACCTTCTCTCACATCAGTAAAATGTTACATAAAAAATTATTTCTCACATCAGTAAATGTTACATAAACCTTCTCTCACATCAATAAAATGTTACATGGACTTTCGCTCACATCAGTAAAATGTTACATAAACCTTCTCTCACATCAGTAAAATTTACATAAACCTTCTCTTATATCAGTAAAATGTTACATAAACCTTCTCTCACGTCAGTAAAATGTTACATAAACCGTTATCTCTCACATCAGTAAAATTTACATAAACCTTCTCTTACATCAGTAAAATGTTACATAAACCTTCTCTCACATCAGGAAAATGTTACATAAACCGTTCTCTCTCACATCAGTAGTATGTTACATAAACCATCTCTCACATCAGTAAAATGTTACATAAACCATCTCTCACATCAGTAAAATGTTACATAAACCTTCTCTCACATCAGTAAAATTTTACATAAACCGTTATCTCTCACATCAGTAAAATGTTACATAAACCGTTATCTCTCACATCAGTAAAATTTACATAAACCTTCTCTCATATCAGTAAAATGTTACATAACCCTTCTCTCACATCAGTAAACAGATGGGTCGGTGTTGTGAGGTAGGAGAAGTGCCTGGGGGTTCTTAGCAAAAAGCCAATGGTCGACGTTTGGTGCAGGAGAGCCTGGCATATGATACCACAACATCTAGCTTAAGAATGGAGGTGGAGGCGGTCAGTGCAGCTTTCCGCTGGATGGAGAATATGATACACACACACATCGTGATTGTAACCGACTCAGAAAGCATGCTGAGTAGGGTGAAGACAGGCAAGCTTTGTGCAGAGTGGCTTGCTTCGCTTCGGAAGTCACGGGTGACAAGCATCGTCTGGATCTTTTCTCCGGGGTATGCTGGTGTGCTGGGGAATGAACAGGCGGACAGATTGGCTGGCTCAGCAAAACTTGGTGGAGTATTGATACATGACAAAGCAGGTATGGTTACGACCTTGTGGGAGCATGTGTAGACCTTGGAGGAGCAAATGGATTACCATGGTCTGGCAAGAATGCGACAGCGAGGGGTGGCGAGGGGATCTGGCCGACGATCAACGCTCAGAGGAAAGGCGAGACGGACATATAATCAGATTGCTACTGGTACTATTATTGTTGGAACTCTTCGCTGGCTGCTGAGGATGGGGACGGAACGCTTAAAGGAATGCCCCGAATGCTGTGATGTCGGTTCCTAAATCAATCAATCAATCACATCAGTAAAATGTTACATAAACCATTATATCTCACATCAGTAAAATGTTACATAAACCATTATCTCTCACATCAGTAAAATGTTACATACACCTTCTCTCACATCAGTAAAATGTTACATAATCCTTTATCTCTCACATCAGTAAAATTTGCTTAAACCTTCTCTCACATCAGAGAGAGAGAGAGAGAGGGTCAGTCATCTTCTCACAAAATGAAGTTTAGAAACACACACACACACACAAGGTCAGTTGTCTGTAAGCATACTGTCTGTCATACTCTCTCTATGTGTCTCTCACATATACTGTCTGTCATACTCTCTCTATGTGTCTCTCACATATACTGTCTGTCATACTCTCTCTATGTGTCTCTCACATATACTGTCTGTCATACTCTCTCTATGTGTCTCTCACATATACTGTCTGTCCTACTCTCTCAGTGTGTCTCTCACATATACTGTCTGTCATACTCTCTGTCTCTCACATATACTGTCTGTCATACTCTCTGTCTCTCACATATACTGTATGTCATACTCTCTATCTCTCACATATACTGTCTGTCATACTCTCTATCTCTCACTTATACTGTCTGTCATACTCTCTCTATGTGTCTCTCACATATACTGTCTGTCATACTCTCTCTATGTGTCTCTCACATATACTGTCTGTCATACTCTCTATCTCTCACATATACTGTCTGTCATACTCTCTCTATGTGTCTCTCACATATACTGTCTGTCATACTCTCTCTGTGTGTGTCTCACATATACTGTCTATCATACTCTCTGTGTGTGTCTCTCACATATACTGTCTGTCATACTGTCTCTGTGTGTCTCTCACATATACTGTCTGTCATACTCTCTATCTCTCACATATACTGTCTGTCATACTCTCTGTCTCTCACATATACTGTCTGTCATACACCCTCTATGTGTCTCTCACATATACTGTCTGTCATACTCTCTCTGTGTGTCTCTCACATATACTGTCTGTCATACTCTCTATCTCTCACATATACTATCTGTCATACTCTCTGTCTCTCACATATACTGTCTGTCATACTCTCTCTTTGTGTCTCTAACTAACATATACTGTCTGTCATACTCTCTCTGTGTGTCTCTCACATATACTGTCTGTCATACTCTCTCTGTGTCTCTCACATATACTGTCTGTCATACTCTCTCTGTGTGTCTCTCACATATACTGTCTGTCATACTCTCTCTGTATGTCTCTCACATATACTGTCTGTCATACTCTCTCTGTGTGTCTCTCACATATACTGTCTGTCATACTCTCTGTCTCTCACATATACTGTCTGTCATACTCTCTATCTCTCACATATACTGTCTGTCATACTCTCTATCTCTCACATATACTGTCTGTCATACTCTCTGTCTCTCACATATACTGTCTGTCATACTCTCTCTATGTGTCTCTCACATATACTGTCTGTCATACTCTCTATGTGTCTCTCACATATACTGTCTGTCATATTCTCTCTGTGTGTCTCTCACATATATTGTCTGTCATACTCTCTCTATGTGTCTCTCACATATACTGTCTGTCATACTCTCTCTATGTGTCTCTCACATATACTGTCTGTCATACTCTCTCTGTGTGTGTCTCACATATACTGTCTGTCATACTCTCTCTCTATGTGTCTCTCACATATACTGTCTGTCATACTCTCTCTCTATGTGTCTCTCACATGTCTCTCACATATATTGTCTGTCATACTCTCTCTATGTGTCTCTCACATATACTGTCTGTCATACTCTCTCTATGTGTCTCTCACATATACTGTCTGTCATACTCTCTCTGTGTGTGTCTCACATATACTGTCTGTCATACTCTCTCTCTATGTGTCTCTCACATATACTGTCTGTCATACTCTCTCTCTATGTGTCTCTCACATATACTGTCTGTCATACTCTCTCTATGTGTCTCTCACATATACTGTCTGTCATACTCTCTCTATGTGTCTCTCACATATACTGTCTGTCATACTCTCTCTATGTGTCTCTCACATATACTGTCTGTCATACTCTCTGTGTGTGTCTCTCACATATACTGTCTGTCATACTCTCTCTATGTGTCTCTCACATATACTGTCTGTCATACTCTCTCTGTGTGTCTCTCACATATACTGTCTGCCATACTCTCTGTCTCTCACATATACTGTCTGTCATACTCTCTGTCTCTCACACATACTGTCTCTCACACATACTGTCTGTCATACTCTCTGTCTCTCACACATACTGTCTGTCATACACTCTCTATGTGTCTCTCACATATACTGTCTGTCATACTCTCTCTATGTGTCTCTCACATATACTGTCTGTCATACTCTCTCTATGTGTCTCTCACATATACTGTCTGTCATACTCTCTATCTCTCACATATACTGTCTGTCATACTCTCTGTCTCTCACATATACTGTCTGTCATACTCTCTCTCACATATACTGTCTGTCATATACTCTATCTCTCACATATACTGTCTGTCATACTCTCTCTATGTGTCTCTCACATATACTGTCTGTCATACTCCCTATCTCTCACATATACTGTCTGTCATACTCTCTCTATGTGTCTCTCACATATACTGTGTGTCATACTCTCTATCTCTCACATATACTGTCTGTCATACTCTCTGTCTCTCACATATACTGTCTGTCATACTCTCTCTATGTGTCTCTCACATATACTGTCTGTCATACTCTCTCTGTGTGTCTCTCACATATACTGTCTGCCATACTCTCTGTCTCTCACATATACTGTCTGTCATACTCTCTGTCTCTCACACATACTGTCTGTCACACATTCTGTCTGTCATACTCTCTCTATATGTCTCTCACATATACTGTCTGTCATACTCTCTCTATGTGTCTCTCGCATATACTGTCTGTCACACTCTCTCTATGTGTCTCTCACATATACTGTCTGTCATACTCTCTCTGTGCGTCTCTCACATATACTGTCTGTCATACTCTCTCTATGTGTCTCTCACATATACTGTCTGTCATACTCTCTCTGTGTGTCTGTCACATATACTGTCTGTCATACTCTCTCTATGTGTCTCTCACATATACTGTCTGCCATACTCTCTGTCTCTCACATATACTGTCTGTCATACTCTCTGTCTCTCACACATACTGTCTGTCACACATTCTGTCTGTCATACTCTCTCTATATGTCTCTCACATATACTGTCTGTCATACTCTCTCTATGTGTCTCTCGCATATACTGTCTGTCACACTCTCTCTATGTGTCTCTCACATATACTGTCTGTCATACTCTCTCTGTGCGTCTCTCACATATACTGTCTGTCATACTCTCTCTATGTGTCTCTCACATATACTGTCTGTCATACTCTCTCTGTGTGTCTGTCACATATACTGTCTGTCATACTCTCTCTATGTGTCTCTCACATATACTGTCTGTCATACTCTCTCTATGTGTCTCTCTCATATACTGTCTGTCATACTCTCTCTGTCTCTCACATATACTGTCTGTCATACTCTCTCTATGTGTCTCTCACATATACTGTCTGTCATACTCTCTCTATGTGTCTCTCACATATACTGTCTGTCATACTCTCTATGTGTCTCTCACATATACTGTCTGTCATACTCTCTCTGTGTGTCTCTCACATATAGTGTCTGTCAAACTCTCTCTATGTGTCTCTCACATATACTGTCTGTCATACTCTCTCTATGTGTCTCTCACATATACTGTCTGTCATACTCTCTCTGTGTGTGTCTCACATATACTGTCTGTCATATTCTCTCTCTCTATGTGTCTCTCACATATACTGTCTGTCATACTCTCTCTCTATGTGTCTCTCACATATACTGTCTGTCATACTCTCTCTATGTGTCTCTCACATATACTGTCTGTCATACTCTCTCTATGTGTCTCTCACATATACTGTCTGTCATACTCTCTCTGTGTGTCTCTCACATATACTATCTGTCATACTCTCTCTATGTGTCTCTCACATATACTGTCTGTCATACTCTCTCTGTGTGTCTCTCACATATACTGTCTGCCATACTCTCTGTCTCTCACATATACTGTCTGTCATACTCTCTGTCTCTCACACATACTGTCTCTCACACATACTGTCTGTCATACTCTCTGTCTCTCACACATACTGTCTGTCATACTCTCTGTCTCTCACACATACTGTCTGTCATACTCTCTCTATGTGTCTCTCACATATACTGTCTGTCATACTCTCTCTATGTGTCTCTCACATATACTGTCTGTCATACTCTTTCTATGTGTCTCTCACATATACTGTCTGTCATACTCTCTCTATGTGTCTCTCACACATACTGTCTGTCATACTCTCTGTCTCTCACATATACTGTCTGTCATACTCTCTCTATGTGTCTCTCACATATACTGTCTGTCATACTCTCTCTATGTGTCTCTCACATATACTGTCTGTCATACTCTCTCTATGTGTCTCTCACATATACTGTCTGTTCTACTCTCTCAGTGTGTCTCTCACATATACTTTCTGTCATACTCTCTGTCTCTCACATATACTGTCTTTCATACTCTCTGTCTCTCACATATACTGTCTGTCATACTCTCTATCTCTCACATATACTGTCTGTCATACTCTCTATCTCTCACATATACTGTCTGTCATACTCTCTATCTCTCACTTATACTGTCTGTCATACTCTCTCTATGTGTCTCTCACATATGCTGTCTGTCATACTCTCTCTATGTGTCTCTCACATATACTGTCTGTCATACTCTCTATCTCTCACATATACTGTCTGTTATACTCTCTCTATGTGTCTCTCACATATACTGTCTGTCATACTCTCTATCTCTCACATATACTGTCTGTCATACTCTCTCTATGTGTCTCTCACATATACTGTCTGTCATACTCTCTCTGTGTGCCTCTCACATGTACTGTCTATCATACTCTCTGTGTGTGTCTCTCACATATACTGTCTGTCATACTGTCTCTGTGTGTCTCTCACATATACTGTCTGTCATACTCTCTGTCTCTCACATATACTGTCTGTCATACTCTCTGTCTCTCACATATACTGCCTGTCATACTCTCTCTATGTGTCTCTCACATATACTGTCTGTCATACTCTCTCTGTGTGTCTCTCACATATACTGTCTGTCATACTCTCTATCTCTCACATATACTATGTATCATACTCTCTGTCTCTCACATATACTGTCTGTCATACTCTCTCTTTGTGTCTCTAACATATACTGTCTGTCATACTCTCTCTGTGTGTCTCTCACATATACTGTCTGTCATATTCTCTCTGTGTCTCTCACATATACTGTCTGTTATACTCTCTCTCTCTGTGTCTCTCACATATACTGTCTGTCATACTCTCTCTGTGTGTCTCTCACATATACTGTCTGTCATACTCTCTGTCTCTCATATATACTGCCTGTCATACCCTCTGTATCTCTCACATATACTGTCTGTCATACTCTCTCTATGTGTCTCTCACATATACTGTCTGTCATACTCTCTGTCTCTCACATATACTGTCTGTCATACTCTCTGTCTCTCACATATACTGTCTGTTATACTCTCTGTCTCTCTCACATATAATGTCTGTCATACTCTCTCTGTGTGTCTCTCACATATACTGTCTGTCATACTCTCTGTCTCTCTCACATATACTGTCTGTCATACTCTCTCTGTCTGTGTCTCTCACATATACTGTCTGTCATACTCTCTCTGTGTGTCTCTCACATATACTGTCTGTCATACTCTCTCTGTGTGTCTCTCACTTATACTGTCTGTCATACTCTCTCTATGTGTCTCTCACATATGCTGTCTGTCATACTCTCTCTATGTGTCTCTCACATATACTGTCTGTCATACTCTCTATCTCTCACATATACTGTCTGTCATACTCTCTCTATGTGTCTCTCACATATACTGTCTGTCATACTCTCTATCTCTCACATATACTGTCTGTCATACTCTCTCTATGTGTCTCTCACATATACTGTCTGTCATACTCTCTCTGTGTGTCTCTCACATATACTGTCTATCATACTCTCTGTGTGTGTCTCTCACATATACTGTCTGTCATACTGTCTCTGTGTGTCTCTCACATATACTGTCTGTCATACTCTCTGTCTCTCACATATACTGTCTGTCATACTCTCTGTCTCTCACATATACTGCCTGTCATACTCTCTCTATGTGTCTCTCACATATACTGTCTGTCATACTCTCTCTGTGTGTCTCTCACATATACTGTCTGTCATACTCTCTATCTCTCACATATACTATGTATCATACTCTCTGTCTCTCACATATACTGTCTGTCATACTCTCTCTTTGTGTCTCTAACATATACTGTCTGTCATACTCTCTCTGTGTGTCTCTCACATATACTGTCTGTCATATTCTCTCTGTGTCTCTCACATATACTGTCTGTCATACTCTCTCTCTGTGTCTCTCACATATACTGTCTGTCATACTCTCTCTGTGTGTCTCTCACATATACTGTCTGTCATACTCTCTGTCTCTCATATATACTGCCTGTCATACCCTCTGTATCTCTCACATATACTGTCTGTCATACTCTCTCTATGTGTCTCTCACATATACTGTCTGTCATACTCTCTGTCTCTCACATATACTGTCTGTCATACTCTCTGTCTCTCACATATACTGTCTGTCATACTCTCTGTCTCTCTCACATATAATGTCTGTCATACTCTCTCTGTGTGTCTCTCACATATACTGTCTGTCATACTCTCTGTCTCTCTCACATATACTGTCTGTCATACTCTCTCTCTGTGTCTCTCACATATACTGTCTGTCATACTCTCTCTGTGTGTCTCTCACATATACTGTCTGTCATACTCTCTCTGTGTGTCTCTCACTTATACTGTCTGTCATACTCTCTATCTCTCACATATACTGTCTGTCATACTCTCTCTGTGTGTCTCTCACATATACTGTCTGTCATACTCTCTGTCTCTCACATATACTGTCTGTCATACTCTCTGTATCTCTCACATATACTGTCTGTCATACTCTCTCTCTATGTGTCTCTCACATATACTGTCTGTCATACTCTCTGTCTCTCACATATACTGTCTGTCTCTCACATATACTGTCTGTCATACTCTCTGTCTCTCACATATACTGTCTGTCATACTCTCTGTCTCTCACATATACTGTCTGTCATACTCTCTGTCTCTCACATATACTGTCTGTCATACTCTCTGTCTCTCACATATACTGTCTGTCATACTCTCTGTCTCTCACATATACTGTCTGTCATACTCTGTCTCTCACATATACTGTATGTCATACTCTGTCTCTCACATATACTGTATGTCATACTCTCTGTCTCTCACATATACTGTCTGTCATACTCTCTGTCTCTCACATATACTGTCTGTCATACTCTCTGTCTCTCACATATACTGTCTGTCATACTCTCTGTCTCTCACATATACTGTCTTTAATACTCTGTCTCTCACATATACTGTATGTCATACTTTCTGTCTCTCACATATACTGTCTGTCATACTCTCTGTGTCTCTCACATATACTGTATGTCATACTCTCTGTCTCTCACATATACTGTCTGTCATACTCTCTGTATCTCTCACATATACTGTATGTCATACTCTCTGTCTCTCACATATACTGTATGCCATACTCTCTGTCTCTCACATATACTGTCTGTCATACTCTCTGTCTCTCACATATACTGTCTGTCATACTCTGTCTCTCACATATACTGTCTGTCCTATTATCTCTATGTATATCTCTCTAAAACATATGCAGACTGCTCCAATCTCTGTATACATCTCTTTCACTCAAACTGTCTGCCCTAGTCTATCTCTATGTGTATCTCTCACTCTCTCTTGTACTGTCTGTCCTACTCTTTCTGTGTCTCTCTCACACCTACTGTGTGTCATACACTCTCTTTCACCTACTGTCTGTCATACACTCTCTCTCTCTCTCTCTCACCTACTGTCTGTCATACACTCTCTCTCACCTACTGTCTGTCATATACTCTCTCTCTCCTACTGTCTGTTATACACACTCTCTCTCACCTACTGTCTGTCATACACTCTCTCTCTCACCTGGATGAGGTGTGTGAGTGTGGGTGGGTAGATGGGATATGTATGTGTTGATGGGTGGGTGGGGGATGTGTGGGTGTGAGTGGTTGAAGGATAAGTACGTGAGTGGGTGGATATATGAGGGAGATGAGTGTATGGGTGGAGATGTGTGTGGTTTGTAGGGGTGTGTGTGGGTGGGAGGTGTGTGTTTGTGGATGGGGGACATGTTGGTGGGTGGGGATGTGTGTGTGGGTGTATGGATGGGGGTATGTGGGTGGGGGTGTGTGGTTAAGGGATGCGTGATTGGGGGATATGTGATTGGGGGGTGGGTGGGTGGAGGATGTGTAGGTGGGTGAGCGCATGTAGGTTGGGGTGGGGATGTGTGTGAGTATGAACGTGGGATGTGTGGGTGGGTGGGGGGATGTGTGGGTGGATGCTAGTTTTGTGTGTGGGTAGGTGCATGATGTGTGGGTTGGCGGGGATATGTGTGTGTGTAGGTGGGGATGTGTGGTTGGGGGATGTGTGTTTTGACTAGGTTGTTGGAGGTCTGTGCATGTGTGGTGGAGGATATGTGGGTGGGTGAGTGTTGATCGGTTATGGGATGAGTGGAGGATGTGTGTGTGGGTGGGGAGATGTGTGTAGGTGGAGGATGTGTGGGTGGGTGATGGGTGGGCGGGTGCATGTATGTGTGCCTATGGGTATAGAGATACACAGAAGGGTACAGAGATACACAGAAGGGTACAGAGATACACAGATGGGTATAGAGATACATATACTGTCTGTCATACTGTCTGTCATACTCTCTCTATGTGTCTCTCACATATACAGTCTGTCATACACAGATGGGTATAGAGATATACAGACAGGTATAGAGATACACAGATGAGTATTACAGATACACAGACAGGTATAGAGATAAACAGACAGGTATAGAGATACACAGATGGGTATAGAGATACACAGATGAGTATAGAGATACACAGATGGGTATAGAGATACAAGATGGGTATAGAGATTCACAGACGGGTATAGAGATTCACAGACGGGTATAGAGATTCACAGACGGGTATAGAGATTCACAGACGGGTATAGAGATACACAGATGGGTATAGAGATTCACAGACGGGTATAGAGATTCACAGACGGGTATAGAGATACACAGATGAGTATAGAGATCGACAGATGGGTATAGAGATACACAGACGGGTATAGAGATACACAGACGAGTGTCACAGCCTCACCTAAGGGCGGTACCAACATAAAAGAACGAGATACTGGCGAAGGGATAGAACTCCCGCGAAAGGGAAAGAACCGAGTCACTCAAAGGCTCGAATAATCCAGAGCCTTCTCGAAGGAACGGTCAGTGTGTCCACAGCCATGTGGATACTGATGGGGCCCGCCGATTGCGGGGTCTACGAGAAACTCAGAGAGAGTTACCACCCGTGTCGGATTGCGACACGTGTGGAAGGACAGACACGGACTGGACATCGAGGAAGCAACAGGGCTTACCTTAAGGGGACTTGATAGTTTCAGACCCAAGTGTTTTAGGGGTCTTATACATATGATAGATAGCTGCTAGAGTTGTTGTGATAATCATGTTCATTGTAAACTCCTGTGATACGCAACTTGCTAATTGCTGGCTTGTGAAAACTCGCTTCGCCAGCGTACTGTAATATAAATGTAAATAAATGATGCTCGATTGTATCTGAACGGAGTTTGTTGCCTGTATGAGCCCGAGTTTCAATCCCCTAGAGATCTAGGACTGTGACAGGCTATTTGGGGGCAAGCGCTGGTTTTGGCATACACAAGCTTTACTTTTCAAACAGCTCTTGGTTTTGCCAGTAAAAAAATATATATCAACTTTAATACATGACAAAGTTAAAAACTTTGCAGCTATCTGTGAATGAGCGATTATAGTCCCTCTACAAAAATATTTGAACTGATGATAATGTTTATGAAATTTGACATGACTGTGACAATTACAGTGACAGTTACTAATTTTTTTTTTATTCCAACATCAGATTGTTCCGCAAAATATCGGGTATGTAACCTGTCCTCCAGCAGTGGCGAGAAAACAAGTCTACAGTCGAGAGCTCAGGGAAAATAAGATGAGTTTCATTTCATGCTCATTACATCCCTAAGTGATACTCACCCTCATTCATTGTAACATTTTTTTCTATGTATTGATTTGTATGTATATGCTAATCTTGTAACCAAGTAAATCTTCTCATATAAATTTGAATGTAAACATTAAGGGGGGATAACCAACTTTTGTACACCCAAACTAATTTCAAAGGGATTTAATTTCAAGAAAGTAAACAATAACTAAAATACAAGATGTCAACATTAGAACAGTGCATTGAATTAGGTATTAAGTTAGGATATAAAGAAGAAAAACTATCAGAATGGGCACAAAAGACACATTCAGAAAATATTGCACGAGAAGAAAGAGCAACGGAAAGAGAAGAGAAAAAGATCCAAGCCGAAAGAGAAGAGAAAAAGATGCAAATTGAGGCAGAAGAGAAAAAGAGGCAAGCAGAAAGAGAAGAGAAAAAGATACAGGTGCAAATTGAGGCTGAAGAGAAAAAGATGCAGATGCAAATGGAAGAGAAGAAAATGGAGCTTGAGGCCGCGACCAAACAAGCCCAATTAAATGCAGAGACACAGATAAAACTAAAACAAATGGAAATTGACTCCAACTTAGAAATGTCAGTAAACAAAATTAGGAGTAAAGAAGATGAACAAAAATACAACAAATATAAAGGCCTTGTCAAAGCGTTTTGTTCAGGAGATTCTATAAGCGCATACTTAGAGAACTTAGAGTGTTTGATGACTTACCATAAGGTCGAAAAAGTCGACTGGTCATTTATTCTGATGAGAAATTTAGCATTAGAGCCCTTAAAAGTGATAGAGACAGTTCCACAAGAAATGGGGAAAGATTATGATTATTTAAAGCAAAGAATACTCCAACATTTCTCACTAGATACAGCAGGCTATCAACTTCAGTTCTCAAAATTAGCCCCTCTACCTAATCAAACTTTCATTGACTACGTGTCTACTGTGCAGGATATTTGTACAAAATGGATAACCTCAGCAAAAACAAATAACAACCATGATAAACTGAAAGAGCTAATTATAATTGATAAAATTATTAGCACAATTCCAACACCTTTTTCTAAATTTTTGAGACAAATGGATTGTAAAACTATCCAAGAAATAGAAACCAAGGGGAGCGCATATTTTACAGCGAACCGCGATATTTTCCAGTTAAACATGAGCCAAAATGAAACAGTAGCAGTTACAAACACTAAATATTCAAAACCAAATGAAAATAGGTTCAAACAACGCTCTAAGTTCACAAAACCAGTCAAATGTCAGTATTGTCATCTGACACACGAAGAGTACGCGATGTGCGACAAATCACCAAATTATCCACATCATCTCCAAATGGTAGTGGAAAAACAAAAGAACAAAAGGAACGCATATCAGAGATCAGTTAAATGTTTTTTTTGCTCGAGCTATGGCCATTATTCAAAACTTTGTGATGGGAGAAAGATGTTGAAGCAGGCCAATGCCTCATTAATAGACACAACCTCAGATGAAGAAATTGAACAACAGAACGAATGTGACATCCAGAATGAAAGTTCGAGTGAGTTAGGCAATGCAGTACAAATCATTGACACCATCACTGATAACAAATGTAACACCTGTAGAAAATTTCAGCGTGATACAACTTTGTTATGCAGCCACACAATCCCAGTTTCTAACGAAATGGCAAACGCAGCCTTAACACCAACAGGCAAATTAAATTATGCAACAGGTTTTGTTAATAACAAACAATGTACATTAATACGAGATTCCGGAGCGACTCTTTGTGGAATTAAGAGAACATTAGTTAGTGACAAAGACTACACACACAAATACGTAACGTGTCGCACATTCGCAGGCACGATCGAAAGATACCCCCTAGCACTTGCCGAAATTCGGACACCTTTTATATCAGGACAAGTGCTATGCGCAGTACTAGAAAATCCTGCCGCTGAAATCATCCTTGGGAATCTTCCCAACATAAGATCTTGCTCTGAAAAGGAAATCAGAGAATGGGAACAGAAAAACTGTGTCCAAAAACCAAACAACGATTCCAAAGTGAAAAACCACACGTGCTTGTCTCAAACTGCCAAAAGCACAAGGGAGAAAACCGATGACGTAATTCGAAATGAATTCACAGAGGTGCAGAATACAGGGGCGGTCGAATCGTTCAAAGATACCATCAAATTAACACCTCGAACTGAGGACGCCATCGATCCACAAATTATTGAGCCTGTAAATGTGCAACAACACACTAATATAGTAACAAGACAAACGACACACAAAACCCACACGGACCAACTTCAGGAGGCACTACAAATCATCTCACCTAATATTACCACACCGAGTTTATAGAAGAACAAAAAGCAGATCCAACTCTTTCACAATATTTTCGGCTAGTAGGATTAAAGCCAAAATTAACCAAAAACGCTTCTTGGACATTTAGACTAAATAATAATGTTCTAACGAGATTATACACCAGAGACCAAACCACGATACAGCAAGTGGTTTTGCCTCAGGCACATCGTGAGAAAGTGCTACATATAGCCCATGACTCACCTTTCGGAGGTCATGTGGGTTACGAAAAAACCAGGGCCAGAGTCCTGAGTCAATTTTATTGGCCGAAATTTTGCCAAGACATAAAAACCCATTGTAAATCATGTGATACCTGTCAAAAACTGATCAAAAAGGGAAAAAAACCTACGGCAGAAATTAAATCAACCACAACTGCCTCGAGACCATTTCAAATCGTGGCGGTTGATTTAGTAGGTCCTTTGAACCACATCTCAAACAAAGGAATTAGATACATTTTTACACTTGTTGATTTATGTTCAAGATGGGCAGAAATGATTCCATTAAAATCTATCTCCTCTAAGGATGTGACGGACGTATTATTGCAGTTATTCTCCCGTTTTGGCTTTCCGGAGAAAATAATATCAGATAGAGGAACACAATTCATATCTAATGCCACCCAATCGGTAACTAAGTTACTAGGCATAAAACAATGTTTTACGAGTCCCTATCGACCGGCCGCGAATGGAATCTGCGAAAAACTAAATGGGGACCTAAAACATATGTTATCCAAGGTGACAGCTGAAAATCCAGCCGATTGGGATATACTTCTCCCAACGGTGCTGTTCGCATACAGAGAAGTCCCACAATCAAGTACGGGGTTTTCTCCGTTCGAATTGATATATGGAGCGAACCCAAGAGGACCTCTCACTATTTATACAGATTTAATATCACAACCCGTAAACACCCAATTACCAGTTTCCACCTATGATTTGGTCACTGACACCAGAGACAAAATCATTAGATCCTGTATACTGGCCAGAACATCATTACAGGAGAAAGGTTTTAGGTACAGGCAGTACGCCAACAAAGGGGCAAAAACGATTGTATTACAACCAAATCAAGATATTTTACTATTACTACCTGACAAGAGAGATTTACTATCAACCTCTTGGCAGGGACCATTTAAAGTTGTGAGAAGAATTTCGGAAGTTGACTACGAAATTTCTTTGAATGGAAAGTTGAAAATATTCCATGTAAATATGTTAAAACCTTACTATTCTAGAAATGACAGTGACACGAACAAGCAGACGCAGATAACAGATGGCAATAACCAGACTGACAAGAATGACAACAGAAACGAAACTGCAGTTACCTGACTGAATGACACCCCGACAAACGAAGCATCGTTAACGACTCATTCTTGTGACAACGAAGACGACGAAAACATACTCACAGTACCGACAATATGGGATAACGACAAGGACAACCAAGTTAACGACACATTGATAACTATTAGTCTCGACGACGACGACAATGACATTGAAGACAATTTACAAACAGTAGCGTCAGTAATAAATCAGACGGACGCAGACAATACAGAAATTCCAGTACCAATTATGAACGACGACAGTACTATGAATGACATACAAATCTCTGACACCTTGACACAACAGCAGCGACAAGACATTTTGTCTCTTCTGAACGACTATAGAACTATCTTCTCAAACAAACCTGGACGGACTGACAAAATAACACATTCAATTGTGTTGACGGATCTAACACCGATCAAATGTAGACCATATTCGATTCCGTTACATTATAGAGCAAATTTAGATAAAGAAATTTTGGACTTAGAGAAAAATAGAATAATACAGAAATCTGTGTCCCAGTATTCTTCGCCAATTGTCCTGGTGAAAAAGAAGGACAAAACCATTTGTTTGTGCATAGACTATAGAAAATTAAACACGATAACCACGACAGATGCTGAGCCAATGAACGGCTGTGAAGACCTCATCTTAAATATGTCTCAATCATCCTTATTTTCTAAGCTTGATTTAGCTAAAGGTTACTGGCAAGTACCACTAGATCCCTCTTCAAGGCATATAACAGCATTCGCTACACCCCTTGGGCTGTACGAATGGAGATATCTTCCGTTTGGTCTCAAGAACGCTCCCGCCACATTTGTCAGGTTAACTAGACTGCTATTACATGGCATCAAGGACGTGCAATCTTATATTGATGATATATGTATCCATTCTTCAAACATGACTTCTCACTTACTTGCTCTCCAACAAGTCTTTAACCAAATCTTTCTTTTTGGACTTACTATCAAACCTTCCAAGGTTGAAATAGGCTATAAAGAGATATACTTCCTAGGTCATAGGATTTCCGAAGGCAAATTATTGACAGATGATAAAATCGTATCAAAAATTCTCAACCTAGAAGTTCCAACTACAAAGAAACAGGTTAGAAGCTTATTAGGTCTCATAAACTATTATGCCAAGTTTATACCAAACTGGGCAGAACTCACATCAGTTTTTTCTAATCTGTTGACAAAAGATCATCCCGAAAAGTTTTGTAAGAGTATCCGCTTAGAGGATCCATCCATCCATCATGTGCCATGCCGGTAAGCGTGGGCGGTCATGTTCTGCCATCTCACTCGATCAACAGAGTCGTGGATCAGTTCCGTGTTTCTGTCTCGACCATGCCACAAGGCCAAGCCATCCAGATACTTGTTTCTAGGTCTTCCCCTTGGTCTGTTCCCCTCGATCTTACCAGTTGTCACCAAGTTCTCCAAATCATTTCTTCTCATAACATGCCCAAAAAATTGTGACTGTCTACGTCTAATGTCTCTGATCAGTTTACGATCTTCATTTGTTTCTTGAAGGACTTGTTCATTGGTCTTTCTGGCTGTCCATGGTATTCTTTGCATTTTCCTCAGAAACCACATTTCTACAGCCATCAGATGTTTTTCAGCCTGGCTGCTCATTGTCCAAGCTTCACATCCATATAAAAGTACAGGTTCTATGTAGCATTTCAACACTCTTTTTCTCGTTTCAATTGACATCTTTTTATTGGTCAGTATGTTTTTCATCTTGCTAAAGGCTACTTTTGCCATGGCGATTCTTGTTCTAATCTCTTCAAGGCATCTCCCATCAGATGTTATTACTGTTCCGAGATAATTGTACCTGCTCACTTGTTGAAGAATATTCCCATTTACTTGTATATTACATTGTGGTATTTCGTCCTTCCTAGTGACGACCATAATCTGTGTCTTTTTACAATTTAATTCTAACCCTAGTTGTTCACTGTGTGTAACAATCGCATCTACTAAATGTTGCAGGTCCTGTTCATTGTCTGCAATCAAGACTGTATCATCTGCATATCTAATATTATTGATGCATCGTCCCCCAATGTTGATTCCTTCCATATCTTCAATATTTCTGAAAATACTTTCACTGTACAGGGAAAACAGATCTGGAGACATTACACATCCCTGTCTCACACCCCTTTTAATAGGCTGATATTGGCTTACTTCATTATCAACTCTTATGGCAGCTTGTTGTTTCCAATATATGTTTTTTACAAGTCTAAGATCTTTTCCATCAATTTGTAGATCTTCAAGCATCCTTATCATGTTGACATGTCTCACTTTATCAAAAGCCTTTGTGTAGTCAATAAAGCAAAGGTGTAGATCTTTGTTTACTTCTATAGAACGTTCGATTATGTTTCTCAGTATATACACAGCATTTACTGTACCCTTGCCTTCCACAAACCCACATTGTTCTTCTCCTATTTCAGGTTGTATTTTCCTCCTAACTCTTTGCATGATAATTCTTAGCAAAATCTTCGTGATGTGACTCATTATACTAATTGTTCGATGTTGATCACATTCCAAGGCTCCTGATTTCTTTGGGATTGCAATAAATACAGAATTACATAACTCATGAGGTATATTTCCAGTATCATATATTGTATTAAGCAGACTGGTAACTTTATCTATTCCATATTCTTCTAAAGCATTAATCATTTCTGTTGTGACGCTGTCTGGACCGGGGGTTTTGCCAGATTTCATATGATTAAGAGCATTCTGAACCTCCATCTTCAAAATTGCTGGCCCTTCATTGTTATTTTGAACAATATATTGTTCGTCTCTGCTATCGTCATAAAGGTTTTTCACGTAATCTGACCATACATGTAAAATCTGATCTTTTTCTATTATGACTCTTCCATCTTTTGTCTTTAGGCAGCCTGCTGATGTACGTGTTCTTTGATTAGTAATCTCCTGAATTCTTTTGTGCATTAGTTTCGCATTTTTACTGTTGTGTTGTTTTTCAATTTCTCTGCAATTTTTCTCAAGCCATGTTTCTTTAGCCTCCTTACATAAGGTTCTGACTTTTCTGTGAATTTCTTCATATTTGGCAGGATTATTTTTGTTCTGTCTTCTTGTTTCCATTAGTTGTAAAATTTCTTCAGTCATCCATGTCTTACGGCCAACTTTCTTTACTTTTGGAATAGTTTTTTCTGCTGCACAACTGATTGAATTCTTCAGCATTTCCCATTGATCATCTACATCTTGAAATAGGATCTCTAGATCAGACAATAAATCAAATTTGTTCTTTACTTCTATGTTAAAATTATCTTGTATTACTTTGTCAGTTTTCAATTTGCACAAGTCATATTTAGGGTTTCCTGCTGTATACTTGACTTTCTTTAACTTTACCCTCAATGTGCCAGTAATTAATCTGTGATCACTGTAACAGTCTGCATTTGGAACTGTTTTTACAACTGTTAATGCATTTCAAAACCTTTTGCTTATCAGGATGTAATCTATCTGGTTTTTAATCCTGCTGTCTGGACTCCTCCATGTCCATAATCTTCTAGGATGTTGTTTAAACCAGGTGTTTCCTACAACCAATTCTTGTTCTTTTGCCCATTCTACAAGTCTGTAACCTCTTTCATTTCTCTCTCCCAAACCATGGTTGCCTACACTGTATCCATCGCTTTGCTTTCCTATTTTTGCGTTGAAATCACCCATTATGATATTTATTTCTGATTTTTTACAGTTCTTTAAAGCAGACTCCATGTCATTATAAAATTCCTCTATACTTTCTTCACTGCTTTCACTTGTTGGGGCATATACTTGAATTACATTTATTTTAAAAGGTCTTCCGTTTAATTTTACTAATAGAACTCTGTCTGACACAGCCCAATATCCTTTGACAGAATTTGATGTTTGCTTATCTAATATAATGGCTACACCTCTTTGCTGTTCTTCTCCCCCCGAGTAAATAATCTTACAATCCTCTCCTGTCCTTATCCCTGCTCCTCTCCATCTCGTTTCCGATATTCCTAATATGTTAATCTTCTCTCTCTCCATTTCTTTTTTGATGTCCTCCAACTTTCCATCTGCATTCATTGTTCTAACATTCCAAGTTCCTACTTTCAATGATATTAATCTTTTGCACCTAGTAGCCTGTTGACGGTCTGGAGTCACCTGGTGCGCATGACTATCCCTACCGGGCGAGGCTGCTCCTATGGAGCACCCATTTACGCCGTTTCTCTGATTATCAATAAGTGAACACAACATGATTTTCTTGGCATGTGTAAAGAAGGTAGTTTGCCATTGCTTTCCTTCCCAGCAGTGACCATACTGGTCAGTGACCGTAGCCATTGTCTCCTCAAAAAAAGGAGATCCTCTGCCTACCGTCGTGAAGGTGGAGACCATAACCTACAACTATCTGTCGGCTGCTCTCCATCTTCATCCACCACCTGCACCCATGGCTTCACGTAACCCTGATCGGGGGGCTAAACGGGTACTCCACCTTGCCCAAGGGTGTCCCGTAGGCTAGCGGAGGGAAGGAGGCGCCTTACTTCTCCTTTGATAGGGGATACCCCTACCCCGCTAGAGGATGCAATGTGCAAATTGAAATCAATTTTTTCTAACCCACCAGTATTAAGATTACCAAACATAGATATACCCTTTATTCTAACCACAGATTCGAGTGCTATCGCAATTGGAGGGTGCCTGATGCAAGAATATCAAGGCACGAGACATCCGATACTCTACGTCAGCCGCAAGCTGAAAAAGGCAGAGATCCATTACTCCACAGTTGAGTTGGAGGCACTAAGTCTACTTTTTTGTATGCGTCGATTATCTAAGTTCCTCTTAGGTTCGCATTTTGTTGTTTTAACCGATAGTTCGCCACTGCTGGTACTTAAGCAAGGTGTTCCAAAGAACCATCGTTTGGAAAGATGGTGTCTTCTTCTCCCCAGGATTTCGACTTTGAAATCCGCCATATCAAGGGCACTGATAACATTATTGCTGATTTTTTTATCACGGCAAACTAATGCACCAGCAGACGAACATTAGGCACATTCATTATTCGCCATACAAGAAGCTGTGATATTTTAGTCTGTTTCATAGAACACTGTACCTCTACACCGACTAGAGAACTTTCATTCAGAAGTATCAACGCCCAAATGAATAGGTTACGTATAACACCCACGAACATGAAACTTTGAGAACCCTTTATTACCAATTGCCAAGGCGTTAAAAACAATCCTAGCTATATATAATATCTGTGAAATGATTTCAACCAGTGAACTGACAGTCATCTGTAAAGATTAAGAACACTGCATACTCGCTATTGCTAAGAAACTTCGCAAACAGCCGGAATAGAACTACGTCGATTACAACATGCAAGGGACAGCTATATTAACTGTTAACATTGATGGCACGACACACGGACAACAGGAGGACAACACACATCGTCGTTGGAGTTAGTTAGTTAGTTAGTTAATTAAGTTACTATTAGGTAATATGTATTACACTTGTATTTAATTATTATGTATATAAAATATGTCAACCTATAACTTGTAGATTTTCTACCATAATATTACAGGTATTTCCACTCATAGGTGAAATATTTTTCCTATACAATTTTTTGCTATTTAAATTATAAACCATTTTTTGATTACACGTACAAAAATTACTTGTTACCTTAAAGGGAACATATCGCCTAATCCATTTTTCTAAGGGCAATAACACTTACCTCAACTTTTATCTATATATTTTAACAAAATACTATTTTGTATGAAAGACGTATGAATGACAGAGTGAATGAATTAAATGAGAGAGCGATATACTGAGCGGACAAATTGTACGCAAAACGTATTTATTTTAATTTGTCTGCGTCTTCACGTAAAAATGTATTACCTGTCTAAATTGTTGATACATGTTTAATACATTACATCTAAGCGCCACTATTTGGAATGTCCCGATCATGCATTACACACATTGGGGTAATTCATGACAAAGGATATCCCAACTCGTGACGCTTGGAGATAAACCACACAGTGAGCACACACGTTATACAAACTCAAAACTGAACACTAACAATTAAAATACAGTCACTTTATTAGAAACAGCAACATATCATTCAATACACAAACAAGCCAACAGGAACACGTAGTCAGATGTGATAAAACAACAGCATAACTACATATCCAGCATTATACAACATACGGAAGTAAAAATGTATCGAAATACACACACAGGACAAGATTTGCAGGTGTACTTAAATAGCCAAGACATTTGTCTTGTTAAAACTCTCTCACACAGAGTTTTAATATCTTGGTATCATATGGATACTTGAGAAGGGCGCGGTTGTAAAAACAACTGGGAAACGTCACGGTACTTCGGTCAGATAAGCATGTTTAAGAACATAGAAGAGAGAGACCTCTTCAGCAATCATCTTAAAGTGGTGTATGGGAGAATACATGAGTTGGCGATGCAGATATGTAAGTTGCCAAGTTACTATCCACCAAACTACAAACACCGACTTTATGTGATACTGTGACAGAATTAGTACAGAACTAATTACCATAGAATAACCCATCAAAGCAGGGGGGGGGGGGGAGGGGGACTCCTGTCACAGCCTCACCTAAGGGCGGTACCAACATATAAGAACGAGATACTGGCGAAGGGATAGAACTCCCGCGAAAGGGAAAGAACCGAGTCGCTCGAATAATCCAGAGCCTTCTCGAAGGAACGGTCAGTGTGTCCACAGCCACGTGGACACTGATGGGGCCCGCCGATTGCGGGGTCCACGAGAAACTCAGAGAGAGTTACCACCCGTGTCGGATTGCGACACGTGTGGAAGGACAGACACGGACTGGACATCGAGGAAGCAACAGGGCTTACCTTAAGGGGACTTGATAGTTTCAGACCCAAGTGTATTTAGGGGTCTTATGCATATGTTAGATAGCTGCTAGAGTTGTTGTGATAATCATGTTCATTGTAAACTCCTGTGATACGCAACTTGCTAATTGCTGGCTTGTGAAAACTCGCTTCGCCAGCGTACTGTAATATAAATGTAAATAAATGATGCTCGATTGTATCTGAACGGAGTTTGTTGCCTGTATGAGCCCGAGTTTCAATCCCCTAGAGATCTAGGACTGTGACAACGAGTATAGAGATTGACAGATGGGTATAGAGATACAGACGGGTATAGAGATACAGACGGGTATAGAAATACACAGATGGATATAGAGATACACAGGCACTGTTACATAAACAAGACAGCATCACAGAGTTAATAAACACTATGAGATACACAGACAGTATCACAGAAAGTTACACAGACAGAGAGATACACAGTTTCACTTAGAGATGCACAGTTTCGCTTAGAGATACACAGACAGCTGCGCATGGAGATATACAGGCAGAAGCAATACGATATACACAGATAGCAACAATGATAGATATAAAGACGGCACCAATGAAAGATACAGTGACAGTGACAATGAAAGATATACAGACAGCACCAATTGAAGATACACTGACATCGGCAATAAGAGATATACAGACATCACCAATGAAAGATACATTGACAGCGGCAATAAGAGATATACAGACAGCATAAATGAAAGATACACCAACAGCGGCAATATAAAATATACAGACAGCATAAATGAAAAAGAGAGAGAGAGAAAGAAAATGTGTAAGAGAGAGAGAAAGAGAGAGAGAGAACGAATGAACGAAAATCTGTATTTTCAAAGGGTTAAGAATTGGTCACGCAGGCCCGTCTGACATTCTGTCCTTCTCTATTTCCTCTCATACATTCTTTCATGCAACATCTCTTATGAAGCAACAAAAAGCAGAGAGAGAGAGAGAGAGAGGATTGATGAGGCAGCGAGCCAATGAAGAATTGAGAGTGTGGAGGAGATGTCAACGAATAAGCGGATCTACACGGACATAAGCGGATGTACAAAGCTCAGGACATTAGATGAATTAAACCAACTGCATGGAGGCGGCCAGGCTTCATCAATTGATGACTAGCTTCCCCCCCCCCCCCCGAGCTGCAGATGGAGGACCGCAGACAGCCGCCGCCTGTTGGCTAAATGGAAGGGATTGGGGGTGGGGGGGTGTGTTTCCATCGTCTGTTAGCAGATGGAGTTTAGAAACAAACACACATGCACATCCATGCACAGATATACACAAGATTAGTCATCTGTTAGCAGAATTGAATTTAGACAAATGCATACACACATACACGCTCATATATATATATATACACGCACGCACACACACACACAGACATGCACACACACACACAGACATGCACACACACATACACATACATGCACAGACATGCACACATACACACACACACAGACATGCACACACACATACACATACATGCACAGACATGCACACATACACACATACGCAGACATGCACACACACATACACAGACATGCACACACATACACAGACATGCACACACACACACACAGACATGCACACACAGACATGCACACACAGACATGCACACACATACACAGACATGCACACACACATACACAGACATGCACACACACATACACAGACATGCACACACATATACACAGACATGCACACACATATACACAGACATGCACACACATATACACAGACATGCACACACACACACAGACATGCACACACAGACATGCACACACATACACAGACATGCACACACACATACACAGACATGCACACACACATACACAGACATGCACACACATACACAGACATGCACACACATACACAGACATGCACACACAGACATGCACACACAGACATGCACACACACATACACAGACATGCACACACACAGACACAGACATGCACACATGCATACACAGACATGCACACACACATACACAGACATGCACATACACAGACATGCACATACACAGACATGCACATACACAGACATGCACACACACATACACAGACATGCACACACATACACACAGACATGCACACACATACACACAGACATGCACACACACATACACAGACATGCACACACATACACAGACATGCACACACACATACACAGACATGCACACACACACATACACAGACATGCACACACACATACACAGACATGCACACACAAATACACAGACATACACATACACAGACATGCACACACACATGCACACACATACACAGACATGCACACACACATACACAGACATGCACACACATACACAGACATGCACACACAGACATGCACACACATACACAGACATGCACACACAGACATGCATACACACAGACATGCATACACACAGACATGCATACACACATACACAGACATGCACACATACATGCACACACATACACAGACATGCACACACATACACAGACATGCACACACAGACATGCATACACACATACACAGACATGCACACATACATACACAGACATGCACACACAGACATGCACACACACACAGACATGCACACACAGACATGCACACACATACACAGACATGCACACACACACAGACATGCACACACACACATGCACACACATACACAGACATGCACACACATACACAGACATGCACACACATACACAGACATGCACACACATACATGCACACACAGACATGCACACACAGACATGCACACACATACACAGACATACACACACATACACAGACATGCACACACATACACAGACATGCACACACAGACATGCACACACATACACACACATACACAGACATGCACACACATACACAGACATGCACACACACACATACACAGACATGCACACACACACAGACATGCACACACACATACACAGACATGCACACACACACACATACACAGACATGCACACATACACAGACATGCACACACATACACAGACATGCACACACAGACATGCACACACATACACAGACATGCACACACATACACAGACATGCACACACACATACACAGACATGCACACACACATACACAGACATGCACACACATACACAGACATGCACACACATACACAGACATGCACACACATACACAGACATGCACACACATACACAGACATGCACACACAGACATGCACACACAGACATGCACACACACATACACAGACATGCACACACATACACAGACATGCACACACACACATACACAGACATGCACACACACATACACAGACATGCACACACAAATACACAGACATACACATACACAGACATGCACACACACATGCACACACATACACAGACATGCACACACACATACACAGACATGCACACACATACACAGACATGCACACACAGACATGCACACACATACACAGACATGCACACACAGACATGCATACACACATACACAGACATGCACACATACATGCACACACATACACAGACATGCAAACACATACACAGACATGCACACACAGACATGCATACACACATACACAGACATGCACACATACATACACAGACATGCACACACAGACATGCACACACACACACACACAGACATGCACACACAGACATGCACACACATACACAGACATGCACACACACACAGACATGCACACACAGACATGCACACACATACACAGACATGCACACACATACACAGACATGCACACACATACACAGACATGCACACACATACATGCACACACAGACATGCACACACAGACATGCACACACATACACAGACATACACACACATACACAGACATGCACACACATACACAGACATGCACACACATACACAGACATGCACACACAGACATGCACACACATACACACACATACACAGACATGCACACACATACACAGACATGCACACACATATACACAGACATGCACACACACACACACATACACAGACATGCACACACACAGACATGCACACACACATACACAGACATGCACACACACACATACACAGACATGCACACACACACACACATACACAGACATGCACACACATACACAGACATGCACACACAGACATGCACACACATACACAGACATGCACACACATACACAGACATGCACACACACATACACAGACATGCACACACATACACAGACATGCACACACATACACAGACATGCACACACATACACAGACATGCACACACAGACATGCACACACATACACAGACATGCACACACAGACATGCACACACATACACAGACATGCACACACAGACACACACACACACAAACATGCACACACATACACAGACATGCACACACAGACATGCACACACATACACAGACATGCACACACATACACAGACATGCACAGACACATACACAGACATGCACAGACATACACAGACATGCACAGACATGCACACACAGACATGCACACACATACACAGACATGCACACACATACACAGACATGCACACACACATACACAGACATGCACACACACATACACAGACATGCACACACACATACACAGACATGCACACACAGACATGCACACACATACACAGACATGCACACACAGACATGCATACACACATACACAGACATGCACACACATACACAGACATGCACACACATACACAGACATGCACACACAGACATGCATACACATACACAGACATGCACACATACATACACAGACATGCACACACAGACATGCACACACACACAGACATGCACACACAGACATGCACACACATACACAGACATGCACACACACACAGACATGCACACACAGACATGCACACACATACACAGACATGCACACACATACACAGACATGCACACACATACACAGACATGCACACACAGACATGCACACACAGACATGCACACAGACATGCACACACATACACAGACATACACAGACATGCACACACATACACAGACATGCACACACAGACATGCACACACATACACAGACATGCACACACACATACACAGACATGCACACACATACACAGACATGCACACACACACATACACAGACATGCACACACATACACAGACATGCACACACAGACATGCACACACACATACACAGACATGCACACACACAGACACAGACATGCACACATGCATACACAGACATGCACACACACATACACAGACATGCACATACACAGACATGCACATACACAGACATGCACATACACAGACATGCACACACACATACACAGACATGCACACACATACACACAGACATGCACACACATACACACAGACATGCACACACACATACACAGACATGCACACACATACACAGACATGCACACACACATACACAGACATGCACACACACACATACACAGACATGCACACACACATACACAGACATGCACACACAAATACACAGACATACACATACACAGACATGCACACACACATGCACACACATACACAGACATGCACACACACATACACAGACATGCACACACATACACAGACATGCACACACAGACATGCACACACATACACAGACATGCACACACAGACATGCATACACACAGACATGCATACACACAGACATGCATACACACATACACAGACATGCACACATACATGCACACACATACACAGACATGCACACACATACACAGACATGCACACACAGACATGCATACACACATACACAGACATGCACACATACATACACAGACATGCACACACAGACATGCACACACAGACATGCACACACACACAGACATGCACACACAGACATGCACACACATACACAGACATGCACACACACACAGACATGCACACACAGACATGCACACACATACACAGACATGCACACACATACACAGACATGCACACACATACACAGACATGCACACACATACATGCACACACAGACATGCACACACAGACATGCACACACATACACAGACATACACACACATACACAGACATGCACACACATACACAGACATGCACACACAGACATGCACACACATACACACACATACACAGACATGCACACACATACACAGACATGCACACACACACATACACAGACATGCACACACACACAGACATGCACACACACATACACAGACATGCACACACACACACATACACAGACATGCACACATACACAGACATGCACACACATACACAGACATGCACACACAGACATGCACACACATACACAGACATGCACACACATACACAGACATGCACACACACATACACAGACATGCACACACACATACACAGACATGCACACACATACACAGACATGCACACACATACACAGACATGCACACACATACACAGACATGCACACACATACACAGACATGCACACACAGACATGCACACACAGACATGCACACACACATACACAGACATGCACACACATACACAGACATGCACACACACACATACACAGACATGCACACACACATACACAGACATGCACACACAAATACACAGACATACACATACACAGACATGCACACACACATGCACACACATACACAGACATGCACACACACATACACAGACATGCACACACATACACAGACATGCACACACAGACATGCACACACATACACAGACATGCACACACAGACATGCATACACACATACACAGACATGCACACATACATGCACACACATACACAGACATGCAAACACATACACAGACATGCACACACAGACATGCATACACACATACACAGACATGCACACATACATACACAGACATGCACACACAGACATGCACACACACACACACAGACATGCACACACAGACATGCACACACATACACAGACATGCACACACACACAGACATGCACACACAGACATGCACACACATACACAGACATGCACACACATACACAGACATGCACACACATACACAGACATGCACACACATACATGCACACACAGACATGCACACACAGACATGCACACACATACACAGACATACACACACATACACAGACATGCACACACATACACAGACATGCACACACATACACAGACATGCACACACAGACATGCACACACATACACACACATACACAGACATGCACACACATACACAGACATGCACACACATATACACAGACATGCACACACACACACACATACACAGACATGCACACACACAGACATGCACACACACATACACAGACATGCACACACACACATACACAGACATGCACACACACACACACATACACAGACATGCACACACATACACAGACATGCACACACAGACATGCACACACATACACAGACATGCACACACATACACAGACATGCACACACACATACACAGACATGCACACACATACACAGACATGCACACACATACACAGACATGCACACACATACACAGACATGCACACACAGACATGCACACACATACACAGACATGCACACACAGACATGCACACACATACACAGACATGCACACACAGACACACACACACACAAACATGCACACACATACACAGACATGCACACACAGACATGCACACACATACAGACATGCACACACATACACAGACATGCACAGACACATACACAGACATGCACAGACATACACAGACATGCACAGACATGCACACACAGACATGCACACACATACACAGACATGCACACACATACACAGACATGCACACACACATACACAGACATGCACACACACATACACAGACATGCACACACACATACACAGACATGCACACACAGACATGCACACACATACACAGACATGCACACACAGACATGCATACACACATACACAGACATGCACACACATACACAGACATGCACACACATACACAGACATGCACACACAGACATGCATACACATACACAGACATGCACACATACATACACAGACATGCACACACAGACATGCACACACACACAGACATGCACACACAGACATGCACACACATACACAGACATGCACACACACACAGACATGCACACACAGACATGCACACACATACACAGACATGCACACACATACACAGACATGCACACACATACACAGACATGCACACACAGACATGCACACACAGACATGCACACAGACATGCACACACATACACAGACATACACAGACATGCACACACATACACAGACATGCACACACAGACATGCACACACATACACAGACATGCACACACACATACACAGACATGCACACACATACACAGACATGCACACACACACATACACAGACATGCACACACATACACAGACATGCACACACACATACACAGACATGCACACACACACATACACAGACATGCACACACACACATACACAGACATGCACACACATACACAGACATGCACACACAGACATGCACACATACACAGACATGCACACACACATACACAGACATGCACACCCACATACACAGACATGCACACACATACACAGACATGCACACACATACACAGACATGCACATACATACACAGACATGCACACACATACACAGACATGCACACACAGACATGCACACACATACACAGACATGCACACACAGACACACACACACATACACAGACATGCACACACAGACATGCACACACATACACAGACATGCACACACATACACAGACATGCACAGACACATACACAGACATGCACACACAGACATGCACACACATACACAGACATGCACACACATACACAGACATGCACACACACATACACAGACATGCACACACACATACACAGACATGCACACACACACGCACACATATATGTGTTTGTGGTATCTGATTATCTCTTCTTCTTTCAATTCCCCCCCTCCCCAACTCTCTGGCTTTGTTGGTCGTGACTTGAACTGGTCAACCTTGTCCCTTGGTTACAGTGACCGTGAACAGGTGAGACAGACTGGAGAGGTGGTCAAGTGCCAGGTTGGGGATGTTACCATACTGGTCAACAACGCAGGGGTCGTGTCTGGCAGGAAACTTCTGGAGCTGACAGATGAGCAGATAGAGAGAACGTTTGGGGTCAACCTGCTGGCTCAAATGTGGGTAGGTAGTTGAGCAGATAGACAGAACATTTGAGTTCACAATGCTGGCTCACATGTGTGTAGGCATTTGAGCAGATAGACAGAACATTTGAGGTCACCCTGTTGGCTCACGTGTGTGTAGGCATTTGAGCAAATAGAACATTTGAGGTCACCCTGTTGGCTCACGTGTGTGTAGGCATTTGAGCAAATAGAACATTTGAGGTCACCCTGTTGGCTCACATATGGGTAGGTGATTGAGTATGTCCATGAATTAGTCAAATATTGTGTGGTAACAAATTGGTCAAATATTGTGTGGTAACAAATTAGTCAAATATTGTGTGGTAACAAATTAGCCAAATATTGTGTGGTAACAAATTAGTCAAATATTGTGTGCTAACAAATTAGTCAAATATTCCATCCATCCATCATGTGCCATGCCGGTAAGCGTGGGCGGTCATGTTCTGCCATCTCACTCGATCACCAGAGTTGTGGATCAGGTCCGTGTTCCTGTCTTGACCATGCCATGTGGCCAATCCATCCAGGTCTTCCCCATGGTCTCTTCCCTACGATCTTGCCAGTCGTCACCAAGTTCTCCAAGTCATTTCTTCTCATAACATGCCCAAAAAATGTTGACTGTCTACGTGTAAAGGCTTTAATCAGTTTACGATCTTCATTTGTTTCTTGAAGGTCTTGCTCATTGGTTTTTTTTGCCCGTCCATGGTATTCTTTGCATTTTCCTCAGAAACCACATTTCTACAGCCATCAAATGTTTTTCAGCTTGACTGCTTATTGTCCACGCTTCACATCCATACAAATGTGCAGGTTCTATGTAGCACCTCAACACTCTTTTTCTCGTTTCAATTGAAATCTTTTTATTGGTCAGTATGTTTTTCATCTTGCAAAAGGCTACCTTCGCAATGGCGATTCTTGTTCTAATCTCTTCAAGGCATCTCCCATCAGATGTTATGACTGTGCCGAGATAACAGTATCGATTCACTTGTTTAAGAATATGTCCATCTACTCGTATATCACATTGTGGTATTTCCTTCTTCCCAGTGACGACCATACTCTGTCTCTTCTTAATATTCAGTTCTAACCCTAGTTGTCCACTGTGTGCAACCACCACATCTACTAAATTTTGCAGGTCCTGTTCATTGTCTGCAATCAAGACTGTATCAGCTGCATATCTTTTGCACTCAGTCGCCTGATGATGGTCTGGAGTCACCTGGTGCACATGACTACCCCTACCGGGCGAGTTTACTCCTATGGAGCACCCATTTACGCCATTTCTCTGATTATCGATAAGACTGCAGTACATGATATTCTTGGCATCTGTAAAGAAGGTAGTTTGCCATTGCTTTCCTTCTTAGCAGTGACCATACTGGTCGATGACCATAGCCATTGTCTCCCAAAAAAGGAGATCCTCTGCCTACCGTCGTGAAGCTGGAGACCATAACCTACAACTATCTGTCAGCTGCTCTTCACCTTCATCCACCACCTGCACCCCATGGCTTCACGTAACCCTGATCGGGGGGCTAAACGGATACTCCACCTTGCCCAAGGGTGTCCCATAGACTAGCGGAGGGAAGGAGGCACCTTACCTCTCCTTTGATAGGGGATACCATTATCCCGCCACCCCGTCAAATATTGTGTGGTAACAAATTAGTCACGTATTAGTAACAGAATAGTCAAATATTGTGTGCCCATGAATTGTTCAAATATTGTGTCCATGAATTATTCAAATGTTGTGTGTCCATGAATTAGTCGAAAATCAAATAAATAATGAAGTATTGTGTCAGTGAAATGGTCAAACATGCCCATGAAATAGTCAAATGACCACCAATTATTATGAAAGTATGAAACATTGTGGGAACATACCTCCTCTATTTAAAAGGAAGCAAAACAGTTGACAAGAAGTGGGACATATTATTCTTGACATACTTTTCCGCGTGTTGAACACTGGCTTCTTAATGCGGCAAATTGGAGAAATCTACCTCCATTTTCTCCTCATGCCTGACCTTGTTACAAATAAATTGGGAGACAGTGGTCCAATTGACCTAGCTACTAGGCTAACATATGATCACGTGACAGACAGCCAACGTAAACTAGGACCCAGGCTAACCATCCATCAACAGAACTGGGATGTGGTGTTTTCTACCAGCAATTGTAGTCATTTAGTTTCTGTCATTTAGTAATAATTGAACTTCACATCCAAGCCAGAAACTGTCACAGTTGTACCTCCATCAGCCCTATCACTGTCTGTACTGTCTTCCACCACTGTCTGTACTGTACTGTCTTCTATCAATGTCTGTACTGTCTTCCATCAGTGTCTGTACTGTCTTCCATTATGGTCTGTACTGTCTTCCATTATGGTCTGTACTGTCTTCCATTATGGTCTGTACTGCCTTCCATCAATGTCTGTACTGTCTTCCATCAGTGTCTGTACTGTCTTCCATTAGTGTCTGTTCTGTCTTCTATCAGTGTCTGTACTGTCTTCCATTAGTGTCTGTTCTGTCTTCCATCTGTGTCTGTTCTGTCTTCTATCAGTGTCTGTACTGTCTTCCATGAATGTCTGTACTGTCTTCCATCAATGTCTGAATTGTCTTTCATCATTATTTGTACTGTCTTTCATCAATGTCTGTACTGTCTTCCATCATTGTCTGTACTGTCCTCCATCATTATCTGTACTGTCTTCCATCAATGCCGGTACTGTCTTCATCAATGTCTGTATTGTCTTCCATCAATGCCTGTACTGTCTTCCATCAATGCCTGTACTGCTTTCCATCAATATCTGTACTGTCTTCCATCATATCCTGTACTGTCTTCCATCAGTGCCTGACTGTCTTCCATCAATGCATATACTGTCTTCCATCAGTGTTTGTACTGTCTTCCATCAGTGACTGTACTGTCTTCCATCACTGTATGTACTGTCTTCCATCAATGTCTTCGCTGTCTTCCATCAATGCATATACTGTCTTCCATCAGTGTTTGTACTGTCTTCCATCAGTGACTGTGCTGTCTTCCATCACTGTATGTACTGTCTTCCATCAATGTCTTCGCTGTCTTCCATCAATGCATATACTGTCTTCCATCAGTGTTTGTACTGTCTTCCATCAGTGACTGCTGTCTTCCATCACTGTATGTACTGTCTTCCATCAATGTCTTCGCTGTCTTCCATCAATGTATGTATTGTCTTCCATCAATGCCTGTACTGTCTTCCATCAATGCCTGTACTGTCTTCCATCAATGCCTGTACTGTCTTCCATCAATGCCTGTACTGTCTTCCACCAGTGTCTGTACTGTCTTCCACCAGTGTCTGTACTGTCTCCCACAAGTGTTTGTGCTGTCTTCCACCAGTGTCTGTGCTGTCTCCCACAAGTGTTTGTGCTGTCTTCCACCAGTGTCTGTGCTGCCTGTCATCAGTATCTGTATTGTCTTCCACCAGTATACAAAATATATATGTACATATATTCTGTCATATATATTTGTGCATTATATTACATTAAAGTGTATGATATTCACATATATTTGTGCATGGTACATGGGTTTATGATATTTGCATATATTTGTGCACGGTATTATATGAAACGCCGGTCTCTCTGGCTGAGGGGTTACAACACTTTCTCCGTAATCCCGTTTATCACGCAGAGTCTTGTAGCGGACGAGAGCTGGAAGCGGTTCGACCCCTGCTGGTGACTTGTGGGATAACTGAGCCGGCCGCTGAGAAAGCAATGGCAAACTACTGAGCATAATCTTGCCAAGAAATCAACAGGCAGCTGAAAGATGCTGCTGTTGACAGCGATGTCCTGTAAAGGATATGCGGGGGGGAAAAAAAAAATTATATGAAACAACGGTGACACAATGAAAGAAATTAAACGATGACTATCGATTGCTCTTCAAAGACTAAAACAACTGAATAAATTATGGAATGGGACAGACAGAACTACAAAAATTAGATTTTTAAGAGCATGCATATTTCCCTTCGCAACATTCGCCTGTGAGACACTTACTAAACAAGCTGAACAGCGCATAAATGCCTTTGAATATAAATGTTAAAGACGAGTTCTAAGAATATCTTGGGTAAAGAAAAGAACAAATGCATCCATACTTCAAGAGTTGAAAATTGAAGAAGGTTGGCTATTAAAGACAATAAAACAAAGAAAATTGAAATATTTTGGTCACTTGAAACATCACGAAAGTTTAGAGAGAACAATAATGGAGGGGTATATGCCTGGGAAGAGAGGAAGAGGAAGGCCAAAGAGAAGATGGGTGCAGGATGATCTCCAGATGGGTGTATCGAACGCGGGACATCTTGCTTATGATCGAGAGGTTTTCCGGAAGGTTGTTATGGTAGCGAGGTTCTGCAAAGGACATGCTACTGAATGAATGAATGAATGAATGAATTACATGAAGGTGTATGATATTCACATATATTTGTGTTTGGTATTATATGAAGGTGTATGATATTCACATATATTTGTGTTTGGTATTATATGAAGGTGTGTCGATATGGCAACATGAAGCAAATGGTGGAAAGTCTAAACAGAGCAATAATACAGGCGGCCACTGAGTCTATTCCAAGAGGAGCGAAGAAAAATTACAAACCATACTGGACTGAGGAACTACAAATTTTGGAGGACGAAGTTGAAGATGCTAGGAAGACCGCAGAGAGAGAACAAACAACTGAAGCGAACATCTCTCTCAAAGCCATCTCAGCAAAATATAAAAGAACAGTAAATCAAACAACAAGAGATCGTTGGAGGAAAAAAACAGAAAACCTGAATTTTGACAGGGATGGAAATAAACTATGGAAACTAGTGAAAGCCATGAAAAATGAAGGACCTAGAAACAAACAAATAACAATTAAACAAGGAAATGCCTTGCTTACAGGAAAAAAGGCTGCAAAAGTCCTAAATTACAGCTGGAAGAGGGGAATAGTCCCACAGGCATGGAAGGAAGCTATACTAATACCAGTCCCAAAGAAAGGAAAAGACCTGGAAGAACCAAATGGCTATCGACCTATCAGTCTTCTTAGCTGTGTAGGAAAATTAATGGAACGCATTATCAATGGCAGGCTAACATGGCATCTGGAAGAAAACCAACTCTTAACACCTCACCAAGCAGGATTCAGAAAGTACAGATCCACTGAAGATCAAATAACCTATATAGCTCAGGAAATAGAGGATGCCTTCCAAGAGAAAAAGCACACACTAGCGGTCTGGATAGATTTAGAAAAAGCATTTGATAAAGTATGGAAGGAAGGACTGAAAGTAAAACTGCAAAAAATGCATGTTTGTGGGAAAATGTACAAATGGATCAGCCACTACCTTGAGAACAGAACTGCCAGGACAAAAGTACAAGGACAAACCAGCAAAATGATGCTGTTGGAGCAAGGTGTCCCCCAAGGAGGAGTTCTTTCTCCAACATTATTCCTAGCATATATAAACGACATCACAGAAAATTTTCCAGCCAAAGTACATACATCATCCTTTGCAGATGACCTAGCCATATGGACATCTGAAGAATATATTAGTACAGCTAACAGCAGAATACAGCAAGCCCTATTAGCGCTAGAGGACTGGTCAAAATCATGGCTAGTGAAGATAAGTGAGGAGAAAACAACATGCACAGTATTCTCCCTCTCAACTAAAACTCAGCAACCTAAGCTGGTATTGAATGGAAAAATATTGCGCCATGAAGAAAATCCAAACTATCTAGGAGTCACCTTTGATCGTCGCCTGACATGGAAGACACAGGTTGAGAAAAATCGAACAAGAGCAAGGCAAAGAATGGCAATCATGAAAAAGCTTGCTGGTACAACGTGGGGAGCAGATGAGAAAGTTCTCAAGAAGTTATATACTGGACGGGTGAGGCCAGTACTGGAATATGGCATTGCAGCTTGGGCAACAGCCGCTAAGTCAAACTTTAACAAAATAAGCAGAGTCCAAAATCAAGGAATGCGAATCATAACTGGAAGCCTGAAGACAACGCCTATTAATGAACTAGAAAAGATCACTTGTTTACAACCAATGCAGGATAGAAGAGATAGCAGAGCCCAGCAACAAGCAGAAAAATTTAGAAGATTGACAGACCACCCTATGTATAAAAGGTTTAGTGGTTTTGGAAAGGGAAGACTGAAGCGTAGCAACTTTGTAGAAACTGCAAAACGAAAGATTAGGGCAGATCCCATACTTAACATATCAACAGTCAAACCCATTTACAATGCAGACAAGTTCCCAGCTTGGAGCAACTGCCTGAGATGATAGAAAACATTCCTGGTATTGAGAAAAAGAACACTTAGCATGAAACCGAAAGAAGAGAAATAACCCTAAACTACATAAAAGAACATTACCCAAGCAGCAATTGGACCCATGCATATACAGATGGATCAGCCAAAAATTCAGTAGAGAATGGAGGAGGAGGAATTCTCCTAAATTTAAAAAATGGAGTGAAAAAAACACATTCAGTGGCAACTGGAAAGTTTTCAAGTAACTTCAAAGCGGAGGTAGAGGCTCTGAAAACTGCAGCAGAAATGCTCTTGATGGAGGAAAATAAAGAGACGCAAATAGCTATCTTTACAGATGCAAAGTCAGCTGTCTCAATACTGAAGAGCAATTACAGCACAGAAATAGCTGACCTAAGAGCAGCACTCCATGGTCTATGCCAGAAATCCAAAAAAGTTGTAATACAGTGGATACCATCACATTGCAGTATACCTGGAAATGAAGAGGCTGACAGACTAGCAAAAGAGGGCGGACGACTACCACAGCCTGACATAGACATAACCTATAACGAGGCAAAGAGGTTGATAAAAAGCACTTATAGAACCAAATGGGAATCAGAGCATCCAGGTCACCAGAAGGATGATGCATATTACAAACTCGACCGAAGAGAACAAGTAGCAATCTTCAGACTCCGCACAGGACATAACAGGCTGAAATACCACTTGTTCAATAAACTAAAGATAGGAGATACCGATGAATGCAATTGTGGAACTGGTAAAATGACAGCTAAACATTTGCTGCAGGAGTGCCCAATATATGCAGAACAGAGAAAGATATTTTGGCCCACACCTGCTTCATTTGAGGACAAGCTCTATGGAGATATCAACAAGCTCAAGTTGACTGCAGCTTACTTTAACTACATTCAGGTTGACATTTAAAGGTGCATGAAGAAGTATTCAGACTGCCGCACTTCATACCACAGGTATGTCGGTTACAAAAGTGCCCCAGAGGCATGAAATGGAATATTGCTTGGATAGCAAATTCATTACGTGGAAAGTCCGAACCAAAAGCTCACTGTGTGGGCTTCATAAAAGGTGGAAAAAGTGTCCCAGTGGCACGAAATGGAATATTGCTTGGATAGCAAATCCATTATGTGGAAAGTCCGAATCGAAAGCACACTGTGGGCTTCAAAAAAGGTGGGAAAAGTGTCCTAGTGGCACGAAATGGAATATTGCTTGGATAGCAAATCCATTATGTGGAAAGTCCGAATCGAAAGATCACTGTGTGGATGTCATCTGCAGACTGCATACTTCTTGTTTCCGGAAGAACAGCCTATGGTGAATGGAAGGCCCAATATACGGAAGTGAGGCTAAGCAGCCATGTGCAGGACGTGACGATTCCTTGGGTGAGCCCAGTACCAGAGCGCTGTGCGTTGGCTCTGCAAGTATGGAAGCCTCCTTGGATGGCGGGGAATGCCCATGGTCTGCCCCTGCCTTCCCTTGAGGGCTGACCAGGATGTCTTTGGCTGTTCTATATGGGCCAGCTGGGATGGGGGATAACACCACAACAGTGAGAGCCAAACGTCCTAAGAAACCCCCGGGAAGGTTAACCCGGTCAACAAATGCCCGCAGAAGTCGGATGTGTCGGCCTAACGGCGCAAGAACGCAGCTCTGCTGTGGACAGGCACAACGCAATCACGTCCGAAAAAAAACTCCGGATGAACGAAGAAGAAGATATGAAGGTGTATGATATTCACATATATTTGTGTTTGGTATTATATGAAGGTGTATGATATTCACATATATTTATGTTTGGTATTATATGAAGGTGTATGATATTCACATATATTTATGTTTGGTATTATATGAAGGTGTATGATATTCACATATATTTGTGCATGGTATTATATGAAAATTGGTGACATTCACGTACATTTGTGCTTGGTACATGGGTGTTTATTAAATTCACATACTTTTTTTGTCATTATGTCATTGCCAATAATATCCACATATCTGTGCCTATGGTAAATACATCTCTCACTAAAGAGGTTCAGATGTTTTCATTGTCTTGGATATTTTGTCTGCTTCTGTACTTGTCAAGAGGTCAAGATGACAACTCATTGCCATGGTATGATCTCTGTTTTCAAACCACGTATTCCCTTCCCATGGTATGATTTGTGCTTTCAGAATACACATTCCCTTTCTATGGTGTGGTTTGTATTTTTCAGACCACAAAACAGTTTCTACCGTCCATGCTGGAGAACAATCATGGCCACATCGTCAACATGAGCAGCTCTTGTGGTCTTGTTGGAGTCAGCCATCTTGTTGATTACAGGTCAGTTCTTCAACATAGTCCTTAACTCTGTGATTAAACATTCACATGAACACATTCTTCAGCTCTGTGATTAAACATTCACATGAACACATTTCTCAGCTCTGTGATTACACATTCACATGAACACATTTCTCATGTTTGTACACTAGAAACCTGGTCTACAGCAACCATGTTTGTACACTAGAAACCTGGTCTACAGCAACCATGTTTGTACACTAGAAACCTGGTATACAGCAGCCATGTTTGTACACTAGAAACCTGGTATACAGCAGCCATGTTTGTGTGCACTAGAAACCTGGTATACAGCAGCCATGTTTGTACACTAGAAACCTGGTCTACAGCAACCATGTTTGTACACTAGAAACCTGGTCTACAGCAACCATGTTTGTACACTAGAAACCTAGTATACAGCAACCATGTTTGTACACTAGAAACCTGGTATACAGCAGCCATGTTTGTGTGCACTAGAAACCTGGTCTACAGCAGCCATGTTTGTACACTAGAAACCTGGTCTACAGCAGCCATGTTTGTGCACTAGAAACCTGGTCTACAGCAGCCATGTTTGTACACTAGAAACCTGGTATACAGCAGCCATGTTTGTACACTAGAAACCTGGTATACAGCAGCCATGTTTGTACACTAGAAACCTGGTCTACAGCAGCCATGTTTGTACACTAGAAACCTGGTATACAGCAGCCATGTTTGTACACTAGAAACCTGGTATACAGCAGCCATGTTTGTACACTAGAAACCTGGTATACAGCAGCCATGTTTGTGTGCACTAGAAACCTGGTATACAGCAGCCATGTTTGTACACTAGAAACCTGGTCTACAGCAGCCATGTTTGTGCACTAGAAACCTGGTATACAGCAGCCATGTTTGTACACTAGAAACCTGGTCTACAGCAACCATGTTTGTGCACTAGAAACCTGGTATACAGCAGCCATGTTTGTACACTAGAAACCTGGTCTACAGCAGCCATGTTTGTGCACTAGAAACCTGGTCTACAGCAGCCATGTTTGTACACTAGAAACCTGGTATACAGCAGCCATGTTTGTACACTAGAAACCTGGTCTACAGCAGCCATGTTTGTGCACTAGAAACCTGTTCTACAGCAGCCATGTTTGTGCACTAGAAACCTGGTCTACAGCAGCCATGTTTGTACACTAGAAACCTGATCTACAACAGCCATGTTTGTACACTAGAAACCTGGTATACAGCAGTCATGTTTGTACACTAGAAACCTGGTATACAGCAGCCATGTTTGTACACTAGAAACCTGGTATACAGCAACCATGTTTGTAGACTAGAAACCTGATCTACAACAGCCATGTTTGTACACTAGAAACCTGGTCTACAGCAGCCATGTTTGTACACTAGAAACCTGATCTACAACAGCCATGTTTGTACACTAGAAACCTGGTATACAGCAGCCATGTTTGTACACTAGAAACCTGGTATACAGCAACCATGTTTTTAGACTAGAAACCTGATCTACAACAGCCATGTTTGTACACTAGAAACCTGGTATACAGCAGCCATGTTTGTACACTAGAAGCCTGGTCTACAGCAGCCATGTTTGTACACTAGAAACCTGGTATACAGCAGCCATGTTTGTACACTAGAAACCTGGTCTACAGCAACCATGTTTGTACACTAGAAACCTGATCTACAGCAACCATGTTTGTACACTAGAAACCTAGTATACAGCAGCCATGTTTGTACACTAGAAACCTGATCTACAGCAGCCATGTTTGTACACTAGAAACCTGGTCTACAGCAGCCATGTTTGTACACTAGAAACCTGGTATACGGCAGCCATGTTTGTACACTAGAAACCTGGTATACAGCAGCCATGTTTGTACACTAGAAACCTGATCTACAGCAGCCATGTTTGTACACTAGAAACCTGGTCTACAGCAGCCATGTTTGTACAGTTCTTAGCGTCTACACATTTCAAAACATATCTACGTTCTCAATTCACGTCTACATTACTATTATGTTTCTCTCTCCTTTGGTCCACAACCATCCCCCCAGTTCATTGTGAGATTGAGTTGAGTTAAGAACCGACATCACTGCACTCAGGACATTCCCATACGTGCTCCGTCCTCGTTAGCAGTCAGTGAAAAGTAATACTACTAATCGTTCCCACCGCTATCTGATTAAAAGTTCTCCTGGTCTTCCCTCTCAGTTTTGAGATTCTTCCAGAACCCCTGCCGATCCCCCGCAGTCTCATTCTTTCCACATATGGGTTCTCAATCTGTTCTGCTTTCTCCACCTGGTCCCACAAGCGCACGACCACCTCCCCCTTGCCCATATGCAAACTACCACCAAGAGGTGCATTCCCTGCTAGCCTATGAGCCTGTTCATTCCCCCATACTCCCGCATGGCCAGGTGCAAAATATCCATACAATTCTCACAATCTGTGACTTCTGAAGCGACGAGAGCCATTCCACACGAAACATTCCTTTATCCACCTTACTAAGCGTACTCTTTGACTCCGTAATGAATACAACGTGTGTTGCAATGGTCTCCTCTAGCCCCGGAATGCCGCTGTTACTGCCGCCACCTCCATTCTCATGCTTGAGGTCGTAGTCTCATATGCCAGACTCTCCTTTTTCAAGACTCGTCCATTAGCCCTTGCAATAAAGCCCCAGCCACTACGTCTGTTTCTCACCACTGACCCATCGGTGTAGATGACTATGTTACCTTGATGTGTGTTGCTCTGGATCAGCTGTTGCACTTCAAACTCAGTGCGGCCCGCTGCCAATTCTCTGCACTCATGACCCAGTGTTATTATTACATTGTGCCAGTCCGTGATGTCGTCTGGATTCCGGACCTTCAACCCACTCTCTTTCATGATTGATGGTCTCTAGACCACACACCTGATGTATAGAGAGTTCCACCTGTGCCATCCAGGACCTGCCTCGTCTTAGTCTATGACCCTCTACCATATCCATTGCTGCATGCAGCGGGTGATCCCTATCTGCGGCAACTCTCAGGTACCATTTGGCCTGAAGGACCCTATGCCTATCCGTCATTGTTGGTAGTGCCAGGGTATACCTCATGCATATAATTGGTGTGTACTTTGTGCACCCCAGTATTAACCGCATGGCAGCATTCTGTATGTGCTCCAACCTTTCAAGCTGGTTCTTTGATACTGTCAGCAGCCCCAAACCATACTCAATGACAGAAATTATTAACTGCTGAAAGAGCCTGTACAGCATCCTCTGATCTACCCCGGTTGCTGCCATAGCCCTCAATGCTCATTGTAAGAACTACAGAGAAACTCCTCAACAACAGTTCATCATGAGAACTAAAGAAGAATGCCTCAGAAGCAGTTCATCATGAAAACTAAAGAAGAATGCCTCAGAAGCAGTTCATCATGAGAACTAAAGAAGAATGCCTCAGAAACAGTTCATCATGAGAACTAAAGAGAAACACCTTAAACACCATTCTATATGCTTGTTCCATTTCTGTCATTATCACTAGTGCCACTTAAATCTATATAATTGTTATATTTGTTTTATTGTCACTAGTGCATCCAAATTTGGTGTCACTGGCTTCACGCAAACACTGAACTATGAAATGCACTTCTCTGGACATGACCGGGTGTTCACAACCTTAGTGTGTCCCTCTCACATTCGTACGGACATGTTTTCTGGCTGCGAAATGGCGTAAGTACTTATTGAACACCATCACCAGGCTAATCAGTGTCGAGACTGTGTTGAAGTCATCTGATCATTCACTCACACCATCACATCTCGTATCACATCATCATCGTGACATCCTGTTATATCACATCATCGTCATATTATCATCCTCACCATCACATTGTCCCACATCACCTTCATCACATCACGTATCACATTATCCCTCACCATCACATTGTCTCACATCACCTTCATCACATCACGTATCACATCATCCCCCACCATCACATTGTCTCACATCACCTTCATCACATCACGTATCACATCAGCCCCCACCATCACATTGTCTCACATCACCTTCATCACATCACGTATCACATCATCCCCCACCATCACATTGTCTCACATCACCTTCAACACATCATGTATCACATCATCCCCCACCATCACATTGTCTCACATCACCTTCATCACATCACGTATCACATCATCCCCCACCATCACATTGTCTCACATCACCTTCATCACATCACGTATCACATCATCCCTCACCATCACATTGTCTCACATCACCTTCATCACATCACGTATCACATCATCCCCCACCATCACATTGTCTCACATCACCTTCAACACATCATGTATCACATCATCCCCCACCATCACATTGTCTCACATCACCTTCATCACATCACGTATCACATCATCCCCCACCATCACATTGTCTCACATCACCTTCATCACATCACGTATCACATCATCCCCCACCATCACATTGTCTCACATCACCTTCAACACATCATGTATCACATCATCCCCCACCATCACATTGTCTCACATCACCTTCATCACATCACGTATCACATCATCCCCCACCATCACATTGTCTCACATCACCTTCATCACATCACGTATCACATCATCCCCCACCATCACATTGTCTTACATCACCTTCATCACATCACGTATCACATCATCCCTCACCATCACATTGTCTCACATCACCTTCATCACATCACGTATCACATCATCCCTCACCATCACATTGTCTCACATCACCTTCATCACATCATGTATCACATCATCCCCCACCATCACATTGTGTCACATCACCTTCATCACATCACGTATCACATCATCCCTCACCATCACATTGTCTCACATCACCTTCATCACATCACGTATCACATCACGTATCACATCATCCCCCACCATCACATTGTCTCACATCACCTTCATCACATCACGTATCACATCATCCCTCACCATCACATTGTCTCACATCACCTTCATCACATCATGTATCACATCATCCCCCACCATCACATTGTCTCACATCACCTCCATCACATCACGTTGTATCACATCATCTCCCACATGAGGTTAGTTATATATATAATTACATGCAGTTTGGGGACCAATGTTTTGTTGCATAGTGGTTTGGGTGGATGACAGTGGCACTTTATGAATCCAGTAACAATGTTACATATGTTAACAACTCTTACAGATGTAAGCAAACATGTTACAGATGTAGGCAATGATGTTATGGTTATAGACAACAGTGTTACAGATGTAGTCAAGTGTTATAGGTGTAAGCAACAATGTTACATATGTTAACAACTGTTACAGATATAAGCAACTGTTACAGGTATAAGCAACCATGTTACAGATGAAAGCAACAATGTTACAGTTATAGACAACAGTGTTACAGATGTAGTCAACAGTGTTATAGGTGCAAGCAACAATTTTACATATGTAAACAACAATGTTACAGGATTAGGCAACAATGTTACAGGTGTAGGCAACAATGTTACAGTTGTAGTCAACAATGTTACAGGATTAGGCAACAATGTTACAGGTGTAGGCAACAATGTTACAGGTGTAGGCAACAATGTTACAGTTGTAGGCAACAGTGTTACAAGTGTAAACAATAATGTTACAAGTGTAGGCAACAGTGTTACTGGTGTGGGAGTCTCCATGGTGAAGTGGTCAAGTTGTTTGACTCAGGCTCCGAAGTTTGTGGGTTCGATTCCGGTCCACGTCCTTCGGTTCATGAGTGAAATTTTTCTGAAACTCCTGTCGGTCGTCACTAGAGCTACGGAGGTCGTGCTTTGTGCGGCGCTTTCCATGCTGCGGACAGAGACCGAGTCATGTGGGATAAAATCCGGTGCAATGAAGTCGATCCTGTCAACTTTTAAGTGACTTTTTAAGTTATATGTGTAGGCAACAATGTTAGTGTGTAGGCAACAATGTTACAGGTGTAGGCAACAATGTTACAGGAGTAGGCAACAATGTTACAGGTGTAGGCAACAATGTTACAGGAGTAGGCAACAATGTTACAGGAGTAGGCAACAATGTTACAGGAGTAGGCAACAATGTTACACATATATATATGCAGTCTGCCGATACTGAGTGGTGTTCCATGTTTTTCAGATACCCAAGATTGTTGCCGACACTGGAACTGAAGCCCACAGTCGATCGTATAATGCAGGCCATTCTGACCAATCAACATGAGGTTTACATTCCACGCATGGTATACATTATGGCTGCACTCAAACAGTAAGATTGACCTCCCTTGTCTCCTTCATTCTACCTTCTTTTGTTCATTCTCATCTTAGTGTGCCTGCGGTGTTCAACAGTTTAATTCATCTTGATGTGCCTGCAGTGTTCAACAGTTTAATTCATCTTAGTGTGTCTGCACTGTTCAACAGTTTAATTCATCTTAGTGTGCCTGCGGTGTTCAACAGTTTAATTCATCTTAGTGTGTCTGCACTGTTCAACAGTTTAATTCATCTTAGTGTGCCTGCGGTGTTCAACAGTTTAATTCATCTTAGTGTGCCTGCGGTGTTCAACAGTTTAATTCATCTTAGTGTGCCTGCGGTGTTCAACAGTTTAATTCATCTTAGTGTGCCTGCGGTGTTCAACAGTTTAATTCATCTTGATGTGCCTGCACTGTTCAACAGTTTAATTCATCTTAGTGTGTCTGCACTGTTCAACAGTTTAATTCATCTTAGTGTGCCTGCGGTGTTCAACAGTTTAATTCATCTTAGTGTGCCTGCGGTGTTCAACAGTTTAATTCATCTTAGTGTGCCTGCGGTGTTCAACAGTTTAATTCATCTTGATGTGCCTGCATTGTTCAACAGTTTAATTCATCTTAGTGTGCCTGCACTGTTCAACAGTTTAATTCATCTTGATGTGCCTGCACTGTTCAACAGTTTAATTCATCTTAGTGTGCCTGCGGTGTTCAACAGTTTAATTCATCTAGTTAGTTAGTTAGTCGCGGTTCCACCTTCACAGCAATGGGTCATCCCCATTATGCTCCGTTCCTGTGCCAGTGAATATCACATAAGATGCTCCTCACTGCCCCATGTGAAAAGTGGAAATGACAGGAGTCTCGACAACCAACAGCCCGCACAGGTACACTGTGCATAATTCCACCGCCAGGATGTCAACACAAAAGTCCTCCACGAAAATACAATTCGTCGTCGGTGAAAGCAGCAGTCACTGGAAGACCAGCAGCCATACATTTCTGCATAAGGCAAAAGCCGGTCAATTCTGCGACATAACCAGCCGCCATTGCTATGAAGTCTAGACATTTCTAGATGTTTTTTGTTCTGTTTCTAGATGTTTTTCAGCCAGCCGCACCATCTTTTCCGAACACACCTCGGGCAGATGTAAAAACACTTCACTGCACTGTACACAAAGCCGACGCCAGAATGCCGACACAAAAGTACTCCACGAAAATACAATTTGTCGTCGATGGAAGCGGCAGTCACTAGAAGACCAGCAGCCACACATTTCTACATAAGGCAAATGCCGTTCAATTCTGCGACACAGCTTAGCCACCATTGCTCCGAACATGCAGTTCACGCTCTAATACAATCATAGAGGATAGGCATTGAAATGGTTAAGGCCTCTGGAGTGTTTATGCGCGTGGCTATCGTTTGCATTCGCATTTTCCTCATGTTGGACTGGAAGTGTATGGTTCCGTCGCCCTGCCACCACTGAGTTGAGTGTGTGGCACGACACTGTGAGCTGTTAATTTTGTGTGAAATGCTTTTAATTCATCTTGATGTGCCTTCAACGTTCAACAGTTTAATTCATCTTGATGTGCCTGCACTGTTCAACAGTTTAATTAATCTTAGTGTGTGCCTGCACTGTTCAACAGTTTAATTAATCTTGATGTACCCGCACTGTTCAACAGTTTAATTAATCTCGATGTGCCTGCACTGTTCAACAGTTTAATTAATCTTGAAGTGCCTTCAACGTTCAACAGTTTAATTAATCTTGAAGTGCCTTCAATGTTCAACAGTTTGATTCATGTTTGTTGAAAGAGAACAAAACTGAAATAATGTTTCTTGAAAGAGAACACAACTGAAATAATGTTTGTTGAAAGAGAACGAAACTGAAGTAATATTTTGTTAGAGAGAACTTTTCTTTTTGTTTCTTTCTATTTCTTTGAGCAGTAGAAAACATCCCCTCTGTACTTGCTAGGCCAGTCGCAGGTTTAGAACAGACAAATCTGACCAAGGGGAGTCACTCTCATGGTCATGGTTTCCCAGTCTATGCCACAGGGAGGTAAGGTTGAACAAACATGTATCAGTGGATACTAAAGAGGCACTCTATGGCACAATCTTCCTGCCAACTCTATTTTGCATCTATAAATTACAATAATGGAAATGAGATTCCTGAGAAGAATATTCAATGTATCAAGAAGAGAGAAAATCAGAAATTATGAAATCAGGACTAAAGTGGGGTTATAGCAGCACTAGATTTAATTAAAAAACAGGAATTTTAATGGTACCGCCGTATAACTAGGCTACCAACTAATTGTCTTCCACAGCAAGCAATGATGTACAGACCAAATGGAGCCAGAACAAGAGGCCAACTATGTAAACGATGGACAGGAGGAATAACAGTCCAAGGGAATCTCAATATATGAAGCCCATAAATGTGCACTCTCTCTCTCTCTCTCTCTCTGTTTATGCTTTGCCTCGACACTTCAAGCTACAAGAGGTACAAGATGAGAGAGAATAAAACTGAAATAATGTGTGGTGAGAAAAACCTGAAATAATGTTTGTTGAGAGAAAAACGGTTTGAAATATTTAATATGATTGAAAGCCATGGCTGACATATTCTCTGGTTATTTCAGAATGCTACCAGTGTCTGCCATGTATGAAATCATGCAGTTTTTCCGAGCTGACAAGTTCATGGAGTCTTTCACTGGCAGGCAGCAAGAACATGTGACCTGTCAACTAGGGACATAACTCTGTAGATAGATTGTTGAGCACATCATCTATGTGATCATTTTGTGTGGGGAGATCGTAATGTTGGTAGAGATACAATTACATTGTCTCATGTATGAAATATTACATTTTGTGTTGGGACATTGTTATGATGGCAGAGATACAATTACATTTTCTCATGTATGAAATATTATATTTTGTGTGGAGACATTGTTATGATGGCAGAGATACAATTACATTGTCTCATGTATGAAATATTACATTTTGTGTGGGGAGATTGTTATGATGGTAGAGATACAATTACATTGTCTTGTGTATGAAATAATACATTTTGTGTTGGGAGATTGTTATGATGGTAGAGATACAATTACATTGTCTCATGTATGAAATATTACATTTTGTGTTGGGACATTGTTATGATGGTAGAGATACAATTACATTGTCTCGTGTATGAAATATTACATTTTGTGTTGGGAGATTGTTATGATGGTAGAGATACAATTACATTGTCTCATGTATGAAATATTACATTTTGTGTGGAGACATTGTTATGATGGTAGAGATACAATTACATTGTCTCATGTATGAAATATTACATTTTGGTGGGGACATTGTTATGATGGTAGAGATACAATTGCATTGTCTCATGTATGAAATATTATATTTTGTGTGGGGACATTGTTATGATGGTAGAGATACAATTACATTGTCTCATGTATGAAATATTACATTTTGTGTGTGGACATTGTTATGATGGCAGAGATACAATTACATTGTCTCATGTATGAAATAATACATTTTGTGTGGGGACATTGTTATGATGGCAGAGATACAATTACATTGTCTCATGTATGAAATATTACATTTTGTGTGGGGACATTGTTATGATGGCAGAGATATAATTACATTGTCTCATGTATGAAATAATACATTTTGTGTGGGGACATTGTTATGATGGCAGAGATACAATTACATTGTCTCATGTATGAAATATTACATTTTGTATGAGGAGAGTGTCATGATGGTAGAAATACAATTACATTGTCTCATGTATGAAATATTACATTTTGTATGAGGAGAGTGTCATGATGGTAGAGATACAATTACATCGTCTCATGTATGAAATATTATATTTTGTATGGGGAGAGTGTCATGATGGCAGAGAAACAATTAATTGTCTCATGTATGAAATATTACATTTTGGGTGGGGGGAGAGTCGTGTTGGCAGAGATACAATTACATTATCTCATGTATGAAATATTACATTTTGTATGGGGAGAGTGTCATGATGGCAGAGATAATTACATTGTCTCATGTATGAAATATTACATTTTGTATGGGGAGAGTATCATGTTGGCAGAGATACAATTACATTGTCTCATGTATGAAATATTACATTTTGGGTGGGGAGAGTGTCATGTTGGCAGAGATACAATTACATTGTCTCGTGTATGAAATATTACATTTTGTATGGGGAGAGTGTCGTGTTTGCAGAGATACAATTACATTGTCTCATGTATGAAATATTACATTTTGTGTGGGGAGAGTGTAATGATGGCGGAGATATAATTACGTTGTCTCATGTATGAAATATTACTTATATAATATATAACTTCTTCGCATTAGTTGTATCTAGTTGGTGAAACAGAGTGTGGTGTGTGTGTGTGTGTGTGTGATGATTGTCTTCTTTGTGTTAGTTGTATATAGTTGGTGAAACAGTGTGTGGTGTGTGTGTGATGTCTTCTTGGTGTTAGCTGTAAATAGTTGGTGAAACAGTGTGTGGTGTGTGTGTGTGAGGATTGTCTTCTTGGTGTTAGTTGTATATAGTTTGTGAAACAGTGTGGTGTGTGTGTGTGTATGTGTGTGATGTCTTCTTGGTGTTAGCTGTAAATAGTTGGTGAAACAGTGTGTGTCTGTGTGATGTCTTCTTGGTGTTAGCTGTAAATAGTTGGTGAAACAGTGTGTCTGTGTGATGATTTTCTTGGTGTTAGTTGTATATAGTTGGTGAAACTGTGTGTGTCTGTGTGATGTCTTCTTGGTGTTAGCTGTAAATAGTTGGTGAAACAGTGTGTGTGTGTGTGATGATTGTCTTCTCGGTGTTAGTTGTATATAGTTGATGAAACAGTGTGTGGTGTGTGTGTGTGTGTGATGATTGTCTATATGCCAATGATTAACTTGATCTTCTTGGAGGACATTCAGTACTACTATATTGTTTGGTTTCTTCTTGGTTTTTGCTTTGTTGTTACTATTGTCTGGTTTGTGGTATTGTTGCATTGTTATAGTATCATTGTTGTTATTATTGTCTTGTTTGTGGTATTGTTGCATTGTTATAGTATTATTGTTGTTATTATTGTCTGGTTTGTGGTATTGTTGCATTGTTATAGTATTATTGTTGTTTTATTTGACTATATTGTAATTAAAATATATAAATGACACAATCATCAGATGTCCTTCCATCCTTGCAATAATGTCATGATTTAATCTCTCCACGCCCAGACAGGTTTACTGACGAGCAGATATTTAATCTCTCCACACCTAGACAGGTTTACTGACGAGCAGATATTCTAGCTTCAATCCCTGCAATAATTTAATTACTGTTCTATCAAATACACACTAAGGCAAGTTTTACAAAGTGTAGTTTATTTGATTATACATCATTGATACAAAAGAGTTACTTAGTGATAATGAAAACAAATGGCATGGATTGTGTTGAGAAAAATATGGTTCTGCCTTCTTGATTATGAAATTTACAACCGCCTTGAGGGTTTCTACTGATCTAAAGTGTCCTTGTTGGACAATTTCGTAATGCAGGATGATGCAAAGGAGTAAAATAGATGAATATTTGGATGTTTTACTGCCTTCATGTTAAGTTGTGAGCTCTGTCAACTGTTGGATGGTTCACTGTGGACACTGTCAACTGTTGGATGGTTCACTGTAGGTTCTGTCAATGTTTCACTGTGAGCTCTGTCAATGGTTCACTGTGAGCTGTCAATGGTTCACTGTGGGCTCTGTCAATGGTTTACTGTATGCTCTGTCAATGGTTCACTGTAGGTTCTGTCAATATTTCACTGTGGACTCTGTCAATGTTTCACTGTGGACTCTGTCAATGTTTCACTGTGGGTTCTGTCAATGGTTCACTGTCAGTTCTGTCAATGTTTCACTGTGGACTCTGTCAATGGTTTACTGTGGGCTCTAACTGTTTGATGGTTCACTGTGGACTCTTTCAATGGTTCACTGTAGACTCTGTCAATGGTTTACTGTAGGCTCTGTCAATGGTTTACTGTAGGCTCTGTCAATGGTTTACTGTAGGCTCTGTCACTGGTTCACTGTAAGTTCTGTCAATGGTTCACTGTGGGCTCTGTCAATGGTTCACTGTGGGCTCTGTCAATGGTTTACTGTGGGCTATGTCAATGGTTTACTATGGGCTCTGTCAATGGTTCACTGTAAGTTCTGTCAATGGTTTACTGTGGGCTCTGTCAATGGTTTACTGTGGGCTACATCAATGAATCACTGTGGGTTCTGTTAACTGTTGGATGGCTCACTGAGAGTTCTGGCAACTGTTGGATGGTTCACTGAGAGTTCTGGCAACTGTTGGATTGTTCACTATCACACGAGGTGCCTGTAGTCATCTGTTCATGATCAGTTACTCCTTCTCTTCATCTTCGGAATCAGCATGATCTGGAATATTCCACGGAACTTGTGGGAACACATCCACAGCTGTAACAGTAGCAATACAAATATGGCATTAGCCTGGGGTGATTACATTGACAATGTCATAGACATCTTTGACAGGCAACCTCCGTGGGTATTGACAATGTCATACACATCTTTGACAGGCAACCTCCATGGGCATTAGGAGACAGACAACCTGCGTGGACACTGAGGAGACACTATGGCATGCCACAGACAATCATTACAGCAATAAAAGCAACATACTGAGATATGGGTTAACTCAGTCCTCCATGAGAATAAAAAAATTAACAGAAGCATTGAAAATCAGAACAGGAGTGAGACAAGGATGTCTTTTGTCACTGCTGCTATTTTTTATGTCTATACACTGGATTATTAAGATAACACGCACTGCCAAAATAGAAACTGACAAAGCAACTTGGTGATCCAGATGTCACTGATGATACTTCCCTCCTGTCACAGACATGAAATCTGATGCAAAATAAACTAAACACATAGGATGGAAGGTCACAACAGTTTGGTTTAAACATTCATAGGGGAAAGACAAAGATAATCAGAATAACTGAAGCTATTATTAACCTGATACCTCATACATAACTGATGTATGAAAGTTGAGTGATTTGAAGGGCTGATTGTAAGAAGGGCCTGGGTGCCCAATTTGTGACCCTTTGAAAATAAAGTTTGTTCGTTCATATAATTCAAGAGACAGAATCATACACCTATCCAGGTAGCAGTATAGACAAAGATGTATAACAGACAAAGATGACGGAACAAAGTTGTATAACAGACAAAGATGTATAACAGACAAAGATGACAGAACAGACAAAGATGACGGAACAGACAAAGATGTACAACAGACAAAGATGACGGAACAGACAAAGATGATGGAACAGACAGACAAAGATGACGGAACAGACAAAGATGACCGAACAGACAAAGATGACCGAACAGACAAAGATGACCGAACAGACAAAGATGTATAACAGACAAAGATGACGGAACAGGCAAAAATGTATAACAGACAAAGATGATGGAACAGACAAAGATGACTGAACAGACAAAGATGACTGAACAGACAAAGATGACAGAACAGACAAAGATGACAGAACAGACAAAGATGACGGAACAGACAAAGATGACGGAACAGGCAAAAATGTATAACAGACAAAGATGACAGAACAGACAAAGATGACAGAACAGACAAAGATGACGGAACAGACAAAGATGACGGAACAGGCAAAAATGTATAACAGACAAAGATGATGGAACAGACAAAGATTTAAAAATACAGAAGGCTAGATGAATGTTTATTGCCACTAGGAACTTTGTGGAAGTCAACAGAAATTAAACTTAGCACCAAACTGAGAATATTGCTTGCTTGTGTTCACTGGCTGTGAACTCCAGCCCCAAGTCCTGTATGTACTTAGAACAGTGGTTCTCAACCGGTGGGGAATTCCCCCTCAGAGGGGAATTTTAGGGTTTCCAGGGGGGAGGGGGAATTAAGATTATTTCAAGATCGCGTTAATACAAGAACTGATTACTTGATATTGTTTTTCCCTTCAAACTGTACGGTTCTGTACGTCTCACCCTTCTAAAATTCAATTTATAAAGTAAGAAGACCCACAAATCACATTTTATGTGGACGTCTAGGTTTGTTTTAGTATGCGCTATTAAATTTAGCTTCCATTATTACGTATACTGTGTAGGGGCGAGGGGTGGGGTGGGGGGGGGGGGGGATTTTTAGGTAGGAAATACGAAAGGGGGGAATGTTGTTCTGAAAATATGGTGAAGGGGGGCACGGGCCAAAACAGGTTGAGAACCACTGACTTAGAATATTGCTTGCTTGCGTTCACTGGCTGTGAACTCCAGCCCAAAGTCCTGTATGTACTTAGAATATTCAATTCTAATGTTCAGTGAGTACTACTGTAAAAATCAAAAACATAGAACGAATAAGACGATAGCTAATAAGTTACATCTGTTCATTAACTGGTGCTTGAGTAACACAGAAGGGCTAAAATGGTGTGACAGAATCACACATGAGGAGCTCATGGAGAGAACAAGACAAATACTAGAATGAAAAAACAAGCTTTATTTTTAAATGGTCAGAAATTGGGCACGCAGGCCCATCGTACATTCGGCCCTTCCATTCACTCATCTTTTGTTCATCATTGTGCATGTTACATTCACATAGGAAAAAAAACATTGTCAAATGAATGTTGTAAACATAAACAATGCATATTACCATGTTATGAGACAGGCCAGGCAGGCAGACGCATACACACACATTCATAAACACATACTTACAACCCAGCATGCATACTTACATCATTTACCCAAACTCTCACAGTTGCGCATCCACTCGATAACACACAAACACACAATCCCTCCTATACATATATACTTTCTCACAATCACAAACTCACTAACAAAAGTTTACTTAGGCAGGCAGACAGACAGACAGAGGTGAAGAAAAGACGCTGCTGATGGATAGGACGCACACTGAGAACATCTGAGGACAGCATCATTAGAACAGCTTATATCTGGAGTCAACAGGGCACAAGAAATAGAGGAGGACCTAAGGATAGCATCATTAGAACAGCTTATGTCTGGAGTTCACAGGGCACAAGAAATAGAGGAAGTTCAAAACAATGTTTTCCCCTAGTGAATTTGAACGAAGACACAAACAATAGATTGCACGATTTATTGCCTGGCATATTTCGCTGCATCTTGTCAGGTACATACTGCAGAATTCACACAACGTAAAGTAAATTAACTAGATAAATCCTTCAAGCTGAAATATACACAATTTCGCACAGTAATGTCAATTTTCTACCACGGTAATTTTAAGCTGACTAACATGTCTTTCTGTTTGCACAAATCTGGCTTGCGTTGATTGATCATTATTGCTTCTGCAAACTTTATCAAGCAAGTATTTTGTGTGTTAAACAACACGAGAAAGGCAATGTCTCTGTCAATCACATGGCCATTTTCGAGAATGTGCCTAGCAACTGATGATGCTGGAGGCTTACGGTGTGTCGGCCTCATTAGGCTCCCATTGCCTGTGTGTCGTATCTTGTCGACCCATTGAGGTATGTGTTCTGACACTTTTTTGTTCAGCCGCCTCTCTGTTCTACCGATGTAGAAGGCCTGGCATCTACATATGAATTGGTAAATACAATTGTTTTTGGCGTACAGAGGAACAGGCTCTTTCACTGCTGGTGTGGGAATCGGTGTGGTTCTATACCTAATGACCGGAGTTGCAGCACAGAATGTTCAGCCTACAGCTGCAGTAAGCCGGTCTTGTAGACGTTGCATTACGTCATCCCCTCGAAAGGTTAGCTGGATTAATACCTTGAGTTTAGGGACAGTAGTTTCGTCTAGTTTTGGTTTGGGCTGTTGGCAGTGGCGCTTCATAAATCCTGTGGAGTACCCATTCAGATTTAATACATTCTTCAGAGTTTCAAATTCCTCTGTCAGTGTGTCCTGGGTGCATATCTTTCTAGCATCGTCAAACAGGGTCCGTACTAAGCCCCGTTTGTACTGGACAGGTGTGAAGCTCTGAAAATTTAGGTATTGGTCAGTCTATGTCTCTTTGCAGTACACCGATCTTTGAATTGTGCACAATATCAGACTTTGATTGATTAGGGAAATTATAGATCAGACATCAGACTGATTGATTATGGAAATCATGGACCAGACAACATCAGACTGATTGATTATGGAAATCATAGACCAGACAACATCAGACTGATTGATTATGGAAATCATAGACCAGACAACATCAGACTGATTGATTATGGAAATATTAGACCAGACAACATCAGACTGATTGATTATGGAAATCATAGACCAGACAACATCAGACTGATTGATTATGGAAATCATGGACCAGACAACATCAGACTATGATTGATTATGGAAATCATAGACCAGACAACATCAGACTGATTGATTATGGAAATCATAGACCAGACAACATCAGACTGATTGATTATGGAAATCATAGACCAGACAACATCAGACTGATTGATTATGGAAATCATGGACCAGACAACATCAGACTGTGATTGATTATGGAAATCATAGACCAGACAACATCAGACTGATTGACTATGGAAATCATAGACCAGACAACATCAGACTGATTGATTATGGAAATCATAGGCCAGACAACATCAGACTGTGATTGATTATGGAAATCATAGACCAGACAACATCAGACTGATTGATTATGGAAATTATAGACCAGACAACATCAGACTGATTGATTATGGAAATATTAGGCCAGACAACATCAGACTGATTGATTATGGAAATCATAGACCAGACAACATCAGACTGATTGATTATGGAAATCATGGACCAGACAACATCAGACTATGATTGATTATGGAAATCATAGACCAGACAACATCAGACTGATTGATTATGGAAATCATAGACCAGACAACATCAGACTGTGATTGATTATGGAAATCATAGACCAGACAACATCAGACTGATTGATTATGGAAATCATAGACCAGACAACATCAGACTGATTGATTATGGAAATATTAGACCAGCAGACAACATCAGACTGATTGATTATGGAAATCATAGACCAGACAACATCAGACTGATTGATTATGGAAATCATGGACCAGACAACATCAGACTGTGATTGATTATGGAAATCATAGACCAGACAACATCAGACTGATTGATTATGGAAATCATAGACCAGACAACATCAGACTGATTGATTATGGAAATCTTAGACCAGACAACATCAGACTGTGATTGATTATGGAAATCATAGACCAAACAAAATCAGACTGATTGATTATGGAAATCATAGACCAGACTGATTGATTATGGAGATCATAGACCAAACAACATCAGATTGATTGATTATGGAAATCATGGACCAGACAACATCAGATTGTGATTGATTACAGAAATCATAGACCAGACAACATCAGACTGTGATTGATTATGGAAATCATAGACCAAACAACATCAGACTGATTGATTATGGAAATCATGGACCAGACAACATCAGATTGTGATTGATTATGGAAATCATAGACCAGACAACATCAGACTGATTGATTATGGAAATCATAGATCAGACAACATCAGACTGATTGATTATGGAAATCTTAGACCAGACAACATCAGACTGTGATTGATTATGGAAATCATAGACCAAACAACATCAGACTGATTGATTATGGAAATCATGGACCAGACAACATCAGATTGTGATTGATTACGGAAATCATAGACCAGACAACATCAGACTGTGATTGATTATGGAAATCATAGATCAGATAACATCAGAGTGATTGATTATGGAAATCATAAATCAGACAATATCAGACTGTGATCGATTATGAAAATCATAGACCAGACAACATCAGACTGTGATTGATTATGGGAATCATAGATCAGACAAAATCAGACAATGACTGATTATGGAAATCTTAATCAGACAACATCAGACTATGATTGGTTACCAAAATTATAGACCACACATCAGACAATGATTGATTCTGGAAATCATAGACCAGTCAACATAAGACTATGTAAACTATGGAAATCATTGATCAAACAACATCAAACTATATAAATTATTCAAATCATAAACCAGCCAACAGACCGGTAAAATATGGAAATCACAAGCCAAACAAACTTGCCCCCCAAAAAAACTTACTGTGACGCTCACGAAGAGTGCGTGGATGTGAGGAGGTCTTCTGACTGTGTGATGCTCTCACAGTATTTGCTGTAACTGGCCTTGAACTAACTGGCCTTGAACTAACTGGGCCAGGTCTTGCTATCTGTGCCAAACTTCCTGTTCCCTTCAGAGTGCCTTGATGTCCAACCTGAGATGAGGATGTGCCTTCTCGAGCCCATCTGGGTCGCCCAGTGTCAGTTCCATCAGAAATAATATGCTGAAAAATCAGACAAGTGTAAAACCATAAATCATATTTTATACATTGTTACAAGTGTAAAACCATATATCATATTTTATACAGTGATACAAGTGTAAAACCATATATCATATTTTATACAGTGATACAAGTGTAAAACCATATATCATATTTTATACAGTGATACAAGTGTAAAACCATATAACCATATATTTTAGTTGGTACACAACTGACCACACACACAGTATCACAACTGCCCATGTACGCACAACTGACCACATACACAAACACTATCACAACAGACTACACACACACACACACATACACACACATGTTCTATCAAAATTGTCAATGATAATGATGAAATGAAAGAAAAGAACATGACATGAAAACATCACATCGTGCTATGAAAGAAAACAATATGACATGAAAACATCATATAATGAAATGAAAGAAAACAATATGACATGAAAACATCACATGATGAAATGAAGGAAAACAATATAACATGAAAACATCACATCGTGCTATGAAAGAAAACAATATGACATGACAACATCATAAAATGAAATGAAAGAAAACAATATGACATGAAAACATCACATGATGAAATGAAGGAAAACAATATAACATGAAAACATCACATCGTGCTATGAAAGAAAACAATATGACATGAAAACATCATATAATGAAATGAAAGAAAACAATATGACATGAAAACATCACATGATGAAATGAAGGAAAACAATATAACATGAAAACATCACATCATGCTATGAAAGAAAACAATATGACATGAAAACATCACATGATGCAATGAAAGAAAACAATATGACGTGAAAACATCACATGATGAAATGAAGGAAAAGAATATGACATGAAAACATCCCATGATGCAATGAAAGAAAAGAATATGACATGAAGACATCCCATGATGCAATGAAAGAAAAGAATATGACGTGAAAACATCACATGATGCAATGAAAGAAAAGAATATGACGTGAAAACATCCCATGATGAAATGAAAGAAAACAATAGGACATGAAGACATCCCATGATGCAATGAAAGAAAAGAATATGACATGAAGACATCCCATGATGCAATGAAAGAAAAGAATATGACATGAAGACATCCCATGATGCAATGAAAGAAAAGAATATGACATGAAGACATCCCATGATGCAATGAAAGAAAAGAATAGCACATGAAAACATCCCATGATGCAATGAAAGAAAAGAATAGCACATGAAAACATGACATGAACTCACGGCCAGAGACTGAGACCTAGTTAATGTGTTGAGGAGACTGGATCCCGTGTTGACCTTGCTGTGAGCATTCCTCACAATTGCCTCTGTCAATTCTGCATACATTTTTTTCTGTCGGCTGAAAACACATTGCACAATTATTGTCACCTTAGATGTCTTTCTGCATATATTTTCCTCTATCGGCTACACACACATAGTACAATTATGGTCACCACAGACTTTGTCTTTCTGCATAATCTGATTGTTTTTCTGCTTTAGTCTATTCAAGTTAGCCACATGAACTATTCAAGTTAGCCACATGAACTATTCAAGTTAGCCACATGAACTATTCAAGTTAGCCACATGAACTATTCAAGTTAGCCACATGAACTATTCAAGTTAGCCACATGAACTATCATCTGCTGACCACTCAAAGCCTTGTTGTATTATGTTGGATGACTGCTTTCAACGGGAATATCATACAACATATCCATTACATGGGAATATCATACAACATATCCATTACATGGGAATAGTTTCTGACATATTAGATACAAAGAGATAACTTATGACATGTCAGATAGAAAGGGATAACTTGTGACATATCAGATACAAAGGGATAACATGACATATCAGATAGAACAGGATGGAAAAGGAGAAATAGAATTTACAATGTAGCAAGTAGAGAACTAGAACTTACAATGTAGCAAGTAGAGACCTGGAACTTACAATGTAGCAAGTAGAGACCTGGAACTTACAATGTAGCAAGTATAGTAGCAGAATTTACAATGAGGCAATTAGAGAACTGGAACTTACAATGTAGCAAGTAGGGCACTAGAATTTTGAATGTAGAAGTAGAGTAACAGAACTTACACTGTAGCACATATAGAAACAGAACTTACAATGTAGCACATATAGAAACAGAACTTACAATGTAACAAGTAGAATAACAGAAGTTACAATGTGGCACATCTAGAAACAGAACTTACAATGTAGCACATAAAGAAACAGAACTTACAATGTAGCAAGTAGAGCACTAGAATTTACAATGTAGGACATATAGAAACAGAATTTACAATGTAGCAAGTAGAGAACTAGAAATTTGTATGTAGCAAGTATAGAACTAGAACTTACAATGTAGCACATATAGAAACAGAACTTACAATGTAGCACATATAGAAAAAGAACTTACAATGTAGCAAACAGAGCACTAGAATTTACAATGTAGCAAGTATAGAACTAAAACTCATAATGTAGCAAGTAGAGAACTAGAACTTATAATGTAGCAAGTAGAACTTATAATGTAGCCAGTAGAGAACTAGAACTTATAATGTAGCAAGTATAGAACTAGAACTTATAATGTAACAAGTACAGAACTAGAACTTATAATGTTGCAAGTAGAGAACTAGAATTTACAGTGTAGCAAGTAGAGAACTAGAACTTATAATGTAGCAAGTATAGAGCTAGAACTTATAATGTAGCAAGTAGAGAACTAGAACTTATAATGTAGCAAGTAGAGAACTAGAACTTATAATTTAGCAAGCAGAGAACTAGAACTTTTAATGTAGCAAGTAGAGAACTAGAACTTATAATGTAGCAAGTAGAGAACAAGAACTTATAATGTAGCAAGTAGAGAGCTAGAACTTATAATGTTACAAGTATATAACTAGAACTTATAATGTAGCAAGTAGAGAACTAGAACTTATAATGTAGCAAGTAGAGAACTAGAACTTATAATGTAGCAAGTATAGAACTAGAACTTACAATGTAGCAAGTAGAGAACTAGAACTTATAATGTAGCCAGTAGAGAACTAGAACTTACAATGTAGCAAGTAGAGAACTAGAACTTACAATGTAGCAAGTAGAGAACTAGAACTTATAATGTAGCAAGTACAGAACTAGAACTTACAATGTAGCAAGTAGAGAACTAGAACTTATAATGTAGCAAGTACAGAACTAGAACTTATAATGTAGCAAGTAGAGAACTAGAACTTACAATGTAGCAAGTAGAGAACTAGAACTTATAATGTAGCAAGTAGAGAACTAGAACTTATAATGTAGCAAGTATAGAACTAGAACTTATAATGTAGCAAGTAGAGAACTAGAACTTATAATGTAGCAAGTAGATAACTAGAACCTATAATGTAGCAAGTATAGAACTAGAACTTACAATATAGCAAGTAGAGAACTAGAACTTATAATGTAGCAAGTATAGAACTAGAACTTATAATGTAGCAAGTAGAGAACTAAAACTTATAATGTAGCAGACCTTATGAGAGATTTAGTAGACAGATTTAACTTACAATCTGGCAACTTGTTCCAGAACCTCATCATTGTTCAGATAGTTGAATCTCCAGGTGTCTTTTGGTACTGGATCAGAGCCTCTCCATGGCACTGCACCTGTTGCTTTCTTGGACTTGTCACTGTTCTTCCCTTCTAATTTCAGTTTCTTCATTTGTGAAACTGGAGGATTCTGCAAAGATTATGAAATTGTTGTATTCAGATTTATAGTAGTCAAATCTATTTTTTTTCTATATGTGTGCCCTGGTCATGCATATATCTGAAGCCACTCTTCCATCTCAGTTTCTGACACTGTTTAACAGCTTGATTTCTGTTGCTCCTCATTTATACTTCTTGATTTAAAGTCACTTAAAAGTCGACAGGGTCGACTTCATTGCACCGGGTTTTATCCCATATGGCTCTGTCTCTTTCCGCAGCGCGGAAAGCGTCGCACAAAGCACAAACTCCGTAGCCCTTGCGACGACCCATAAGAGTCTCCGAAAAATTTCACTCGTGAACCGAAGGATGCGGCCCGGAATCGAACCCACAACCTTTGCAGCCCGAGTCAAACGGCTTGACCACTTCACCACGGAGACTCCCAAAGACTCCCACTTCTTTATTTGATTTCCTTTAACCTGATTATTGATATATGGAGAGAACTAGACAAATCCAGTGTGAAGCTCATAGAGAGAACTAGACAAATACCAATGTGGAGCTCATGGAGAGAACTAGACAAATACCAATGTGGAGCTCATGGAGAGAACTAGACAAATACCAATGTGGAGCTCATGGAGAGAACTAGACAACCACCAGTGTGGAGCTCATAGAGAGAACTAGACAACTACCAATGTGGAGCTCATGGAGAGAACTAGACAACCACCAGCATGGAGCTCATTGAGAGAACTAGACAACTACCAATGTGGAGTTCATGGAGAGAACTAGACAACCACCTGCATGGAGCTCAGAGAGAACTAGACAAATACCTATGTGGAGCTCATGGAGAGAACTAGACAAATACCAATGTGGAGCTCATGGAGAGAACTAGACAAATACCAATGTGGAGTTCATGGAGAGAACTAGACAACCACCAGCATGGAGCTCAGAGAGAACTAGACAAATACCAATGTGGAGCTCATGGAGAGAACTAGACAAATACCAATGTGGAGCTCATAGAGAGAACTAGACAACCACCAGCGTGGAGCTCATAGAGAGAACTAGACAACCACCAGCGTGGGGCTCAGAGAGAACTAGAAAAATACCAATGTGGAGCTCATGGAGAGAACTAGACAAATACCAATGTGGAGCTCATGGAGAGAACTAGACAAATACCAATGTGGAGCTCATGGAGAGAACTAGACAACAACCAGCGTGGAGCTCATAGAAAGAACTAGACAACCACCAGTGTGGAGCTCATGGAGAGAACTAGACAAATACCAATGTGGAGCTCATGGAGAGAACTAGACAACCACCAGTGTGGAGCTCATGGAGAGAACTAGACAAATCCAGTGTGGAGCTCATGGAGAGAACTAGACAACCACCAGTGTGGAGCTCATGGAGAGAACTAGACAACCACCAGTGTGGAGCTCATGGAGAGAACTAGGCAACCACCATTGTGACGCTTATATCAATGTATTTGTTTGGTCGTGTCAATGTATTTAGAAGAAAAACATATGAAACATAAGTTGTAAAAAAACAAACACGTGAAACATATGTTGTAAAAAAAACACATGAAACACAGGTTGTAAGAAAAAAACACATGAAACATGTTATAAGAAAAACACATGAAACATATGTCAGATGAAAAACACATGAAACACATGTAAGAAAATTTACATGAAACATATGTCAGATGACAAACATATGAAACATATGTTGTAAAAAAAACACACGAAACACATGTTGTAAGAAAAACACATACAACACATGTTGTAAGAAAACCACATGAAACATATGTCAAAAGAAAAACACATGAAACATATGTCAGAAGAAAAACACATGAAACATATGTCAGATGAAAAACACATGAAACATATGTCAGAAGAAAAACACATGAAACATATGTCAGATGAAAAACACATGAAACATATGTCAGAAGAAAAACACATGAAACATATGTTGTCAGAAAACTGGAGAAGAAACGAGCTGGTTAGTTCACCTTGGGCAGTATTGCCCGGATCATGTTGAACTGCTCACTGAAGTTCCGCTTCCAGACTCCATTTTCGTATGGGCTGGGGGTAAAGGTTAAGTACCAGCCAAAATGTAAACACTTGGGCATCCACAGCTGGTCCAGCTCAGTCAAGTACCTCCAGTACCAGCAGACCTGTGAACATCAACATCCACACATAAACTGAGTCAACTATACTCACATTACCACACATAAACTGAGTCAACTATACTCACATTACCACACATAAACTGAGTCAACTATACTCACATTACCACATAGATGATGACAATCAACTATACTCACATTACCACACATAAACTGAGTCAACTATACTCACATTACCACACATAAACTGAGTCAACTATACTCACATTACCACACATAAACTGAGTCATCTATACTCACATTACCACATAGATGATGACAATCAACTATACTCACATTACCACACATAAACTGAGTCAACTATACTCACATTACCACACATAAACTGAGTCAACTATACTCACATTACCACACATAAACTGAGTCATCTATACTCACATTACCACACATAAACTGAGTCAACTATACTCACATTACCACACATAAACTGAGTCATCTATACTCACATTACCACACATAAACTGAGTCAACTATACTCACATTACCACACATAAACTGAGTCATCTATACTCACATTACCACATGGATGCTGACAATCAACATTACCACACAGATCTTGACAATCAACTATGCTCACATTACCACACAGATCTTGACAATCAACTATACTCACATTACCACACGGATGCTGCCAATCAACTATACTCACATTACCACACGGATGCTGAAAATCAACTATACTCACATTACCACAGAGATCTTTACAATCAACTATACTCACATTACCACACAGATCTTGACAATCAACTACACTCACATTACCACACGGATGCTGACAATCAACTATACTCACATTACCACATGGATACTGACAATCAACTATACTCACATTACCACACAGATCTTGACAATCAACTATACTCACATTACCACATGGATGCTGACAATCAACTATACTCACATTACCACACGGATGCTGGCAATCAAATATACTCACATATTCAACTACAGGATACCTTTTATGAGAAGATATCAGGAAACAGGATGACAGTCTACCTTTGATGTGAAGATATCAGGAAACAGAACTACAGCCTACCTTTGATGTGAAGATATTAGGAAACAGAACAACAGCCTACTTTTGATGTGAAGGTAGAAATTTACCCAGTGTGATATAAGACTAACATGTGAAAGATCAGTCAACACATTAGGATTTTAAACTTGCCATTATATTAACACAGAAAGTCATATGTTTACCTGGGCACATCTGCATAAACTTTGGGCATCCAGAAATGATAAAATGTACAATGTGATGACTCTTGGCAGAAATCGGGTGAAATCATCTTGGTTGCATGGTATGCGACCATCAACGAGTTCCCTGGCATATTCTAGCTGCTTCCTCTGACTAATCATCACCAGCTCCTCAAACAATCTTTTTCGCTGATCATCATTCCATTTGAGGAACTGCAAACAAATGAACACAATCTCTTCCCAGAACTCGAGCTTATATTCTTTGATATCTTCTTCTTCTTCTTCTTCGTTCATCCGGAGTTTTTTTTTTCGGATGTGATTGCGTTGTGTCTGTTTACAGCAGAGCTGCGTTCTTGCGCCGTTAGGCCGACACATCCGACTTCTGCGGGCATTTGTTGACCGGGTTAACCTTCCCGGGGGTTTCTTAGGACGTTTGACTCTCACTGTTGTGGTGTTATCCCCCATCCCAGCTGGTCCATATAGAACAGCCAAAGATCCTGGTCAGCCCTCAAGGGAAGGCAGGGGCAGACCATGGGCATTCCCCACCATCCAAGGAGGCTTCCATACTTGCAGAGCCGATACATAGCGCTCTGGTACTGGGCTCACCCAAGGAATCGTCACGTCCTGCACATGGCTGCTTAGCCTCACTTCCGTATATTGGGCCTTCCGTTCACCATAGGCTGTTCTTCCGGAAACCAGAAGTATGCAGTCTGCAGATGACATCCACACGGTGAGCTTTCGATTCGGACTTTCCACGTAATGGATTTGCTATCCAAGCAACATTCCATTTCATGCCACTAGGACACTTTTCCACCTTTTATGAAGCCCACACAATGGGCTTTTGATTCGGACTTTCCACGTAATGGATTTGCTATCCAAGCAATATTCCATTTCGTGCCACTAGAACACTTTTCCACCTTTTATGAAACCCACACAGCAAGCTTTCGATTTGGACTTTCCACATAATGGATTTGCTATCCAAGCAATATTCCATTTCATGCCTCTGGGCCTTCATGCACCTTTAAATGTCAACCTGTATGCAGTTAAAGTAAGCTGCGGTCAACTTGAGCTTGTTGATATCTCCATAGAGCTTGTCCTCAAATGAAGCAGGTGTGGGCCAAAATATCTTTCTCTGTTCTGCATACGTTGGGCAATCCTGCAGCAAATGTTTTGCTGTCATTTTTCCAGTTCTACAATTACATTCATCGGTATCTCCTATCTTTAGTTTATTGAACAAGTGGTATTTCAGCCTGTTATGTCCTGTGCGGAGTCTGAAGATTGCTACTTGTTCTCTTCGGTCGAGTTTGTAATATGCATCATCCTTCTGATGGCCTGGATGCTCTGATTCCCATTTGGTTCTATAAGTGCTTTTTATCGACCTCTTTGCCTCATTATAGGTTATGTCTATGTCAGGCTGTGGTAGTCGTCCGCCCTCTTTTGCCAGTCTGTCAGCCTCTTCGTTTCCAGGTATACTGCAATGTGATGGGATCCACTGTATTACAACTTTTTTGGATTTCTGGCATAGACCATGGAGTGCTGCTCTTAGGTCATTTAGTTCTGTGCTGTTATTGCTCTTCAGTATTGAGACAACTGACTTTGCATCTGTGAAGATAGCTATTTGCTTCTCTTTATTTTCCTCCATCAGGAGCATTTCTGCTGCAGTTTTCAAAGCCTCTACCTCTGCTTTGAAGTTACTTGAAAATTTTCCAGTTGCCATTGAATGTGTTTTTTTCACTCCATTTTTTAAATTTAGGAGAATTCCTCCTCCTCCATTCTCTATTGAATTTTTGGCTGATCCATCTGTATATGCATGGGTCCAATTCCTGCTTGGGTAATGTTCTTTTATGTAGTTTAGGGTTATTTCTCTTCTTTCGGTTTCATGCTGAGTGTTCTTTTTCTCAATACCAGGAATGTTTTCTATCATCTCAGGCAGTTGCTGCTGTCTCCAAGCTGGGAACTTGTCTGCATTGTAAATGGGTTTGACTGTTGATATGTTAAGTATGGGATCTGCCCTAATCTTTCGTTTTGCAGTTTCTACAAAGTTGCTACGCTTCAGTCTTCCCTTTCCAAAACCACTAAACCTTTTATACATAGGGTGGTCTGTCAATCTTCTAAATTTTTCTGCTTGTTGCTGGGCTCTGCTATCTCTTCTATCCTGCATTGGTTGTAAACAAGTGATCTTTTCTAGTTCATTAATAGGCGTTGTCTTCAGGCTTCCAGTTATGATTCGCATTCCTTGATTTTGGACTCTACTTATTTTGTTAAAGTTTGACTTAGCTGCTGTTGCCCAAGCTGCAATGCCATATTCCAGTACTGGCCTCACCCGTCCAGTATATAACTTCTTGAGAACTTTCTCATCTGCTCCCCACGTTGTACCAGCAAGCTTTTTCATGATTGCCATTCTTTGCCTTGCTCTTGTTCGATTTTTCTCAACCTGTGTCTTCCATGTCAGGCGACGATCAAAGGTGACTCCTAGATAGTTTGGATTTTCTTCATGGCGCAATATTTTTCCATTCAATACCAGCTTAGGTTGCTGAGTTTTAGTTGATAGGGAGAACACTGTGCATGTTGTTTTCTCCTCACTTATCTTCACTAGCCATGATTTTGACCAGTCCTCTAGCGCTAATAGGGCTTGCTGTATTCTGCTGTTAGCTGTACTAATATATTCTTCAGATGTCCATATGGCTAGGTCATCTGCAAAGGATGATGTGTGTACTCTGGCTGGAAAATTTTCCGTGATGTCGTTTATATATGCTAGGAATAATGTTGGTGAAAGAACTCCTCCTTGGGGGACACCTTGCTCCAACAGCATCATTTTGCTGGTTTGTCCTTGTACTTTTGTCCTGGCAGTTCTGTTCTCAAGGTAGTGGCTGATCCATTTGTACATTTTCCCACAAACATGCATTTTTTGCAGTTTTACTTTCAGTCCTTCCTTCCATACTTTATCAAATGCTTTTTCTAAATCTATCCAGACCGTTAGTGTGTGCTTTTTCTCTTGGAAGGCATCCTCTATTTCCTGAGCTATATAGGTTATTTGATCTTCAGTGGATCTGTACTTTCTGAATCCTGCTTGGTGAGGTGTTAAGAGTTGGTTTTCTTCCAGATGCCATGTTAGCCTGCCATTGATAATGCGTTCCATTAATTTTCCTACACAGCTAAGAAGACTGATAGGTCGATAGCCATTTGGTTCTTCCAGGTCTTTTCCTTTCTTTGGGACAGGTATTAGTATAGCTTCCTTCCATGCCTGTGGGACTATTCCCCTCTTCCAGCTGTAATTTAGGACTGCTAGTAGTTTCTTTTTTGCCTTAGTGCCTAGTCCTATTAGCATTTCATTTGTGATTCCATCCTTTCCTGGTGATGTCTTCTTTTTTAGGGTATTCATTGCCTGTTCCATTTCTTCCATTGTTAGATTTGCCATCATATATTCTGCTGCTGTCTCTGTATATCTATGATGTATCTGTTTGTCTTTGATTGCTTTCTTCTGTTCGGCTGTAATATCAATGTGGTTTGCACTGGCATAGTGTTCCATTAGTGCATTTGCAGCCTTTTTTCCTGTAAGCAAGGCATTTCCTTGTTTAATTGTTATTTGTTTGTTTCTAGGTCCTTCATTGTTCATGGCTTTCACTAGTTTCCATAGTTTGTTTCCATCCCTGTCAAGATTCAGGTTTTCTGTTTTTTCCCTCCAACAATCTCTTGTTGTTTGATTTACTGTTCTTTTATATTTTGCTGAGATGGCTTTGAGAGAGATGTTCGCTTCAATTGTTTGTTCTCTCTCTGCTGTCTTCCTGGCATCTTCAACTTTGTCCTCCAAACTTTGTAGTTCTTCAGTCCAGTATGGTTTGTAATTTTTCCTCGCTCCTCTTGGAATAGACTCAGTGGCCGCCTGTATTATCGCTCTGTTTAGACTTTCCACCATTTGCTTTATGTTGCCATATCGTGTATTTATGTTTTCACAATATTTGTCTGTTAGTATGGAAAATCTGTCCCAATCTGCTCGTTTATAATTCCAGCGGGGCAAAGGCTTTTGCTCCTGTGGAACATACTCCATATTCATTACAAGCTTGATTGGTCTGTGGTCACTACCTGCTAATTGGTCCAGCACATGGCGATCGATTTTGTGGAGGATGTCTCCTGTGCAGAAAGCTAAGTCTGGAGTAGAAGTGGTAAGCCATCTTCTGGAGTAGAAGCTCGGTGTGTCATCCGCTTTGTTGAGTAGATGGAGATTTGAGTCTATTTCCCAGTCCTCCACTTCATCTCCTCTTTTGTCAGTATCTGGGTATCCCCATCTTTCTGAACGGCTATTAAAGTCTCCGACGACAATGCAATTTGTGTCAGTTATTTTCATGTTTGAGAGTGTAAGATCCTTATCTGCCGGGCTATACAGATTGTAAATTCTTATTTTCACGTCCTTTATCATTATATCAACACCTATAATTTCCGTTTGGTTGTCAGAGATAACAGATACTTCGCTGCAAGGTATTGTATTTCGTGTAAGTATTACAACTCCTCCTTTGTGTCCTTCGCGGTCGAAACGTGTGGCCTGATATCCCTCGACTGAAAATGTGCGATTGGCGTTGAGGTGTGTCTCTTGAATGCATGCCACATCTATTCTATCTTTATGAAGACGCTGTGTTAGGGAGGCTTTCTTGTTATAAACTCCTTCGGCATTCCATTGTAGTATGTTGAGAGTCCGGGGTGTTTGGTCAATAGCTCTTAACCTACTCCTCTGTGCCTTGACTCCACAGCACAGGGGAAGGTGACCACCAGTAGTCATGGGTGGACCCCCTCGAGGCAGGGGGCCCGGCACTATCACCGCCTGATGGGACTTCACGGGATTAGCACCATAACGATTAATTTTCATCTGTGGCATCATGAAATGATAAAGTTACGTTGCACTTCTTTGTCAAGCCTGTGGCTCAGTACATCCGATTTCGACAAGCATTTGTTCGGGATGCTTTCCCTAGCCTTTGACTGTCCCCAGTCTACCTACAAGGCAGCAGGTTTGTGCGTCACTTCGTCTGGTCCCTCTCCCTTGACCTGTCCGACATGGGTGACCCTACCAGTAGCTGTGCTACCGTCGGCATAGCTCTTGGGGTCATTGGAACGCGGAAGCCCCTCTACCTCGTCAAGGTGGACGCACGGCAGAGGGGTTCTTTGATATGATACAACCATTACATGCTGGAACATGTGTATGTTCCCACTGTCTTTTATGTTGCAAACTTGATTTTCTAGGACACCAGATCATGACCAGACATGATGAAACATTTGCACATTATTTTTAATGCTCCAAAACTGGCCTACTGAATCCCTGGCCAACAGTTGGGGCATCGCTTTGTGGGATCACCTGCCTGTAGGTCTCCAGACAAATACACTGACCAACACTTGGGGCATCTCTTTGTGGGACCACCTGCCCACATGCTGGTCTCCAGACAAATACACTGACCAACACTTGGGGCATCTCTTTGTGGGATCACCTGCCTGTAGGTCTCCAGACAAATGCACTGACCACTTGGGGCATCTCTTTGTGGGACCACCTGCCTGTGGGACTCCAGACAAATACACTGACCAACACTTGGGGCATCTCTTTGTGGGACCACCTGCCTGTGGGTCTCCAGATAAATACACTGACCAACACTTGGGGCATCTCTTTGTGGGACCACCTGTCTGTGGGTCTCCAGACAAATACACTGACCAACACTTGGGGCATCTCTTTGTGGGACCACCTGCCTGTGGGACTCCAGACAAATACACTGACCAACACTTGGGGCATCTCTTTGTGGGACCACCTGCCCACAGGCATGATTCAAACTGCATGTAATTCACATTCAGCTAACCAACTAACCAACCAACCATGCTTCAAATTATTTGTATAAATAAACCAACTAACCAATATGATCCAAACTATGTAATTTACAACCAACCTACCATGTTTCAAACTTTGTGTAATTCAACTCAACAAAATGTTCATGCTTTTCATGTAACTCAATCAAACTGTTTTCTACTTTATGCAGTTTTACACATCATCATAGTTATCTAACATTGATTTTGTTCAAGTATACAACTAATAGAATCTGACCCCTGTATAAAACTAACAGAATCTGACTCCTGTCTACAACTAACAGAATCTGATTCCTGCATACAATGAACAGAATCTGACCCCTGTATACAACTAACAGAATCTGACCCCTGTATACAACTAACAGAATCTGACCCCTGTATACAACTAACAGAATCTGACCCCTGTATACAACTAACAGCATCTGACCCCAGTATACAACTAACAGAATCTGACCCCTGTATACAACTAACAGAATCTGACCCCAGTATACAACTAACAGAATCTGACCCCTGTATACAACTAACAGAATCTGACCCCTGTATACAACAGAATCTGACCCCTGTATACAACTAACAGAATCTGATTCCTGTATACAACTAACAGAATCTGACCCCTGTATACAACTAACAGAATCTGACACCTGTATACAACTAACAGAATCTGACCCCTGTATGCAACTAACAGAATCTGACCCCTGTATACAACTAACAGAATCTGACCCCTGTATACAACAGAATCTGACCCATGTATACAACTAACAGAATCTGACCCCTGTATACAACTAACAGAATCTGACCCCTGTATACAACTAACAGAATCTGACCCCTGTATACAAATAACAGAATCTGACCCCTGTATACAACTAACAGAATCTGACCCCTGTATACAACTAACAGAATCTGACCCCTGTATACAACTAACAGAATCTGACTCATGTATCATCATCCAGAGCGTTGCCGGCTGGCGTGGACGATCATGCCTCTCCACAAATTATGATCTCCACCGTCATGAATCAGTTCGTGTGTTGACTCCCTTCTGTGCCATGACACAAGACTGTCGATAATCTTTTCACTCTGTCTTCCTCTATCCCTCTTTCTGCAAATCTGTCTGGTTGTCACAACATGTTCCAGTTTTTGTCTGTTCTCAGACCGATCAGCAACTATCAGGTGCCATAAACACACCGACCAACACCTTAACATGAATTAAAAGCTACAGCTAATAGAAGGTTTGCAACAACTACAGCTGACATCAAATAACTACTTACCCATTTTTTCACAAGCTTAGTTCTCTCTTCAAAAATCTGCAACAATTATGATAAGATGAGTTCATGGGGGTGCATACATCAATATATTTCTGCCAGAACTAATCCAGCAAACTCATTTATGAAATCAAAATCAGTGTATCTGCACTTAAGCATGTCACAACCACATCCAGCACAAGAAAGTAGGTAGAGGAGTCAATGCAGCTCTTTGGTGCTTATTTGAGACTCCAAATATGGGACTTATCACTGTCCCTGTCTCTCAATGCATCATTAGCTGCATTTATTGTTACAAGTTCTATTCTAAGATTCAATGTTTACATAGCTTGTGTTCACCATACAACACCTTCTCTAATATTGTCACAAGTTCTATTCTATGATTCAATGTTTACCCAGCTTGTGTTCACCGTACAAAATTCTCTCTAATATTGTCACAAGTTCTATTCTAAGATTCAATGTTTATATAGCTTGTGTTCATCATATGTTAGTCAGGTCTTAGTCAGATATGACTGAGCTACCATTTGACAGTAGACCTATTTCTGTTTGCACTGTATGTGGGGCGGCACTCATCCAACGAGACACTCCACATTGTGCCAACAACTTTGGGTGCAGGAGCACCAAAGCGCACCTTATCCTGGTATGAGGAGATGCAACCTCAAGACTGAATTTCATAGCAGGGCACACCAGGCCCTAAGTCCTGATCTGGGATGGAAGCTCCGACAGGCAGACTGAGCATTGCTTTGCTGATCCAGCAGCTTGTGGTGGGTGAGTTGTGTGTGGGTAGGTGGTGGTTGTGCGTGGGTAGATGGGAATTGTGTGGGTGGGTGGGGGTGTATGTGGGTGGGAGAGGGATGTGTGGGTGGGAGGGAGATGGGTGGGAGGGAGATGTGTGGGTGGGTGAGGGATGTGTCTCATAACATTGTAATATGCATTGCTTATGTTTACAACATTCATTTGACAATGTATTTTCCTATGTGAATGTATCATGCACTATTAATGAATGAAAGATGAGTGATTGGTAGGGCCGAATGTAAGACGTGCCTGCATGCCCAATTTGTAACCCTATTAAAATAAAGTTGAATTGAATTGAATTATCTTGTTCCAGATGTATTGGTGTTACCTTTCCTCTAGAGTAAACTAGCCAGGCCTGAGAGAGGGATCATGCTGCATATACAACACATGGTCTCTACAATTCAGCCTGAGCTGTGTGCTACTGGGAGAGGTAATCATGTCTTGTTTTGAAGCACAAGGTAACAATCTATCATCTGCCAAGACAGCAAGGTGGATATGGTAGTAGTTCATCATTGAACACTCTCTCTAATAATGTCAACAGTTGCATAACTTGTGTTCATCATACAATACCCTGTCATCTCAAAGTTTATATTCATTTCAATATTTACATAACTTTATCTGACAACATCCTCTCATATTTTAAGTTATATTCTAAGAATCAATGTTTATATAACTTTTGTTCATCAGACAAAAGCAACAGTGAAATAGCTCATCATCATTCAAGTGTATTTTAAAATGACACACACAAAAACACAGTTTTTGTTACTTAATAATAATTACTTACTGTTAACTTACACTCATTGTTTCTTAACATTCCAGCTGTTTGTGAAGTGTTAGTACCAACAACACCAGCACCAACAACATCAGTACCAACAACACTAGTACCAACAACATAGTACCAACAATGCCAGTGCCAACAACATCAGTTCCAACAACATCAGTACCAACAACATCAGTACCAACAACATCAGTACCAACAACATCAGTACCAACAACATCAGTACCAACAACATCAGTACCAACAACATCAGTACCAACAACACCAGTACCAACAACACTAGTACCAACAACACCAATACCAACAACACCAATACCAACAACACCAATACCAACAACATCAGTACCAACAACACCAATACCAACAACACCAATACCAACAACATTAGTACCAACAATACCAGTACCCCTTCGATGGCAACTTTTAAAACACACCAACAGGAGGGGACAGGTCACAGAAGTGACCTGTAGTATTTAGCTGTTAACTCACAACTTATTTTCTAGATACGTAACTAACTCTTTTCTACTTCTGGGGATACCAACAGCAGCTCCGTCTACTTTTTCAACGAGCCACTTCCTGTCTGTTTTCCTGCATAATCAGGGACCTTATGATCAGCATAAAAAACATCTGAGTTTTCTCATCTGACTCTGTGGATCAGGGGATCAGAACTTGCACCCATCACATTAGAGCTGAACTGGTCAATGTTACCTTAGACACTCTCCTGCTATAATATTCTTCCTATGTTTTTTCTACATAACCACATTTAGAAAGCTTAAATTGTGCCCTGACAGTTTCTTCAATTGTCCATGTTTCTACACCATATAATTATCTGAGCACATGTAGCATTTATCACTCTCAGTACTTGTAATTCACAGTTGTGATATGTTCAATTGTCCATGTTTCTACACCATATAATTATCTGAGTACATGTAGCACTTATCACTCTCAGTTGTAATTCACAATTGTGCTATCAAGAATTGCCAAGCTGCTCTATATTGTTGAGTGTTGCTTTGGTCATCTTATTTCCCTTCGTATGTGTGCCTCACACCTGTCGTGATATGTTATTAACTGCCATGGGTAAGAAGACGGTAGTAAACTGTCACACATAATTTGCACAGCAAGTGTGTTATTTACTTAATGAGCATGTATAACCAGGCAGCAAGTGTGTTATTTACTTAATGAGCATGTATAACCAGGCAGCAAATGTGTTATTTACTTAATGAGCATGTATAACCAGGCAGCAAGTGTGTTATTTACTTAATGAGCATGTATAATAAGGCAGCAAGTGTGTTATTTACTTAATGAGCATGTATGACTAGAAAGCAAGTGTGTTATTTACTTAATGAGCATGTATAACCAGGCAGCAAGTGTGTTATTTACTTAATGAGCATGTATAACTAGACAGCAAGTGTGTTATTTACTTAATGAGCATGTATGACTAGACAGCACGTGTGTTATTTACTTAATGAGCATGTATAATTAGACAGCAAGTGTGTTATTTACTTAATGAGCATGTATGACTAGACAGCAAGTGTGTTATTTACTTAATGAGCATGTATAACCAGGCAGCAAGTGTGTTATTTACTTAATGAGCATGTATAACCAGGCAGCAAGTGTGTTATTTACTTAATGAGCATGTATAACTAGACAGTAAGTGTGTTATTTACTTAATGAGCATGTATAACCAGGCAGCAAGTGTGTTATTTACTTAATGAGCATGTATAACCAGGCAGCAAGTGTGTTATTTACTTAATGAGCATGTATAACTAGACAGCAAGTGTGTTATTTACTTAATGAGCATGTATAACCAGGCAGCAAGTGTGTTATTTACTTAATGAGCATGTATAACCAGGCAGCAAGTGTGTTATTTACTTAATGAGCATGTATAACTAGACAGCAAGTGTGTTATTTACTTAATGAGCATGTATGACTAGACAGCACGTGTGTTATTTACTTAATGAGCATGTATAATTAGACAGCAAGTGTGTTATTTACTTAATGAGCATGTATGACTAGACAGCAAGTGTGTTATTTACTTAATGAGCATGTATAACCAGGCAGCAAGTGTGTTATTTACTTAATGAGCATGTATAACCAGGCAGCAAGTGTGTTATTTACTTAATGAGCATGTATAACTAGACAGTAAGTGTGTTATTTACTTAATGAGCATGTATAACCAGGCAGCAAGTGTGTTATTTACTTAATGAGCATGTATAACCAGGCAGCAAGTGTGTTATTTACTTAATGAGCATGTATAACTAGACAGCAAGTGTGTTATTTACTTAATGAGCATGTATAACCAGGCAGCAAGTGTGTTATTTACTTAATGAGCATGTATAACCAGGCAGCAAGTGTGTTATTTACTTAATGAGCATGTATAACTAGACAGTAAGTGTGTTATTTACTTAATGAGCATGTATAACTAGACAGTAAGTGTGTTATTTACTTAATGAGCATGTATAACCAGGCAGTAAGTGTGTTATTTACTTAATGAGCATGTATAACCAGGCAGCAAGTGTGTTATTTACTTAATGAGCATGTATAACCAGGCAGCGAGTGTGTTATTTACTTAATCAGCATGTATAACTAGACAGCAAGTGTGTTATTTACTTAATGAGCATGTATAACCAGGCAGCAAGTGTGTTATTTACTTAATGAGCATGTATAACCAGGCAGCAAGTGTGTTATTTACTTAATGAGCATGTATAACTAGACAGTAAGTGTGTTATTTACTTAATGAGCATGTATAACTAGACAGTAAGTGTGTTATTTACTTAATGAGCATGTATAACCAGGCAGTAAGTGTGTTATTTACTTAATGAGCATGTATAACCAGGCAGCAAGTGTGTTATTTACTTAATGAGCATGTATAACCAGGCAGCGAGTGTGTTATTTACTTAATCAGCATGTATAACTAGACAGCAAGTGTGTTATTTACTTAATGAGCATGTATAACTAGACAGCAAGTGTGTTATTTACTTAATGAGCATGTATGACTAGACAGCAAGTGTGTTATTTACTTAATGAGCATGTATAACCAGGCAGCAAGTGTGTTATTTACTTAATGAGCATGTATAACCAGGCAGCAAGTGTGTTATTTACTTAATGAGCATGTATAACTAGACAGTGTGTTATTTACTTAATGAGCATGTATAACCAGACAGCAAGTGTGTTATTTACTTAATGAGCATGTATAACTAGACAGCAAGTGTGTTATTTACTTAATGAGCATGTATAACTAGACAGCAAGTGTGTTATTTACTTAATGAGCATGTATGACTAGACAGCAAGTGTGTTATTTACTTAATGAGCATGTATAACCAGGCAGCAAGTGTGTTATTTACTTAATGAGCATGTATAACCAGGCAGCAAGTGTGTTATTTACTTAATGAGCATGTATAACCAGGCAGCAAGTGTGTTATTTACTTAATGAGCATGTATAACCAGGCAGCAAGTGTGTTATTTACTTAATGAGCATGTATAACTAGACAGCAAGTGTGTTATTTACTTAATGAGCATGTATAACCAGGCAGCAAGTGTGTTATTTACTTAATGAGCATGTATAACCAGGCAGCAAGTGTGTTATTTACTTAATGAGCATGTATAACTAGACAGTAAGTGTGTTATTTACTTAATGAGCATGTATAACTAGACAGTAAGTGTGTTATTTACTTAATGAGCATGTATAACCAGGCAGTAAGTGTGTTATTTACTTAATGAGCATGTATAACCAGGCAGCAAGTGTGTTATTTACTTAATGAGCATGTATAACCAGGCAGCGAGTGTGTTATTTACTTAATCAGCATGTATAACTAGACAGCAAGTGTGTTATTTACTTAATGAGCATGTATAACCAGGCAGCAAGTGTGTTATTTACTTAATGAGCATGTATAACCAGGCAGCAAGTGTGTTATTTACTTAATGAGCATGTATAACTAGACAGTAAGTGTGTTATTTACTTAATGAGCATGTATAACTAGACAGTAAGTGTGTTATTTACTTAATGAGCATGTATAACCAGGCAGTAAGTGTGTTATTTACTTAATGAGCATGTATAACCAGGCAGCAAGTGTGTTATTTACTTAATGAGCATGTATAACCAGGCAGCGAGTGTGTTATTTACTTAATCAGCATGTATAACTAGACAGCAAGTGTGTTATTTACTTAATGAGCATGTATAACTAGACAGCAAGTGTGTTATTTACTTAATGAGCATGTATGACTAGACAGCAAGTGTGTTATTTACTTAATGAGCATGTATAACCAGGCAGCAAGTGTGTTATTTACTTAATGAGCATGTATAACCAGGCAGCAAGTGTGTTATTTACTTAATGAGCATGTATAACTAGACAGTGTGTTATTTACTTAATGAGCATGTATAACCAGACAGCAAGTGTGTTATTTACTTAATGAGCATGTATAACTAGACAGCAAGTGTGTTATTTACTTAATGAGCATGTATAACTAGACAGCAAGTGTGTTATTTACTTAATGAGCATGTATGACTAGACAGCAAGTGTGTTATTTACTTAATGAGCATGTATAACCAGGCAGCAAGTGTGTTATTTACTTAATGAGCATGTATAACCAGGCAGCAAGTGTGTTATTTACTTAATGAGCATGTATAACCAGGCAGCAAGTGTGTTATTTACTTAATGAGCATGTATAACCAGGCAGCAAGTGTAGTGTATTATTTACTTAATGAGCATGTATAACCAGGCAGCAAGTGTGTTATTTACTTAATGAGCATGTATAACCAGGCAGCAAGTGTGTTATTTACTTAATGAGCATGTATAACCAGGCAGCAAGTGTGTTATTTACTTAATGAGCATGTATAACTAGGCAGTAAGTGTGTTATTTACTTAATGAGCATGTATAACCAGGCAGCAAGTGTGTTATTTACTTAATGAGCATGTATAACCAGGCAGCAAGTGTGTTATTTACTTAATGAGCATGTATAACTAGACAGTGTGTTATTTACTTAATGAGCATGTATAACCAGACAGCAAGTGTGTTATTTACTTAATGAGCATGTATAACTAGACAGCAAGTGTGTTATTTACTTAATGAGCATGTATAACTAGACAGCAAGTGTGTTATTTACTTAATGAGCATGTATGACTAGACAGCAAGTGTGTTATTTACTTAATGAGCATGTATAACCAGGCAGCAAGTGTGTTATTTACTTAATGAGCATGTATAACCAGGCAGCAAGTGTGTTATTTACTTAATGAGCATGTATAAACAGGCAGCAAGTGTGTTATTTACTTAATGAGCATGTATAACCAGGCAGCAAGTGTGTTATTTACTTAATGAGCATGTATAACCAGGCAGCAAGTGTGTTATTTACTTAATGAGCATGTATAACTAGGCAGTAAGTGTGTTATTTACTTAATGAGCATGTATAACCAGGCAGCAAGTGTGTTATTTACTTAATGAGCATGTATAACCAGGCAGCAAATGTGTTATCTACTTAATGAGCATGTATAACTAGACAGCAAGTGTGTTATTTACTTAATGAGCATGCATGACTAGACAGAGAGGGTAAGCACACGTAAAACAGTGGAGATAGAGAGGAGAGAAATAATAGTTAGTAACTACTACACTACTAATACATACTTTGTTATTAGTTTCTTCATTACTCAGCGGTGTCCAGGCGCTATGGATGCGGTTTTTTGCTATCATTGACATTGTTGCAAACTACAGAATTCCTTTCTAGTAATTATGTACAAATTGTAACATTAGACCAAGAAAAGAATGTTTTATATGTTCTTCTTGTGATGATGGCGAATACGACATACGCCGCAAATTGTCGCCCTGAGATTGCCAACAATAATATTTAATTAATAACAATATCCAATATTTTGAGGTCTTCTCCTTGTGATGACAGCGAATACGTGTAAAGTTTTAGTCCCGTGACTGCCAGTATTTGGATATATTCTCTTCTTCTCGTGATGACAGCCAACATATGTGGATTGTTATCACCGTCACTGCCAATATGTGAACATCTGCTCTTCTACAGTTCTACTTGTCAGATTATTGATCTCCGGTCGCCATATTTATACAAACTGGTTGCCCCGGAGCAGGGTTGCCACTTTTCTTTGACAGAAAACATCTAGAAACGGATGTATAGACATCTAGATTGTATCAATGAAACATCTAGAAAAACATCCAGATGGGAAAAGTAAGAAATTACATAGATATCGGTGTGACCAAGAGGAAGACCGAGAGGAAAATACCTGGATGGCTTGGCCACATGGCATGGACGAGACAGGAACACTGAGTTGATCCACGACTCTGGTGATCGAGTGAAATGGCGAATCATGACCGCCCACGCTTTCCGGCATGGCACATGATTGATTGATTGATTTCACTCCAAAAAGCTTCAGTTTCTGTTTTGTTTGTCCAGTCAACCAAATTTATTTTGGTTAACTTATACTCTGCTTCCGCCACACTATTATCGTAGCCCCTAAATTTTCATAACTTGGCAATAGGCCTATTTAGGTATGTCCTTTACTGGCTGAAGTATGTTGTTAACAGAAAAGAGTGAAATATTTTTCAATACATCTAAATTTTCAGGAAGTCTCTGTTTCAATTGCTTGAATAATGAGACAAGAAAATATTGACAGCGCGTTCTTAAGTTGTTCTCTTCATTTTCTGTTAACAGTCCTTTTGTTTTTAAAACCATCAATGTTTGATTCGATTTGGTATTCCAGGTATGGCTTAGGAGCCTAACAACTAATAGATCTCTATAGTGCAAGTGAACAAATCAGCTTAAGAAGTTGGCAATATAAGTCTTTTACCAATTGAGCGAAATAGCAAAGTGAGATCGTCAAGTAATTTAAATTTATCAACATTTTTAGATTCAAACAGTTAATTAACTTTTTGCACTTCATTAAGAATGGGTTGTGGTGTTTGTCCATCAAGAATGATGATGACCATTCATTTCACCCAGTGGGGTTGAAAGAATGGATCCGTGAGTTCTAAGATAGCTGATAAGTATATTTTGGCTCGAAATGATGAGCTTTTTCACTGTTTCTTTCAGTATGAGTGATCAGTGATGAGCATTTGAGATGAGAGGATGTTGTCTGATGAACACAAGTTATGTAAACATTGAATTTTAGAATATAACTTAAAATATGAGATGTCTGATGAACACAAGTTTAAAAGTTATGTACACATTGAATCTTGTGCATTTTTCAGGAGACTCCTGGGAGTCGTCGCTGTAGTTACGGAGTTCGTGTTTTGTGCGGCGCTTTCGGTGGGTCGCCCTGCAGAAAGAAACAGAGTCATATGGGATAAAACCCCGTCAATGAAGTCTTTCTGGCGACTGCCGTTTTCATCTACGATGAACTGTATTTTTCGTGAAGGATTTTATGTTGGCATCACGAAGTTTATACTTCACCTCGACACCGCAAGGTACAAGAGGAACATGATGAGATGAGATGAGATGAGATTCTGGCGGCGGCATTATGTACAGTGTACCTGTGCGAGCTGTTGGCTTGCCGACACTCCTGTTATTCCATTGTTCACATGGGGCAGTGAGGAGCATTTTGTGATATTCACTGGCACAGGAACGGAGCAATATTGGGACGACCCGTTGCCGTGAAGTTGGAACCGCGACTAACTAACTAACTACCTAACTAACTAACTAACTAACTAACTAACTAACTAACTAACAAAAACTGTGATAATTAGCAGTGAAAAGGAAAGGTCATCAATGAACATCACAGTAAACGGGCAGATACTGGAACAAGTAACAAGTTTCTCCTATCTTGAACATATAATAACAGATGATGGCAGAAGTGAAATAGAAATCAAAAAGAGAATAGGAATGGCCAAAAATGCTTTCAACTGCATGAAATCAGTATTAACATCTAGAGAGATTAATCAATCAATCAATCAATCATGTGCCAGAAAGCGTGGGCTGTCATGACTCGCCATTACACTCGATCCCCAGAGTCGTGGATCAGCTCAGTATTCCTGTCTCGTCCATGCCATGTGGCCAAGCCATCCAGGTATTTTCCTCTCGGTCTTCCTCTTGGTCTATTCCCTTCGATCTTGCCAGTTGTCACTAAGTTCTCCAATCCATTTCTTCTCATAACATGTCCAAAAAATTTTGACTGTCTTCGTCTAATTTCTCTAATCAATTTACGACTTTCATTTGTCTCCTGTAGTACTTGGTCATTGGTTATTCTGTCTGTCCATGGTATTCTTTGCATTTTCCTCAGAAACCACATTTCTGCAGCCATCAGATGTTTTTCAGCTTGGCTGCACATTGTCCAAGTTTCACATCCATACAAAAGAACAGGCTCTATGTAACCCCTCAACACTCTTTTACTCGTTTCAACTGACATCTTTTTATTGGTCAGAATGTTTTTCATTTTGCTAAAGGCTACTTTCGCCATGGCAATTCTTGTTCTAATCTCTTCAAGGCATCTCCCATCAGATGTTATGACTGTTCCGAGATAATTGTACTGATTCACTTGTTGAAGAATATTCCCATTTACTTGTATATTACATTGTGGTACTTCGTTCTTCCTAGTGACGACCATAACCTGTGTCTTTTTACAATTTAATTCCAACCCCAGCTCCTTACTGTGTAGAACAACCGCGTTTACTAATTTTGTTGTAGATCTTGTACATTGTCTGCAATCAATACTGTATCATCTGCATATCTACTGTTATTGATGTTTCGTCCTCCAATGCTGATTCCATTTATATCTTCTACATTTCTGAAAATATTTTCACTATATAGGGAAAAAAGATCAGGAGACATTACACATCCCCTGCAGAGTAAAGACAAATCTATAAAATTTATAACTCCAAATTAAGACATCTAGAACTACATCTAACGTCTGGACGTTAAAAAACGATATCTAGACGCAGGCAAAAACATCTGGATCTAGATGTAAAACATTTAGAATGGCAACCCTACCCCGGAGGATGCATCATTGTCATTATTTTATGTTTATTATTTAATAATGACACATGTTTTTGAGATGTTTATTAATTTAAACAGCTTGTAGTCTACCAGCGACAAATTTGGTGGTGAGGAAAGAAAATAGCGCAGCGGGAGACTGGCAGACGAGAGGTGCAGCGGCCAGACAAACATGGCCGCACGTCAGTGAGAGACTTTCTTTACTGTTTGCCAACCTACCAGAGCTCTTAGATGCATTATTTCTGAACATACATAGCTTGTCTTGTTCATTCAAGTAGGTGGGTCCCACGTTCACTTAAATATTACTCGTAGAATGTTTACTAGGGTCAGGAAGACAGTCGCGCTATGTGTATTATATTAAAACATCGCCGTTATATTCAGCGTTTGATGAGTGGCCGCCGTGGACTGTCCATGAATAGTGAATAGTGACACAAGTTGGATAGTAGTAAACCTGTAAATGTGCTGTAAATAAATCACACAACAGCCGAAAGTGGACAGTGTCAGCTTGACAAGAAGTCGACCCATTCCGTTTTCTGATGATTTATTTCATTTATTAATTAAACTTTTACAATATTCATCATCATCTTCCACTTTTGCCGTCAAGCGTCGTGGGGGTACAATATTATAATTATTAATTACTGGGAGAGATTATTCACAGACGTCGGTGAATAATACTGAGCGTTATTTACAGATGCGACAAATCGACAGTATCACTGCGATAAAAAAAATGGGCACTCTTCCGAATAACTGTCCCAAATTATTTGTTGTAAAAAGTATCCCTTACAGGGCCTAATTTTGCTTAATTGGCAAATAAAATTCACGTTAAACAAAGACATCTATTGGATCCATCGATTCCGACACTCGATCACTCCGTCGCTGGCTGGGGACTGCGCCCCCGGCAGCTTCCGCAGATCCATAGAGCACACTATTCACAAGGTTCTAGTTTCTCAGTTCTATATTTTAGTTCGTAATGTTTAATACTTTTTATCAAAAAGTTTATTAAAAAATTAAAAACAAAAAGAAATTGACGTGACCAGTCACGTGACCAACCACGTCTGTGAATAATCACTTCGTTAATTATTATGATACATTCTCATTCATCAAACAAATCTGACTGTCAATTTGTGATCATCCTACATGCAGTATGGAATTTCAGCAATTGAAACATGTTGCTATAATGATTCAGGGCATGAGCACCAGAAATGTGTGAAATACTACTAGTGCTTCAAACCTCAGCCGTCAACAAAGTCTGAAGATGTTATCCCAAGTGGCAGCGAACACGTACACTCACACTGCACTGGACGCGGTTCATGATGCACAGCAAATGCTGATCACAAAATAAGACACTCCAGTACTAATTGACTATTGATCAGTCATGGTCATTATGTGCCTTGCCAGCTGGCATAGCGAGACATTCATGTCTTTCCACAGATCTCAATCCTTCCTGGATCAACTCTGCTGGTGATACTTTTCTGTACCAACCTCAGGCCATCCAGTATAATTTCTCTTGGACTGCCTCTGACTCTTTCCCCACAGATTTGTTCAGTTGTCTCAATGTTCAGATGTTCTCCAATGCCTGTCTTCTCATCACATGACCAAAGAATGTTGCTTGTTGCTTTCTTATTGTTGTATATGTAGTGTTCTTCTTCTTCGTTCATCCTGAGTTTTTTTTCGGATGTGATTGCGTTGTGCCTGTTTACAGCAGAGCTGCGTTCTTGCGCCGTTAGGCCGACACATCCGACTTCTGCGGGCATTTGTTGACCGGGTTAACCTTCCCGGGGATATGTAGTGTTCTAGTTTCATTAGCCTCTTTCAGGCAATCATTGTTAGTTGCTCTTGCGGTCCAAGATATCCCCATTTGTCTCAGTAACCACATCTCTGCTACTTCGAAGCCTTTCTAAATTTGTTCATTGTTTCATGAATCGCTGCCATTCAGCAAAACAGGTTCTTCCCTGTCTTACATTCGGTGATGGTGACTTATTGCATGAGATACTTTTCATTTTCTGAAATGCAGGTTTTGCTTGAACTATTCTGCTTGTAATCTTGTTCAACACCTTGGCCAGGGAGACCGGCATACTACTACTACTACCTGTAATTACTACTAAATACTTCTACTACACTACTATCTGCAGAATGTATGTTTTGAACAATGCTTTTGTTTTTTTTGTTAAAAATTGAATGTTTTTTTATTTTGGTGTTTGTGTTTGTCTATATACATAGATATGTGTGAGTAAATCCACCAGATGTACTATATGCCTGACACAACTTTTAAAAAGCCAACTAAAATTACCAGTAATATGTAATTACTGTTATTTCAGATTTACTTAATACATAGACTACCAAGGACTTCTTGCTTTCAAGGACACGATTGTCAAGAATTTCTGCAGCAGCATACCCAATTTTGTGGAGAAATGGCTCATAATCACTTGATGGGTAACCAGCAGTTAGCAGTGAATCCTGCTGGGTCGCTTGCTGGTGCACAACAGCGAAGTGTCATGTCTCAGAGAGGTAGCACTTTCATCTCTTTCTCTTTTTCTGTCTGTCTGTCTGTCTGTCTGTCTGTCTGTCTGTCTGTCTGTCTGTCTGTCTGTCTGTCTGTCTGTCTGCCTGCCTGCCTGCCTGCCTGCCTGTCTGTCTGTCTGTCTGTCTGTCTCTCTCTCTCTTTCTCTTTCATTCATTCATTCACTCATTCATTCATTAGTCGAGTGTGTTTCAGGTTCTTCAGTCACATGATATTCGACCTCTTGTCCAGGTAATGTGGTCACAGGATACCACTGCCTTGTCTTGCTTTATTCAAGGCAGGCTCATCTGGCAGAGATGTGAGCCTTATATGTAGTTGAACATCTGTGGAATAGACAAGCATCTGGCAGAGATCTGAGCCATATATGTAGGTGAACATCCATGGAATAGACAAGCATCTGCCAGAGATCTTAGCCTTATATGTAAGTGAACATCTGTGGAATAGACAAGCATCTGGCAGAGATGTGAGCCTTATATGTAGTTGAACATCTGTGGAATAGACAAGCATCTGGCAGAGATCTGAGCCATATATGTAGGTGAACATCCATGGAATAGACAAGCATCTGCCAGAGATCTTAGCCTTATATGTAAGTGAACATCTGTGGAATAAAACAAGCATCTGGCAGAGATGTGAGCCTTATATGTAGGTGAACATCCATGGAATAGACAAGCATCTGGCAGAGATGTGAGCCTTATATGTAGGTGAACATCCGTGGAATAGACAAGCATCTGGCAGAGATGTGAGCCTTATATGTAGGTGAACATCCGTGGAATAGACAAGCATCTGGCAGAGATGTGAGCCTTATATGTAGGTGAACATCCATGGAATAGACAAGCATCTGGCAGACATCTGATAGCTATATTTAGAATTAGGTGCAGAAATAACCCATTCTATAATGATACTAGTATGCTAGCATAAAGCATGGATGTTCGTGTGAAAACATGTTCTTGTCAACTAGAATACAACTTCTACTGATGCCACTAATGAAGCTCATTGTGTCACCGAACCTCGTCTGCAGTGGGTCTTGGAATTTGAACAAAAGAGGAAGAGCCTGGAGGCAGCCAGGATGTGGTGTCTTGAGTCAGATGTTGCCCAGGCCTAGTACAGCCAGTGTAGCTAACAATTTCCCAGTAAAGGCAGGTCACTGTGGTCATGTGATACAAAAAGAGGCATTGGAGAACGTGGTGCTGTCAGGACAGATTAGCTGCCGACTGACAGAAATGATACTACATGGTCTCAGACAGTGCATGGGGCAGTATCATTAAGACTCATCCAGAATACACGGACAGAGAGATGAATACCTACACCATCTGGCCAGGCACATGATATATGTGTCATAATGTATGTGCTTTGGTTTGGTTTGTCTGTATATTTTATGTATGCTCATTGGGGGACACCACAGAAACAACTATTAAGAAATTGGTATGCACATAGACGTTTATTATATAGTAGTCACAAAGTTTTAAACATCTACATTAAGTTAGCCACGTATGATAATGTAGTCACAAACTTACAATCTAACATCCATCCTACTGGATAAGTACTAAACAGACACTGGAGCTTCAGTGTGTTTCATTGTCTTGATGGCAACAAAGAAATGTTTTTAAGGAACAAACAAAACACATGCACACTGTCAAGATTCGCTGCTGGTAGCAATAAATCAGTTTAGTCGATGGATCAACATCACGACACACGGAGTGCTCCGTTCTCCTAACTCAAACCTGAATCTGGAGAAACTCAGCTCAATGCACGAACTCTGTAGCACCGGCGAGGATCCTGAAATACTTAGGATAGATTTTTAACTCGAAATTTTGCCCGGGCAACGCCGTTAGGCTACTCTTTTTCGATTTCCAACTGCCAAAGGATTCTTTATGTACACAACAATACACACGTGCGTCCGATCTCACTACCCAGAGACCAGGGAAAATTTTATTACTAGAAGTCCACATGAAAAAATCCAGGTCCTCACTGGGGCTTGAACCCAGGACCTCCAGCACTCGAGATGGACACCATACCTCGAGACCACGTAGCCCCCCTCCTCCCTCCCCCCCCAGATCATGGAAACTTGAATGATTTGGGCATGTTACTCACCAATTCAATTTTGACATGTTACCCATCACACATCATTGCAGAAAAGTGTTCTCCAGGCTACTGTTGAAGGCACATTCTAGAGGTTCTTATTCCTTGTAGAAAAGTATGCTCAAGGCTATGGTTGAAGGTGTGTAGCAGATATTTACCCATCACACATCATTGCAGAAAAGTGTTCTCCAGGCTACTGTTGAAGGCACATTCTAGAGGTTCTTATTCCTTGTAGAAAAGTATGCTCAAGGCTATGGTTGAAGGTGTGTAGCAGATATTTACCCATCACACATCATTGCAGAAAAGTGTTCTCCAGGCTACTGTTGAAGGCACATTCTAGAGGTTCTTATTCCTTGTAGAAAAGTATGCTCAAGGCTATGGTTGAAGGTGTGTAGCAGATATTTACCCATCACACATTGCAGAAAAGTGTTCTCCAGGCTACTGTTGAAGGCACATTCTAGAGGTTCTTATTCCTTGTAGAAAAGTATGCTCAAGGCTATGGTTGAAGGTGTGTAGCAGATATTTACCCATCACACATCATTGCAGAAAAGTGTTCTCCAGGCTACTGTTGAAGGCACATTCTAGAGGTTCTTATTCCTTGTAGAAAAGTATGCTCAAGGCTATGGTTGAAGGTGTGTAGCAGATATTTACCCATCACACATCATTGCAGAAAAGTGTTCTCCAGGCTACTGTTGAAGGCACATTCTAGAGGTTCTTATTCCTTGTAGAAAAGTATGCTCAAGGCTATGGTTGAAGGTGTGTAGCAGATATTTACCCATCACACATCATTGCAGAAAAGTGTTCTCCAGGCTACTGTTGAAGGCACATTCTAGAGGTTCTTATTCCTTGTAGAAAAGTATGCTCAAGGCTATGGTTGAAGGTGTGTAGCAGATATTTACCCATCACACATCCTTGTAGAAAAGTGTTCTCCGGGCTACATTTGGTGTGTAACAACAAGTTGCCCATCACTCATCCTTGTAGAAAGGTGTTCTCCAGGCTACATTTGGTGTGTAACAACTAGTTGCCCATCACTCATCCTTGTAGAAAGGTGTTCTCCAGGCTACAGTTGAAGACACGTCACATAGTTGCCTATCACGCATCCTTGTAGAAAAGTGTGCTATGTTTGGTATGTAGCAAATAGTTGCCCATCACTCATCCTTGTAGAAAAGTGTGCTATGGTTGGTATGTAGCAAATAGTTGCTCATCACTCATCCTTGTAGAAAAGTGTGCTATGGTTGGTATGTAGCAAATAGTTGCCCATCACTCATCCTTGTAGAAAAGTGTGCTATGTTTGGTATGTAGCAAATAGTTGCCCATCACTCATCCTTGTAGAAAAGTGTGCTATGGTTGGTATGTAGCAAATAGTTGCTCATCACTCATCCTTGTAGAAAAGTGTGCTATGGTTGGTATGTAGCAAATAGTTGCCCATCACTCATCCTTGTAGAAAAGTGTGCTATGGTTGGTATGTAGCAAATAGTTGTCCATTACTCACCCTTGTAGAAAAGTGTGCTTCAGTTGGTATCTAGCAAATAGTTGTCCATCACTCACCCTTGTAGAAAAGTGTGCTACGGTTGGTATGTAGCAAATAGTTGTCCATCACTCACCCTTGTAGAAAAGTGTGCTACGGTTGGTATCTAGCAAATAGTTGTCCATCACTCACCCTTGTAGAAAAGTGTGCTATGGTTGGTATCTAGCAAATAGTTGTCCATCACTCATCCTTGTAGAAAAGTGTGCTATGGTTGGTATGTAGCAAATAGTTGTCCATCACTCACCCTTGTAGAAAAGTGTGCTTCAGTTGGTATCTAGCAAATAGTTGCCCATCACTCACCCATGTAGAAAAGTGTGCTTCAGTTGGTATGTAGCAAATAGTTGTCCATCACTCACCCTTGTAGAATAGTGTGCTACGGTTGGTATCTAGCAAATAGTTGTCCATCACTCACCCTTGTAGAAAAGTGTGCTTCAGTTGGTATGTAGCAAATAGTTGTCCATCACTCACCCATGTAGAAAAGTGTGCTATGGTTGGTATCTAGCAAATAGTTGTCCATCACTCACCCTTGTAGAAAAGTGTGCTACGGTTGGCATGTAGCAAATAGTTGTCCATCACTCACCTTTGTAGAAAAGTGTGCTACGGTTGGTATCTAGCAAATAGTTGTCCATCACTCACCCTTGTAGAAAAGTGTGCTACGGTTGGTATCTAGCAAATAGTTGTCCATCACTCACCCATGTAGAAAAGTGTGCTATGGTTGGTATGTAGCAAATAGTTGTCCATCACTCACCCTTGTAGAAAAGTGTGCTACGGTTGGTATCTAGCAAATAGTTGTCCATCACTCACCCATGTAGAAAAGTGTGCTATGGTTGGTATGTAGCAAATAGTTGTCCATCACTCACCCATGTAGAAAAGTGTGCTATGGTTGGTATGTAGCAAATAGTTGTCCATCACTCAACCTTGTAGAAAAGTGTGCTACGGTTGGTATCTAGCAAATAGTTGTCCATCACTCACCTTTGTAGAAAAGTGTGCTACGGTTGGTATCTAGCAAATAGTTGTCCATCACTCACCCTTGTAGAATAGTGTGCTATGGTTGGTATCTAGCAAATAGTTGCCCATCACTCACCCATGTAGAAAAGTGTGCTTCAGTTGGTATGTAGCAAATAGTTGTCCATCACTCACCCTTGTAGAATAGTGTGCTACGGTTGGTATCTAGCAAATAGTTGTCCATCACTCACCCTTGTAGAAAAGTGTGCTTCAGTTGGTATGTAGCAAATAGTTGTCCATCACTCACCCATGTAGAAAAGTGTGCTATGGTTGGTATCTAGCAAATAGTTGTCCATCACTCACCCTTGTAGAAAAGTGTGCTACGGTTGGCATGTAGCAAATAGTTGTCCATCACTCACCTTTGTAGAAAAGTGTGCTACGGTTGGTATCTAGCAAATAGTTGTCCATCACTCACCCTTGTAGAAAAGTGTGCTACGGTTGGTATCTAGCAAATAGTTGTCCATCACTCACCCATGTAGAAAAGTGTGCTATGGTTGGTATGTAGCAAATAGTTGTCCATCACTCACCCTTGTAGAAAAGTGTGCTACGGTTGGTATCTAGCAAATAGTTGTCCATCACTCACCCATGTAGAAAAGTGTGCTATGGTTGGTATGTAGCAAATAGTTGTCCATCACTCACCCATGTAGAAAAGTGTGCTATGGTTGGTATGTAGCAAATAGTTGTCCATCACTCAACCTTGTAGAAAAGTGTGCTACGGTTGGTATCTAGCAAATAGTTGTCCATCACTCACCTTTGTAGAAAAGTGTGCTACGGTTGGTATCTAGCAAATAGTTGTCCATCACTCACCCTTGTAGAAAAGTGCTCCAGGTTACAGTTGTTGTGTGGCAAAGAGGCAGACATAAACATCTAAGACTAACAACATAAAAGAATAGATAGGCTACAGTATTGCTGTGCTGAAGTTATTGCTGAAGATGGTGGTGTAGTGGAAACCCCTGGTTATAAATGCATCCATTGTGACAGCTAGTCAACCCACTGAATACAGAATAGGATGATCGGTGAGTCTAGATATAGATAGTCAAGTCAGTCAGCGTGACATGGAACATGACATTGCTTCCACTAACTTGACCTTTTTCTTTCAGCAGGTCAACTTAATGTATCTCCCAAATCCCCGTACCAAATGCAGGCAGTTCCCATATCCCAAGCCCCTCATATGCAGCCGCAGCAACCGCAGACACAGTTGGCCAACAGCTACCACCATCACAAGCACATGCCATCTGACATGTTTTCACCTGTCATCGGCAGCGTGCCTACTCAAAATGGCAGCTACCAAACTATGTCTGGTATGTGTGTATACAAGATGTAGTTTTTGTAACGCTGACAGATTTCTGCGGTGTTACCACAAGATGTAGTTTTTGTAACGCTGACAGATTTCTGCGGTGTTACCACAAGATGTAGTTTTTGTAACGCTGACAGATTTCTGCGGTGTTACCACAAGATGTAGTTTTTGTAACGCTGACAACTTTCACTGTCACACCTATCCTGTCCTTGTTGAACTTTCACCTTCACACCTATCCTTTCACACCTGTCCTGTCCTTGTTGAACTTTCACCAACACACCTATCCTTTCACACCTATCCTGTCCTTGTTGAACTTTCACCGTCACACCTATCCTTTCACACCTGTCCTGTCCTTGTTGAACTTTCACTGTCACACCTATCCTTTCACACCTGTCCTGTCCTTGTTGAACTTTCACTGTCACACCTATCCTGTTCTTGTTGAACTTTCACTGCCACACCTATCCTTTCACACCTATCCTGCCCTTGTTGAACTTTCACTGTCACACCTATCCTGTCCTTGTTGAACTTTCACTGTCACACCTATCCTGTCCTTGTTGAACTTTCGCTGTCACACCTATCCTTTCAGATAGCCCTGACGGACTCCTTGCTTGATGTCAAACCAATCTGATGTCTCGCCATCAATTCTAACCGCTGCTTGTTGGTCTAGAATCTAGATAGAGCATTTTTATGAGTTGTACTACATGTGATGGAAAGCCCATATTCCTCATGATTTCCCAAAGTTGTCTAATACACCGATGTATATATGGTATTATATGTAGTTGTCTAATACACAGATGTACATATGGTATTATATGTAGTTGTCTAATACACCGGTGTACATATGGTATTATATGTAGTTGTCTAATACATTGCTGTACATATGGTATTATATGTAGTTGTCTAATACACCGGTGTACATATGATATTATATGTAGTTGTCTAATACATTGCTGTACATATGGTATTATATGTAGTTGTCTAATACACCGGTGTACATATGGTATTATATGTAGTTGTCTAATACATTGCTGTACATATGGTATTATATGTAGTTGTCTAATACACCGATGTATATATGGTATTATATGTAGTTGTCTAATACACTGATGTATATATGGTATTATATGTAATTGTCTAATACACCGGTGTACATATGTTATTATATGTAATTGTCTAATACACCGGTATACATATGGTATTATATGTAGTTGTCTAATACACCGGTGTACATATGGTATTATATGTAGTTGTCTAATACATTGCTGTACATATGGTATTATATGTAGTTGTCTAATACACTGATGTATATATGGTATTATATGTAATTGTCTAATACACCGGTGTACATATGGTATTATATGTAATTGTCTAATACACCGGTGTACATATGGTATTATATGTAATTGTCTAATACACCGGTGTACATATGGTATTATATGTAGTTGTCTAATACACCGGTGTACATATGGTATTATATGTAGTTGTCTAATACACCGGTGTACATATGGTATTATATGTAGTTGTCTAATACACCGGTGTACATATGGTATTATATGTAGTTGTCTAATACACCGGTGTACATATGGTATTATATGTAATTGTCTAATACACTGATGTATATATGGTATTATATGTAATTGTCTAATACACTGATGTATATATGGTATTATATGTAATTGTCTAATACACCGGTGTACATATGGTATTATATGTAGTTGTCTAATACACCGGTGTACATATGGTATTATATGTAGTTGTCTAATACACCGGTGTACATATGGTATTATATGTAGTTGTCTAATACACCGGTGTACATATGGTATTATATGTAGTTGTCTAATACACCGGTGTACATATGGTATTATATGTAGTTGTCTGATACATTGATGTATATATGGTATTATATGTAGTTGTCTGATACACTGATGTACATATGGTATTATATGTAGTTGTCTAATACACTGATGTATATATGGTATTATATGTAATTGTCTAATACACCGGTGTACATATGGTATTATATGTAATTGTCTAATACACCGGTGTACATATGGTATTATATGTAATTGTCTAATACACCGGTGTACATATGGTATTATATGTAGTTGTCTAATACACCGGTGTACATATGGTATTATATGTAGTTGTCTAATACACCGGTGTACATATGGTATTATATGTAATTGTCTAATACACTGATGTATATATGGTATTATATGTAATTGTCTAATACACTGATGTATATATGGTATTATATGTAATTGTCTAATACACCGGTGTACATATGGTATTATATGTAGTTGTCTAATACACCGGTGTACATATGGTATTATATGTAGTTGTCTAATACACCGGTGTACATATGGTATTATATGTAGTTGTCTAATACACCGGTGTACATATGGTATTATATGTAGTTGTCTAATACACCGGTGTACATATGGTATTATATGTAGTTGTCTAATACACCGGTGTACATATGGTATTATATGTAGTTGTCTGATACATTGATGTATATATGGTATTATATGTAGTTGTCTGATACACTGATGTACATTTGGTATTATATGTAGTTGTCTAATACATTGATGTATATATGGTATTATATGTAGTTGTCTGATACACTGATGTACATATGGTATTATATGTAGTTGTCTAATACATTGATGTATATATGGTATTATATGTAGTTGTCTGATACACTGATGTACATATGGTATTATATGTAGTTGTCTAATACATTGATGTATATATGGTATTATATGTAGTTGTCTGATACACTGATGTACATATGGTATTATATGTAGTTGTCTAATACATTGATGTATATATGGTATTATATGTAATTGTCTGATACACTGATGTACATATGGTATTATATGTAGTTGTCTAATACACTGATGTATATATGGTATTATATGTAATTGTCTAATACACCAGTGTATATATATGGTGTTATATGTAGTTGTCTAATACACTGATGTACATATGGTATTATATGTAATTGTCTAATACACTAATGTACATATGGTATTATATGTAGTTGTCTAATACATTGCTGTACATATGGTATTATATGTAGTTGTCTAATACACCGGTGTACATATGATATTATATGTAGTTGTCTAATACATTGCTGTACATATGGTATTATATGTAGTTGTCTAATACACCGGTGTACATATGGTATTATATGTAGTTGTCTAATACATTGCTGTACATATGGTATTATATGTAGTTGTCTAATACACCGATGTATATATGGTATTATATGTAGTTGTCTAATACACTGATGTATATATGGTATTATATGTAATTGTCTAATACACCGGTGTACATATGTTATTATATGTAATTGTCTAATACACCGGTATACATATGGTATTATATGTAGTTGTCTAATACACCGGTGTACATATGGTATTATATGTAGTTGTCTAATACACCGGTGTACATATGGTATTATATGTAGTTGTCTAATACACCGGTGTACATATGGTATTATATGTAGTTGTCTAATACACCGGTGTACATATGGTATTATATGTAATTGTCTAATACACTGATGTATATATGGTATTATATGTAATTGTCTAATACACTGATGTATATATGGTATTATATGTAATTGTCTAATACACCGGTGTACATATGGTATTATATGTAGTTGTCTAATACACCGGTGTACATATGGTATTATATGTAGTTGTCTAATACACCGGTGTACATATGGTATTATATGTAGTTGTCTAATACACCGGTGTACATATGGTATTATATGTAGTTGTCTAATACACCGGTGTACATATGGTATTATATGTAGTTGTCTAATACACCGGTGTACATATGGTATTATATGTAGTTGTCTGATACATTGATGTATATATGGTATTATATGTAGTTGTCTGATACACTGATGTACATATGGTATTATATGTAGTTGTCTAATACACTGATGTATATATGGTATTATATGTAATTGTCTAATACACCGGTGTACATATGGTATTATATGTAATTGTCTAATACACCGGTGTACATATGGTATTATATGTAATTGTCTAATACACCGGTGTACATATGGTATTATATGTAGTTGTCTAATACACCGGTGTACATATGGTATTATATGTAGTTGTCTAATACACCGGTGTACATATGGTATTATATGTAATTGTCTAATACACTGATGTATATATGGTATTATATGTAATTGTCTAATACACTGATGTATATATGGTATTATATGTAATTGTCTAATACACCGGTGTACATATGGTATTATATGTAGTTGTCTAATACACCGGTGTACATATGGTATTATATGTAGTTGTCTAATACACCGGTGTACATATGGTATTATATGTAGTTGTCTAATACACCGGTGTACATATGGTATTATATGTAGTTGTCTAATACACCGGTGTACATATGGTATTATATGTAGTTGTCTAATACACCGGTGTACATATGGTATTATATGTAGTTGTCTGATACATTGATGTATATATGGTATTATATGTAGTTGTCTGATACACTGATGTACATATGGTATTATATGTAGTTGTCTAATACATTGATGTATATATGGTATTATATGTAGTTGTCTGATACACTGATGTACATATGGTATTATATGTAGTTGTCTAATACATTGATGTATATATGGTATTATATGTAGTTGTCTGATACACTGATGTACATATGGTATTATATGTAGTTGTCTAATACATTGATGTATATATGGTATTATATGTAGTTGTCTGATACACTGATGTACATATGGTATTATATGTAGTTGTCTAATACATTGATGTATATATGGTATTATATGTAATTGTCTGATACACTGATGTACATATGGTATTATATGTAGTTGTCTAATACACTGATGTATATATGGTATTATATGTAATTGTCTAATACACCAGTGTATATATATGGTGTTATATGTAGTTGTCTAATACACTGATGTACATATGGTATTATATGTAATTGTCTAATACACTAATGTACATATGGTATTATATGTAATTGTCTAATACACTAATGTACATATGGTATTATATGTAGTTGTCTAATACATTGATGTACATATGGTATTATATGTAGTTGTCTAATACACTGATGTATATATGGTATTAAATGTAATTGTCTAATACACCAGTGTATATATGGTATTATATGTAATTGTCTAATACACCGATGTATATATATGGTATTATATGTAATTGTCTAATACACCAGTGTATATATATGGTGTTATATGTAGTTGTCTAATACACTGATGTATATATGGTGTTATATGTAGTTGTCTAATACACTGATGTACATATGGTATTATATGTAGTTGTCTAATACACCGGTGTACATATGGTATTATATTTAATTGTCTAATACACTGCTGTATATATGGTATTTTATATATATGGTTGTTTATTTGGTGACCTCAGCAGGTTCGTCTCTTCTTGGACTAGACAACACACAGTTGAGCATTTCGCACCAAACATCACATCATCATCAGTATCAACAGCCACCTATTCAGCCTCCTATGCAACAGCATCATTACCAGCCACCTCAAAGCATCTCTAATCCTCAGCAACAGGCACAGCCACAACAGCACATAGTGAAGTCAGCCCAGCAGCAACAGGCACAACAGCCACAACAGCACATAGTGAAGTCAGCCCAGCAGCAACAGCCACAACAGCACATAGTGAAGTCAGTCCAACAGCAACAGCACATACTGAAGCCACTCCAGCACCAGCAGCAGACTCAACAACAACAAGCCGCCCAGAAGCCTGTCTACCAACAACAGCACCTTCAGATTCAGCAGCAGTTACCGCAGCGAAGTCCTCTACAGCAACAGAAGCATCAGAAACAACAGGATATGCAACCAAAACAGATTTTGCAGCATTCACCAACAGCACAGAAAACATCCAGTCAGATCCCACAAGCCAGCCAGTCAAACCAAGCTTCACTGCCAGAGAGCAAACCGCGCACCATCACCAATGGACATCTGGCTGTAGATGAGGACAAGGCGGACGACTGTTTGAAGGTATGCCACCGGTCATCTTTTGTTATCTAACACTTTTTATTTTAAAACTTCTCCAGTCTCTTTATTTTCTGATATTTCTTCTTCCTCCACCTTGAATCGATCTTCTATTTAAAAAAAAATTAAGTCAGTAGTCAGATTTGGGGGTAATGTGTTTAAAGTTTCTCAGTCTGTATTCATGGTTGTGATTCAGGGAGACCACTTGTTCGCTATTGATTGATAGGACTCAAATGTTTACAAACTACAGACTGTCATTAATTAGTCTGTGTACAGAATAGATCTAAAATGGTCTGACACAATCAGCCATATGGAGATAAATAAACCAGTACCAGGGAATCAAGAGGTGAGGATGAGACGCTGACCCTGGGTAAACTAACCCTAACCCTTGCCTATATATAACCCACAGGACTAATGGAGGGAGACATAACCACACAAGGACATGAGAAATTAATCTGACATTGAGGCAGCTGACAGAGAGCAACAGATAGGATGGCTTAGTGTGGGTTTGTTGAGAACTATTACTTCATTCGGGGGTACAGGGCAGAAGATGGCACTCAACAGACATCATTTACCTGTGTGTCAGATTAGTAGAGCACATCTTCAATGGACATCATTTACCTGTGTCAGATTAGTACAGCACACCTTCAATGGACATCATTTACCTGTGTGTCAGATTAGTAGAGCACACCTTCAATGGACATAGTTTACCTGTGTGTCAGATTAGTACAGCACACCTTCAATGGACATAGTTTACCCATGATTTTTGGGTGGACTATTCAATGCTAGAGGCTTTTCCACTAATTGGTTTTTAGTCACTGCAGCTCTAGGGGCCACCAATTCTGAGATGCCCTGTTAGTTGGGTTCAGATTTATGATGGCCATATCTGTGGTGTAAGATGAGCATGTATGACTGAAGTCTTGCATACAACCAACACAGGGCTTGCTGTCACCTGAGCTGTGGTACCCTTTATATACAACCAGCACAGGGCCATTTATCTGGTGTAAGATGAGCACGTGTGACTGAAGTCTTGCACACAACCAGCATGGCCTGCTGTCACCTGAGCTGTGGTAGCCTTTACCTTCACTTTCCCCCATGACTGACAACACCACACCACAGCTACATTAGAAATATTATGGTGTTTTGCATCTTAAAAATATTGTAATGATGCTTGTTGAAGTTATATATAAGCTGAAATTGATCCATTTGGTTTAACAAACATGCTTATTATTGTTGAAAGACTCCCTGAAACTAACAGCCATAATACTCACATCTCCAATGTTTACCTTAGGATTGAAAACTGGGTCACTTGTAATAAACACCTGGAGACCGTGAAGCTGAGCAAAGTCACAAAAGATGGCATGGCAAGCTCTGGCAGTGCTGAGCCATATGGAAGGAGTTCAGATTATTTTGTTGGTATTAGTTGTGAATATGTTGTCAAATTGTGAAAGTATAAACTAAATGGAGAATATGCTTGTCTGAACAGGCTGAAGACAAGTCTGGGCAGGAATCAACTCAAGAACCTATAAATAATGCCACTGAGAAGCTGTGCTTGGCAAACATAAAAGAGAAGACCCCCATGTGTCTCATCAATGAACTGGCCCGCTTTAACAAGGTACCATTGTTGTTGTATACATCTTCGTGCTTGCCCTGTCCACTGTTGTTGTATACATCTTCATGCTTGCCCTGTCCACTGCTTGTTGTACACATCTTCGTGCTTGCCCTGTCCACTGCTTGTTGTACACATCTTCATGGTTATCCTGTCCACTGCTTGTTGTACACATCTTCATGCTTGCCCTGTCCACTGTTGTACACATCTTCGTGCTTGCCCTGTCCACTGCTTGTTGTACACATCTTCATGGTTACCCTGTCCACTGTTTGATGTACACATCTTCATGCTTTTCCTGTCCACTGTTGTACACATCTTCGTGCTTGCCCTGTCCACTGCTTATTGTACACATCTCCATGTGTGTCCTGTCCACTGTTGTTGTACACATCTTCATGGTTGCCCTGTCCACTGTTGTTGTACACATCTTCATGGTTATCCTGTCCACTGTAGTTGTACACATCTTCGTGCTTGCCCGGTCCACTGCTTGTTGTACACATCTTCATGGTTATCCTATCCACTGTTGTTGTACACATCTGCATGGTTGTCCTGTCCACTGTTGTACACATCTTCATGGTTATCCTGTCCACTGTTGTTGTACACATCTTCATGGTTGCCCTGTCCACTGTTGTTGTACACATCTCCATGGTTGTCCTGTCCGCTGTTGTTGTACACACCTTCATGGTTATCCTGTCCACTGTTGTACACATCTCCATGGTTATCCTGTCCACTGTTGTATACATCTTCATGGTTATCCTGTCCACTGTTGTTGTACACATCTCCATGGTTGTCCTGTCCACTGTTGTTGTACACATCTCCATGGTTGTCCTGTCCACTGTTGTTGTACACATCTTCATGGTTGTCCTGTCCACTGTTGTACACATCTTCATGCTTGTCATGTCCACTGTTGTTGTGCACATCTCCATGCTTGTCCTGTCCACTGTTGTTGTACACATCTCCATGGTTGTCCTGTCCACTGTTGTTGTACACATCTTCATGGTTGCCCTGTCCACTGTTGTTGTACACATCTTCATGCTTGTCCTGTCCACTGTTGTTGTACACATCTTCATGTTTATCCTGTCCACTGCTGTACACATCTTTGTGCTTGTCCTGTCCACTGTTGTTGTACACATCTTCATGCTTGTCCTGTCCACTGTTGTTGTACACATCTTCATGCTTGTCCTGTCCACTGCTTGTATGGAGCAGATGCCACCTGTACACAAGTTTGCATTTGGCTGCATGTTGTCTCTTTTACTTGTAAAATCAGCTTTCAAACAGAAGGCATTAACATAATGTGCTTGTCATTTTCATGCTTGGGTGGCGGTGTAGAGGTATCCCCTATGAAAAGATATAAAGTGCGTTTCCTTCCATTAGCATAGGGCAAGGTGGAGTCCCTGTTTAGCCCTGGACCAGGATAACGTTGAAACCGTGTATAGCAGCCAGCAGAGTACGGTAGGCTGAGGATCTCTTTGTAGACAATGGCTATGGTCACTACCAAGAAGGAAAGCAATGGCAAACTACCTTCATGACAGATGCCTAGCAAATCATGTCTGAAGACATGGTCACCAACACCACACAGCAGGGACTATAAGAAGAAGAAGAATTGTCATGCATCAGATTATGGATGTTATCATCATCAGTTTATGTGAGACATGGTAATTGTCAGTGTTTAGATGGGATAGATCTGGCTAGCTTGTGGATGAACACACTGACCATGGTGAAACCTGGCATAACTGTGGACACCCCAACTTTTATAATACAAACTGACCATGGTGAAACCTGGCATAACTCTGGACACCCCCCTTTTATAATACAAACTGACCATGGTGAAACCTAGCATAACTCTGGACACCCCAACTTTTATAATACAAACTGACCATGGTGAAACCTGGCATAACTCTGGACACCCCCCTTTTATAATACAAACTGACCATGGTGAAACCTGGCATAACTCTGGACACCCCAACTTTTATAATACAAACTGACCATGGTGAAACCTGGCATAACTCTGGACATCCCCCTTTTATAATACAAACTGACCATGGTGAAACCTAGCATAACTCTGGACACCCCAACTTTTATAATACAAACTGACCATGGTGAAACCTGGCATAACTCTGGACACCCCCCTTTTATAATACAAACTGACCATGGTGAAACCTAGCATAACTCTGGACACCCCAACTTTTATAATACAAACTGACCATGGTGAAACCTGGCATAACTCTGGGCACCCCAACTTTTATAATACAAACTGACCATGGTGAAACCTGGCATAACTCTGGACACCCCCAACTTTTATAATACAAACTGACCATGGTGAAACCTGGCATAACTCTGGACACCCCCCTTTTATAATACAAACTGACCATGGTGAAACCTAGCATAACTGTGGACACCCCAACTTTTATAATACAAACTGACCATGGTGAAACCTAGCATAACTGTGGACATCCCCCTTTTATAATACAAACTGACCATGGTGAAACCTAGCATAACTCTGGACACCCCAACTTTTATAATACAAACTGACCATGGTGAAACCTGGCATAACTCTGGACACCCCCCTTTTATAATACAAACTGACCATGGTGAAACCTGGCATAACTCTGGGCACCCCAACTTTTATAATACAAACTGACCATGGTGAAACCTGGCATAACTCTGGACACCCCCAACTTTTATAATACAAACTGACCATGGTGAAACCTAGCATAACTCTGGACACCCCCCTTTTATAATACAAACTGACCATGGTGAAACCTAGCGTAACTCTGGACACCCCTACAAACTGACCTTGGTGAAACCTAGCATAACTGTGGACACCCTAACTTTTATAATACAAACTCACCATGGTGAAACCTAGCATAACTCTGGACACCCCGTCGGTTGATGCTGGTGCGAGAAGATTATGCTCAGTGTTATGCTTTCTCACTCACAAGGTTGTAGCTTCCATTGTTTGAACTGTCTTTGGTTGATGCTGTAGCTAGCAGTTTGTGCTCAGTGTGAAGCTTTCAGCAGGCACTATCTGGTCTCACCCCAGTGCAGTGAAGTTGATCCGCATGCTTTTAACCACTTTAAATTATTTAGTTTAAAACATAGTGTTCTGTTCCTAAGATCTTTTCAAGGACCAGCACATCTGGCATATGTATGACAATTCAAGTATTGACTATTTGGACAAATTTTAAACACCATAGAAAATTACAGTTTATATTTCCATCATAGTCAAGGTAAAGACTTGCCAGCCCTCGTGTAGTACATTCAGCTGTTTCTGTGTTGTTTATAATATTTCCTTCAGTCAGGGTAAAGACTTGCCAGTCCCTTGTGTAATACAAGGTATTCACCTATTTCTGTGTTGTTTTTATTTCCTACCTGAATAAATTGAGGAGTCTGTACATTGATAATATGTTTATAATTCTACCTGAATAAATAGAGAAATCTATAGATTTGTAATATGTATATAATTACTTGTACTTGAATAAATAGAGGAGTATGTAGACATGTACTTTTGTATGTAATTACTTCTAGTCTATAGATGTGAAGATATGTATACAAAACACTTGTTGCTTGCTGACACCACAGATCCTCCATCAGTACACGCTGGTGGATGAGCAGGGCCCTGCCCATAAGAAAACCTTTTACGTGAAGCTCAAGTTGGCGGATGAGGAATACTCAGCTGACGGGGAAAGCATCAAGAAAGCCCAACATACAGCTGCTGCTGTTGCCCTTGAAAAAACCAAGTATCCTCATCCGCCTCCGAAACCTGCACGGTTCAGTGGTAGTAGCAGTACTGGCAGTGGGGGTGAGTCTGTTGCTTTAACATCGTACTCAGCTTTACATACGTATATACATACAACTCATATTGATTGTCTTCATGTTCACCTTTAGTTATACATACACACCGCAGTGATCATCTTGTTCAACATAGTTATACATACACACCGCAGTGATCATCTTGTTCAACTTTAGTTATACATACACACCACAGTGAACACAGTGATCATCTTGTTCAACTTTAGTTATACATACACACAACAATGATCATCTTGTTCAATTTTAGTTATACATACACACCACAATGATCAACATGTTCAACTTTAGTTATACATACATAACACAATGATCATCTTGTTCAACTTTAGTTATACATACACACAGTGATCATCTTGTTCAACTTTAGTTATACATACACAGCACAATGATCAACATGTTCAACTTTAGTTATACATACATAACACAATGATCAACTTGTTCAACTTTAGTTATACATACACACAATGATCATCTTGTTCAACTTTAGTTATACATACACACCACGATGATCATCTTGTTCAACTTTAGTTATACATACACACCACGATGATCATCTTGTTCAACTTTAGTTATACAAACACACCACAATGATCATCTTGTTCAACTTTAGTTATACATACACACCACAATAATCATCTTGTTCAACTTTAGTTATACATACACACCACAGTGAACACAGTGATCATCTTGTTCAACTTTAGTTATACATACACACAACAATGATCATCTTGTTCAATTTTAGTTATACATACACAGCACAGTGATCAACATGTTCAACTTTAGTTATACATACATAACACAATGATCAACTTGTTCAACTTTAGTTATACATACACACAATGATCATCTTGTTCAACTTTAGTTATACATACACACCACGATGATCATCTTGTTCAACTTTAGTTATACATACACACCACGATGATCATCTTGTTCAACTTTAGTTATACAAACACACCACAATGATCATCTTGTTCAACTTTAGTTATACATACACAACACAATGATCATCTTGTTCAACTTTAGTTATACATACATAACACAATGATCTTCTTGTTCAACTTTAGTTATACATACACAACACAATGATCTTCTTGTTCAACTTTAGTAATACATACACAACACAATGATCATCTTGTTCAACTTTAGTAATACATACACAACACAATGATCATCTTGTTCAACTTAGTACAGCTGTAGCTTGTGTTATATTTCTCTCAATTTATGGCCTCTGTGTGACAACGACTGTACATCTACTGCTCATGTTTACGTCACTTTGTGGTTTCCATGACTGTTGAGCTGTATGTCTGTAGCTCCTGTTGTTTCCATGATTGTTGAGCTGTATGTCTGTAGCTCTTATTGTTTCCATGACTGTTGAGCTGTATGTCTGTAGCTCGTGTTGTTTCCATGATTGTTGAGCTGTATGTCTGTAGCTGTTATTGTTTCCATGACTGATGAGCTGTATGTCTGTAGCTCTTATTGTTTCCATGACTGTTGAGCTGTATGTCTGTAGCTGTTATTGTTTCCATGACTGATGAGCTGTATGTCTGTAGCTCTTATTGTTTCCATGATTGTTGAGCTGTATGTCTGTAGCTCGTGTTGTTTCCATGATTGTTGAGCTGTATGTCTGTAGCTCTTATTGTTTCCATGACTGTTGAGCTGTATGTCTGTAGCTCGTGTTGTTTCCATGATTGTTGAGCTGTATGTCTGTAGCTGTTATTGTTTCCATGACTGATGAGCTGTATGTCTGTAGCTGTTATTGTTTCCATGACTGTTGAGCTGTATGTCTGTAGCTCTTATTGTTTCCATGACTGTTGAGCTGTATGTCTGTAGCTGTTATTGTTTCCATGACTGATGAGCTGTATGTCTGTAGCTCTTATTGTTTCCATGATTGTTGAGCTGTATGTCTGTAGCTCGTGTTTCCATGATTGTTGAGCTGTATGTCTGTAGCTCTTATTGTTTCCATGATTGTTGAGCTGTATGTCTGTAGCTCTTATTGTTTCCATGACTGTTGAGCTGTATGTCTGTAGCTCTTATTGTTTCCATGACTGATGAGCTGTGTGTCTGTAGCTCTTATTGTTTCCATGACTGTTAAGCTGTATGTCTGTAGCTCTTATTGTTTCCATGATTGTTGAGCTGTATGTCTGTAGCTCTTATTGTTTCCATGACTGTTGAGCTGTATGTCTGTAGCTCTTATTGTTTCCATGACTGATGAGCTGTGTGTCTGTAGCTCTTATTGTTTCCATGACTGTTAAGCTGTATGTCTGTAGCTGTTATTGTTTCCATGATTGTTGAGCTGTATGTCTGTAGCTCTTATTGTTTCCATGACTGTTGAGCTGTATGTCTGTAGCTGTTATTGTTTCCATGACTGTTGAGCTGTATGTCTGTAGCTCTTATTGTTTCCATGACTGATGAGCTGTATGTCTGTAGCTCGTGTTGTTTCCATGACTGTTGAGCTGTATGTCTGTAGCTCGTGTTGTTTCCATGACTGTTAAGCTGTATGTCTGTAGCTTGTGTTGTTTCCATGACTGTTAAGCTGTATGTCTGTAGCTCTTATTGTTTCCATGATTGTTGAGCTGTATGTCTGTAGCTCTTATTGTTTCCATGACTGTTGAGCTGTATGTCTGTAGCTGTTATTGTTTCCATGACTGTTGAGCTGTATGTCTGTAGCTCTTATTGTTTCCATGACTGATGAGCTGTATGTCTGTAGCTCGTGTTGTTTCCATGACTGTTGAGCTGTATGTCTGTAGCTCTTGTTGTTTCCATGACTGTTGAGCTGTATGTCTGTAGCTCATGTTGTTTCCATGACTGTTGAGCTGTATGTCTGTAGCTCATGTTGTTTCCATGACTCTTGAGCTGTATGTCTGTAGCTGTTATTGTTTCCATGACTGTTAAGCTGTATGTCTGTAGCTTGTGTTGTTTCCATGACTGTTGAGCTGTATGTCTGTAGCTGTTATTGTTTCCATGACTGTTGAGCTGTATGTCTGTAGCTGTTATTGTTTCCATGACTGTTAAGCTGTATGTCTGTAGCTTGTGTTGTTTCCATGACTGTTGAGCTGTATGTCTGTAGCTTTTATTGTTTCCATGATTGTTGAGCTGTATGTCTGTAGCTGTTATTGTTTCCATGACTGTTGAGCTGTATGTCTGTAGCTCTTATTGTTTCCATGACTGTTGAGCTGTATGTCTGTAGCTGTTATTGTTTCCATGACTGTTGAGCTGTATGTCTGTAGCTCTTATTGTTTCCATGACTGTTAAGCTGTATGTCTGTAGCTTGTGTTGTTTCCATGACTGTTGAGCTGTATATCTGTAGCTCATGTTGTTTCCATGACTGTTGAGCTGTATGTCTGTAGCTCATGTTGTTTCCATGACTGTTGAGCTGTATGTCTGTAGCTCATGTTGTTTCCATGACTCTTGAGCTGTATGTCTGTAGCTCGTGTTGTTTCCATGACTGATGAGCTGTATGTCTGTAGCTCATGTTGTTTCCTTGATTGTTGAGCTGTTTGTCTGTAGCTCTTATTGTTTCCATGACTGATGAGCTGTATGTCTGTAGCTCTTATTGTTTCCATGACTGTTGAGCTGTATGTCTGTAGCTGTTATTGTTTCCATGACTGATGAGCTGTATGTCTGTAGCTCGTGTTGTTTCCATGACTGATGAGCTGTATGTCTGTAGCTCTTATTGTTTCCATGACTCTTGAGCTGTATGTCTGTAGCTCTTATTGTTTCCATGACTGATGAGCTGTATGTCTGTAGCTGTTATTGTTTCCATGTCTGATGAGCTGTATGCCTGTAGCTGTTATTGTTTCCATGACTGATGAGCTGTATGTCTGTAGCTGTTATTGTTTCCATGACTGATGAGCTGTATGTCTGTAGCTGTTATTGTTTCCATGACTGATGAGCTGTATGTCTGTAGCTGTTATTGTTTCCATGACTGTTGAGCTGTATGTCTGTAGCTGTTATTGTTTCCATGACTGATGAGTTGTATGTCTGTAGCTGTTATTGTTTCCATGACTGATGAGCTGTATGTCTGTAGCTGTTTTTGTTTCCATGACTCTTGAGCTGTATGTCTGTAGCTGTTATTGTTTCCATGACTGTTGAGCTGTATGTCTGTAGCTCTTATTGTTTCCATGACTGATGAGTTGTATGTCTGTAGATGTTATTGTTTCCATGACTGTTGAGCTGTATGTTTGTAGCTGTTATTGTTTCCATGACTGATGAGCTGTATGTCTGTAGCTGTTATTGTTTCCATGATTGTTGAGCTGTATGTCTGTAGCTGTTATTGTTTCCATGACTGATGAGTTGTATGTCTGTAGCTGTTATTGTTTCCATGTCTGATGAGCTGTATGCCTGTAGCTGTTATTGTTTCCATGACTGATGAGCTGTATGTCTGTAGCTGTTATTGTTTCCATGACTGATGAGCTGTATGTCTGTAGCTGTTATTGTTTCCATGACTGATGAGCTGTATGTCTGTAGCTGTTATTGTTTCCATGACTGTTGAGCTGTATGTCTGTAGCTGTTATTGTTTCCATGACTGATGAGTTGTATGTCTGTAGCTGTTATTGTTTCCATGACTGATGAGCTGTATGTCTGTAGCTGTTTTTGTTTCCATGACTCTTGAGCTGTATGTCTGTAGCTGTTATTGTTTCCATGACTGTTGAGCTGTATGTCTGTAGCTCTTATTGTTTCCATGATTGTTGAGCTGTATGTCTGTAGCTCGTGTTGTTTCCATGACTGTTGAGCTGTATGTCTGTAGCTCGTGTTGTTTCCATGACTGATGAGTTGTATGTCTGTAGCTCGTGTTGTTTCCATGACTGTTGAGCTGTATGTCTGTAGCTGTTATTGTTTCCATGACTGTTGAGCTGTGTGTCTGTAGCTCTTATTGTTTCCATAACTGTTGAGTTGTATGTCTGTAGCTCGTGTTGTTTCTCTCACTGTATGGTGTCCACATAACTTCAGCTACTTTGTGTGTTTCCATACTGTTGAGCTGTATGTCTGTAGCTCGTGTTTCTCCCACTGTATGGTGTCCACATAACTTAGCTACTTTGTGTGTTTCCACCTACAGACGAGCACATGACACCAACAGTGGAGTTGAATGCCCTGGCCATGAAGCGTGGTGAAACTGCTGTGTACAAGTCAATCGAACCACAGCAGCCTCCATTCTACCATAATCAAGGCATGGACTTTCGAGGTTTCTACAGCCAGAGGTGAGTCCTTGTAGTCACATCAACATAGAAACCTGACATAGTTGGCAGATAACACTGGGCTGTACCCAGGCTGACACAGTTGACAGATAACACTGGGCTGTACCCAGGCTGGTACAGTTGACATAACATTTGGCTGTACCCAGGCTGACATAGTTGACAGATAACACTTGGCTGTACCCAGGCTGACATAGTTGACATAACATTTGGCTGTACCCAAGCTGTCATAGTTGACAGATAACACTTGGCTGTGCCCAGGCTGACACAGTTGGCAGATAACACTTGGCTGTACCCAAGCTGACACAGTTGACAGATAACACTTGGCTGTGCCCAGCCTGACACAGTTGGCAGATAACACTGGGCTGTACCCAGGCTGACATAGTTGACAGATAACACTGGGCTGTACCCAAGCTGACACAGTTGGCAGATAACACTGGGCTGTGCCCAGGCTGACATAGTTGGCAGATAACACTGGGCTGTGCCCAGGCTGACATAGTTGGCAGATAACACTGGGCTGTGCCCAGGCTGACATAGTTGGCAGATAACACTGGGCTGTGCCCAGGCTGACATAGTTGACAGATAACACTGGGCTGTACCCAGGCTGACACAGTTGACAGATAACACTAGGCTGTACCCAAGCTGACACAGTTGGCAGATAACACTGGGCTGTGCCCAGGCTGACATAGTTGGCAGATAACACTGGGCTGTACCCAGGCTGACATAGTTGACAGATAACACTGGGCTGTACCCAAGCTGACACAGTTGGCAGATAACACTGGGCTGTACCCAAGCTGGCATAGTTGACAGATAACACTGGGCTGTACCCAAGCTGGCATAGTTGACAAATAACACTGGGCTGTACCCAAGCTGGCATAGTTGACAGATAACACTGGGCTGTACTCAGGCTGACATAGTTGGCAGATAACACTGGGCTGTACCCAAGCTGGCATAGTTGACAAATAACACTGGGATGTACCCAAGCTGACATAGTTGACAGATAACACTGGGCTGTACCCAGGCTGGCATAGTTGGCAGATAACCCTGGGCTGTACCCAGGCTGACACAGTTGACAGATAACACTGGGCTGTACCCAGGCTGACATAGTTGACAGATAACACTGGGCTGTACCCAGGCTGACATAGTTGACAGATAACACTGGGCTGTACCCAGGCTGAAATAGTTGACAGATAACACTGGGCTGTACCCAAGCTGACATAGTTGACAGATAACACTGGGCTGTACCCAGGCTGACATAGTTGGCAGATAACACTGGGCTGTACCCAGGCTGACATAGTTGACAGATAACACTGGGCCGTACCCAGACTGACACAGTTGGCAGATAACACTGGGCTGTACCCAGGCTGACACAGTTGGCAGATAACACTGGACTGTACCCAGGCTGACATAGTTGACAGATAACACTGGGCTGTACCCAAGCTGGCACAGTTGACAGATAACACTGGGCTGTACCCAAGCTGACACAGTTGGCAGATAACACTAGGCTGTGCCTGGCTGAACAGTTGACAGATAACACTGGGCTGTGCCTGGCTGTCACAGTTGACAGATAACACTGGGCTGTACCCAAGCTAACACAGTTGACAGATAACAATGGGCTGTACCCAAGCTAACACAGGTGACAGATAACACTGGGCTGTACCCAAGCTGACACAGTTGACAGATAACACTGGGCTGTACCCAAGCTGACATAGTTGGCAGATAACACTGGGCTGTACCCAAGCTGACACAGTTGACAGATAACACTGGGCTGTACCCAAGTTGGCACAGTTGATGACAGATAACACTGGGCTGTACCAAACCTGACATAGTTGATGACTGAGATAACACTGGGCTGTACCCAAGCTGACACAGTTGATGACTGAGAGAACACTGGGCTGTACCCAAGCTGACATAGCTTATCACTAAGATAACACTGGGGTGTACCCAAGCTGACATCAATCAATCAAATGCCATGCCGGAAAGTGTGGGCGGTCATGACTTGCCATTTCACTCGATCACCAGAGTCGTGGATCAGCTCAGTGGTTCTGTCTCGTCCATGCCATGTGGCCAAGCCATCCAGGTATTTACCTCTCGGTTTTCCCCTTGGTCTGTTCCCTTCGATCTTGCCAGTTGTCACTAAGTTCTCCAATCCATTTCTTCTCATAATATGTCCAAAAAATTTTGACTGTGTACGTCTAATTTCTCTAATCAATTTATGATTTTCGTTTGTCTCCTGTAGTACTTGGTCATTGGTTTTTCTGTCTGTCCATGGTATTCTTTGCATTTTCCTTAGAAACCACATTTCTACAGCCATCAGATGTTTTTCGGCTTGACTGCTCATTGTCCAGGCTTAACTTCCATACAAAAGAACAGGCTCTATGTAGCCCCTCAACACTTTTTCTCGTTTCAATTGACATCTTTTTATTGGTCAGAATGTTTTTCATCTTGCTAAAGGCTACTTTCGCCATGGCAATTCTTGTTCTAATCTCTTCAAGGCATCTCCCATCAGATGTTATAACTGTTCCGAGATAATTGTACCGATTCACTTGTTGAAGAATATTCCCATTTACTTGTATATTACACTGTGGTATTTCGTTCTTCCTAGTAACGACCATAATCTGTGTCTTTTTACAATTTAATTCTAACCCCAGTTGTTCACTGTGTACAACAACCGCATCTACTAATTGTTGCAGGTCCTGTTCATTGTCTGCAATCAAGACTGTATCATCTGCATATCTAATGTTATTGATGTTTCGTCCTCCAATGCTGATTCCTTCCATATCTTCTATATTTCTGAAAATATTTTCACTGTACAGGGAAAAAAGATCTGGAGACATTACACATCCCTGCTTAACACCTCTTAATAGGCTGATATTGTCCCACTTCATCATCAATCCTTATGGCAGCTTGTTGTTTCCAATATATGTTTTTTTTATAAGTCTAATGTCTTTCCCATCAATTTGTAGATCTGCAAGCATATCCACCATGTTGACATGTCTAACTCTATCGAAAGTCTTTGTGTAGTCAATAAAGCAAAGATGAATATCCTCGTTTACTTCTATAGCCCGTTCAATAACTGTTCGCAGCATATACACAGCATTTACTGTACCCTTTCCTTCTACAAACCCACATTGTTCTTCCCCTATTTCAGGTTGTATTTTCTTCCTCACTCTTTGCATGATAATTCGTAACAAAATCTTTGTGATGTGACTCATTATACTAATTGTTTTATGTTGATCACATTCCAAGGCACCTGACATGGCTTATGACTAAGATAACACTGTTAGTTTAAATATGAAATCAAGAATCAACATTATTACACTAGGGACATTCCCCTAGGGATATGTTGTTGTTTGTCCATCAAGAATGATGATGACCATTCATTTCATCCAGTGGGGTTGAAGGTGTGGAGCCGTGGGTTCTAAGATGGCTGATAAGGCCTATTTTGACTCGAAATGTTCTTTGACAATGTGGGCAAAGAATGCTTGACGTTTCTGGAGGAGGATTTCCTGCAGTGGTTTTTCTGTCCTGCCTTTTCTTCACAGCTCTTGCAGTCCTGGTTGCCTCACATATGACTGCACCCTTGCGTAATGATGCACGCCACGAATTTCGGCCTCTGGCTGCAGCCTCCCAGGTGTCATGGTGAATTCCAAAAGCATTCAGTGAAATTTTCAGAGTGTCTTTACAGCGTTTCCTCGTTTACCAGAACGCAGTTCGCTGTAAAAAATTTGTTTAGGGAACCTGTGATCTGGCATGCGAGTCAAGTGACCAGCCCAGCGAATCTGATTCTTCATCAGTAGAGTGTGGATACTGGGCATGGGCGCTCTTTCTAGGACTTCAGTGTCTGGAATCTTGTCTTGCCATTTAATCTTCAGTAGCTTCCTTAGGCAGACTGTGTGGAAGTGGTTTAATTTCCTAGCGTGTCACTGATAAACAGTCCAGGTTTCACAAGCATATAGCAGTGTGGATAATACAACTGCTTTGTAGACTTTTAGCTTTGTTTGCAGTCTTATTCCAGTTCTGTCCCATACATTCTTATACAGTCTGCCAAAGGCCGCACTGGCCTTGGAGATTCTTGCATTCACTTCGTCATCAATTGTGACAGCTTGTGACACAGTGCTGCCAAGATAGGTGAATTTGTCCACAACACTTAGTCTATGATCATTCACTTTGATATTCGGCACAGTGTGATTATTCCCTGGAGCTGGCTGGTACATAACTACAGTCTTCTCCAAGTTGATATTGAGCCCAAAGTTGGCACAGGCATGTGAGAAAGCTGAAACATTATGTTGCATGTCCGCCTCTGAGTTGGCGTACAGAGTGCAATCATCAGCAAACAGGAGCTCTCTGACGGTGTCGCTGTTAATTTTGGTTTTAGCTTTCAGCCTTCTGAGATTGAATAACTTTCCATCCATACGGTAGTTGATGTCTATTCCAATGTCGTCGTTCTCGAAGGCATTCATCAACATGGCTGAAAACATGAGGCTGAACAGTGTTGGTGCCAGGACACATCCTTGCTTCACTCCATTGGTGACAGGAAAGGGTTCAGACAGTTCACCATTTTCCTGTACTCTTGCCTGCATGCCATCATGAAATAACCGCACTATTTGGACAAACTTTCGTGAACAGCCATATTTTGCCATAATCTTCCACAGTCCTTCTCTGCTGACTGTATCAAAAGCCTTGGTAAGGTCAATGAAAGTGGAGAACATTTCGCAGTTCTGTTCCTGACATTTCTCTTGCAGCTGCCTTGCAGCGAAAATCATGACAACAGTTCCACGTTCTTTTCTGAAGCCACATTGACTCTGAGGAAGAAGACTTTGATCGAGATGTGCCGTGAGGCGATTGAGAAGAATTCTGGCGAGTATCTTCCCTGCAATTGAAAGCAAGGAGATGCCTCGGTGGTTGTCACAGGATTGGCGGTTTCCTTTACGTTTGTAAAGATGGACTATTGACGCGTCCTTGAAATCTTATGGCATGGTCTCATTCACCCATATGTTTGTAAAGACTTGGTGAAGCTGCTCTGTTAGGACCGGCCCACTTGCCTTGTATATCTCTGCTGGGATGGAGTCAGGACCAGGTGCCTTGCCGCTGGAGAGTTGCTGGATGGCTTTGTTTACTTCCACTATGGTTGGCAGGTCATCAAGTGTCTCATTGGTGGGAACTTGAGGAAAGCAGTTGATGGTTTCATCATCGAAGAAGGAAATTGCATTTAAGATGTTGCTGAAATGCTCTGCCCAGCGTTGAAGGATTTCTTTCTTATTGGTGACCAATGTTCCCCCATCTGCACTGAGGAGGGGAACTATGCCTGGTGATGTAGGACCATAGACCGCTTTCAGTGAGTCGTAGAAGTTTTTCATATCATGTCTGTCAGCAAAGCCCTGAATTTCATCAGCTTTGCTGCTCAGCCAGGAGTCCCGCATGTGCCGAAGTTTCTGCTGCACTACTCTCTGAATGTTCTTGAAGGCATCTTTTTTTTATGTTGACTTCGGGTCATTCAAATGTGCCTTAAGGAGAAGATGTTTCTCGGCCAGCAATTGGTTGATATCTTCGGAATTTTCATCAAACCAGTCTTTATGCTTTCGGGGGGCTGGACCCAGGATTTCCATAGCAGTGTTGTAAATTATGTCCTTTAGGGCTCTCCATTCTGTTTCTGTATCCTGTTTAGCTGCAGCTTTGGGCTTGAGGCGGTCTTCCAGCATATTTTAAAACGACTGCTGCATTTTCTTGCTGTTTAGGCGGGTGACATTTAGCTTTTTTTGCATTTTCACCCCTTGAAGACGCCGTGGTGGCCTGATGTGAATGGTTATTTTTGAGACAATGAGACCATGGTCTGTCCAACATTCGGCACCACACATGGATTTTGTCACTCGAATGTCTTGTCTGTCACTCCTCCTGACGATGACATAGTCAATGAGGTGCCAGTGCTTCGAGCGCGGGTGCATCCACAATGTCCTATTTCTCATGGGGAGACGGAAAATTGTGTTCGTAATCAGGAGATCATGTTCGGCACATGTCTGAAGGAGGAGGAGTCCATTGCTGTTACAATTTCTGACTCCATGCTTTCCAATAATGCCACTCCAAGAGGTGGTGTCCGTGCCTACTCTGGCATTGAAGTCCCCAAAGAGTATAAGTTTGTCTCCTTTGGGAGCAGATGTTAGTACATTGTGCAGGTCCTCATAGAACTTGTTCTTGACATCATCTTCGTTGGTCATAGTTGGTGCGTAGACACAATGGTTGCATGCTTCCTTCCATTCAGCAGGCGCACTTAATGGTCATGAGCCTGTCGTTTATAGCCTTTGGAAATCCAGCTAATTTGCCGACCAGAGCTGACTTAATGGCAAATCCCACACCGGATTGGCGTCTTTCCTCGCTTTTCCTTCCACTCTAGAAAAATGTGTAGCCGGCACCTATTTCATAGATTTGGCCTTCTTCTGCAAGTCGTGTCTCGCTCAAGGCTGCAATGTCGATGTTGTACATGCCCAGCTCTCTCCCAATCAGTGCTGTTCGTCTCTCTGGAACCGACGCGCCGTCTCTGTCGAGTAGGGTGCGTACATTCCAAGTTCCAATTGTTAAGGGAATATGGTTTACTCTTTTAGCTTTGCTTGTTTTATCTTTGTTTGTATGTCGACCACAGTTAGGGTACCCACCAACCGCGGCTAGCTGGTTAGGTAGTGATGGAGCAGACAATGTTTAGGGCACCTTGTCTAGCCCCTTCCTCATGCTATGGAGGTGGGCAGTGTGTTCCTATAGAGGGCTGCTCAGTCGCCTGCCGAATCCCACTGCTGCTCCGGTCAGTAAAAGACGACCATATGGCCTGAGCCGCCTGTGTGCAGGTCTGCGACTACGGCTGCCAGCATACCCACGCCTGCCGCTTCGCCGCTTGCCCATCGCCACAGGGCTTGAAGGTGATATATGATGTTGGATGAAGAATGACTTGCGCGATGACTTGGATTAAAGTGAGGAAGAGTTGCGCAATTCGTCGACCTCACTCTCTCGCCTGAGTCCATCTGAGTCCAGTGGCAAGACAAGTCGAGACGACTGGAGATGAATACAGGTGCAGTGGATGACCAGGGCGCTCTACGTGCCATGCTGTGCTCATTACGTTCCACAACGCTTTGCAGGTAAACGCCGTCTTGCCCGTTGAATCAGGAATGGTTTCTTCCGTGCAGTCTGCCTAGTCCTGTCTTCACATGCTGGGTAGGCATACCCTAGTTTACCGCTTGGTTTGACACCAAATCGGTTACCCATGCCTGATTTAGCCAGCCTCTCACAGCTGTTGCCCGGGGGGTGGCCGCTGTCGCATGCTGACAGCTACTAGGAGCCACAGGCACGAGCTGGGTGTCAGGCTTGGACCAGTGGGGGATGGGTCCTGAAAGGACATGAGAGCCATCCTTACCAAAGGTGCTACCAATGCCTGACACCCCGTACCCGCCAATATCCCTGTACCTAGGGACATACTCTTTCCTCTTCATCAGTATCCAATTAATGATTTCATTATTCATGCTTGTATATTTATTGTGTCCCACACTTGTATATGTTGTCCCACACTTGTATATGTTGTGTCCCACACTTATATATGTTGTCCCACACTTGTATATGTTGTCCCACACTTGTATATGTTGTCCCACACTTGTATATGTTGTTCCACACTTGTATATGTTGTCCCACACTTGTATATGTTGTTCCACACTTGTACATGCTGTCCCACACTTGTATATGTTGTCCCACACTTGTATATGTTGTCCCACACTTGTATGTGTTGTCCCACACTTGTATGTGTTGTCCCACACTTGTATATGTTGTTCCACACTTGTTTATGTTGTCCCACACTTATATATGTTGTCCCACACTTGTATATGTTGTTCCATACTTGTTTATGTTGTCCCACACTTATATATGTTGTCCCACACTTGTATATGTTGTCCCACACCTGTATATGTTGTCCCACACTTGTATATGTTGTTCCACACTTGTATATGTTGTTCCACACTTGTACATGCTGTCCCACACTTGTATATGTTGTTCCACACTTGTATATGTTGTTCCACACTTGTACATGCTGTCCCACACTTGTATATGTTGTTCCACACTTGTATATGTTGTTCCACACTTGTACATGCTGTCCCACACTTGTATATGTTGTTCCACACTTGTATATGTTGTTCCACACTTGTACATGCTGTCCCACACTTGTATATGTTGTCCCACACTTGTATATGTTGTCCCACACTTGTATATGTTGTCCCACACTTGTATATGTTGTCCCACACTTGTATATGTTGTCCCACACTTGTATATGTTGTCCCACACTTGTATATGTTGTCCCACACTTGTATATGTTGTCCCACACTTGTATATGTTGTCCCACACTTGTATATTTTGTCCCACACTTGTATATGTTGTCCCAAATGTGTATATTTTGTCCCACACTTGTATATGTTGTCCCAAACGTGTATATGTTGTGTCCCACACTTGTATATGTTGTCCCACACTTGTACATGCTGTCCCACACTTGTATATGTTGTGTCCCACACTTGTATATATTAACTGTGTCCCACACGTGTTTGTGTGTATCATGTCCTTCACTGACATGTCTACTTCATCAACATATGTTGTGTCTCACACTTGTATATATTAACTGTGTCCCACACGTGTTTGTGTGTATCATGTCCTTCACTGACATGTCTACTTCATCAACATATGTTGTGTCTCACACTTGTATATATTAACTGTGTCCCACACGTGTGTGTGTGTATTGTGCCCTTCACTGACATGTCTACTTTCACCAACATATGTTGATCCTGCAGGTACCACCAGCAGTACCTGCGTGCTCACAGAGAGCCACACTACTATGGCACAGGTGTTCTGTGGCCCTTGAGGTACCACTACCCTCGCATGAATCGTGCATTTTATGTCTCCTTACGTGTGGGCCAGCGGGAATTCATTGGTGATGGCCCAACACGCCAGGCGGCACGACACAATGCAGCACAAAAGGCCCTGCGCATCCTGAAAAACTTGCCAGTACAGAATGATACCAGGAAAGATGAAGAACAGGCAGCCGTTGAAGCAGATGGTATGTGTTGTCTGTTGCTTTAGGGTTGCCATGTATTGTCTGTCTCATTAATGTTGCCATGTATTAGTTGTTGCTTTAGTGTTGCCATGCATTGTCTGTCTCATTAGTGTAGACATATATTGTTGGTCTCTTTGTGTAGACACATATTGTCTGTCGCTTTAGTGTAGCCATGTATTGTCTGTCGCTTTAGTGTAGCCATGTATTGTCTGTCGCTTTAGTGTAGACATGCATTGTCTGTCTCATTAGTGTTGCCATATATTGTCTGTTTCATTAGTGTTGCCATGTATTGTCTGTCGCTTTATTGTAGACATGCATTGTCTCTTTTGTGTAGACATGTATTGTCTGTCTCATTAGTGTTGCCATGTATTGTCATCAACTATTTTGTATCTGTACCACTGTTGTCATCAACTATTTTGTATCTGTACCACTGTTGTCATCAACTATGTTGTATCTGTACCACAGTTGTCATCAACTATGTTGTATCTGTACCACTGTTGTCATCAACTATGTTGTATCTGTACCACTGTTGTCATCAGCATATGTTGTATCTGTACCACTGGTGTCATCAACTATGTTGTATCTGTACCACTGTTGTCATCAACTATGTTGTATCTGTACCACTGTTGTCATCAACTATGTTGTATCTGTACCACTGTTGTCATCAACTATGTTGTATCTGTACCACTGTTGTCATCAACTATGTTGTATCTGTACCATTGTTGTCATCAACTATGTTGTATCTGTATCACTGTTGTCAGCAAGATCCTGTGACATTGCCATGTGGGAAGTCGGTGAGCTGCCAGGTGTAGTGCTCCATCTACATTGTGATACATTCATCATTTGTGTGTGTGTGTGTGCGCGCGTGTGCGAGTGTTTGCCCCAAGCTGTTTGTGTTTTGTGTTTATGATTCTTGTCATGGAATCGACTGAAGCAGCAGACAGTCTGAAGTCTGAGATCAGCTTGGTCCATGAAATTGCTTTGTATGTGTGCGCGCGCATGCTTATGTGTGTGTGTGTGCACTTGTGTGTGTGTGTGTGTGTTTGCCCCAAGCTGTTTGTGTTTTGTGTTTATGATTCTTGTTGATGTGGAATCGACAGAAGCAGCAGACAGTCTGAAGTCTGAGATCAGCCTGGTCCATGAAATTGCCCTGCGCAGGAACATGTCTGTCAGCTTTGAGGTGAGCACTGTATTGTGTGAATTCTGTTGAGTGTCATCTGTTAACAGCTGCATGGTTATCAAATGTATGACACATGGAAGACAGTTGTGTGGACTATATATGACAGTTGGTGTGGCTCTAGCTCAGAATCTAGTTCTGACTGGAATAAGCCTAACCTCATCCACCAGATTTCTCCCTTAGTATTTGGTTGAGTCTGTTGGCAATATAATACCACCACCAGATTTCTCCCTTAGTATTTGGTTGAGTCTGTTGGCAATATAATACCACCACCAGATTTCTCCCTTAGTATTTGGTTGAGTCTGTTGGCAATATAATACCACCACCAGATTTCTCCCTTAGTATTTGGTTGAGTCTGTTGGCAATATAATACCACCCAAGAATCTCTGTCCTTCCCATTCCCACCACCACCAGATTTCTCCCTTAGTATTTGGTTGAGTCTGTTGGCAATATAATACCACCTGAGAATCTCTGTCCTTCCCATGCCCACCACCACCAGATCTGTTTAAGAATATTGGACCTTTGTCTGGAGAAAATTCTCGCTGAGAGGTCTGAAGCTCTAATCCCATTCGAAGTACTCTTTGTGGGACTCGACTCACTTCTACACATGGTACAGTGGGTAACAAAAACCTGGCAGATCCATCATGGCAACACACTCATGCCTTCCTAGTTTGTCACTCTCCTTGTTATTTTTGATTATTCCCTAGGCTAAATAGGGCCACAGAAAGGGATCCAATTTGAGTCACGAGAAATGTAGATCGCCACAGCCATGCTGTAATCTATTCTCAAAGAGGCCTGCTTGAAATGGTTGGTCTGCTGGAAGGTGTGTGTACAGTCTCAACAATGGTGGGTCTGCTGGAAGCTGTGTGTACAGTCTCAACAATGACCGGTCTGCTGGAAGGTGTGTGTACAGTCTCAACAATGGCCGGTCTGCTGGAAGGTGTGTGTACAGTCTCAACAATGGCCTGTCTGCTGGAAGGTGTGTGTACAGTCTCAACAATGGCCTGTCTGCTGGAAGGTGTGTGTACAGTCTCAGCAATGGTGGGTCTGCTGGAAGGTGTGTGTACAGTCTCAACAATGGCCTGTCTGCTGGAAGGTGTGTAGTCTCAACAATGGTCGGTCTGCTGGAAGCTGTGTGTACAGTCTCAACAATGGTGGGTCTGCTGGAAGGTGTGTGTACAGTCTCAACAATGGTGGGTCTGCTGGAAGGTGTGTGTACAGTCTCAACAATGGCAAGTCTGCTGGAAGGTGTGTGTACAGTCTCAACAATGGTGGGTCTGCTGGAAGGTGTGTGTACAGTCTCAACAATGGCCTGTCTGCTGGAAGGTGTGTGTACAGTCTCAACAATGGCCTGTCTGCTGGAAGGTGTGTGTACAGTCTCAACAATGGTGGGTCTGCTGGAAGCTGTGTGTACAGTCTCAACAATGGTCAGTCTGCTGGAAGGTGTGTGTACAGTCTCAACAATGGCAGGTCTGCTGGAAGGTGTGTGTACAGTCTCAACAATGGTGGGTCTGCTGGAAGGTGTGTGTACAGTCTCAACAATGGCAGGTCTGCTGGAAGGTGTGTACAGTCTCAACAAAGGTGGGTCTGCTGGAAGGTGTGTACAGTCTCAACAATGACCTGTCTGCTGGAAGGTGTGTGTACAGTCTCAGCAATGGTCTGTCCGCTGGAAGGTGTGTGTACAGTCTCAACAATGGTGGGTCTGCTGGAAGGTGTGTGTACAGTCTCAACAATGGTGGGTCTGCTGGAAGGTGTGTGTACAGTCTCAACAATGGTCAGACTGCTGGATGGTGTGTGTACAGTCTCAACAATGGTCAGTCTGCTGGAAGGTGTGTGTACAGTCTCAACAATGGTCGGTCTGCTGGAAGGTGTGTGTACAGTCTTAACAATGGTCAGTCTGCTGGAAGGTGTGTGTATAGTCTCAACAGTGGTGGGTTTGCTTGAAGGTGTGTGTACAGTCTCAACAGTGGTGGGTATGCTGGAAGGTGTGTACAGTCTCAACAATGGAAGGTGTGCGTACAGTCTCAACAATGGCCGGTCTGCAGGAAGGTGTGTGTACAGTCTCAACAATGGCAGGTCTGCTGGAAGGTGTGTGTACAGTCTCAACAATGGTGGGTCTGCTGGAAGGTGTGTGTACAGTCTCAACAATGGCCTGTCTGCTGGAGGGTGTGTGTACAATCTCAACAATGGGGGGTCTGCTGGAAGGTGTGTGTACAATCTCAACAATGGTGGGTCTGCTGGAAGGTGTGTGTACAATCTCAATAATGGTGGGTCTGCTGGAAGGTGTGTGTACAGTCTCAACAATGGTGGGTCTGCTGGAAGGTGTGTGTACAGTCTCAACAATGGTGGGTCTGCTGGAAGGTGTGTGTACAATCTCAACAATGGTCAGTCTGCTGGAAGGTGTGTGTACAGTCTCAACAATGGTGGGTGTGCTGGAAGGTGTGTGTACAGTCTCAACGACAGTGGGTGTGCTGGAAGGTGTGTGTACAGTCTCAACAATGGTCGGTCTACTGGAAGGTGTGTGTACAGTCTCAACAATGGTCAGTCTGCTGGAAGGTGTGTGTACAGTCTCAACAATGGCCTGTCTGCTGGAAGGTGTGTGTACAGTCTCAACAATGACCTGTCTGCTGGAAGGTGTGTGTACAGTCTCAACAATGACCTGTCTGCTGGAAGGTGTGTGTACAGTCTCAACAATGGTGGGTCTGCTGGAAGGTGTGTGTACAGTCTCAACAATGGCGGGTCTGCTGGAAGGTGTGTGTACAGTCTCAACAATGGTGGGTCTGCTGGAAGGTGTGTGTACAGTCTCAACAATGGTGGGTCTGCTGGAAGGTGTGTGTACAGTCTCAACAATGACCTGTCTGCTGGAAGGTGTGTGTAGTCTCAATGGTCAGTCTGCTGGAAGGTGTGTGTACAGTCTCAACAATGGCCGGTCTGCTGGAAGGTGTGTGTACAGTCTCAACAATGACCTGTCTGCTGGAAGGTGTGTGTACAGTCTCAACAATGACCTGTCTGCTGGAAGGTGTGTGTACAGTCTCAACAATGACCTGTCTGCTGGAAGGTGTGTGTACAGTCTCAACAATGGCGGGTCTGCTGGAAGGTGTGTGTACAGTCTCAACAATGGTGGGTCTGCTGGAAGGTGTGTGTACAGTCTCAACAATGGTGGGTCTGCTGGAAGGTGTGTGTAGTCTCAACAATGGCAGGTCTGCTGGAAGCTGTGCGTACAGTCTCAACAGTGGCAGGTCTGCTGGAAGGTGTGTGTACAGTCTCAACAATGGTTGGTCTGCTGGAAGGTGTGTGTACAGTCTCGACAATGGTGGGTCTGCTGGAATGTGTGTACAGTCTCAACAATGGTTGGTCTGCTGGAAGGTGTGTGTACAGTCTCAACAGTGGCAGGTCTACTGGAAGGTGTGTGTACAGTCTCAACAATGAGTGGTCTGCTGAAAGGTGTGTGTACAGTCTCAACAATGACCTGTCTGCTGGAAGGTGTGTGTACAGTCTCAACAATGACCGGTCTGCTGGAAGGTGTGTGTACAGTCTCAACAATGGTCAGTCTGCTGGAAGCTGTGTGTACAATCTCAGCAAGAGTATTTTGAAGGGGATTTGGGTTTCAGACCTCCAGATGAGTCGTCGTAATTTCCCCAGCCAAAGATCTGATACTGTTTGAAGAGACCGGTATATAAAATGTGCCACATGATTTGTTTGACAGGTGATTCGAGAAGCTGGCCCGCCTCATATGAAGAACTTCATGACCAAATGCACAGTTGGGCACATGGTCACTGAGGGTGAGGGCAACAGCAAGAAGACTTCCAAGAAGAGGGCAGCAGAGCTGATGTTAGAAGAACTTCGCAAACTCCAGCCACCGCCTGCTCCTGCTCTACCCAAGCCAAAGACCAAAATGTTGAACAAAAAGAAAAACCGCAATCTCATTAAGGTAATGGCATTGGCAGTGACACCAGCTCTTGTTGTTAGTTTAACAATGATGGACATTAAGGTAATGACATTGGCAGTGACACCAGCTCTTGTTAGTCTAACAATGATGGACATTAAGGTAATGGCATTGGCAGTCGCATCTGCCCTTGTTGTTAGTTTGGACATCACCTGACAGTTTGTTTATGACAGACATCACTTGCTAGATTGTTTTATTAATCATGCATCCAGTACATGCTGGAGGATAGAAATAACAGTACACACATTCACAGACTGCATGCTGGAGGATAGAAATAACATTATACAGATTCACAGACTGCATGCTGGAGGATAGAAATAACAGTACACACATTCACAGACTGCATGCTGGAGGATAGAAATAACATTAAACAGATTCACAGACTGCATGCTGGAGGATAGAAATAACAGTACACACATTCACAGACTGCATGCTGGAGGATAGAAATAACAGTACACAGATTCACAGACTGCATGCTGGAGGATAGAAATAACAGTACACACATTCACAGACTGCATGCTGGAGGATAGAAATAACAGTACACACATTCACAGACTGCATGCTGGAGGATAGAAATAACATTAAACAGATTCACAGACTGCATGCTGGAGGATAGAAATAACAGTACACACATTCACAGACTGCATGCTGGAGGATAGAAATAACAGTACACACATTCACAGACTGCATGCTGGAGGATAGAAATAACATTAAACAGATTCACAGACTGCATGCTGGAGGATAGAAATAACAGTACACACATTCACAGACTGCATGCTGGAGGATAGAAATAACAGTACACATTCACAGACTGCATGCTGGAGGATATAAATAACAGTACACACATTCACAGACTGCATGCTGGAGGATATAAATAACAGTACACACATTCACAGACTGCATGCTGGAGGATAGAAATAACAGTACACACATTCACAGACTGCATGCTGGAGGATAGAAATAACAGTACACAGACTGCATGCTGGAGGATAGAAATAACAGTACACACATTCACAGACTGCATGCTGGAGGATAGAAATAACAGTACACACATTCACAGACTGCATGCTGGAGGATAGAAATAACAGTACACAGACTGCATGCTGGAGGATAGAAATAACAGTACACAGACTGCATGCTGGAGGATAGAAATAACAGTACACACATTCACAGACTGCATGCTGGAGGATAGAAATAACAGTACACACATTCACAGACTGCACGCTGGAGGATAGAAATAACAGTACACACATTCACAGACTGCATGCTGGAGGATAGAAATAACTACACACATTCACAGACTGCATGCTGGAGGATAGAAATAACAGTACACACATTCACAGACTGCATGCTGGAGGATAGAAATAACAGTACACACATTCACAGACTGCATGCTGGAGGATAGAAATAACAGTACACAGACTGCATGCTGGAGGATAGAAATAACATTAAACAGATTCACAGACTGCATGCTGGAGGATAGAAATAACAGTACACACATTCACAGACTGCATGCTGGAGGATAGAAATAACATTAAACAGATTCACAGACTGCATGCTGGAGGATAGAAATAACAGTACACATTCACAGACTGCATGCTGGAGGATAGAAATAACAGTACACACATTCACAGACTGCATGCTGGAGGATAGAAATAACAGTACACATTCACAGACTGCATGCTGGAGGATAGAAATAACAGTACACACATTCATAGACTGCATGCTGGAGGATAGAAATAACAGTACACAGACTGCATGCTGGAGGATAGAAATAACAGTACACACATTCACAGACTGCATGCTGGAGGATAGAAATAACAGTACACAGACTGCATGCTGGAGGATAGAAATAACTGTACACACATTCACAGACTGCATGCTGGAGGATAGAAATAACAGTACACAGACTGCATGCTGGAGGATAGAAATAACAGTACACACATTCACAGACTGCATGCTGGAGGATAGAAATAACAGTACACACATTCACAGACTGCATGCTGGAGGATAGAAATAACAGTACACACATTCACAGACTGCATGCTGGAGGATAGAAATAACAGTACACACATTCACAGACTGCATGCTGGAGGATAGAAATAACAGTACACATTCACAGACTGCATGCTGGAGGATAGAAATAACAGTACACACATTCACAGACTGCATGCTGGAGGATAGAAATAACAGTACACAGACTGCATGCTGGAGGATAGAAATAACAGTACACACATTCACAGACTGCATGCTGGAGGATAGAAATAACAGTACACAGACTGCATGCTGGAGGATAGAAATAACAGTACACACATTCACAGACTGCATGCTGGAGGATAGAAATAACAGTACACACATTCACAGACTGCATGCTGGAGGATAGAAATAACAGTACACACATTCACAGACTGCATGCTGGAGGATAGAAATAACAGTACACACATTCACAGACTGCATGCTGGAGGATAGAAATAACAGTACACACATTCACAGACTGCATGCTGGAGGATAGAAATAACAGTACACACATTCACAGACTGCATGCTGGAGGATAGAAATAACAGTACACAGACTGCATGTTGGAGGATAGAAATAACATTAAACAGATTCACAGACTGCATGCTGGAGGATAGAAATAACAGTACACACATTCACAGACTGCATGCTGGAGGATAGAAATAACAGTACACAGACTGCATGCTGGAGGATAGAAATAACAGTACACACATTCACAGACTGCATGCTGGAGGATAGAAATAACAGTACACAGACTGCATGCTGGAGGATAGAAATAACAGTACACAGACTGCATGCTGGAGGATAGAAATAAAGTACACATTCACAGACTGCATGCTGGAGGATAGAAATAACAGTACACACATTCACAGACTGCATGCTGGAGGATAGAAATAACAGTACACACATTCACAGACTGCATGCTGGAGGATAGAAATAACAGTACATAGACTGCATGTTGGAGGATAGAAATAACAGTACACACATTCACAGACTGCATGCTGGAGGATAGAAATAACAGTACACATTCACAGACTGCATGCTGGAGGATAGAAATAACAGTACACACATTCACAGACTGCATGCTGGAGGATAGAAATAACAGTACACACATTCACAGACTGCATGCTGGAGGATAGAAATAACAGTACACACATTCACAGACTGCATGCTGGAGGATAGAAATAACAGTACACACATTCACAGACTGCATGCTGGAGGATAGAAATAACAGTACACAGACTGCATGCTGGAGGATAGAAATAACAGTACACAGACTGCATGCTGGAGGATAGAAATAACAGTACACAGACTGCATGCTGGAGGATAGAAATAACAGTACACAGACTGCATGCTGGAGGATAGAAATAACAGTACACAGACTGCATGCTGGAGGATAGAAATAAAGTACACATTCACAGACTGCATGCTGGAGGATAGAAATAACAGTACACACATTCACATACTGCATGCTGGAGGATAGAAATAACAGTACACACATTCACAGACTGCATGCTGGAGGATAGAAATAACAGTACACACATTCACAGACTGCATGCTGGAGGATAGAAATAACAGTACACACATTCACAGACTGCATGCTGGAGGATAGAAATAACAGTACACAGACTGCATGCTGGAGGATAGAAATAACATTAAACAGGTTCACAGACTGCATGCTGGAGGATAGAAATAACATTAAACAGGTTCACAGACTGCATGCTGGAGGTAAGAAATGACATTAAACAGATTCACAGACTGCATGCTGAATGATAGAAATAACATTACACCGGGAAGGTTAACCCGGTCAACAAATGCCCGCAGAAGTCGGATGTGTCGGCCTAACGGCGCAAGAATGCAGCTCTGCTGTAAACAGGCACAACGCAGTCACATCCGAAAAAAAGAAACTCCGGATGAACGCAGAAGAAGAAGAAGAAATAACATTAAACAAATTCACAGATTGCATGCTGGAGGACAGAAATAACTTTGTAAACGTAATCACAGACTAATGTTGGAGGACAGAAAAAACTTTGTAAACATAATCACAGACTAATGTTGGAGGACAGAAAAAACTTTGTAAACATAATCACAGATTATTGCGGAAGGTTACCAGACTGTGGTTGAAACACTGATCTATACCAATAGAAGTTTGGCCATCAAGTGTGTCTGAAATGTTGATTACATTTGCTTATTTCAGTCAGAACTTCAGCAGCAAAAAGCTGATCCTAATTATGGCGTGGGTATTAATCCCATCAGTCGCCTCATTCAGATCATGCAAGCACAGAAGAGGAAGGAGCCAGTCTATACTCTTGTTGCTGAAAGAGGACTTCCGAGAAGGAGGGAATTTGTAATGCAGGTAAAATAATTGTAACGGTTCACATTAAATGATTAATGGTATGCATTGCCTGTAATACATGATCCTCGTTGAGTGTTCTTGACATCAGAATAGTAGTATTACTACAACAGATCACCAATGGCAACATCTGTCTACCAGCAACATTGTCTATGCCAGACTTCAGCCTTGTCTGTCTGGTTACTTATTTGCCAGATGACATGATGTTCTCATGAGACTGGGACATGTCCAGGTTTAGACAGTGTGGTTGTTTACTTGATGACATGATGTTCTCATGAGACTGGCACATACCCAGGTTTAGACTATAATCCCTTGATTGACATATGCATGTACTCACAATGTCTCCACTATAATCCCTTGATTGACATATGCATGTACTCACACACTGCCTCCACTATAATCCCTTGATTGACATATGCATGTACTCACACATTGTCTGCACTATAATCCCTTGATTGACATATGCATGTACTGACACATTGTCTCCAATATAATCCCTTGATTGACATATGTATGTACTCACACATTGTCTCCACTATAATCCCTTGATTGACATGTGTCTGTATTTTATTATTGGTGTCTTTCCTCCAGGTGGAGGTGGAGGACAAGTGCTGCACTGGTACAGGCCCCAACAAAAAATTGGCCAAGAGAGCAGCTGCGGAGTGTATGTTGCAGATTCTAGGCTACACTAAACCTAGCCCCCAGCCTGCCAAGTCCTCCTTCAAACACCCGGCTTCTGGCGAGGTCAGTCAATCATTGTCGGCATGGTTGTTGGTTTGAAGAGAACACACATCACAATGTTTACCAGGCTGCTAGATAACTAATATAGCCACAGCCATACTGAACTGACAGACTGGCAACAGCTAAAAACACTTAGAACTGATACAGCTATATGCTCACAGAACTGATACAGCTATATACACACTAAGTGAGAACTAATAAACTATAAATATTGAGAGCTAACTGAAATCCACAGTGTATAACATATTGAGCTAACATCTATGCACATACATCATTGGCACCTTGCCGTCTTGACAGACGATAGTGTGCTTTAAAAAGGCATAATAACTTTTACCTATGGCAGTAGCAAATGTGACTGATAGGGCCAATTTTGTTCATACAAACTACAATACACATACAAACTGAGAACTAAAACTATAAACATTGAGAACTAACAGAAATCCACAGTGTAACATACTGAATTAACATCTATAAACATTGAGAGCTCTCGCACGTAAACACGCTGGAACAGGCTGAGAACTAGCACAGCTATTGTGAGAAACATGTGTACCCCAGCAGGATTTGACCATGTTACATGAAACATGTGTACCCCAGCAGGATTTGACCATGTTACATGAAACATGTGTACCCCAGCAGGATTTGACCATGAACCACATGAGACATGTGTACCCCAGCAGGATTTGACCATGAACCACATGAAACATGTGTACCCCAGCAGGATTTGACCATGTGACATGAAACATATGTACCCCAGCAGGATTTGACCATGTTACATGAAACATGTGTACCCCAGCAGGATTTGACCATGTTACATGAAACATGTGTACCCCAGCAGGATTTGACCATGTTACATGAAACATGTGTACCCCAGCAGGATTTGACCATGTCACATGAAACATGTGTACCCCAGCAGGATTTGACCATGTTACATGAAACATGTGTACCCCAGCAGGATTTGACCATGTTACATGAAACATGTGTACCCCAGCAGGATTTGACCATGTTACATGAAACATGTGTACCCCAGCAGGATTTGACCATGTTACATGAAACATGTGTACCCCAGCAGGATTTGACCATGTTACATGAAACATGTGTACCCCAGCAGGATTTGACCATGTTACATGAAACATGTGTACCCCAGCAGGATTTGACCATGAAACATGTGTACCCCAGCAGGATTTGACCATGAAACATGTGTACCCCAGCAGGATTTGACCATGAACCACATGAGACATGTGTACCCGCAAGATTTGACCATGCCACTTGAAACATGTGTACCCCAGCAAGATTTGACCATGTCACATGAGACATATGTACCCCAGCAAGATTTGACCATGAACCACATGAGACATGTGTACTCCAGCAAGATTTGACCATGTCACATAAGACATATGTACCCCAGCAAGATTTGACCATGAACCACATGAGACGTGTACTCCAGCAAGATTTGACCATGTCACATGAGACATGTGTACCCCAGCAAGATTTGACCATGTCACATGAAACATGTGTACCCCAGCAGGATTTGACCATGAAACAAACAGGTAGATTTGGATTCTGCATAGAAATAAGAATCCATGCCAGGTGAACAGAAGTCTCTCTCTCTCTCTCTCTCTCTCTCTCTCTCTCTCTCTCTCTCTCTCTCTCTCTCTCTCTCTCTCTCTCTCTCTCTCTCTCTCTCTCTCTCTCTCTCTCTCCCCGCCCCACCTCTCACATGCCACACTGATACTTGCTGACACTGGGACCTCTGGTTCAGACAGCAGTGGCAAACTGATGAATGTCAGATTGCCTAGACAATCTGTCTAGGGTTGGCGGCAATGTCTTGCCAAAGTCATGCAACGTGTGTGTGTGAGAGAGAGAGATAGAGAGGAGAGAGAGAGAGAGAGGCCTACTTCAGAATAAATAGCAAGTATATTTGGTGGATAAATAGAAACATGATATGACAAAGAAAGTAATCACAAGTCCATTACATCATGTTGCCCACATCTGGTGTGTCACTCTGTCCAGAACAATGTTGACATGACTAATAAACAAACAAATCATCAAGTAAAAGACAGTGGTACCTAGTACAAATGGATGAAAAGGAAGAGGTAGAGAATTGGTTCATGACTACTGCTTGTAGTAATAAAACTCGTTAGTACAACTGTTTCTGTTTAATGATGCCAAATCAGTAACGGCAGAACTAATTACAGGCAGTATGTCAGACCCGGATAGGTAGAGCTACATGTGGACACTTACATTGAGATAATATGACAAGGGAAGGTGGGTTCACCAACAGTTCAGTATCAGATAATATGACAAGAGAAGGTGGGTTCACCGACAGTTCAATATCAGATAATATTATGACAAGAGAAGGTGGGTTCATCAACAGTTCAGTATCGGATAATAATATAAGAGAAGGTGGGTTCACCAACAGTTCAGTATCAGATAATATGACAAGAGAAGGTGGGTTCACCAACAGTTCAGTATCAGATAATATGACAAGAGAAGGTGGGTTCACCAACATTTCAGTATCAGATAATATTATGACAAGAGAAGGTGTGTTCACCAACAGTTCAGTATCAGATAATATGACAAGAGAAGGTGGGTTCTCCAACAGTTCAGTATCAGATAATATTATGACAAAAGAAGGCGGGTTCACCAACAGTTCAGTATCAGATAATAATATAAGAGAAGGTGGGTTCACCAACAGTTCAGTATCAAAACAATGTTTTCCCGTGATGAATTTGAATAAGGAAGACACAAACAATAGATTGCATGATTTATTGCCTGGCATATTTCGCTGCATCTCGTCAGGTACATACTGCAGAAATCACACAACTTACGTGAATTAACTAGATAAATCCTTGAAACTGAAATATACACACACTTCAGCTTGAGTAATCCATCCAATCACTTCACAGTTGGTAATGGGAGGCGACGTTTCAGAAATTCAAAACAATATTTTCCCGTGATGAATTTGAATAACGAAGACACAAACAATAGATTGCACAATTTATTGCCTGGCATATTTCGCTGCATCTCGTCAGGTACATACTGCAGAAATCGCACAACTTACGTGAATTAACTAACAGCTGAAGGAAGGCACTGCCCAATGACATTTGGATGTACTCAAACAGCTGAAGGAAAGCACTATCTAGTGACATTTGGATGTACTCAGACAGCTGAAGGAAGGCACTGTCCAGTGACTTTGGATGCCAAGATTTTTTGACAAGACGTATATTTCTCTAGTGATACTTGGAATACGACTGGCTTGAAGACGTGCTCATGATGCAATTTGACATATATAATTCTTCACACATTCCACGGATTTAAAATAATTGGCCTTTCCCTGATGTCATGTATTTACCTGATGTCATGTATTTACCTGATGTCATGTTTTCCACAGATGTTTTGTATTCCTGATTTAAGATAATTAGCCTTTCCCTGATGTCATGTATTTCCCTGATGTCATGTATTCCATTGATTTGACATAATTGGTCTTTCGCTGATGTCATGTATTCCACTGGCGTTGTGTATTTCCCTGATGTCATGGTTTCCACTGATGTCATGTATTTCCCTGATGTCACGTATTTCCCCGATGTCATGTATTTCCCTGATGTCATGTCATTCCACTGATGTCGTGTGTGTAGTTACATTGTTGAACTGCTGTCTACAGAACAATCACAATGGTGACAAAAAGGTGACGTTTGTGGAAGGTGATGCTCCGCCAGGTGAGTGTTCATACCTCTCAGGTAATGTCGGGCCATAGCTAACAAACAGCCTCATCAATTTTATCCTATCTGACTGTCTTTGATGTGTCACGTGAAATACTTGACTGGGCATTGTCTGTGTGTTTGATGTGTCACATGAAATACTTAGAGTGGGCATTGTCTGTGTGTTTGATGTGTCACATGAAATACTTGAGTGGGCATTCTCTGTGTTTGATGTGTCACATGAAATACTTAGAGTGGGCATTGTCTGTGTGTTTGATGTGTCACATGAAATACTTAGAGTGGGCATTGTCTGTGTGTTTGATGTGTCACATGAAATAGAGTGGGCATTGTCTTCTTTGATGTGTCACATGAAATACTTAGAGTGGGCATTGTCTGTGTCTTTGATGTGTCACATGAAATACTTAGAGTGGGCATTGTCTGTGTCTTTGATGTGTCACATGAAATACTTAGAGTGGGCATTGTCTGTGTCTTTGATGTGTCACATGAAATACTTAGAGTGGGCATTGTCTGTGTCTTTGATGTGTCACATGAAATACTTAGAGTGGGCATTGTCTGTGTCTTTGATGTGTCACATGAAATACTTAGAGTGGGCATTGTCTGTGTGTTTGATGTGTCACATGAAATACTTAGAGTGGGCATTCTCTGTGTTTGATGTGTCACATGAAATACTTGAGTGGGCATTGTCTGTGTCTTTGATGTGTCACATGAAATAGACTGGGACATTGTCTGTGTCTTTGATGTGTCACATGAAATAGACTGGGACATTGTCTGTGTCTTTGATGTGTCACATGAAATAGACTGGGACATTGTCTGTGTCTTTGATGTGTCACATGAAATAGACTGGGACATTGTCTGTGTGTTTGATCTTTCACATGAAATACTTAGAGTGGGCATTGTCTGTGTCTTTGATGTGTCACACGAAATAGACTGGGCATTGTCTGTGTGTTTGACGTGTCACATGAAATAGACTGGGACATTGTCTGTGTGTTTGACGTGTCACACGAAATAGACTGGGCATTGTCTGTGTGTTTGATGTGTCACACGAAATAGACTGGACATTGTCTGTGTGTTTGATGTGTCACATAAAATACTTGACTGGGAATGTCTGTGTGCTTAATGTCAGATATTATCTTGTCAGATTCACATTGTGTAGTAATACTGTTGTCAGATATTATCTTGTCAGATTCACATTGTGTAGTAATACTGTTGAAAGAAATTATCTTGTCAGATTCACATTGTGTAGTAATACTGTTGTTAGAAATTTTCTTGTCAGATTCACATTGTGTAGTAATGCTGTTGTCGAAAATGATCTTGGTTTGTCATCAGAACATGTGGACCTGGCCATGACCTTGCCCTTGCCACAGACAGCGCATCAGAGGGTCCCTGGGCTACTGCATCTTCCACACAGCGGCAAGCCTGCTGCCACATCTGGGGGTAGGGCCATTGTTGGATGTTCATTGTACAGTCACGGTGTTGTCATTGTTGGATGTTCATTGTACAGTCATAGTGTTGTCATTGTTGGATGTTCATTGTACAGTCATAGTGTTGTCATTGTTGGATGTTCATAGTACAGTCATAGTGTTGTCGTTGTTGGATGTTCATTGTACAGTCATAGTGTTGTCATTGTTGGATGTTCATTGTACAGTCAGTGACACTGTTGTCATTGTTGGATGTTCATTGTACAGTCATAGTGTTGTCATTGTTGGATGTTCATTGTACAGTCACGGTGTTGTCATTGTTTAATGTTCATTGTACAGTTACACTGTTGTCATTGTTGGATGTTCATTGTACAGTCACAGTGTTGTCATTGTTGGATGTTCATAGTACAGTCATAGTGTTGTCATTGTTGGATGTTCATTGTACAGTCATAGTGTTGTCATTGTTGGATGTTCATTGTACAGTCATAGTGTTGTCATTGTTGGATGTTCATTGTACAGTCATAGTGTTGTCATTGTTGGATGTTCATTGTACAGTCACAGTGTTGTTATTGTTGCATGTTCATTGTACAGTCACTGTGTTGTCATTGTTGGATGTTCATTGTACAGTCACACTGTTGTCATTGTTGGATGTTCATTGTACAGTCATAGTGTTGTCATTGTTGGATGTTCATTGTACAGTCACAGTGTTGTCATTGTTGGATGTTCATAGTACAGTCACAGTGTTGTCATTGTTGGATGTTCATTGTACAGTCACACTGTTGTCATTGTTGGATGTTCATTGTACAGTCAGTGACACTGTCGTCATTGTTGGATGTTCATTGTACAGTCACAGTGTTGTCATTGTTGGATGTTTAATAATAGTCATTCACAGTCATTGTTGAATGTTCTACCAGCCATCAAGAGGACATGTTAACTTGACAGATATCATGGTTTGTTGTGCTAGAGTTCACTACTGCATGTCTGTGACTGGCTGGTTGTAAGTTGTGTCTCTCACATGTTTAACTGACAGATATCGTGGTTTGTTGTGCTAGAGCTCACTGCTGCATGTCTGTGGCAGGTTGTAAGTTGTGTCTCTCACATGTTTAACTGACAGATATCATGGTTTGTTGTGCTAGAGCTCACTACTGCATGTCTGTGGCATTTGTAAGTTGTGTCTCTCACATGTTTAACTGACAGATATCGTGGTTTGTTGTGCTAGAGTTCACTACTGCATGTCTGTGGCAGGTTGTAAGTTGTGTCTCTCACATGTTTAACTAACAGATATCGTGGTTTGTTGTGCTAGAGTTCACTACTGCATGTGTTGACTGGCTGGTTGTAAGTTGTGTCTCTCACATGGCATATAACTGACATGATAATGAAAGTATTAATGGTTTGCTGTCTACAGGCCCCACAAATCCACAACTGCAGATGAAGGAAGGCCTAGTCAACCTGTCAAGTATTCTCAAGCCTAGCCTGAGACCCGAACTGCAACTGAGGACACTGTGCACGGCTCTGGACTATCCCCTGGAGATTGATGACTTTACTAAAGTAATGACATGTGTCCCTGTTTGCTGGCTGCGCGTGCGTGCTTGTGTATGTGTGTGTGTGTGTGAGAGAAAGAGAGAGAGAGAGAGATACCTGGAGATAGATGACTTTACTAAAGTAATGACATGTGTCCCTGTTTGCTAGCTGCATGAATGCGTGTGTGGTTTTTTTTAAATACCTGGAGATAGATGACTTTACTAAAGTAATGACATGTGTCTCTGTTTGATGGCTTCACGCGAGCGTGTATGTGTGTGTGAGAGAGATGTAACAATGCGAACTCAGTGAAGACGAACTGACTCAATTGGTTCTTTATAAATAGTTTATTTCTTCTTGATGACACCTGGACCTAATATGGCGTCCTCCCAGTTCTGTCTCTAGATGTAAAACTCCTAACAACCCACTACGTCACGACTTGAGCATCCCTCCTCTCATTCCATCTCGATGCTCAATCGTGCTGTAGTCTTTTCCCACCTAACACCAACTACCCAACTACTGTTACACCTCCCTATGTTTTTCTAAAGAATTTTTCCTGTAAAGGAAAAATTCTTTACTCCCAATTCCCTTACTCTATTCCCTCTTTTTCCTTACCTCCCACATTTCCTCTAATCTTCCCCAAACTAACTCAAATTTGAGTAAATATTATATCCTTTAACCCTTCTCCCTGTCATATTGTCATCTAGTAACCCACTATAAACTTCTTCTTCGTTTCTGCCTCTATAAATCTCAACTTTATACAATACATCATACCACATATGGTTACTCTTTTAACTAAACACTCATTCTTCCCTTTCTTTAGTCCTCACAGTTCTCCTAATCTCTCCAAACCACTTTATTTTAAGTAAACCAATCTATTTCCCCAAACCATATAGTAATCCACTATATATATTTCTGGCTCTTTCTTGGCTCCTCAAGTTCCTGTATCAAATATACATATCATAAGAATAATAGCTTGTATAATCGTTATTGTACACATGGTATTATGAAATCCCTCACTCTTTCACAACACAGGAGAAACAGAAATAACGTAGAAACAACGTATTTAGAAAAAGTAAAGAAGGGGTGCGCACCCAGTGACAAGCATAAAGGATGAAAAGTCAACATGATAACATTTACATAAAGTAATGCATAGTCCACACAATCACATTTACCTCCCTTGCCAATAAAAAAAATTTTGTACAACAATTTTTTAAAATACATCTTATGAAATAGATCTTTGTTCTCTATAAATCAAGTTGACATAAGTTTTCTCAACATTTATATATTCAACATTTATATTGCCATCCACAATCTTGTCTATATTTCCGTTACCTCATCCTTTACCACAAGCCAATGTTCATATTCCATGAACATTTTTAATTCAATAAACGCTGGTATTTCCCAGCTCCTATATCTTGCCCCCTCACATCCCATAATATTTATATAAACACTCCCGCTTATATGCTGCCATTCACAGTCTCCCCCTCCTTTTTCTTCCTATAATGCTGACTTTAATGCAGCTTCTATTTTCTAATACTTCATATCCATAAGAACCTCTTCATGCCGACTATCTATATGTCTCTCTATTAGCCCTCAGTATGTGTCTCTCTATTAGCCCTCATATATTTTCTTTATTCCAGCCAACACCATAACTATTCAAAAAAATTAAATTTACTTAATTAAATATATAACGAGGTAATCTAATACACAAAACCACTTAATTAAACAAAATCAAAACCAAATATTATACCCCCCCAACTCAATCAAAGAAAAACACATTTTAAAACAATATAACATGTATCTTATTAACTCAAAAGGAAATATTCTAGTCTACCTAACACCACTGGTCTCTTTTATGGACCAATAGTTTGTATTTTATGAACACAACAACCCTAAAATTCCAAAATCAAATTATAACAATCATTTCAAAGGATTAAATCAAGCAAAAAAACATATTATATATGAGGCATTTCAAACTCAGACTCAATAAAACAAGTGTCTTCTCGCTAAAGAGAAGTTCTTCAAAAAAATTATAATTCACATAGAATTAGCTACTTAAAGTAACCAAGCAAAATTTTCCTCCTATACGAATCAACGTAAGTCATATCTATTCACTCAAGTCACTCCATTGTTTTTATAAGCAAGAAACTGAAACAATTCACCGCCAGGTCTATATATATCTATATCTGTTATTTACAGACCAAATTCTAACTTAAAACAATATCTGTTCTTTTCATACAAGTCTTTAACTAACAATGGCCGTATTATCTACACCCCAATTGCTTCTCGTGTACATATTCCTATAACTACTTAATCATTACCATACACCACGATATTCCTAGCACCAGTAAAAACTTGTCTATTTACTATATAGTACAACTACCTGCTGTACCATTGATTAACTTATCCATCCAATAAGAAACCAAAACATAATATCAACCAGCAATTCCGTCACTGAGAGAAAAAATATATATATACCTCAGTCGAACCTACATCCATTGCTTGACTACTCCTCCAGATCATTTATAAAAAGTATCAACAGAAGCCTTTTCCATTTCCACCGTCTCACACACTTCATCAAGTATCTCTTTCCTTAAAGCCTGAAACTTACATCTTGCTATCTGCAATATTCTCTATCAATTTATCTCTTACGTTTCCACTTCTTCAACAACTCCAAGTTTCTCTGTATCAATGCTATCTCTACATCAATATCCTCCTCCCCGTATAATCTATCATCTTCCTCCATACTACTAATTGACTCTGACTTCTCATCCATTTCTTCTTCTTCATCTGTATGTCTCTCGTTAGCAGCCGCTAATCTCTTCCGTTCAATATCCCATCTAATTTGTCTATCATTATTTCTTAAGGACCTTTCCAGTAAAGGCATATCTTCACCGCTTGTTGAATACTCTCTAATTCTCCTCTGTCTTTTCACTTCTCTTTCTCTTTGTTTATCCATTCTTCTTTTTGTTGCTTGTCTAGTATTCTTAAATGGAGCACCTATTTCCTCTTCCATAGATTCTATACTATCACAATGACTCTCATTCAACTTTTCTCCTACTATCGTTTTCGGTATTGTTTGTTCTTGAGTATCATCGTAACCTGGAGCCGTTTTTAACTGACTGTGTGTCGGATCTTTTCGAGAAGCTGGGGTTATTGTAGTCCCCCTGACGACTCGTTCATCTATGTATCCGGTGTCTGAATAATAATTATTATTATAATTATCATTTTCCTTCTCATCATCATCTCTTCTTAAGTGTTCCACGTGTGCCCTTGCTACATGTCCCGTCACCTGGTTCTTGATACTATACGACACATTTCCTAGCCTTTCTATAACATAATAACCTGGGATGCAACGATCATCAAACTTAGAGTTCCTTCTATGCTTTTTGTAATAAACTCTATCTCCTACTTTAAACTCCTGTAACTTTGTATTCAGGTTTTTGTACTTTTTCTGTCTTTCTCTAGCTTTAACTATATTATTCTTCAACCTCATGTGTGCTTTATGCATTTCTTGTATAATGGTCTCCTGAAAGTCTTCTCCCATATACTTCCGTCTTGGTTTTAACAGATTATCTATTGGTAGTATTGGTTCTCTCCCATGTATTAAATAAAATGGTGAAAAGCCTGTGCTCTCATTTTGATTTGTGCGTATGGCGCTAAGTGCTGGTCCTAAAAATAAATCACAGTCTTTTTCATGTTCATCCACAATCTTTGCTATAATATCGTATAATGTCCTATGTTGTCGTTCGTTCCTAGCATTTGAAGAAGGTCTATAGTATGAGGTCTTTACATGTTTTATATTTAAATCTTTCAACAATTTTTCAAATTTCTTATTCACAAATTCTCTACCATTATCCGTGAGAATAACCTGTGGACAACTAAATCTTGGTACGAACTCCTGTAAAAAAAATATTAATGACAGTATCAGCGCTCTTATCTGGGATTGCATAAACTTCCGGCCAAAGGCTGTAGACGTCTACTATATGAATTAAATACACGTTCCCTGACAATGTTCTAGGGTGAGGACCCGATATATCTAAACTAAATTTTCTGCATAGGAAACTGAGGAATATCTGTATCTTGTAAAGGACACTTAATTGTTTTCATATTCCTTAACCTGCATCTTTCACACGTATCCACATATTTGCAAGCAGATCTAAATAAATTCGGCCAATAATATTTACTCGTAAGTGCTTTCACCAATTTATCACGACCGAGATGACCATTCTCATCATGATATGCTTTTAAAACTTCACTTTCCAAATGTTTTGGAATATATTTCCTTAGCTGTTCATTCCTTTCACACATGTAATATAACTGGTCGTCCTCTTGTAACACTAAATAATTTTTCTTATATTTGTTCTCCTCCGTTTCTTTTAACTTCTGTTTTATTTGTAAGACTTTTGGATCTAATTCTTGTTCTTCTTTCATACTAAATTGTGCTAAATGTGGGTCTTCTTCTACTCTATGTTCAGCCTCATGATCCGATGGTAAACTCTCAAAGTCTTCTCCATTTATTATGGCAGAATCTAAAATATTTACTTGCCAGTTTCGGTCGTCGATCTCTGGTTCTCCTTCATCTTCTGTGTCACCTGACGACTGTGGGTAGGGGATCCTAGATAATAAGTCAGCACACGTGTTAATCCTACCTGGAATATATTCCACTCTGGCATTGTACCCCTGTAGATTCAACGCCCAGGTCTGTATTTTCCTGTTCTGCACTGGAGCTTCTAAAAGAGACTTTAAAGGCATATGGTCAGTTCTAATAACAAAATTTGCATTATGTAAGTAATAATCTAGTTTCTGAAGAGCGTAGTGTATTGCATAAGCCTCCTTCTCAATAGTAGTCCATTTTCGTTGTGACCTGCTAAGCTTATGAGACAAGAAATAAATTGGCCTTTCATTTTTAACCCCTGGTATTCCAGACTCTTTTCCTTCATATGGCTGAACCAAACACGCTCCTATAGCATTATCAGAAGCATCTGTATATAGTATTAACTGTTTATTCAAATCTGGATGCGTCAATAGCGGTACCACTGTTAAACTGTTTTTTAAAAAATCGAATGCTTTTTGACACTCATCATCCCACTTAAATCTAGCGTATTTGCCCGTTAAATTAGTAATTGGTTCTGCTATCTTTGAAAACGCTGGAATGAACCGCCTATAAAACCCACAAGTTCCTATAAACGCACGCACTTCTTTCACGTTAGTTGGAGGAGGTAATTCTTTAATAACCTTTATCTTGTCTTGGTCTGGTTTAATTCCGTCTCTATTTATAATATATCCCAAATATTTTGTTTCTGTTTTTAAAAACTCACATTTACTAAGCTTTAATTTAACATCATGTACTCTTAATCTGTCAAAAACTAACCTTACATGTTTTAAGTGATCTTGCACATCGCCTGCCGTAAAGATAAGAATATCGTCTATGTATGCTAGGGCAAACTTTTGCATACCCTCTAGTACTTCATTTATTAACAGCATGTAGTGAGATGGAGCCGTCCGAACCCCGAATGGCATTCGTAAAAATTCATAAGAACCCATATGAGTACAGAAAGCACTCTTCTTTTGCGCGTCTGCCGACATCGGGATACACCAGAACCCTGATCTTGCGTCTAGTGTTGTAAAAAATGTAGAGCCATTAAGCAACCCTAAAATGTCATCAATCACCGGCAGTGGGTACGCTACATTCTTGGTGATTTTGTTCAACGCCCGATAGTCGCAGCAGAACCGACTTGAACCATCAGGTTTGGCCACAATTACAATCGGAGATGACCACTCTGACTTTGATCTTGTGATTATTCCTGCTTTCAACATATCTTCTATTGCTTTTTCGACAATTTCTCTATTTCTTAAGGGAGTTCTATATGGTTTTAAACTAATTGGCGGATGGTCTCCCGTATCTATTTCCATTGTAACTGTTTTTGTCCTTCCCAATTCTAAATCATTAATTGCAAATACATCTTGATTTTCTTTTATAAGTTGTTCCAATACTTTTTTATTTTCTGGTGGAGCCTTTAACTGTGCCAACAATTCTTGTTCCCTTGTCTTTTTATCTAGTGAATGTATTTGGGCTGTATTTCTTCTGAATGGATGGATCAATTCATCCATTTGTGCGTTTCCTCTACTTCCGCGTCCGCGTCTGTTATTAACTCTTTCACTAGAAGTTTGTGAATAGTTTGCTCCCGGCATTTCTACTCTATCAGTTGCCAATATATCACTAATGTTATGTTCCAGTTTAGCTACTACACATCCTCTGTATAATTTAATTTCTCTACCTGTGTTATTAATAACCATCACTGGAAAAGTTAAATGTTTATCTAACTCTATTATTCCATCCGGAACTTCCAAACCAGGCTCATCAATTACTTCCTCTTGCAACTCAGTGATTCTGACTGTGTTTCCTGCCACATAATATGGGTTTCTCTTCACCTTTGCCTGTATCAAATTAACCGACTGTGGTTTTAACGTCGTGGACATCTTAACTCTAACCAGTGCTGATATATGCATGTCTTCTTCCATATCCACATAGACGTCCTTGAATTTTAACTTGTGTAAATCAAAGAGAAGTCTTACTCCATTCTTTATTAAAAAATCTCTTCCTATCAGCATGTTTCTATTTAAATCCTTCACTACATGAAAAAGATGTCTTACGTTGACCCCTCCTAACTTAAAATTTATCATTGTTTGTCCAATTACTTGTAAATTCTGTCCTCTAACAGAGTGAAGATTATTATGACTCTTAAATATTCTACAATTTCTCACTATTTTGTATAGAAAACTTTCTTTTACCACACTAACCTGAGCTCCCGAATCAATTAATGTACGAATTCTATACTTTCCTATTTCTATTATACATGAGCTATAATCTGTTTTATTTTCTATAAATTGTTTGACTTCATCTAGTTGAAAATATTCTCTGTTCGTCGTACTATACCTGTTATTAACATGTTCTTTAAACCTTGGGACCTTATTATTTTCCCTCCTACTACAGGTCCTATTTAATAGGTAGGGCGCCCGTTTCCCTGCGTTCCTGTGCCTGTAAAATTTCTGTGTCCATCTTCAACATTCCTATTTAACCTGTTATTGCCATTTCTACTTGGTGTATTCGACTGGACACGCCTGTTACCACAAAAGCGAAACCCGTGTCCGCGTTGACCACAAAACCAACAGACTATATTTGTATTATTTGTGTTTCCTACTGTCTCACTGGTAGGATACCTCATTTGTCTCCTTTCATCATAAGCATTTCTATTACTACCTTGTAACGTCTGTACACCTCCTCTCCTATTCCATCCGAACCTTGTTTGTCCTATCTCCATAGGCTCCTCAATTCTATCTTCTCAACTAGTTCCTATTTCTCGTCCTGTTCTCAATCTAAATCTACGTCTCAAATTTTCTTCTTGTACTGCAATATCTACAGCTTGTGACAACCTCTCGGGGTTTTCTCTCATCAACTTAAACTTCAGTCCATCGGATTTTATGCCATCTACAAAAATCCCGACTAACATCCTCTCCACCTCTTCTCCTTGTACATTCTGTCCCAAGAATGCCTCTTCAGCCAGGTTAATCAACCTATCGCTGAACAACTGCACTGTCTCTCCACTATTTTGTTTAGACTGTCTCAATACCGAAAACGCATGTTGTGGATCCGTTACTTCCGCGTATTTGTATGCCAGGTCGTCTTTAAACTGCTCCCATGTCTCATCTACTCTAGCCTCTAATTTTCTTCCAATATGCTGTGAAACCGGTTCTGTTGCTGCCTGATATGCAAGTCTCATTTTCTCTTCATCTGATGCAGATACCAAATACGCATATTTTTCTATGGAAGTTATCCATTTCTTAAACTCTCTGGCCTGTCCACTAAACTTAACAATTTCAGTTGCCATTCCTTGTTGTTTCATGACCGTATTAAGTCTATCTATCACTGTCCCCACTCCCGTCAACACTTGTGCTAATGAACCCTGTTCCGTCATGCTGAAATATTATTGTATAGACCAACCAATCACAATTTCAAATACTTTCACACCTATAATCAACCAACACAAGAAATATTACCTTCTACAGCAAGTTCACCTGGTTAATAGGTTTACTGGTTACCCTATTCTCTGCTATTCTCTGTTCTCGAGCCAAAAAAAACGTATTCCCGTATTCCTCTATGTTCGCTGTCAAGTAGAATTCACACGCTAGGAGTCTGCGTTAGCTGAAATCAATCGCGCAGTTCAGGTAGTCTCTTCTTCCAAGGAATCCCGTTTCTTCAGGTAGTTACTCTTCTTAGGATGCCTCCATATCTTCAACCCCTGGTTGGGTCCCTACCAGATTTCTGGCTTCTGACTTCGCCCCGGGTGGGTACATCATCGACGTTTTGAGAAGGACTCAGAGGTAACAGAGCCCGAAAGGATCAGCTAGCGGCCTAGAGATAGTCTGACTGCGTCAAACAAAACATGGGCCAATCAATGAAAGAATGAGCCACTTAGCTGCTGTCCTGATTGTTAATGGTCTTTTCCATTATTTTGTTTTGATGACATAAGTTGTCCGAACTCAACATGGAAAAATCTTGAATTGTAGTCACATAAGTCCTAAAGTTTTTGTTTCTTTTGAGTAACCTCTGAAATTTTGGTTGGAGGCGAGTATTCAACTTGATAAAGTTATTAGAAACTTCTTGCTCACCTGAAACAATGCTCAGACTGGATTGACCTTCAGTAGCATAATGACCCGGAATCGATCTTCAGCAGAATTCTTGTTCGTTCGACACTACGACCAAACTGGATCGACTTTCAGCAGGATGATGACACTCGCAGGCACCGCACTCCGTTATAGCAAACTGGTTTTCATGCTTTTCTTGACAAGTACCGCCTGTACAGCTGAAAATTTTGATATCAGGTCCGTACAGCGAAGATCTTAATAACTAATTACAGTCAACCATCCCTAGCCGGGCTTTTGGCTGCTGTAATTCTCGCAAACAATATTGGCCATCTTTCTTAACTTCTTTGGTTTACGTTCAACTTGCGTGTAGAATCGTGCTGAAATACCTCTTTCTCCGGACAATTGGTTTGAGCAGAACAAGGACCTTTTACATTTTGAAGCTGGCTCTTCGAGTTTCTTCTAATTGTCGACGTAAATAGTGGTTTGTGACTCCCGCCGCGACAATCTCCAACTAAGCATCCTGGTTCTTTGGCAACATTTCGCCTTTGTAACAATGCGAACTCAGTGAAGACGAACTGACTCAGTTGGTTCTTTATAAATAGTTTATTTCTTCTTGATGACACCTGGACCTAATATGGCGTCCTCCCAGTTCTGTCTCTAGATGTAAAACTCCTAACAACCCACTACGTCACGACTTGAGCATCCCTCCTCTCATTCCATCTCGATGCTCAATCGTGCTGTAGTCTTTTCCCACCTAACACCAACTACCCAACTACTGTTACAGAGAGAGCACCTACCCACACACAAATTCCGCACCCACCCACATAATCTCCCATCTCCCCCAGCGCACTCACAGATCCCGAGCTCAGCCATACAAACATCCCCCACCATCTCCTAACCTACGCACACTCACCCAGCATCATATCCTCTACCCATCCACATATCCTCCACCCACCCATCCAACATCCAAACATCCCTTAACCACACATCCCTTAACCACACAACCTTACCCATATACAATCACCCACCCACCCATCCTCTACCCACCCACCCATCCCCCAGCCACACATCCCTTAACCACACACCCCTACTCATATATACACATCCCCACCCACACACACACATCTCCCCACCCATACACACATCCCTCACACACATCCCCACCCACCAACACATCTCCCATTCACAAACACACACCTCCCATCCACGCACACCCAATCCACATACACATCCCCCACCCATACACTCATCCCCCTCACACATCCCTCCACACACGTACTTATCCCTCAACCACTAACACCCACACATAGAGAGAGAGAGAGAGAGAGAGAGAGAGAGAGAGAGAGAGAGAGAGAGAGATGAATTTACTAAAGTAATAAAGTAAAGACATTTGTCCCTGTTTGCTGGCTGCATGTGTGTGTGTTTGTAGGACCCTTATTCAGCAGATCAGTGCACATGGTCAGGCCCTTGTTTCACTGCACAGATTGTGTAACAGAATCCTCCTATCTCAGTGGTTCTCAAACTTTTTTGGCTGTGCCCCCCCCTTCACCATATTTTCAGAACGTAATTCCCCCCCCCCCCTTTTTCATATTTCCTACCTAAAAATACCCCCCTCCCGTCCCTACACGGTATACGTAATAATGGAAGCACATACTAAAACAAGTCTAGGCGTCCACATAAAACGTGATTTGTGGGTCTACTTACTTTATAACATGAATTTTACTTAGAAGGGTGAGACGTACAGAACCGTAAAGTATGAAGGGAAAAACAAGATCAAGTAATCGGTTCTTGTATTAAGGCGATCTTGAAATAATCTTCACCCCCCCCCCCCCACCCCAAAATTCCCCCCTGGGGGGAATTCCCCACCGGTTGAGAACCACTGTCCTATCTGGTGTACCTGAGTAATTGTGTACATCTCAACGGTTGTGTTTGTCCAGTCATGTTTTCCAGTCTTGACATCACATCTGTAGTATTTATCTAGTCTTGTTGTCCAGTCTTGACATCTCAACTGTAGTATTTATCCAGTCTTGTTGTCCAGTCTTGACATCTCAACTGTAGTATTTATCCAGTCTTGTTGTCCAGTCTTGACATCTCAACTGTAGTATTTATCCAGTCTTTTTGTCCAGTCTTGACATCTCAACTGTAGTATTTATCCAGTCTTGTTGTCCAGTCTTGACATCTCAACCGTAGTATGTGTCCAGATTTGTAATCTAAGTTGTCTTGTTTTGTCCATTCTTGTGAACTAACTTGGACATCCCAACTCTAGTATTATTTATGTTTCATGTATTTGTCTGCAGAAACGTCCGGATGGCACTGAGCATATTGTCAGGATTACCGTGGGCCAAGGGCCTGGGCAGCAGAGCTTCCATGGGAGCAGCATGATGGTGGACTCATCAAGAGACATGGCTGCCCTGGATGCTCTCAAGGTTTTGTTGGCCAAGGTCAAGAATGTGCACCCAGGGGGAGATGGGTGCGTTTGAGGCTGAGTTCTGTGTGGTTGTCTTTCTGTCGGGTTTGTGAACATCTGTCTCTGTGATCTTGTTTGTTGTATTAGCATTCTTGTGCAGGATGTACAGACGGAACATTTATTGAGGGTCTCCTTTGGTGACATTGATTGCCTCTACGCTGCTGCTGGATATGGGAGATAAAAACTTCAATAGCGGTGGGAACACAGCTGTGGACATGGGAGATAACAACTTCAATAGTGGTGGGAACACAGCTGTGGACATGGGAGATAACAACTTCAATAGTGGTGGGAACACAGCTGTGGACATGGGAGATAACAACTTCAATAGTGGTGGGAACACAGCTGTGGACATGGGAGATAAAAACTTCAGTAGCGGTGGGAACACAGCTGTGGACATGGGAGATAACAACTTCAATAGCGGTGGGAACACAGCTGTGGACATGGGAGATAACAACTTCAATAGTGGTGGGAACACAGCTGTGGACATGGGAGATAACAACTTCAATAGTGGTGGGAACACAGCTGTGGACATGGGAGATAACAACTTCAATAGCGGTGGGAACACAGCTGTGGACATGGGAGATAAAAACTTCAGTAGCGGTGGGACACAGCTGTGGACATGGGAGATAACAACTTCAATAACGGTAGGAACACAGCTGTGGACATGGGAAATAAAAACTTCAATAGCGGTGGGAACACAGCTGTGGACATGGGAGATAACAACTTCAATAGTGGTGGGAACACAGCTGTGGACATGGGAGATAACAACTTCAATAGTGGTGGGAACACAGCTGTGGACATGGGAGATAACAACTTCAATAGTGGTGGGAACACAGCTGTGGACATGGGAGATAACAACTTCAATAGCGGTGGGAACACAGCTGTGGACATGGGAGATAAAAACTTCAATAGTGGTGGGAGCACAGCTGTGGACATGGGAGATAACAACTTCAATAGCGGTGGGAACACAGCTGTGGACATGGGAAATAAAAACTTCAGTAGCGGTGGGACACAGCTGTGGACATGGGAGATAAAAACTTCAATAGCGGTGGAAACACAGCTGTGGACATGGGAGATAAAAACTTCAATAGCGGTGGGAACACAGCTGTGGACATGGGAAATAAAAACTTCAGTAGCGGTGGGAACACAGCTGTGGACATGGGAGATAACAACTTCAATAGCGGTGGGAACACAGCTGTGGACATGGGAGATAACTTCAATAGTGGTGGGAACACAGCTGTGGACATGGGAGATAAAAACTTCATTAGCGGTGGGAACACAGCTGTGGACATGGGAGATAACAACTTCAATAGTGGTGGGAACACAGCTGTGGACATGGGAAATAACAACTTCAATAGTGGTGGGAACACAGCTGTGGACATGGGAGATAACAACTTCAATAGCGGTGGGAACACAGCTGTGGACATGGGAAATAAAAACTTCAGTAGCGGTGGGACACAGCTGTGGACATGGGAGATAAAAACTTCAATAGCGGTGGAAACACAGCTGTGGACATGGGAGATAAAAACTTCAATAGCGGTGGGAACACAGCTGTGGACATGGGAAATAAAAACTTCAGTAGCGGTGGGAACACAGCTGTGGACATGGGAGATAACAACTTCAATAGCGGTGGGAACACAGCTGTGGACATGGGAGATAACTTCAATAGTGGTGGGAACACAGCTGTGGACATGGGAGATAAAAACTTCATTAGCGGTGGGAACACAGCTGTGGACATGGGAGATAAAACTTCAATAGCGGTGGGAACACAGCTGTGGACATGTGAGATAACAACTTGAATAGCGGTGGGAACACAGCTGTGGACATGGGAGATAAAAACTTCAATAGCGGTGGGAACACAGCTGTGGACATGGGAGATAACAACTTCAATAGCGGTGGGAACACAGCTGTGGACATGGGAGATAAAAACTTCAATAGCGGTGGGAACACAGCTGTGGACATGGGAGATAAAAACTTCAGTAGCGATGGGACACAGCTGTGGACATGGGAGATAAAAACTTCAGTAGCGGTGGGAACACAGATGTGGACATGGGAGATAAAAACTTCAGTAGCGGTGGGAACACAGCTGTGGACAAGGCTTGTACTCACCTGCCTGGGTTTACACAACAGTCTAGTCCCCACCATATTGCCAGGGTCAGAGGTGACCAAAACATCTTTGACTCCATGAGAAACTTGCTGGGACTCTCTTGAACACTGTGACTGTGAACATTTGTTCTCTTGTCTGATGTGTTCATTGTATAACACAGGCTCTCTCTTGTCTGATGTGTTCATTGTATAACACAGGCTCTCTCTTGTCTGATGTGTTCATTGTATAACACAGGCTCTCTCTTGTCTGATGTGTTCATTGTATAACACAGGCTCTCTCTTGTCTGATGTGTTCATTGTACAACACAGGCTCTCTCTTGTCTGATGTGTTCATTGTATAACACAGGCTCTCTCTTGTCTGATGTGTTCATTGTATAACACAGGCTCTCTCTTGTCTGATGTGTTCATTGTATAACACAGGCTCTCTCTTGTCTGATGTGTTCATTGTATAACACAGGCTCTCTCTTGAACTCTGTGACTCTGAATATTTGTTCTCTTGTCTGATGTGTTCATTGTATAACACAGGCTCTCTCTTGTCTGATGTGTTCATTGTATAACACACTCTCTCTTGTCTGATGTGTTCATTGTATAGCACAGACTCTCTCTTGAACTCTGTGACTCTGAACATATGTTCTCTTGTCTGATGTGTTCATTGTATAACACAGGCTCTCTCTTGTCTGATGTGTTCATTGTACAACACAGGCTCTCTCTTGTCTGATGTGTTCATTGTACAACACAGACTCTCTCTTGTCTGATGTGTTCATTGTATAACACAGACTCTCTCTTGTCTGATGTGTTCATTGTATAACACAGACTCTCTCTTGTCTGATGTGTTCATTGTATAACACAGACTCTCTCTTGTCTGATGTGTTCATTGTATAACACAGACTCTCTCTTGTCTGATGTGTTCATTGTATAACACAGGCTCTCTCTTGTCTGATGTGTTCATTGTACAACACAGGCTCTCTCTTGTCTGATGTGTTCATTGTATAACACAGACTCTCTCTTGTCTGATGTGTTCATTGTATAACACAGACTCTCTCTTGTCTGATGTGTTCATTGTATAACACAGGCTCTCTCTTGAACTCTGTGACTCTGAATATTTGTTCTCTTGTCTGATGTGTTCATTGTATAACACAGACTCTCTCTTGTCTGATGTGTTCATTGTATAACACAGACTCTCTCTTGTCTGATGTGTTCATTGTATAACACAGGCTCTCTCTTGAACTCTGTGACTCTGAATATTTGTTCTCTTGTCTGATGTGTTCATTGTATAACACAGACTCTCTCTTGTCTGATGTGTTCATTGTATAACACAGGCTCTCTCTTGTCTGATGTGTTCATTGTATAACACAGACTCTCTCTTGAACTCTGTGACTCTGAACATTTGTTCTCTTGTCTGATGTGTTCATTGTATAACACAGGCTCTCTCTTGTCTGATGTGTTCATTGTACAAGACAGGCTCTCTCTTGTCTGATGTGTTCATTGTATAACACAGACTCTCTCTTGAACTCTGTGACTCTGAACATTTGTTCTCTTGTCTGATGTGTTCATTGTATAACACAGGCTCTCTCTTGTCTGATGTGTTCATTGTATAACACACTCTCTCTTGTCTGATGTGTTCATTGTACAACACATGCTCTCTCTTGTCTGATGTGTTCATTGTACAACACAGGCTCTCTCTTGTCTGATGTGTTCATTGTACAACACAGGCTCTCTCTTGAACTCTGTGACTCTGAACATTTGTTCTCTTGTCTGATGTGTTCATTGTATAACACAGGCTCTCTCTTGAACTCTGTGACTCTGAACATTTGTTCTCTTGTCTGATGTGTTTATTGTACAACACAGGCTCTCTCTTGAACTCTGTGATTGAACATATGTTCTCTTGTTTGATGTGTTCATTGTATAACACAGGCCTTGTGTTGTAATTAGAACGTATCTCTTGTCTGGTGTGTTCGTTATACAACACAGGCCTTGTGTTCTAGTATGACCATGTGACGTGTCCTCACTTCCGTCTGTGACATGAAGTTTTTATGTCTTCGTGGCAGGCCGCAGGTGAAGAAGGAGCAGCTGATCAGGGCTGGCCTTGGCATGAAGGCAGACATCTCCAAGTAAGCACCACGGACATCCTGTATCAGCCATGTTAGCTGGCCTCACAAGTATCGCCTGCGTACCTGTTGCTAGAGAACACAACTACTGTACTCGCCTGCTGTGTGCTTGTGTTGTTGTGTGACTGCCTTGAGAACTGGTGTGTGCTTGTGTTGTTGTGTGACTGCCTTGAGAAGTGGTGTGTGCTTGTGTAGTTGTGTGACTGCCTTGAGAACTGGTGTGTGTGTTTGTGTAGTTGTGTGACAGTGGCTTGAGAACTGGTGTGTGTTTGTGTAGTTGTGTGACTGCCTTGAGAACTAGTGTGTGTTTGTGTAGTTGTGTGACTGCCTTGAAAAGTGGTGTGTGTTTGTGTAGTTGTGTGACAGTGGCTTGAGAACTGGTGTGTGTTTGTGTAGTTGTGTGACTGCCTTGAGAACTGGTGTGTGTGTTTGTGTAGTTGTGTGACAGTGGCTTGAGAACTGGTGTGTGTTTGTGTAGTTGTGTGACTGCCTTGAGAACTAGTGTGTGTTTGTGTAGTTGTGTGACTGCCTTGAGAACTAGTGTGTGCTTGTGTAGTTGTGTGACTGCCTTGAGAAGTGGTGTGTGCTTGTGTTGTTTGACTGCCTTGAGAACTAGTGTGTGTTTGTGTAGTTGTGTGACTGCCTTGAGAAGTTGTGTGTGCTTGTGTTGTTTGACTGCCTTGAGAACTAGTGTGTGTTTGTGTAGTTGTGTGACTGCCTTGAGAACTAGTGTGTGTTTGTGTAGTTGTGTGACTGCCTTGAGAACTAGTGTGTGTTTGTGTAGTTGTGTGACTGCCTTGAGAACTAGTGTGTGCTTGTGTTGTTTGACTGCCTTGAGAACTAGTGTGTGTTTGTGTAGTTGTGTGACTGCCTTGAGAACTAGTGTGTGTTTGTGTAGTTGTGTAACTGCCTTGAGAACTAGTTTGTGTAGTTGTGTGACTGCCTTGAGAACTAGTGTGTGCTTGTGTAGTTGTGTGACTGCCTTGAGAAGTGGTGTGTAGTTGTGTGACAGTGGCTTGAGAACTGGTGTGTGTGTTTGTGTTGTTGCACGACAGTGGCTTGCAGCAGCAATCTTTCTGTGATGTGAATGAGGTCAAGCGAGGTTCTCTCACCTCAATGTTTATTGTTCATTGTCATCTTGTTTATGCTCCTGTAACCTAGTTAGCAGATTCAAACTTACAAGTCACAACTGGCTGAAATACCACATCAACTCCAGGTAGGAGACACTGTGGAACTGGTCAAACAACAGCTATACATTTGACATAGAAGTGTCCAACATATGCAGAACAGACAACAGTATGTTGATCTACACCCGCTCTATTTGAGGGCAGATTCTATGGGAACATCAACAAGATTCAGTTGATTGCTGCTTTCGTTGCATTTCTTCATATTGACATTTGAAGGTGAACGAAGAAGAAAAAGAATGAAACTTTTGTTTAGGTAATTGACCTCAAGCACTGGGGCCAAAGACAGGTAGTCATAAATGGCCACAGCAGGTAAACACACAGAAGCGAATGCCTGGCGCAGATGGAGTATAGAAGTACTCATGAAACTGTCATGCCAAATTGCATAGTTTATTTCTGCTGCCGCTTGCTTTGCCCATGTGAAAACAGTGGGTATTTAAGTCAACTGCCTGCTTGTATGTGAAAATGGTGGTCATTTCAGGCATTTGCTTGCTCATGTGTGTTGTGTGAGAGGTTTACATCTGTGTGTGGTCAGGTGAGGGGTGTTGTTGTTTTACATATGTGTTAGGGGAGGAGAAACGCATGTAGATGGCATCAGATGTCATTTGTGAGACATTCAGATCTCTGTTGACAGAATGGCTCAGATGTGATGTTGCAGAGATTGAGGTGTGCTCCACTAGCATTTGATGACACTGCCACGGCTTTGTTGGCATGCCACAACTGTTGACCGAGAACATTATCCAATTGCTGCAGTGGAGCCTGCTTTCTGTGTTTGCAGGTGTCTGAAACACCAATCAACAAACGTTCCTTAGTATTGAGATCTGGTTCATCAGTGACACGGGTGTTTGATACAGGCCACACACACGTCTGTCCTGGGGTCTTGTCTGTGTGGCTGGCTCCGCATGCAGTGTTCTCAATGTTTCTCGTGAGTACAGAGACAGTTGTTCTCTTGTTGGTCGTGAATCCTACAGTACAAGAGCTGTAGTATGAAGTGTTGACACTGATGAACAGCTGAAACATGCAGATGGCATGCAATCATAATATGGAAGATAGCATTGACAACTGTTGTTGTGGGTGAAACATGCCCACACAATGATATGTCATCTACTTGCTATATTACCTTCCCAGCACGTTGAAAGTGAAGTCAGTCTAGGGTGTGTTGTTGGTGGAGTCTGTGATTTGTTGTAGGTAAAGTCAGTCTGTGTTGTGTTGTTGTAGGTGGAGTCAGTTTAGGTTGTGGATGTGGAGTCAGTCTAGGGTGTGTCTGTGATGAGTTATTGTAGGTGGAGTCAGTCTATGGTGTGTTGTTGTAGGTGGAGTCAGTCTAGGTTGTGGAGTCAGTTTAGGTTGTGTTATTGTAGGTGGAGTCAGTCTACGAGGTGGAGTCAGTCTAGGGTGTGTTGGTGTAGGTGGAGTCAGTCTACGAGGTGGAGTCAGTCTAGGGTGTGTTGGTGTAGGTGGAGTCAGTCTAGGGTGTGTTCACTATAACCAGCTGAGACATGCCAGACTTCTTGCATGTGGTGTAACATTGAGCGGGTCAGAATGAATGGATAGACGCAGCTGCCTACATTTGTTGATAGCTTCAAAAGTCCATCTACAGCAACATTTAGGCCTGCCTGTAACAAATGTAGGCTGCATGTTCCTATTGATGATGTGACTGCTGCCACCCGTGCTCTCACGCTACATTGTCTACAGCACTCCTGAGATCACCAGGTGGCAGCACACTGCACACGCCAGTTATCTATCCAAAGTGGACAGCTGGCTCCTAGAGTGGACAGCTGGCTCCTAGAGTGGACAGCTGGCTCCTAGAGTGGACAGCTGGCTCCTAGAGTGGACAGCTGGCTCCTAGAGTGGACAGCTGGCTCCTCGAGTGGACAGCTGGTACACAGACGAAAATGGATATGTGAATTCTGGTGAGACCCTGTGGTCATATTGCATCAGAAAATAAAGATGGTTGGTTCCGATGAGACAAAATGTTTAGAGTACAGCATAGACTTTGCTTGATGAGGCTGTTTCCTGGACATGGCATGAGTCTTGTCATTGTGTGGCTGGTTCGAGGCTGAGTATTTGTGACTTCTCTACAGAAACTGAATGTCTTGTGTCAATGTTTGATTAAGACTGTTTGTCTATTGCTGTCTGATGTGTGGTTACATGAATATTGACCAGTGCTTGAGTATACTCATCTTCTTCATTCATAAACCATTCAGACATTGTCCTTGTGAATTTTACATTGATTTACCTGCTTTCTGTTCTCCCATCAGACATTGTTTTACTAGAGAATTCTATTCAATAATTTTTTTTGCAATTCATTAAGGAGAGTGTGAATGCTTTGTCGTGAGTTTTGTGCGACTTCCTGAAACTGGCCTTGGATGAGACACAAACACTGTGCATGCACAAACACAGACCACCAGACACACAAACACAAACCACCAGACACACAAACACAAACCACCAGACTCACAAACACAGACCACCAGACACACAAAAAACACTGGACTATGAGACACAGACACTGGACCACCAGACGCAATCACTGAATAATACACACAGGTTCAAATATATATCCACCCACTCTATATACACACAGAGAGCGGGAGATGATGGGACTTATACACACACAGAGCGGGAGATGATGGGACTTATACACAAACATTGCCTCATGGACATGTTTGGGAATGACAGTTGTCTTCTTTCACTCAAACTGCCAATCAGAAGATTTGATATGACATGGAGACAATGGGCTAATTTGCCATTGTTTGTCCTTAAACAGTTGTGTCCCTAGAAGGACAGGTCTGTGTGCTTGGTAGACATTGTTTGTCCTTAAACAGTTGTGTCCCTAGAATGACAGGTCTGTGTGCTGGGTGGACAATGTTTGAACTTAAACAGTTGTGTCCCTAGAATGACAGGTCTGTGTGCTTGGTAGACATTGTTTGTCCTTAAACAGTTGTGTCCCTAGAATGACAGGTCTGTGTGCTGGGTGGACAATGTTTGAACTTAAACAGTTGTGTCCCTAGAATGACAGGTCTGTGTGCTGGGTGGACAATGTTTGAACTTAAACAGTTGTGTCCCTAGAATGACAGGTCTGTGTGCTGGGTGGACAATGTTTGAACTTAAACAGTTGTGTCCCTAGAATGACAGGTCTGTGTGCTGGGTGGACAATGTTTGAACTTAAACAGTTGTGTCCCTAGAATGACAGGTCTGTGTGCTGGGTGGACAATGTTTGAACTTAAACAGTTGTGTCCCTAGAATGACAGATCTCTGTGCTGGGTGGACATTGTTTGTCCTTAAACAGTTGTGTCCCTAGAATGATAGGTCTCTGTGCTGGGTGGACAATGTTTGAACTTAAACAGTTGTGTCCCTAGAATGACAGATCTCTGTGCTGGGTGGACATTGTCCTTAAACAGTTGTGTCCCTAGAATGACAGGTCTCTGTGCTGGGTGGACATTGTTTGTCCTTAAACAGTTGTGTCCCTAGAATGACAGGTCTCTGTGCTGGGTGGACATTGTTTGAACTTAAACAGTTGTGTCCCTAGAATGACAGGTCTGTGTGCTTAGTTGACAATGTTTGAACTTAAACAGTTGTGTCCCTAGAATGACAGGTCTGTGTGCTGGGTGGACAATGTTTGAACTTAAACAGTTGTGTCCCTAGAATGACAGATCTCTGTGCTGGGTGGACATTGTTTGTCCTTAAACAGTTGTGTCCCTAGAATGACGGGTCTCTGTGCTGGGTGGGCATTGTTTGAGTGGTCTCTCTGCTGGGTAGACATTGTTTGAACTTAAACAGTTGTGTCCCTAGAATGACAGGTTTATGTGCTGGGTAGACATTGTTTGAACTTAAACAGTTGTATCCCTAGAATGACAGGTCTGTGTGCTTGGTAGACATTGTTTGAACTTAAACAGTTGTGTCCCTAGAATGACGGGTCTGTGTGCTGGGTGGACATTGTTTGAACTTAAACAGTTGTGTCCCTAGAATGACAGGTCTGTGTGCTGGGTGGACATTGTTTGAACTTAAACAGTTGTGTCCCTAGAATGACGGGTCTCTGTGCTGGATGGGCATTGTTTGAGTGGTCTCTGTGCTGGGTGGACAGTGTTTGAACGTCAACAGTTTTGATTGAACAGGGGTGTCCCTAGCCTGTTCTCTGTTGCATGTGCAGAATAGAATGTGCCCGTGTGTGTGTGAGCAGCCAGGGATGCATGATGTGTGTACTTGAATATGTTCATTGATTTTTGCTGTTGGTTTTCTTCTTGAATTGCCCTCTTTAGGAAATGGGCGTGTTAGCTTCTTGGTTTTCTTTGTTTATTTGTTGCTGATCAGAAGTTGTGCATTTATTTCTGGACTTTCTATAGCATACTGGTCAGCTGGTTAGATTGTTAAGTTAGTCAGTCCATCTGACAAGTACTTGCACAGAGAATTCTCACTCATCATTATTATCTTGTAAATACGTTCATTTGTGTTGACAATTCTCATTGGAATGTTTAATTTGGTCCATGGTGGCCACAACTGAAACACTTTGTTTGAAGTTTCTTGTTCTTTCTTGATTTCAAAGCAACTGAGTATTATTTTGGTAACAGTTTGTTAAGAATTCAATAAATAAAAAAACGTTTGGTGCTCCTTTGTTAAAGCTGTTCTCTCATGTCAGCACTGTTTTTCTGTTGTTTGTTGACTGAAACTAACCAATGACTGCAAACTTGACTGCACTAACAAATGACTGAAAACTTGACTGCAATTTATTGTTGACTGCAACTAACTAATGACTGCAAACTTGACTGCAATTTATTGTTTACAACAACTAAAGGATGACTGCATTTCATTGTTTACGGCAACCAACCAATGACTGCAAACTTGACTGCAATTTATTGTTGACTGCAAACTTGACTGCATTTTATTGTTGGCAGCAACTAACCAATGACTGTATTTTATTGTTGGTTGCAACTAACCAATGACTGCATTTTATTGTTGGCTGCAACTAACCAATGACTGCATTTTATTGTTGGTTGCAACTAACCAATGACTGCATTTTATTGTTGGCAGCAACTAACCAATGACTGCATTTTATTGTTGGTTGCAACTAACCAATGACTGCATTTTATTGTTGGCTGCAACTAACCAATGACTGCATTTTATTGTTGGTTGCAACTAACCAATGACTGCATTTTATTGTTGGCAGCAACTAACCAATGACTGCATTTTATTGTTGGTTGCAACTAACCAATGACTGCATTTTATTGTTGGCAGCAACTAACCAATGACTGCATTTTATTGTTGGTTGCAACTAACCAATGACTGCATTTTATTGTTGGCTGCAACTAACCAATGACTGCATTTTATTGTTGGTTGCAACTAACCAATGACTGCATTTTATTGTTGGCAGCAACTAACCAATGACTGCATTTTATTGTTGGTTGCAACTAACCAATGGCTGCATTTTATTGTTGGCAGCAACTAACGAATGACTGCATTTTATTGTTGGTTGCAACTAACCAATGACTGCATTTTATTGTTGGTTGCAACTAACCAATGACTGCATTTTATTGTTGGTTGCAACTAACCAATGACTGCATTTTATTGTTGGTTGCAACTAACCAATGATTGCATTTTATTGTTGGCAGCAACTAACCAATGACTGCATTTTATTGTTGGTTGCAACTAACCAATGATTGCAAACTTGACTGATGAATGTAATTGTGGAACTGGTAAAATGAAAGTTAGACATTTGCTTCAGGACTGCCAATATATGCAGAACAGAGAAAGATATTGTGGTTCATCTGAGGACAAGCTCTACGGAGATGTCAGCAAACTCAAGTTAACTGCAGCTTTCTTAACCTATATTCAGATTGACTTGTAAATGTGCACGAAGAAGTTCTTAGCCTGGCACATTTCATGCCACAGGTATGTTGATGGAAAACGTGTCCCAGTGGCTCGAATGGAATATTGCTTGGCTAGAAAAATCAATTACGTGGAAAGTCCGAATCGAAATCTCATTGTGTGGATGTCATCTGCAGACTGCATTCTGGTTTCCTGAGGAACGGCCTTTGGTGAATGGAGGGCCCAATATATGGAAGTGAGGCTAAGCAGCGATGTGCAGGATGTGATGATTCCTTGGGTGAGCCCAGTACCAGAGCGCTGTGTGTCGGCTCTGTATTTATGAAAGCCTTCTTGGATGGCGGGGAATGCCCATGGTCTGTCCCTTCCCTTGAGGGCTGACCAGGATGTCTTCATCTGTTCTAATTGTGCCAGTTCTACGAAACACCCGGGAAGGTAACCCAACCAACAAATGCCTGAAGAAGTTGGATGTGTCGGCTGAGAGGTGCAAATATCGCAGCTCTGCTGTAAACAGGTACAACACAGTTACGTCTAAAACAACATTCCAGACGAACGCAGAAGAAGAAGAGATTAGTAAAGCTATGACACTTCTGAATGATGGGGAACGCTGCTGGTCCAGATGGCATCCCGGCAGAGACCGTTAAAACTAATATAAACATCTGAACTGCATTACTGCACAAAATATTTAGCAGAAACTGAAGAAATACCAACAGGCTGAAGAGAAGGATATCTGGTGACCCTGTCAAGGAAAAGGGAGCAACAGGCTGAAGAGAAGGATATCTGGTGACCCTGTCAAGGAAAAGGGACCAACAGGAGAAAATAATATAACTGTCAGTTTCTGGGGAAAATATTCAGCTGTGTCTGGAAAGATGCCATTGACAAACTAAGGAATGAACATGCAGGTTTCCGACCAAACACTGACTAGATAGCCTCATTATAAGGGAGCATGGAAATGAATGGACCACTTTATGGATTTGTTGACTGAAAAGACCATTGACAGCCTCATAAGACATATCTGTATCCACTAATGAGGCATTATGGGAACGGATGAACAGAGGTATTTGAAATAAGAACGGAACTACAGCCACGGTGCCTTGTCTCGCCTGTATGATGTTATTATGAAGGTAACAACAACTCCCACCAGAAATGGAATCCAAAGCATTTGGAGAGAGCATCTTGATGATCTGCACTTGGCTGATGACAATGGCTTCTCGTGGCCCAAGACTTCTTGTACAAGATCAGTTACATACGCATGATGGAAAGTCACAGGAATTAGGCCTACACTTCAAATGTGAAAGACAAAGATAGTGCGAATATTTCAAGCAAATGATAACCAGATGACACTTGGAGAACCTTTCCCTCAGAAGTGGAAAATGTATACACATATTTAAGTAGCAATGGAGACAGATGTGAGAAGTGCGGAAATATATTCACATATTTAAGTAGCAATGGAGACAGATGGGAGAAGTGGGGAAATATATCCACATATTTAAGTAGCAATGGAGACAAATGGAAGAAGTGGGTAAATATATTCACATATTTAAGTAGCTGTGGAGACAGAGATGGGAGAAGTGCGGAAATATATTCACATATTTACGTAGCAATGGAGATAGATGGGAGAAGTGGGGAAATATATCCACATATTTAAGTAGCAATGGAGACAGATGGGGGAAATATATTCACATATTTAAGTAGCTGTGGAGACAGATGGGAGAAGTGGAGGAAATATATTCACATATTTAAGTGCCAATGGAGAAGTGGGGAAAATATATTCACATATTTAAGTGCCAATGGAGAAGTGGGGAAAATATATTCACATATTTAAGTAGCTATGGAGACAGATGGGAGAAGTGGAGGAAATATATTCACATATTTAAGTAGCTGTGGAGACAAGAAGTGGGGGAAATATATTCACATATTTAAGTAGCTGTGGAGACAGAGATGGGAGAAGTGGGGGAAATATATTCTCATATTTAAGTAGCTGTGGAGACATAGATGGGAGAAGTGCGGAAATATATTCACATATTTAAGTAGCAAAGGAGACAGATGGGAGAAGTGGGGAAAATATATTCACATATTTAAGTAGCTGTGGAGACAGATGGGAGAAGCGTAGAGGTGTTAAAATTAGAATACAAAAGGCAGCTGGAACTTTTGTAGCACTGGGAAATTTGTGGAAGTCAACATAAATCAAATAGGTACCAAACTTGAAATATTGACAGAAAGTACATATAAGATCCTGCACAGACACAACACTAGATGTACAGGTATATAAACAACACAACATGTACAGGTATATAAACAACACTACATGTACAGGTATATAAACAACACAACATGTACAGGTATATAAACAACACAACATGTGCAGGTATATAAACAACACAACATGTACAGGTATATAAACACCTTACAAGGACCTCGGGCCAGGTCAACCAGATCACAACGGGACAGGCATAATAATAATATGGCTAACACAAGTAATAATGAACCGCTTAAAACGTTTTATAACAACCTGTATCAGGAACAAGGTCAGCCTAATAGAATGATCAATTATAAAACATAATATACATACATGTTAACATCACCGAGTTTGACAGGTAATGGTTAGACTACATGTTAACATCACCGAGTTTGACAGGTAATGGTTAGACTACATGTTAACATCACCGAGTTTGACAGGTAATGGTTAGACTACATGTTAACATCACCGAGTTTGACAGGTAATGGTTAGACTACATGTTAACATCACCGAGTTTGACAGGTAATGGTTAGACTACATGTTAACATCACCGAGTTTGACAGGTAATGGTTAGACTACATGTTAACATCACCGAGTTTGACAGGTAATGGTTAGACTACATGTTAACATCACCGAGTTTGACAGGTAATGGTTAGACTACATGTTAACATAACCGTGTTTGACAGGTAATGGTTAGACTACATGTTAACATAACCGTGTTTGACAGGTAATGGTTAGACTACATGTTAACATCACCGAGTTTGACAGGTAATGGTTAGACTACATGTTAACATCACCGAGTTTGACAGGTAATGGTTAGACTACATGTTAACATAACCGTGTTTGACAGGTAATGGTTAGACTACATGTTAACATCACCGAGTTTGACAGGTAATGGTTAGACTACATGTTAACATAACCGTGTTTGACAGGTAATGGTTAGACTACATGTTAACATAACCGTGTTTGACAGGTAATGGTTAGACTACATGTTAACATCACCGAGTTTGACAGGTAATGGTTAGACTACATGTTAACATCACCGAGTTTGACAGGTAATGGTTAGACTACATGTTAACATAACCGTGTTTGACAGGTAATGGTTAGACTACATGTTAACATCACCGAGTTTGACAGGTAATGGTTAGACTACATGTTAACATAACCGAGTTTGACAGGTAATGGTTAGACTACATGTTAACATCACCGAGTTTGACAGGTAATGGTTAGACTACATGTTAACATAACTGTGTTTGACAGGTAATGGTTAGACTACATGTTAACATAACCGAGTTTGACAGGTAATGGTTAGACTACATGTTAACATAACCGTGTTTGACAGGTAATGGTTAGACTACATGTTAACATCACCGAGTTTGACAGGTAATGGTTAGACTACATGTTAACATAACCGTTTGACAGGTAATGGTTAGACTACATGTTAACATCACCGAGTTTGACAGGTAATGGTTAGACTACATGTTAACATAACCGTGTTTGACAGGTAATGGTTAGACTACATGTTAACATAACCGAGTTTGACAGGTAATGGTTAGACTACATGTTAACATCACCGAGTTTGACAGGTAATGGTTAGACTACGTGTTAACATCACCGAGTTTGACAGGTAATGGTTAGACTACATGTTAACATAACCGTGTTTGACAGGTAATGGTTAGACTACATGTTAACATAACCGAGTTTGACAGGTAATGGTTAGACTACATGTTAACATCACCGAGTTTGACAGGTAATGGTTAGACTACATGTTAACATCACCGAGTTTGACAGGTAATGGTTAGACTACATGTTAACATAACCGTGTTTGACTGGTAATGGTCAGACTACATGTTAACATCACCTAGTTTGACAGGTAATGGTTAGACTACATGTTAACATCACTGAGTTTGACAGGTAATGGTCAGACTACATGTTAACATAACCGAGTTTGACAGGTAATGGTCAGACTACATGTTAACATAACCGAGTTTGACAGGTAATGTTCAGACTACATGTTAACATAACCGAATTTGACAGGTAATGGTCAGACTACATGTTAACATAACCGTGTTTGACAGGTAATGGTTAGACTACATGTTAACATAACCGAGTTTGACAGGTAATGGTTAGACTACATGTTAACATAACCGTGTTTGACAGGTAATGGTCAGACTACATGTTGAAGTGGCCCACCCTTCCTACATGCGACTGAACTGTAGTCTTTCCTCTTGTTCTTCGCTTGCCAGCTCCCCTCCTCCCTTCTCCCCCTCAGCTACTCAATATTTGCAGAGGCTCTCCACGTCAGACTGTGGGATCAACACCTTGTGCCACATTTACTGAAAGACACAAGATCAGGTAGTTCGGCCACCCGTTAGAATGCAACACCATCAACTATCATCACTGGCCCTACATCAAAGATCATCTGCGGCGAGAGCAAGTGGACGCCCGAGAAGAAAATGGATTGACGACATCAAAGATATTGTACGGAATGACACTACAATGCCAAAAATGGAAGATGATGATGATGAGCCTCGTCAGAGCACGATCGCCATAGATCACGATCGCCATAGATCACGATCGCCATAGATCACAGGCAGATTCGATGTGATACTTGACTTATGACTGATGGTATATACATGGCACTCATAACAAAGTTTCACCTGCTAGAGCCGTTGTTAGGTCAGAGGTCAGGGATATTCCATAGCGTGCGTATGTATGTGCGCGCGCGCGCACACACACACTTGTAAATGCCAGCATGTAAATATAGAATAGGTTTATTTTAACAAATACATCCTCGTGTCTATAAAATAAAGATAAAACTAAGATTACATTAAAAAAACAAAACAAATATAAGTAACGGCACAACTTCATCAGCTTAAAGACTCGTATTATCTTCTTCCATCAATGAGATCCGAACTTCTCCTCCGCCATCTTCTGCAAGGACTTTCTATCAACTTTGCCATTCGCCGTTTGTGGAAAGTCTGGTAAAATCTGGAGACAATGTCCAAGTCAATAATACATTGTGTGGTATTTGAGAACACACAGAAAATAACTTTCTAGCAATTAGAATGAGCTCCACACTAAACATGGGAGGTGATTCCGTGATACAGTCAGTCAGTCAGACTAAACATGGGAGGTGATACAGTCAGTCAGTCAGACTAAACATGGGAGGTGATTCCGTGATACAGTCAGTCAGGCTAAACATGGGAGGTGATTCCGTGATACAGTCAATCAGTCAGACTAAACATGGGAGGTGATTCCGTGATACAGTCAATCAGTCAGACTAAACATGGCAGGTGATTCCGTGATACAGTCAGTCAGGCTAAACAGGGGAGGTCATAAAAGGAAGCTGTACCTTGTGGGTCGATTTCTTTGTCAACCGAGGAATAGAAATATGACCTTGACCAAGCAGAGATCTTGACTGTCTACGTCTAATTTCTCTAATCAGTTTACGATGTTCATTTGTCTCCTGTAGTACTTGGTCATTGGTTTTTCTGTCTGTCCATGGTATTCTTTGCATTTTCCTCAGAAACCACATTTCTACAGCCATCAGATGCTTTTCAGCTTGACTGCTCATTGTCCAAGTTTCACATCCATACAAAAGAACAGGCTCTATGTATCCCCTCAACACTCTTTTTCTCGTTTCAATTGACATCTTTTTATTGGTCAGAATGTTTTTCATCTTGCTAAAGGCTACTTTCGCCATGGCGATTCTTGTTCTAATCTCTTCAAGGCATCTCCCATCAGATGTTATAACTGTTCCAAGATAATTGTACCGATTCACTTGTTGAAGAATATTTCCATTTACTTGTATATTACATTGTGGCACTTCTTCCTTCCTACTGACGACCATAACCTGAGTCTTTTTACAATTTAATTCTAACCCCAGTTGCTCACTGTGTACAACAACCGCATCTACTAATTGTTGCAGGTCCTGCGCATTGTCTGCAATTAATACTGTATCATCTGCATATCTAATGTTATTGATGTTTCGTCCTCTAATGCTGATTCCATTTATATCCTCTACATTTCTGAAAATATTTTCACTGTACAGGGAAAAAAGATCTGGAGACATCACACATCCCTGCCTAACACCTCTCTTAATTGGCTGATACTGTCCCACTTCATTATCAATCCTTATTGCAGCTTGTTGTTTCCAATATATGTTTTTTATGTCTAATGTCTTTCCCATCAATTTGTAGATCTGCAAGCATATCCACCATGCTGACATGTCTAATGCTATCAAAAGCCTTTGTATAGTCAATAAAGCAAAGATATATATCCTTGTTTACTTCTATAGCACGTTCAATAACTGTTCGCAGCATATACACAGCATTTACTGTACCCTTTCCTTCTACAAACCCGCATTGTTCTTCCTCTATTTCAGGTTGTATCTTCTTCCTCATTCTTTGCATGATAATTCTTAGCAAAATCTTTGTGATATGACTCATTATACTAATTGTTCTATGTTGATCACATTCCAAGGTTCCTGATTTCTTTGGGATTGCAATAAATATAGAGTTACATAATTCAGGAGGTATATCTCCAGTATATATGTTTAACAAAATATGTTTAACAAAAATATCTTCTTCTTCTTCAGCGTTCCGAGCCATTGGGTACAATCTTCAACTGCTCCAACATCATAAGGGAAGAAATACAAACTAGAATCAACTCTGGAAATAAGATATACTATGCACTACAACATCTACTAAAATCAAAGGCGCTATCTCGTAACACCAAAATCACAATATACAAAACACTGATCAGACCAGTTGTGCTGTATGGCTCTGAAACATGGAGTACAACGAAAGGAGACGAAGCCTTGTTACAAACCTTTGAGAACAAAATTTTAAGACGCATCTTTGGACCCATTAGGGATACACAAAGTGGAGAGTGGAAAAGAAGAAGTAACAAAGACATTTATGATCTGTTTAAGTCCCCGCTAATCACTGGTATCATGAAGGCTAATAGACTACAATGGCTGGGGCATATAGAAAGAATGGAAGATAATAGGGAAACAAAACTCGCTTACACTCAGGAAATAAATGACCGTAGACCGCGAGGTAGACCAAGAAGGCGGTGGAGAGATAATACATGTACAGACCTACAAGCACTTGGAATCAACGACTGGCAAGAGAAGGTCCACCAGAGAGACGAATGGAGACGGATTGTATTTGCAGCAAAGAACCTCAATGGCTCGGAACGCTGAAGAAGAAGAAGATATCTCCAGTATCATATAATGTGTTCAGCAGTCTGGTGACTTGATCTAGTCCAAATTTTTCTAAAGCTTTAATCATTTCTGATGTGATGTTATCAGCACCGGGCGCCTTGCCAGCTTTCCTATGCTTAAGAACATTTCGAACCTCCATCTCCAAAATTGGCGGTCCTTCATTATTAAATCTAATATCATACTGTTCTTCTCTGTTATCATCATAAAGGTGTTTCACATAATCTGTCCATACATGTAGAATCTGGTCTTTTTCTATTATGACTTTGCCATCTTTAGTTGTTAGACACCCTGTTGATGTACTTGTACTTTTATTAGTAAGTTCCTGAATTCTTTTGTGCACTAATTTGGTATTTTGACTGTTGTGTTGGCTTTCAATTTCTAAACACTTTTCCTCAAGCCATGCTTCTTTTGCCTCCTTACATAATGTTCTGACTTGTCTGTGAATTTCTTCATAATTGACAGAATTATTTTTGTTGAGTCTTCTTGTTTCCATGAGGTGTAAAATTTCTTCAGTCATCCATTTCTTACGACCCACCTTCTTTAATTTTGGAATAGTTGTTTCTGCAGCCACATTGATTGAATTCTTCAACGTTTCCCATTGATCATCCACATCCTGGAATAGGATCTCTAGATCAGACAAAATTTCAAATCTGTTCTGTACTTCTATGTTGAATTTGTTTTGTATTTCCTTGTCATTACTCAATGTACACAAATCATATTTAGTGTTTCCTGTTATATACTTGACTTTCTTCAACTTTATCCTCAATGTTCCTGTGAGTAATCTGTGGTCACTATAACAATCAGCACTGGGAACTGTTTTTGCTATTGTTAATGCGTTTCTAAATCTTCTGCTAATCAGAATGTAGTCAATCTGGTTTCTAATCCTGCTATCAGGACTCCTCCATGTCCATAATCTTCTAGGGTGTTGTTTGAACCAGGTGTTTCCTACAATCATTTCCTGTTCTTTTGCCCACTCTACGAGTCTGTATCCTCTTTCATTTCTCTCTCCTAAACCATAGTTTCCTACTGTGTATCTATCTCCTTGATTTCCTACTTTTGCATTGAAGTCCCCTATTATGATGTTTATTTCTGAATTTTTACATTTCTTTAAGGCAGACTCTATGTCATTATAAAATTCTTATACACTATCTTCACTGGATTCTCCTGTTGGGGCATATACTTGAATAATATTTATGCTAAAAGGTCTGCCACTTAATTTAACTAGTAGAACTCTGTCCGACACGGCCCAATATCCTTGAATAGATTTTGATGTTTTCCGGTCCCGAATAATTGCCACTCCCCTATGACGATCTTCACCTCCAGAATAAATAATCTTGAAATCTTCCTCTATCTTGATGCCTGCTCCTGTCCATCTTGTTTCGCACATACCTAAAATATTAATTTTTTCCCTTTCAATTTCTTGTTTTATGTTCTCTAATTTTCCGTCGTTGTTTAACGTCCTATATATATATATATACTAGCTGACCCTGCCCGGCTTCGCCCAGACCCTGGTGGGGAGCATCTAATTTAATTCATATAAGTAGTCATATAAGTTCTCGTTCCCGTTACTGTCTGTCTGTCTGTCTGTCTGTCTGTTTGTCTGTCTGTCTGTCTGTCTGTCTGTCTGTCTGTCTGACCCGGCCCGGCATTGCCCAGCTCCTGGTGTGAAGCATCTCATTTAATTTATATAAGTAGTCATATAAGTTCCTGTTCCCGACTGTCTATCTGTCTGTCTGTCTGTCTGCCTGACCCTGTCCGGCTTCGTTAAATTCATACAACAAAAAAAGTAACTTAAAAGAACGTTCTTCCACACACCATCCATTATTTTTAATGAAAACTCTTTCTAATCACCTGCATGACTACAGTAACTTCTTAAGCAAAAAAAGATGAGTTACAATGTTATGCATTGTGCATCATTTTTATGAAAACTTTGAAAATGCCTTACAGATTGTATCATTATTTATTATAACTCATATGCCGGTACATAACTATGGACGAAGAGTTTATAAATCTTTGAAAACGATGCCACAATATGACTATAAGTTATACAGAAAAGTTATGCCCCTTGAAATAACTTTTACGTGTTAGATCCCCTGAAATATATGAAATTATGATGAAAAATGAAAAATGAAATAATACTGAGTAAGCAGGCGATTTCACACTAACAAAATATCACAGTTGGCTGCTCTGGACTGAAAGGAAGGCGTGTAGAAAATTTCATCTCAATCGGATGGGCCGTTCGCGAACAAATAAAGGACATACGGAGATACATAAATACATACAGAGATACGCACATCCTAATTTATATATAAGATATATATATATATATATATATATATATATATATATATATATATATATATATATATATATATATATAAATGTTTTGCGTATCCTTTTACAGGACTTAGCTGTCAACAGCAGCATCTTTCAGCTGTCTGTTGATCTCTTGGCAAGATTACGCTCAGTAGTTTGCCATTGCTTTCTGAGCGGCCGGCTCAGTATCCGCAAGTCACGAGCGGGGGTCGAACCACCTCAGTTCTCGCTCCGCTGCGAGACTCTGCGTGATAAACGGGATTACAGAGAGAAAGTGTTGTAACCCCACAGCCAGAGAGACCGGCTATATATCTTATATATAAAAAAGGATCTCCGTCTGTCTGTCTGTCTGTCTGTCTGTCCGTATGTCTGTCTGTCTGTCTGTCTGTCTGTCCGTATGTCTGTATGTCCGTCTGTCCTTTATGCGCTCGCGAACGGCCCATCCGATTGAGATGAAATTTTCTACACGCCTTCCTTTCATTCCAGAGATGCCCACTGTCGTAGTTTTTTTTTCTTCTTCCTCCTCCTCCCTCCTCCCTCCTCCCCCTCCCAAAATACGTACGTCCAGGAAATGGTCTTCTACATAGACACTTCTCTCTGAGGTCCGCGATAACATATTAACCTGGTGGGATGGCAATCAATCATCCTACTACCTCCTCCCTCCTCCTCCCTTCTCCCTCTTCCTCCTCCCTCTTCCTCCCTCCGCCTCCTCCCTCCTCCCACTCTCTACTCCTCCTTCCTCCTCCCTCCTCCTCCCCCTCCTCCTCCACCCTACTCCTCCCTCCTCTTCCTCCTCCCTCCTCCTCCCTCCTCTTCCCTCCTCCACCTCCCTCTTCCTCCTCCCTCCTCCATTTACCCAAGACAGACAGACATACAGATAGTCGGGAACGGGATCTTATATGACTACTTATATGATTTAAATGAGATGCTCTCCACCATGGGCTGGGCCGGGTCAGACAGACAGACAGACAGACAGACAGATAGATAGACAGACAGACAGACAGACAGACAGTCGGGAACGGGAGCTTATATGACTACTTATATGAATTAAATGAGATGCTCCCCACCAGAGTCTGGGCGAAGCCGGGCCGTGTCAGCTAGTATATCTTATATATAAAAAAGACTTGTGCGTATGTATCTCTGTATGTATTTATGTATCTCTGTCCGTATGGCCTTTATTTGTTCGCGAACGGCCCATCCGATTGAGATGAAATTTTCTACACGCCTTCCTTTCATTCCAGAGCTGACAACTGTGATATTTTGTTAGTGTGAAATCGCCTGCTTACTCAGTATTATTTCATTTTTCATTTTTCATCATAATTTCATATATTTCAGGGGACCTAACTCTGTAAAAGTTATTTCAAGGGGCATAACTTTTCTGTATAACTTATAGTCATATTGTGGCATCGTTTTCAAAGATTTATAAACTCTTTGTCCATAGTTATGTACCGGCATATGAGTTATAATAAATAATGATACAATCTGTAAGGCATTTTCAAAGTTTTCATAAAAATGATGCACAATGCATAACATTGTAACTCATCTTTTTTTGCTTAAGAAGTTACTGTAGTCATGCAGGTGATTAGAAAGAGTTTTCATTAAAAATAATGGATGGTGTGTAGAAGAACGTTCTTTTAAGGTACTTTTTTTGTTGTATGAATTTAATGAAGCCGGACAGGGTCAGGCAGACAGATAGACAGACAGATAGACAGTCGGGAACGGGAACTTATATGACTACTTATATGAATTAAATGAGATGCTCCACATCAGGAGCTGGGAAATGCCGGGCCGGGTCAGACAGACAGACAGACAGACAGACAGACAGACAGACAGACAGACAGACAGACAGTCGGTAACGGGAACGAGAACTTATATGACTACTTATATGAATTAAATGAGATGCTCCCCACCAGGGTCTGGGCGAAGCCGGGCAGGGTCAGCTAGTATATATATATATATATATATATATATATATATATATATATATATATATATATATATATAATATATATATATATATATATATATATATAATATATATATATATATATATATATATATATATATATATATATATATATATATATATATATATATATATATATATCGCGCGCCCAAGCAGACGCCATATTCACCGGTTTTGCGATTTGCTTTGTAAAATGGGATGTTTGCTGCGTTGTTCAATGTTGGGGAAAATGTGTGTAGATATATACAATATTACCATTTTCGGAAACCAAAAGTGATTCAGTGGTGCCTTTGAACTTGTTTAAACAAAAGTAAGTGTTAATGAGAATACCTGGAGTGTGAAAGAGTTTATATTTAATGTTTTTGGTATGCATGGGAGCAAGTAAAGAAAAGAACAAATGCATCCATACTTCAAGAGCTGAATATTGAAGAAGGTTGGCTATTAAAGACGATAAAACAAAGAAAATTGAAATATTTTGGTCACTTGAAATGCCACGAAAGTTTGGAGAAAACAATAATGAGGGGTATATGCCTGGGAAGAGAGGAAGAGGAAGGCCAAAGAGAAGATGGGTGCAGGATGTGGCGGATGATCTCCAGATGGGTGTATCGGACGCGGGACATCTTGCTTATGATCGAGAGGTTTTCAAGAAGGTTATTATGGGAGCGAGGTTCTGCAAAGGACATGCTACTGAATGAATGAATGGGAGCAAGTGATTACTCAACCATCATCGTCAACAGATAATATATAGGTAATTACACCATGGCATGAATATAATTTTGTCACGCGTGTGTGAATGTACATGTTGCATTCACAAATGTAAATAAAAGAAAAGACGTAATTCCATGATACAGCCAATCAGAATAATCCTACTTGATCTTGCCAGGGCCACATGCAGAGCGGTGATCCGAATGGCACACAGGGACGTGGGGAATTCATGGGGCGGCAAATTGGGATAATTATGGCGTTTCCCCAGTCCCGTGGTGTCTGTTGTTCTATCCAAACATGGTTGAATAGTCTTATGTAGCTCATACTTCTCTTGCTGCTTTAATTCGTTCATTTCGTAGTTCATCTTGTTCCGGTGATTTGTTCTTTGGGGCTAATCTGATGGTTTCTATAATTTCTTCTTTCAGTATGTCTGGTTCTAGTTCTTCGGTGGCATCTGTGTAGGTTTCTTGAATTACTGTGACATATGATGGGATGTTGTGAAGTTGTTCGAAATACTGCTTCCATCTTATTAGTATTTGTTTTTGTTCACTTATTGGTTCTCCAGTTTCGCTATTAATTATTTCAGTTGGGTCAAAGGTTTCTCCTCTGGTTCGCACTGCACTTATCTATTTGTAGAAGTTTCTAGTTGTCTCCTTGTAGTTTTTATTTAGGGTTTCTCCATACTCTTCCCAGTCTTTTAGTTTTTCCCTCTTTACTATTCTACTCACATGTCTTCTCGCTATTCTATATTCTATGTAATCACATTCCTGTTTGCTCTTCAACCACTTTTTATATTTTTCCGTTTTGTCTTTTACCGCTTTCTTTAACTCTGCGTTCCACCAACTTGTTATTTTCTTTATCCGTGGTTACTTTTTTTTTTTTTCGTGGTTCCACATGTTATTTTTGCTGTATTTAAAATGCTTGATTTGAACATCTCCCATTCTTGTTCCACTGTTTTTCTTTCTATAGGTAATTTATAAAGAGTTCAGTTAGTTCTTTCTCGTAATTTTCACTTACTGCCTCGTCTTTAAGATTTTTTAAGTTTACTGATTCGCATGGCATGTATTTTCCTGCTCTTTGCTTTCTTCTTCTGATGGTTCTTATTGCTTTATGATCTGTGTTTATACTTAAATTGGGCACTGCCCTTGCATCTAATATATTTCTCTTTCTGTTATTTCTTATTAATATAAATCAATTTGGCTTTTAGTATCTAGATCGTTCCATTTATATCAGGTGTATACTTGTGAGTCTTTATGTTTATAGAATGTATTTGTTATATAGAGGTTGTGTTGGCCGCATAGCTCTATCAGTCTACTTCCGTTATCATTCCTTTCATTATGCTGATCTCCAAATGCTCCCAGGTGTTTTTTCTATGCCAACTCTGTTATGTCCTCTTCTTGCATTGAAGTCTCCCATAACTATGATGTTGTCCTGCTTATCTATTTTATTTAGCACGTCATGGATGTCTTCGTAGAATTTCTCGCATTCTTGCTCATTTTTGTTTGTATTACAAGGTTTGTATTACATATGTTGTAATTGTTTGTTCTTTTATTCTCACTGTTATGATTCTTTCTGATATATATGTTATTTCTAGTATTCCTTTTGCTAGCCGTGGTTCGATGACTATATCCCACATAGTGTCTTGCCCGTTCTTGCTGTTCTACTCCAGAGTAGACACATGTGTAACTGTGGTGGAGCTCCTTGCATCCTTTCACCTTTGTTCTGGTGTCCGCTATTCCCATAAGTCCAATTTTCCTCTCTTCCATTGTTTCTATAAGCTCTTCTTCTTTACTATTGAAACCGCAGACGTTCATTGTGCCTATTTTTTTTTTTTTTTTGAGTCGCTGATCTACCTCGTGGTCCATTAACATTGCCGGGTCGATATCCGTTTGGGTCAGTCAGTTTACTTCTTAGTTTTTCTACAAGCAGTATAAAGATCCCTTGCCGACTTGCTAGGCCAGTCGCAGGTTTAGGACACAAATCTTACCACAAGGAGTCCATCCCCTATGGCGAGCCATAGCCCCGTTAGCCCATGACCTCGCGGTCATGGTTTCACGGTCTGCACCACATGGAGGTGGGGGTTGACTTGTGTAGTCTGCGGGTCATCGGCAGGCTACACATTTTCACTTTTCACCCCTCCTAGGAGAGGCTAGCCGATCTTAACCCTGCTGGCTGCCGGGCCAGGCGCTTTCCACACCTTGCAGACCTCGATACAAACATATATTATATTACTGGGTCGATACAATCATATATTATATTACTGGGTCGATACAATCATATATTATATTATTGGGTCGATACAATCATATATTATATTACTGGGTCGATACAATCATATATTATATTACTGGGTCGATACAATCATCTTATATATAAAAAAGACTTGTGCGTATCTCTGTCCGTATGTCCTTTATTTGTTCGCGAACGGCCCATCCGATTGAGATGAAATTTTCTACACGCCTTCCTTTCATTCCAGAGCTGTCAACTGTGATATTTTGTTAGTGTGAAATCGCCTGCTTACTCAGTATTATTTCATTTTTCATTTTTCATCATAATTTCATATATCTCAGGGGACCTAACTCTGTAAAAGTTATTTCAAGGGGCATAACTTTTCTGTATAACTTATAGTCATATTGTGGCATCGTTTTCAAAGATTTATAAACTCTTTGTCCATAGTTATGTACCGGCATATGAGTTATAATAAATAATGATACAATCTGTAAGGCATTTTCAAAGTTTTCATAAAAATGATGCACAATGCATAACATTGTAACTCATCTTTTTTTGCTTAAGAAGTTACTGTAGTCATGCAGGTGATTAGAAAGAGTTTTCATTAAAAATAATGGATGGTGTGTGGTAGAACGTTCTTTTAAGTTACATTTTTTGTTGTTGTATGAATTTAATGAAGCCGGACAGGGTCAGGCAGACAGATAGACAGACAGACAGACAGATAGACAGTCGGGAACAGGAACTTATATGACTACTTATATAAATTAAATGAGATGCTTCACACCAGGAGTTGGGCGATGTCGGGCCGGGTCAGACAGACAGACAGACAGACAGACAGACAGATAGTCGGTAACGGGAACGGGAACTTATATGACTACTTATATGAATTAAATGAGATGCTTCCCACCAGGGACTGGGCGAAGCCGGGCAGGGTCAGCTAGTATATTATATTACTGGGTCGATACAATCATCTTATATATAAATTAGGATCTCCGTCTGTCTGTCTGTCTGTCTGTCTGTCCGTCTGTCCTTTATGCGCTCGCGAACGGCCCATCCGATTGAGATGAAATTTTCTACACGCCTTTCTTTCATTCCAGAGCTGCCAACTGTAATATTTTTTTAGTGTGAAATCGCCTGCTTACCCAGTATTATTTCATTTTTCATTTTTCATTGTAATTTCATATATCTCAGGGGACCTAACTCTATAAAAGTTATTTCAAGGGGCATAACTTTTCTGTATAACTTATAGTCATATTGTGGCATCGTTTTCAAAGATTTATAAACTCTTTGTCCATAGTTATGTACCGGCATATGAGTTATAATAAATAATGATACAATCTGTAAGGTATTTTCAAAGTTTTCATAAAAATAATGCACAATGCATAATATTGTAACTCATCTTTTTTTGCTTAAGAAGTTACTGTAGTCATGCAGGTGATTAGAAAGCGTTTTCATTAAAAATAATGGATGGTGTGTGGAAGGGCATTTTTTTAAGTTACTTTTTTTGTTGTATGAATTTAATGAGACGCTACCCGCCAGGAGTAGATAGATAGACAGACCCACCTTTTCGCTGCAGTTGTCTACTCCACCTTTTCCTTCTTCTGCTGATGCTGCTGCCGTCGCTCCATTTACCCAAGTTAATTGTTGGGGGAAGATGTAAAGATCTTTCAAGTGCTCTTTCTAATGCTTTTTGTAAGTTGGTCTTCGTTTATCTAAGGTTGTTCTAACTGCAACCAATAAATGATTAGACAGATAGGCAGACAGACAGACAGACAGAGAGGGAGGGACGGACAGACAGACAGACAGACAGACAGACAGACAGACAGACAGACAGACAGACAGATAGTCGGTAACGGGAACGGGAACTTATATGACTACTTATATGAATTAAATGAGATGCTCCCCACCAAGGACTGGGCGATGCCGGGTCAGACAGACAGACAGACAGACAGACAGTCGGTAACGGGAACGTGAGCTTATATGACTACTTATATGAATTAAATGAGATGCTCCCCACCAAGGACTGGGCGAAGCCGGGACGGGTCAGCTAGTATATTATATTACTGGGTCGATACAATCATATATTATATTACTGGGTCGATACAATCATATATTATATTACTGGGTCGATACAATCATATATTATATTACTGGGTCGATACAATCATATATTATATTACTGGGTCGATACAATCATATATTATATTACTGGGTCGATACAATCATATATTATATTACTGGGTCGATACAATCATATATTATATTACTGGGTCGATACAATCATATATTATATTACTGGGTCGATACAATCATATATTATATTACTGGGTCGATACAACCATATATTGTTGGCTCGATAAATCATATATTATATTACTGGATCGATACAATCATATATAATATTAGTGGATCGATATAATCATAAATTAAATTACTGGATCAATATGATCATATACTAAATTACTGGATCGATACAATCATATATAATATTACTAGATCGACACAATCATATATTAAATTACTGGATCGGAAGAATCGTATAGTATATTGCTATAAGATGTCTGTATGTGAATCTGGTTCAGTGATATGGTGTATGTATGAGGCTCTGGTTCAGTGATATGGTGTTTTGCATGCGAGGCTGGTTCAGTGATATGGTGTTTTGTTTGTGACTCTTGTTCAGTGATATGGTGTTTTGTATGTGACTGGTTGAGTGATATGATCTCTGTATGTGACTCTGGTTGAGTGATATGGTGTTTTGTATGAGGCTCTGGTTCAGTGATATGGTGTATGTATGAGGCTCTGGTTCATTGATATGGTGTTTTGATTGTGAGGCTGGTTCAGTGATATGGTGTTTTGTTTGTGACTCTTGTTCAGTGATATGGTGTTTTGTATGTGACTGGTTGAGTGATATGACCTCTGTATGTGACTCTGGATGAGTGATATGTTGTGTTGTATGTGACTCTGGCTGATTTATACGACCTCTGCATGTAACTCTTGTTGAGTGATATGGTGTTTTGTACGAGGCTCTGGTTCAGTGATATGGTGTTTTGTACGAGGCTCTGGTTCAGTGATATGGTGTTTTGTACGAGGCTCTGGTTCAGTGATATGGTGTTTTGTACGAGGCTCTGGTTCAGTGATATGGTGTTTTGATTGTGAGGCTGGTTCAGTGATATGGTGTTTTGTGTGTGACTCTGGTTCAGTGATATGGTGTTTTGTATGTGACTGGTTAAGTTATATGACCTCTGTATGTTACTCTGGTTGAGTGATATGTTTTGTATGTGACTCTGGTTTAGTGATATGGTGTTTTGTATGTGACTCCCCCCCCCCCGATGTGTCTCCACCTTGTGGTGGGGGGGGGGCCTTGCGTGTCCCAATGACCCCAAGAGCTGAGCCGACGGAAGCACAACTATGTGTCGTACAGGTCTTGGGTTAGGGGCCAGACCAAGAGAGACACAACCTGCTGCTCTGCAGGTAGACAGGACAGCAGTCAAAAGTTCAAATCAGGCTCATGAAGGCAGAAATTCTTGGTCCGGACACATAGTCTAAGGCTCCCAGCTGAGGTATATGGCTGAACGCCTCTAAGCTATAAACCCTCGGATCTGAGAGCCGGGCCGATACTCCCTACTGCAAAATGGAGGTGAGATGCTGAGCACGCTACATACTTAGTTCAGATACCTGTTCGAAGGCTCTCAGCTGGGGGATATGAGGGATCCCCGGATGAGAGAGCTTGGCCGTCACTCGCTCCCTGATGCATGGATTTAGTGTGCTGAGCCGGCGGACATGTAGCCTACCTCGTCAACAATACTTAAGGTGGTAAAGCGGTCCAGTCGCACGAAGTTGTTACGATGAATGTCTGTATCTACTCTCATAGAGTGAGCGTAGTCAAAAGGTGGAAAAAAGTCTCAAAAACACGAAATGAAAAGCTTGGCTAGCGAATCCATCACGTGGAAGTCCGAAGCGAAAGCTTGATGAGTGAATGCCGTCCGCAGACTATCCGTCCCTGGTTTGTGTGGGGAGCGACCAGTGGCAAAACGAAATGCCCAATACATGGGTATTAGGAATTAAAGCGGCCATGAGCAGGATGTGGCGATTCCTGGGTAAGCCCAGTCTCAGAGCATTATGTGCCAGCTCTGCAATTATGGAAGCCTCTTTTGATAGCGGGGAATGCCCATGGTCTGCCCCTGCCTTCCTTTGAGGGTTGACCATGATGTCTTTGACCGTTCTACCGTGACCAGCTGAGATGTGAGCGACACCACAAAATATGTTTCTCAAAACCTCCAGGACGGTTAACATGATCAAAAATGCCAACCTAAGTCGGATGTGCAGGCCTAAAGGTGGCAAATTAAAACTGGCACAACGCAAAAACGTCCGAGTGAAATGTCTTACGTGTCCGGAACAGCTCTGACTATCTATTTTTCCGAATGTCCTTGTGACCGGAACAGCTCTGACTAGGTAGTTTTCCGAATACTAGTCGTGTCCGGAACAGCTCTGACCTTTTGAGGCCACGAATACATTTCATAAATGAATTCAAAATATTGTTTGACACTCCGAGAAGAAGAAACAGTAGTAAAGATGAGAGGACACGCACTTCAATTGTTATGTTCTCTCGTGTGTCCTCTCACCTTTACTTCTTTCTTCATCTTCTTCTATTTGCGCCAAACAATACATGGGAATTTATGTATGATCTGTTACTGGATAAACCTTGGGTCACACACCCAGCCTTGTCTCCATAGTTACCAGTCACACACCTAGCCTTGTCTCCATAGTTACCAGTCACACACACAGCCTTGTCTCCATAGTTACAAGTCACACACCTAGCCTTGTCTCCATAGTTAGCAGTCACACACCCAGCCTTGTCTCCATAGTTAGCAGTCACACACCCAGCCTTGTCTCCATAGTTACCAGTCACATACCCACGCCCAGCCTTGTCTCCATAGTTACCAGTCACATACCCACGCCCAGCCTTGTCTCCATAGTTACCAGTCAGATACACACACCCAGCCTTGTCTCCATAGTTAGCAGTCACACACATAGCCTTGTCTCCATAGTTACCAGGCACACACCCACGCCCAGCCTTGTCTCCATAGTTACCAGTCACACGCCCAACCTTGTCTCCGTAGTTAGCAGTCACACACCCAGCCTTGTCTCCATAGTTAGCAGTCACACACATAGCCTTGTCTCCATAGTTACCAGGCACACACCCAGCCCTGTATCCATAGTTACCAGTCACACACCCACACCCAGCCTTGTCTCCATAGTTACCAGTCACACACCCAGCCTTGTCTCCATAGTTAGCAGTCACACACCCAGCCTTGTCTCCATAGTTACCAGTCACACACCCAGCCTTGTCTCCATAGTTAGCAGTCACACACCCAGCCTTGTCTCCATAGTTACCAGTCACACACCTAGCCTTGTCTCCATAGTTAGCAGTCACACACCCACGCCCAGCCTTGTCTCCATAGTTACCAGTCACACACCCAGCCTTGTCTCCATAGTTACCAGTCACACACCCAGCCTTGTCTCCATAGTTACCAGTCACACACCCAGCCTTGTCTCCATAGTTACCAGTCACACACCCACGCCCAGCCTTGTCTCCATAGTTACCAGTCACACACCCAGCCTTGTCTCCATAGTTAGCAGTCACACACCCAGCCTTGTCTCCATAGTTACCAGTCACACACCCACGCCCAGCCTTGTCTCCATAGTTACTAGTCATACACCCAGTCCTGTCTCCATAGTTACCAGTCACACACCCAGCCTTGTCTCCATAGTTAGAAGTCACACACCCAGCCTTGTCTCCATAGTTAGCAGTCACACACATAGCCTTGTCTCCATAGCTACCAGTCACACACCCAGCCCTGTATCCATAGTTACCAGTCACACACCCACGCCCAGCCTTGTCTCCATAGTTACCAGTCACACACCTAGCCTTGTCTCCATGTTAGCAGTCACACACCTAGCCTTGTCTCCATAGTTACCAGTCACACACCCACGCCCAGCCTTGTCTCCATAGTTACCAGTCACACACCCAGCCTTGTCTCCATAGTTACCAGTCACACACCCAGCCTTGTCTCCATAGTTACCAGTCACACACCCAGCCTTGTCTCCATAGTTACCAGTCACACACCCACGCCCAGCCTTGTCTCCATAGTTACCAGTCACACACCCAGCCTTGTCTCCATAGTTAGCAGTCACACACCCAGCCTTGTCTCCATAGTTACCAGTCACACACCCACGCCCAGCCTTGTCTCCATAGTTACTAGTCATACACCCAGTCCTGTCTCCATAGTTACCAGTCACACACCCAGCCTTGTCTCCATAGTTAGAAGTCACACACCCAGCCTTGTCTCCATAGTTAGCAGTCACACACATAGCCTTGTCTCCATAGTTACCAGGCAAACACCCAGCCCTGTATCCATAGTTACCAGTCAAACACCCACGCCCAGCCTTGTCTCCATAGCTACCAGTCACACACCCAGCCCTGTATCCATAGTTACCAGTCACACACCCACGCCCAGCCTTGTCTCCATAGTTACCAGTCACACACCTAGCCTTGTCTCCATGTTAGCAGTCACACACCTAGCCTTGTCTCCATAGTTACCAGTCACACACCCAGCCTTGTCTCCATAGTTACCAGGCACACACACACAGCCTTGTCTCCATAGTGACCAGTCACACACCAAGCCTTGTCTCCATAGTTACCAGTCACACACTTAGCCCTATCTCAATAGATACCAGTCACACACCCAGCCTTGTCTCCATAATTACCAGGAACACCACATCCGTGCCTCCATAGGTACCAGTAGCACACCCAGCCCTGTCTTCATAGTTACCAATCATACACTCACACCCATCCTTGTTTCCATAGTTACCAGATGAAACTTGGGTACAGGCGTGCCCTCAACGCTTTCATCCATCATGAAGATGCTGTGACAGAACGTGTCCAGCTCCTGCAGGCTGAGCTGGCTGCCGGGAACCAGCTTCACCACGGCGCAGATGTTATTGTACAACACAGGGTCAGACACCTGCAACGTGTCACGTGATTAACATAATCAACAACTAACAAATACTCAGTGCATGTCATATATATATATATATATATATATATATATATATATATATATATATATATATATATATATATATATATATATATACATAGGTCAGCTGCAAGCCTATGTCTGCTAGATGTGTGTACATGAAATACTGGTTTGACTTGCAAATGTCCACGCGTGGATACACCAAGTGTAGGCCAGTGTCAGACAATCACAACCTAATATACACATCTGGAAACGTCAGGTGTAGGCCAGTGTCATATAATCACAACCTTACATACACAACTGAAAACACCAATTGTAGGCCAGTGTCATATAATCACAAACTAACATACACAATTGGAAACACCAAGTGTATGCCAGTGTTAGACAATCACAACCTTACATACACACGTGTAAACACCAAGTGTAGGTCAGTATCAGACAATCACAAACTAACATACACAATAGGAAACACCAAGTGTATGCCAGTGTTAGACAATCACAACCTTACATACACACGTGTAAACACCAAGTGTAGGTCAGTGTCAGACAATCACAACCTTACATACACAACTGGAAATACCAAGTGTAGGCCAGTGTCAGACAATCACAACCTAACATACACGACTGGAAACACCAAGTGTAAGCCAGTGTCAGACAATCACAATTTAACATACACACAGTGGAAACACCAAGTGTAGCCCAGTATCAGACAATCACAATTTAACATACACACAGGTGGAAACACCAAGTGTAGGCCAGTGTCAGACAATCACTACCTTACCTACACACGATGAAACACCAAGTGTATGCCAGTGTCAGAGAATCACAACCTAACATACACAAGTGGAAACACCAAGTGTAGGCCAGTGTCAGACAATCACAACCTAACATACACAAGTGGAAACACCAAGTGTGGGCCAGTGTCAGACAGTCACAACCTAACATACACAAGTGGAAACACCAAGTGTAGGCCAGTGTCAGACAATCACAACCAAATCTACACAAGTGGAAACACCAAGTGTGGGCCAGTGTCAGACAATCACAACCTAACATACACAAATGGAAGCACCAAGTCTGGGCCAGTGTCAGACAATCACAACCTAATATACACAATTGGTAACACCAAAAGTAGGCCAGTGTCAGAAAATCACAACCTAACATACACAAGTGGAAACACCAAGTGTATGCCAGTGTCAGGCAATCACAACCTAACATACACAAGTGGAAACACCAAGTGTAGGCCAGTGTCAGACAATCACAACCAAATCTACACAAGTGGAAACACCAAGTGTGGGCCAGTGTCAGACAATCACAACCTAACATACACAAATGGAAGCACCAAGTCTGGGCCAGTGTCAGACAATCACAACCTAATATACACAAGTGGTAACACCAAAAGTAGGCCAGTGTCAGAAAATCACAACCTAACATACACAAGTGGAAACACCAAGTGTAGGCCAGTGTCAGACAATCACAACCTAACATACACAAGTGGAAACACCAAGTGTATGCCAGTGTCAGACAATCACAACCTAACATACACAAGTGGAAACACCAAGTGTAGGCCAGTGTCAGACAATCACAACCAAATCTACACAAGTGGAAACACCAAGTGTGGGCCAGTGTCAGACAATCACAACCTAACATACACAAATGGAAGCAGCAAGTCTGGGCCAGTGTCAGACAATCACAACCTAACATACACGAGTGGAAACACCAAAAGTAGGCCTGTGTCAGACAATCACAACCTAACATACACAAGTGGAAACACCAAGTGTAAGCCAGTGTCAGACAATCACAACCTAACATACACAAGTGGAAACACCAAACGTGGGCCAGTGTCAGACAATCACAACCTAACATACACAGGTGGAGACACCAAGTGTAGGCCAGTGTCAGACAATCACTACCTTATCTACAAACTATGAAGCACCAAGTGTATGCCAGTGTCAGACAATCACAACCTAACATACACAAGTGGAAACACCAAGTGTATGCCAGTGTCAGACAATCACAACCTAACATACACAAGTGGAAACACAAAGTGTATGCCAGTGTCAGACAATCACAACCTAACATACACTAGTGGAAACACCAAGTGTAGGCCGGTGTCAGACAATCAAAACCTAACATACACAAGTGGAAACACCAAGTGTAGGCCAGTGCCAGACAATCACTACCTAATCTATACACGGTGAAACACCATGTGTAGGCCAGTGTCAGACAATAACTACCTAGTCTACACATGTGGAAACACCAAGTTTATGCCACACAAGCAGCAATTACAGGTACTACATAACCACACAATCAGTACACAAGGAGCAATTACAGGTACTACATAATCACACAAGCAGCAATTACAGGTACTACATAACCACACAAGCAGCAATTACAGGTACTACATAACCACACAATCAGTACACAAGCAGCAATTACAGGTACTACATAACCACACAATCAGTACACAAGGAGCAATTACAGGTACTAATAACCACACAAGCAGCAATTACAGGTACTACATAACCACACAATCAGTACACAAGCAGCAATTACAGGTACTACATAACCACACAAGCAGCAGTTACAGGTACTACATAACCACACAAGCAGGAATTACAGGTACTACATAACCACACAATCAGTACACAAGCAGCAATTACAGGTACTACATAACCACACAAGCAGCAATTACAGGTACTACATAACCACACAAGCAGCAATTACAGGTACTACATAACCACACAAGCAGCAATTACAGGTACTACATAACAACACAAGCAGCAATTACAGGTCTACATAACCACACAAGCAGCAATTACAGGTACTACATAACCACACAAGCAGCAATTACAGGTACTACATAACCACACAAGCAGCACACAAGCAGCAATTACAGGTACTACATAACCACACAAGCAGCAATTACAGTTACTACATAACCACACAAGCAGCAATTACAGGTACTACATAACAACACAAGCAGCAATTACAGGTACTACATAACCACACAAGCAGCAATTACAGGTACTACATAACCACACAAGCAGCAATTACAGGTACTACATAACCACACAAGCAGCAATTACAGGTACTACATAACCACACAAGCAGCAATTACAGGTACTACATAACAACACAAGCAGCAATTACAGGTACTACATAACCACACAAGCAGCAATTACATGTACTACATAACCACACAAGCAGCACTCACAGGTACTACATAACCACACAAGCAGCACTCACAGGTACTACATAACCACACAAGCAGCAATTACAGGTACTACATAACCACACAAGCAGCACACAAGTAGCAATTACAGGTACTAAATAACTACACAAGCAGCAATTACAGGTACTACATAGCAACACAAGCAATACACAAGCAGCAATTACAGGTATTACATAACCACACAAGCAGCAATTACAGGTACTACATAACCAAACAAGCAGCACACAAGCATCAATTACAGGTACTAGATAACCACGCAAGCAGCAATTACAGGTACTACATAACCACACAAGCAGCAATTACAGGTACTACATAACCACACAAGCAGCAATTACAGGTACTACATAACCACACAAGCAGCAATTACAGGCACTACATAACCACACAAGCAGCAATTACAGGTACTACAGAACCACACAAGCAGCAATTACAGGTACTACATACCCACACAAGCAGCACACAAGCAGCAATTACAGGTACTACATACCCACACAAGCAGCACACAAGCAGCAATTACAGGTACTACATACTCACACAAGCAGCACACAAGCAGCAATTACAGGTACTACATAACCACACAAGCAGCACACAAGCAGCAATTACAGGTACTACATAACCACACAAGCAGCAATTTCAGGTACTACATAACCACACAAGCAGCAATTACAGGTACTACATACTCACACAAGCAGCACACAAGCAGCAATTACAGGTACTACATAACCACACACGCAGCACACAAGCAGCACACAAGCAGCAATTACAGGTACTACATACCCACACAAGCAGCACACAAGCAGCAATTACAGGTACTACATAACCACACAAGCAGCACACAAGCAGCAATTACAGGTACTACATAACCACACAAGCAGCAATTACAGGTACTACATACCCACACAAGCAGCACACAAGCAGCAATTACAGGTACTACATAACCACACAATCAGTACACAAGGAGCAATTACAGGTACTACATAACCACACAAGCAGCAATTACAGGTACTACATACCCACACAAGCAGCACACAAGCAGCAATTACAGGTACTACATAACCACACAAGCAGCACACAAGCAGCAATTACAGGTACTACATAACCACACAAGCAGCAATTTCAGGTACTACATAACCACACAAGCAGCACTCACATGCACCACCCAGGCACCACACAACCACACAGGCACCACACAACCACACAGGCACCACACAACCACACAGGTACCACACAGGCACCACACAAGTATCATTCACAGGCACTACACAACCACATAGGCACCACACAAGCAACACTCACGTGCACCACCCAGGCACCACACAACCACCCAGGCACCACACAACCACACAGGCACCACACAACAGGCACCACACAACCACACACACACCACACAAGCAGCACTCACAGGCACCACCCAGGCACCACACTACAGGCACCACACAACCACACAGGCACCACACAACAGGCACCACACAAACAAACAGGCACCACACAACCACACAGGCCCACACAACCACACACGCACCACACAGGTACCACACAACCACACACGTACCACACAGGTACCACACAACCACACACGTACCACACAGGCACCACACAACCACACACACACCACACAACCACACACACACCACACAGGAACCACACAACAGGCACAACTCACAGGCACCACACAGGCTTCGGAGATGGCCGGGTGCTCTGCAATCTTCGGCTCCAGCCAGCCCGGGTACACGAACGTGGCCCCGAAGATGATGACGTCCTTGAGCCTGCCCAGAACATAGATGGTTCCGTCCTTGTCAAAGTAACCGTTGTCATCCGTGTTCAGCCAGCCATCTTGGGTGAAGGCCGTAAGCGTCTTGGGGTCAGGGTTCTCTAGACGGTTCAGATAGCCCTTGAAGACACCTCTGCCTGTGGGAGACAAGACAAAGCTACAGCACGGGGATACAACAGACAAGGCTACAATACAGGGAGACACCAGACAAGGCTACAGCACGGGGAGATACCAGACAAGGCTACAGCAGGGATAACCTCTGCCTTGAATATTCACTCTGTGATGTACCTATTCAGTTGTGTAGTGTGTGAGCTATACAGATGGACCCCATGAGTTGTGCAGATCAGTCGAGTTCGTGTGTGTGTGTGTGTGTTTGTGTGTGTGTGTGTGTGTGTGTGTGTGCGCGTGTGCGTGCGTACGTGCGTGCGCTTGTGCGTGTATTGTTTGGTTATGTGTGAAGCTCGTGCTGAATATCACAGCCAGTCTGATTTTCCCTGAATGTCTCGTACATATACTCTTTAAATGTCACATACATATATATACTCCCTGAATGTTTCATATATATACTCTCTAATGGTCACGTACATACATATACTCCCTGAATGTATCGTACATATACTCTCTAAAGGTCACATACATATAGATACACCTGAATGTCACATAATACATATACTCCGTGAATGTCACATACATACAAACACTCTATGAGTGATACATACATTTATATACTCTCTGAATATCACATACATATACTCCCTGAAGGTCACATACATATACTCTCTGAATGTCACATACATATACTCCCTGAATATCACACACACACACACACACACACACACACACACACACACACACATACATATATATATATATATATATATATATATATATATATATATATATATGAATGTCACATAATACACAAACTCTCTGAATATCACACACATACATATACTCTCTGAATGTCACATAGATATAATTTTTGAATGTCACATACATATACTCTCTGAATGTCACACACATTCATACACTCTCTGAATGTCACACACACACACACACACACACACACACACACACACACACACATATATATATATATATATATATATATATATATATATATATATATATATATATATATACTATCTGAATGTCACATAAACACATATACTCTCTGAATGCCACATACACATACTCTCTGAATGTCACATGCATATACTCTCTGAATGTCACATGCATATACTCCCTGAATGTCACGTAGACACATATACTCTCTGAATGTCACATAAACACATATAATCTCTGAATGTCACATACACACATATACTCTATAAATGTCGCACACATATTCTCTCTGAATATCACATACATATATTCTCTGAATGTCACATAAGTATACTCTCTGAATGTCACATGCATACATTTACTCTCTGAATGTAACATACATATACTATCTGAATGTCACATACATAAATTCCCTGAATGTCACATACATATACCGTTTTATGTCACATAAATATACTCTCTAAATGTCATACACACACATATATTCTCTGAATGTCACATACACACATATTCTCTTTACTGTCCTGTTCTTTCCAGCGTGCACAAGTGCGAGTCAGTGCTGGTGTGATAGACGCATGGAAGGACAAAAGGAGGTTGCATGAGACACGGGGACATATGGGATATGGGATTGAAAGCAAGTTATGAAAGTATTGTGCTGGCAGACCAGGCCACCTATGAAGTTCGGTCCAGGCCAAGGCTAATCCACTTGGGAGGGCAGAGCTGGAACATAACCCTTGGAACATGTTTTACCAAGAAGGCTTCTCGACTCTAGGGAAGAGTCTGATCAGAAGAGTTTTGCTATAGGGTAAGCAGGATGTCCCACCAGCAAAACGGTGTGTGTAAATACTTGATGTGATCATGTATTATTCCTATATCCCGAGGGATGGTACAGTGATCAGTATTATGTTTACTATTGAACATATTCAATGGAAGGAACGAGTTCACCTTAATGTTTAGTTCTGTTAATTTTAGAACTATGATAACTGATTACTATAGCTAGTGACGTTAGCGACAACTGGTAGATGATTAGGGATAGGTGAGACATACGATCAGACTCGTCATTCTGATTACTTACTCTGTTTGAGACCAGCTGTCATTGACAGAAACCCATGCTTTACGACTCTCAATATAGAGATCATGCTTTAGTTATTGAAATAACTATTGAGCCTGACTGAAGGTTGAGTAGTCAGGGGTAGGATGCATGTGGACCAAGGTTTGGGCCAGAATATTCTCACCGATCGCTCTTCCTTTCAGGAGTTGCCTGTTGAGGAACCAGTCTACTACAATTGTTGTTTGCCTGAAACCACTTCGTGTACCACAGCGAAGGGTAGAATCACTTACTTACCACGCCAGACTGATCCACATCATGTGAAAGGGTGAATCATCATGACTGAATGTTATCCAGTGATTTCAGTGCCCTGAATTGCACATGTGGGACGTGATGGTTTGTGTCGTTTTTCTGAATTAGCAGATGCTCTATTTCAGCAATGAAGGAGAGGTTCAGCAACCCGAGCAATCATGCTCAATGTTAATAGACAATAGACTATTTGTGATTGATGTAGCTAGATTAACCCAGTGAGGTGTATCAATGAGGGGTAACCTCAGCTCTGGGAGCGCATCCAGTCCAAGCCTATTGTGGTTCCGCCTAAACGTCGGAAACTTGAAGCAAGATTGATCTTGTGCGGTTCCTACGGCAGCTTTCGTGGCAGGTCATGATGAGACCTACACCAGCTTCCGTATAGTAACTAATTCAATGGTTATCATGTGTAGCGGACAACTAATTATTGGCCTTACTGAACAGTGTTGCCTCCGGATGAAATACGTGCATGATTCAAAAGGTGTACTTATAGTCTAGAAACTGTGAACTGTTTTCTCGTAGGACTTTAGGGAAGTACCAACATAACTATCTGATTACCCAACCAGGGGTACTTGTTACGACTTAGAGACCATTAGATTGGTCATTGGCTCATTACCCGACCAGTGGTACTCGCTACGACTTAGGGACCATTAGATTGGTCATGGGACATTTAATACAGACATTTAATCCAGTCAAGAGTAACTGGGGTCACCTCCAGGAGGAGGGTCTCCCAGCCAGGCTGTCTATAGAGAACTGTTTATTAACTTTAGCAGTGACTCATTAGGAAGTGATGAAGTTGCAGTTCGTCCAGTTGAGTGAGGTCCAGGAGTAACTCTCTTGTTGTTGATCCAAGCTCTGGGGACGGAGTGGTCTCCAAGGCTCTAGTCATCTCACTGGAAGGAAGCCGGGTGAGTGGCGGACCGACTGGACGGGACATCTGCATCCAATCTACTTCTCAGCCTTATGATGAAGGAACCATATCTCTGATTCTGTCTCTACTCTATCCTCTACTTGTGTAAATAGATTATTCTATCAGGAAGTTCATTTCAGTTCTTTATTCTCAAGGGTAGAATAAACTTTGTGTATGTTGACTTACTCTTTGTACAATTATTGAGTGTGGTCTCGGACGATGCCTCAGTGTTCATTGTTCTACGGGAGTAGGTAGTTAGTGGAGGTCTAAAATCTGGAGGGGCTTGTAGACATATTTAACTAATACGAGGTCAACAGCAGAGAAACCAGTGTATCTACCTGTCCAACCCCTGGGGTTAGAATACACGGGAGTGCTAGAGACACCTCGGGTGTGGTTAACTCTCACTACCCAAGGCGATCTTGCCACACTCCAGATTAGAGTGGGGGCCCGTCCGGGATTATTCCCAGATCTCTGTGTGTTGTAGGAACCTCTCGTAGGGATATTGACTTAGTCTATATCCTCTACATCAGTCTACATAAGATTCTACTACTTCTACCTATCTCATATCTGTCTGACGGACATTTGTGTTGTGGTGTTTAGTAAATACTATTAGTTAGTGATTAATTGTATTGCTTCACCCACACATACTTGAGTAACCACATCTCATAGTCAACATGTTTACCCAAGAGTTAGACTTAGCCAATCTTCAGGCAACTGGGCATAAGTTAGGTCTAGAGGGAGATGCATTGAAATCCTATGTGCAAGAGGTGGAAAGAAATTTTCGCCAAGAGGAAAGAGAGAGAGGAGGAGAGCAGAACGAGAACTTGAAGCCAGTAAAGTGGCTCTAGAGGGAAAAAAAGATAGCTGCTGATAGCGAGATGAAACGGCTTGAGTTGGAAGCCGACAGAGAGAGACGTGACCACGAGTATCGAATGAAGCTACTTGAGGCACAAGCGTCTGCTACTGGTGTATCTGATGGAGCTGTGGGAGGAGGTGTACCTCCTGGCTCAGAGTCAGCCAGTAGACGTGACTACCAGGCTATGAAGTGGCCTTTACAGCCGTTCGAGCCCGAGAAAGAACGGATAGATCAGTACTTGGAGAAGTACGAAGCTATGTGTATTGAAATGGGGTTAGACAAACAGAAATGGTGTTTGAAACTCTCCCAGGGACTTCGAGGCGCCGGTTATGAAGTGTATGCACGCTTGCCACCGGGTTTACAGAATGACTACCCGGCATTGAAAGCGTCTCTCTTGAAGAGATTTGAGATCACAGCTCACTCATACCGACGGAAGTTTAGAACTTCGAAGCGGGAACCTGGTGAACTGTTTTCAGCATACAGTGTGAGGTTAAACTCATACCTTCTTAAATGGATGGCCTTGGCCGGATTTGAATAGGGCTATGAAAGTTTGCGTGAGTTGATGGTTGTAGATCAGATGCGAATGCAAATGTCGAAACCATTGCGAAACGTCTTAGGTGAGAATGGGGCTGAGAGATTAGATATAGTCACCAAGTTAGCTGAAAGATAGTTGAAGTCTATGGCGAGACTGGAGACACCAGTCCAACTGATCCGAGATCGAAAGATAAAGATCAAGGTAAGTCAAGTAAGCGGATCGAAAGAAATTCAGCTGTCTGTTAGAGTCCCACAGTGATGTACTCACTGACAAACCAGGTCTGACGGGGCTAGTTGAGTTCCACATGACCTTAACTAGTACAAACCCCACCCGGCAACGGGTCTACCCGGTGCCTTTCTCGAAGGAGAAAGCCCTGGAGGCCGAGAGCAGAAGCTTCTGGAAGATGAGATCATTTCGCCCTCGACATCCCCTTACAATGCCGGGGTTGTCTTATTGCGAAAACCCAGCGGGGAACACCGACTGTGTATCGATTACAGGCTTCTGAACAGCCATACCCACTTTCAGGTAGAGCCCCTACCTAATCCAACCCAGCTGTTCTCCCGGCTGCACCAGGCAAAATATTTCTCAAAGATTGATTTGAGTCGGGGGTATTATCAAATCCCAGTGAAGCCCGAGATCCACCCTCTCCTAGCATTCAGAACCCATAGCGGTCATTATGAGTTCAACGTAATGCCGTTTGGGCTGAATAACGCTCCGAGTGTTTTTACGCGCATGATGCGGCTGCTAGTAGATCCCCTTCGGGATCCCGCGATCGTTTCCTTCATGGATGACATACTCATTGCTTCGGTCAGTTTGGACGATCATATAGCTTCTTTAGACCGCATTTTCCGGAGGCTGAGAGAAGTGGGGCTCACCGCCCGCCCCACCAAGTGTATGGTTGGGTATGGGACACTAGAATTCCTAGCCACACAATAACTCCCGGCCAGATGGTCCCCGAAGCCAAAAACATTGAGAAAGTGCAGCTAGCTCCCCGTCCGCAGACGAAAAAGGATGTGAGATCCTTTGTGTCCTTGTGCGGTTTCTATCAGAAATTTTTTCCGCGGTTCAATATGGTAGCGGCACCATTGACCGACACTCTGAAAAAGGGGGAGCCGCAGAAACTAATCTGGACTCCAGCATGTGAGGAGGCGTATGGTAAATTGAAACAAGCTTTAACCGCTAAACTGGTACTTCAATTACCTAACCTGGAAAAACCCTACGTGCTGCGAACGGATGCTAGCAACATTGGAATCGGGGCAGCTCTACTACAGGAGGGGCGGGAAGATCCGTCTATCTTATGCCCCGTGGCGTATGCCAGTCGGAAATTGTTACCCGCTGAACGGAATTACTCAACGGTGGAACGAGAATGTCTTTCTCTGGTCTGGGCGGTTCAGAAATTCCAACCCTATCTATATGGAGTACCGTTTACGGTGCAATCTGATCACCAGCCACTTACGTTTCTGGCGTCATCCCAAAAACTTAATCCACGTTTGTTGAGATGGTCCTTGCTTTTGCAACACTACCAATTCAGGGTAGAATATATCCCAGGGAAAGAAAATATCGGAGCCGACTTCCTCTCCCGCCATCCGGTCTCTAAGAAAGAAGAGAGAACGACATAGACAGCTTCTGCGGAGAAATGGAACGACGGGGTCGATCCTCTTAAAGTGGGGGCCTATGTGACGAAACGGCGCTTTATCTGTTTGTTGTCGTCGGCATTCCGCACTATTTTGGCGTGTCATCGGGGACTTTCCCAGTTATAAATAGACTGAGGGAAGCCGATGGGAATTTTCCGTCTAGAATCGTCTCGAAACACCGGGATTTGACTGATCCGAGTTGCCGGGTGCTTCACCAAATTCCCGTGCAGAAAGATCTAGAATTCTAGTGCGGGGAATGAATGTTGTCCGAGAGGTTGACTTTTCTCAAGGAGCACTCACTTCTCGTGCGCATGAGTTTGCACATTGGGGAAATGCGGCTAGAATAGTCATTCACTTTCTGACTCTCGAGGAGAGAAGCCGCAGGGCGTTGTTAAGCCAATTTGTACAGCGTCTATCCTCAACCAAGTTGCAGCTGACTGTTATCACATTGCGGCATGTGTGCCAATGAACAGTTCTGATAGCCGACTGGAGTCTGGTTCAAACCATTCAGGTATTTACTTGGTTAATTAATTTAACTTTGTAATTGTTCACAAAACGCAATCGTTCTAAGCTCATTAAATATGCGGTTGTCTTTGCATTGCTAATGAGAAACCGATCGATAACGTCGCTGAAAACTAGGCCGTGTGTTGCATTTGTTTACAAGCGTGTGTAGTTGAGTTACCGGCTTGAAATGTAGCCCTGTGATATTGGCGATTTGTGTTCAACTTGTATTTACCTTGTGGGGCAAATCTTTGCATATACTATGTTGCTGTTTTATAATAGGACACAGTTAATAGTGTATGATATGAACCTAAACTTATGTCAGTCAGTAGCTGAAGCTAGAAGAACTGTTGGATAGCAAGGTAAGTTGTTAGGTGGAGATTCAGACAGGAATGTGCTTAGCTACCAAGTAAAGAGAGCACACAGTGCTTAACCACCGGGAATGATGTAACTATTGTGTGATAACGTAATAGTGAAGTCATTGTGTGGAACTGTGGATTTCTGTGTGAAGGTAAGCCGTCATTGATGATGATGATGATGATGATGATGATGATATATATATATATATATATATATATATATATATATATATATATATATATATATGATGTGTCATGATGTATATATATTAGGTCATGCTATGTGATACTTCTTGGAGCGCTACCGAACGCCGAGTGGTTCGACACGTGATAACAATGCGTACCGTCGCGATGTAAACATGCGTTCTTAATTCTTGTCTTTACTGTCCTGTTCTTTCCAGCGTGCACAAGTACGAGTCAGTGCTGGTGTGATAGACATATGGAAGGACAAAAGGAGGTTGCATGAGACACGGGGACATATGGGATGTGGGGATTGAAAGCAAGTTATGAAAGTATGGTGCTGGCAGACCAGGCTACCTATGACGTTCGGTCCAGACCAAGGCTAATCCACTTGGGAGGGCAGAGCTGGAACATAACCCTTGGAACATGTGGGGAACATGTTTTAACAAGAAGGCTTCTCGACTCTAGGGAAGAGTCTGATCAGAAGAGTTTTGCTATAGGGTAAGCAGGATGTCCCACCAGCAAAACGGTGTGTGTAAATACTTGATGTGATCATGTATTATTCCTATATCCCGAGGGATGGTACAGTGATCAGTATTATGTTTACTATTGAACATATTTAATGGAAGGAACGAGTTCACCTTAATGTTTAGTTCTGTTAATTTTAGAATTATGATAACTGATTACTATAGCTAGTGACGTTAGCGACAACTGGTAGATGATTAGGGATAGGTGAGACATACGATCAGACTCGTCATTCTGATTACTTACTCTGTTTGACGGGCTGTTCTTTGAGGCCAGCTGACATTGACAGAAACCCATGCTTTACGACTCTCAATATAGAGATCATGCTTTAGTTATTGAAATAACTATTGAGCCTGACTGAAGGTTGAGTAGTCAGGGGTTGGATGCATGTGGACCAAGGTTTGGGCCAGAATACTCTCACCGATCGCTCTTCCTTTCAGGAGTTGCCTGTTGAGGAACCAGTCTACTACAATTGTTGTTTGCCTGAAACCACTTCGTGTACCACAGCGAAGGGTAGAATCACTTACTTACCACGCCAGACTGATCCACATCATGTGAAAGGGTGAATCATCATGACTGAATGTTATCCAGTGATTCCAGTGCCCTGAATTGCACATGTGGGACGTGATGGTTTGTGTCGTTTTTCTGAATTAGCAGATGCTCTATTTCAGCAATGAAGGAGAGGTTCAGCAACCTGAGCAATCATGCTCAATGTTAATAGACAATAGACTATTTGTGATTGATGTAGCTAGATTAATCCAGTGAGGTGTATCGATTAGGGGTAACCTCAGCTCTGGGAGCGCATCCAGTCCAAGCCTATTGTGGTTCCGCCTAAACGTCGGAAACTTGAAGCAAGATTGATCTTGTGCGGTTCCTACGGCAGCTTTCGTGGCAGGTCATGATGAGACCTACACCAGCTTCCGTATAGTAACTAATTCAATGGTTATCAGGTGTAGCGGACAACTAATTATTGGCCTTACTGAACAGTGTTGCCTCCGGATGAAATACGTGCACGATTCAAAAGGTGTACTTATAGTCTAGAAACTGTGAACTGTTTTCTCGTAGGACTTTAGGGAAGTACCAACATAACTATCTGATTACCCAACCAGGGGTACTTGTTACGACTTAGGGACCATTAGATTGGTAATTGGCTCATTACCCGACCAGGGGTACTCGCTACGACTTAGGGACCATTAGATTGGTCATGGGCTACAGACATTTAATCCAGTCAAGAGTAACTGGGGTCACCTCCAGGAGGAGGGTCTCCCAGCCAGGCTGTCTATAGAGAACTGTTTATTAACTTTAGCAGTGACTCATTAGGAAGTGATGAAGTTGCAGTTCGTCCAGTTGAGTGAGTTCGTCCAGTTGAGTGAGGTCCAGAAGTAACTCTCTTGTTGTTGATCCAAGCTCTGGGGATGGAGTGGTCTCCAAGGTTCTAGTCATCTCACTGGAAGGAAGCCAGGTGAGTGGCGGACCGACTGGACGGGACATCTGCATCCAATCTACTTCTCAGCCTTATGATGAAGGAACCATATCTCTGATTCTGTCTCTACTCTATACTCTACTTGTGTAAATATCAGGATGTTCATTTCAGTTCTTTATTCTCAAGGGTAGAATAAACTTTGTGTATGTTGACTTACTCTTTGTACAATTATTGAGTGTGGTCTTTGGACGATGCCTCAGTGTTCATTGTTCTACGGGAGTAGGTAGTTAGTGGGGGTCTAGAATCTGGAGGGGCTTGTAGACATATTTAACTAATACGAGGTCAACAGCAGAGAAACCAGTGTATCTACCTGTCCAACCCCTGGGGTTAGAATACACGGGAGTGCTAGAGACGCCTCAGGTGTGGTTAACTCTCACTACCCAAGGCGATCTTGTCACAGTCACATACATACACATACTCTCTGAATATCACATACTGACATAGGCCTGGGTCATTGACAGTGAGTTGAGTTACCGGGCATGAGAAAGAATGGATGAATGTTTGAGACAGTAAAGTGACTGACCTGGCTATGAGAAAAACAGCCAGTCCTGAGGAATAATAGGGAGGGTGAGTGTAGACCCCAGGGGGATGGGGCGAGAGACAGTGTATTTGTGTGTGAAGTCAGGAGACTTCAGGGAGTTGAGTTTTAGACACCGAACGAGTCAGTAGTCGACGGAGAACTGTGTTGTGTGATTCTCCGAGCTTTGAATGGAGGCCTGAACCCAGAGTGGTTCAACAGTGGATGTTGTTGGCGCCGAGTGGATCGGGGGGCTAATACGTGGGAGCTGAGACTGACTGCGGTCAGATCGTTGGGTTGTGTTGTTCTCCCAGTTGTGAATGCAGGCTAAAACCCAGAGTGGGTTGCATAGTGAGCAGAGGCTCCGACCCAGTGTGTGGGTCGTATTGTGTGAGATCCAGCCGTGGATAGTAGCTGGACTAAATGTCTTGTGGATGTGAGATTCAGGAAGATTATAGAAGGCAGTGATGTGTGCTGATTAACGTGTGAGGAGAATACATATATATTCTGCGGATTTTACATTGATTTCTGGAGATACCAATATGTTATGTGTCCGTGTTCTTTCTGTAGTAAAGGATTATGTGCGCCAAACCGCTCTTGTTTACTGACTGATGGATGTATACTGCGGGGGTGAGTTGCATTGGGAGATAGAGAGTTAACTCACTTACAATCCATATTGACACACCAGAAGTATCGTTACCTAGACAACGACCATAGCACGCACTTATCATCAACAACATCGTGATATTAACTGGGGGCTCGTCCGGGATTGTCTTGAATCCTATCTTGGGAGATTCGAATCGTCTGTAAAAACATTAGTCATTCCAGAAGCGGAGTATGCGATGCGGCTGGGCGAGTTTCTTACGGGTAAGGCACTAGACACCATGTTAAATTTACCTGTAGAAGAAAGAAACAACTACACTATCTTACGTCAACGTTTTCTGACAAAGTTCCAACTAACTGAACATGGATATAGAACAAAGTTTAGACAGTTAGTGCCAGAGACAAATCAAGATTTCACAGACTTTGTTAACACAGTAAAGAACACATTTAACAAATGGATGGAGCTCGCAGAAGTAGGGAAAGATTTTAATAAATTAGTAGATTTAGTGTTAAGAGACAAAGTATTAGCTTCATGTAATACCAATTTAGTGGCTTTCTTTGAGGAACGTAAGCCAAAGGACATAGACACAATGTCACAGTTAAGGCAAAATTACATGACTGCACATCCAAACAGTTCTATTGGTAGACTTATGAGTGAGGAAATAGTCTGTGCAGCGTACACTAAACAGGACCAGAATCCAGTTATTAGACCAAGATCGAAAAGTGTGGATTCAGCACAGAAGTATGAACAACAAGAGTCTCAAGATAATGGTTTCCGTGGCAACCATTTTAGTAGAGCAGGACGGTACCCATACAAAAGGGGGAATTTACAGAGACGTCCAAATAGTTATGCCGGATGCTGGAATTGTGGGAGCTGGAGACACAAAATGGCAGAGTGTGATGCACAACCATCAGATGGACCAACGAACAACAGTAAAAGGAAGATCACTTGTTTCAAATGTGGAAGGAAGGGGCATGTCAGCTATCATTGTACGATGAGGGAAACGAAGCATTCTAATGCAGCACAAGTTATTGAGACTATCAACAATGAAGATTGTAGTGGGTGCAAACCTCTTTTTGAAAAAGACGGTCAGCCAGTCTTAGTGTGTGGTCATACATTGAAAGCAGGATCAGCAGTCCATGCAGGTGGAAGCATGAAGATGCACCATGGTTTCGTTAATGATAGGCCAGCATTAACAATTAGAGATTCCGGGTGTACGTCTATCGGAGTTAGAAAAAGTTTAGTGAACCCCTCGGATTATACAGGGGGAAAGATTAGATGCATAACATTCAACGGCACAGTAGAATTCTACCCATTAGCCGTGATAGCAGTAAAAACACCATATATCACAGGAAGAGTGGTAGCGTGTGTTCTAGACTCACCAGTGGCAGATTTGATCATCGGAAACGTGCCAGGAGTTAAAGATTGTACAGAAGAAGAAGTAGTTTATTGGGACCAGAAACATAGTTTAAGGAGTAACGAGGTAGGTACCAAAAGAAAATGTAAATTAGAGAGTATAGCTGAACAAGAAGAGGCACGTGAAGTAGACACAGGAACTCAGGGCAAGGATAGTACAGCTGAGCAGGTGAGAATAGATCTCAAACATAGTGGGAGTGACTCCCACAGACAAGAGACTACTCTCGACAAATGTTTCCAAGGGTGTAGTAAAGTGAGACATAGACAATCAAAGAAGGGTAAATGGTGCTTCGAGAGGAAGAACAATGTTCTCACTCGCCGGTTTTCAGAGGGTGGAACTGCACGTAGGCAAGTAGTAGTACCCGTAGCACGTAGTGACCGAGATACTAGAACAGCCCAGGATAGTGCATGTGCAGGGCACATAGGTATACTGCGTATGCAGCAGAGAGCAAGGTGCCAGGGATATGGGCCAAGATTGAATAAAGAGTTCAGACTAAACAGAGACTCCAGTGTAACGGTACAATATGTAGATTGCAAAGTTAAGGCAGTTCAAAAGAGTGTTAACGACATCACTGAACCAGTATTAGCAAACAGATGTTTTAAAGATATAGGAAACATGAGTCATGGGTACAGGAAGGGTAGACACAGCATCGACAGAAATAGATGGAGGTTTGATGCAAGAAAAGAACCACCTGATACAGGGTTGGGACACAAATAGGTTGTGTCTTCTTAAGGATGTTAATAGACCTGCAGATACACAGATATGATGTTTCCTATGATGTATTATTATTATTAAGTGATGTTTTAGCTCATGCATTGGTACATGTTATGAGAAGAAATGGACTGGAGAACTTAGTGACAGCTGGCAAGATCGAAGGGAACAGACCAAGAGGAAGACCGAGAGGAAAATACCTGGATGGCTTGGCCACATGGCATGGACGAGACAGGAATACTGAGTTGATCCACGACTCTGGTGATCGAGTGAAATGGCGAATCATGACCGCCCACGCTTTCCGGCATGGCACATGATTGATTGATTGATTGATTGGTACACTAGATGTAAAGTGTTGGTATTGATGTGTGGGGAATATGGGAGTGTACTATGAGCATTTGATGTATTATTTAGTGTGGTAGCTAGAGTAAGGTGGAGCCATACTTAGGACTACCCAGGCAATATGTCTGGGTCACATAGTTGATAAGTATTAGTCTCCCAACATTTGAAAACGATGTTTTCTTTTAAGAGGGGGGTGATGACATAGGCCTGGGTCATTGACAGTGAGTTGAGTGACCGGGCATGAGAAAGAATGGATGAAAGTTGGAGACAGTAAAGTGACTGACCTGGCTATGAGAAAAACAGCCAGTCCTGAGGAATAATAGGGAGGGTGGGTGTAGACCCCAAGGGGATGGGGCGCGAGACAGTGTATTTGTGTGTGAAGTCAGGAGAATTCATGGAGTTGAGTTTTAGACACCGAACGAGTCGGTAGTCGACGGAGAACTGTGTTGTGTGATTCTCCGAGCTTTGAATGGAGGCCTGAACCCAGAGTGGGTTCAACAGTGGATGTTGTTGGCGCCGAGTGGATCGGGGGGGGGGGGATAATACGTGGGAGCTGAGACTGACTGCCGTCAGATCGTTGAGTTGTGTTGTTCTCCCAGTTGTGAATGCAGGCTAAAACCCAGAGTGGGTTGCATAGTGAGCAGAGGCTCCGACCCAGTGTGTGGGTCGTATTGTGTGAGATCCAGCCGTGGATAGTAGCTGGACTAAATGTCTTGTGGATGTGAGATTCAGGAAGATTATAGAAGGCAGTTATGTGTGCTGATTAACGTGTGAGGAGAATACATATATATTCTGCGGATTTTACATTGATTTCTGGAGATACCAATATGTTATGTGTCCGTGTTCTTTCTGTATTAAAGGATTATGTGCGCCAAACCGCTATTGTTTACTGACTGATGGATGTATACTGCGGGGGTGAGTTGCATTGGGAGATAGAGAGTTAACTCACTTACAATCCATATTGACACACCAGAAGTATCGTTACCTAGACAACGACCATATCACGCACTTATCATCAACAACATCGTGATACATACATATATTCCCTGAATGTCACATACATATACTCTCTGAATGTCGCATGCTTATACTCTCTGAATGTCACATACACACGTGTCAGAGTCTCGAATGTTGCCGGTATGCAGGAACATCGTTACGCCCGCCAGGCGAGTATTAGTTACCTGCCCGCGAGGTTGCTGGCTGACGTGACAGCCAGCGGTCAGGCAAGGACAAAGCAAGACGCACGCAGCCCGCGCGCGTCCAGCCATAGAGTGCAAGCGCTTTGTGAGAGACAAGAGACAGCTTTGGGTACTCGGACCGGACTGACGTGTGGACGAGAGAAAGGCTTGTGTAGTTCTGTGCCCGAAAGTCGAGTGCTTGTATATCTTGTGAGATAGACTGTAAGCTGTGGGTTGTCTGTAAGTGTATTGATATATATTATGTATGTATTGTGATGATCATTCCATGCACAACTAGATCGTATTGCATGTGATCGGTAAATAAATCCATTGAACTACGTGTCGTTGTGTCTCAAGTCCAATCATGTTGTACTTGTACTTGTCTCACATGTGTTAGGCATAACGAGCCAGGTTTAAGACCCTGACATGTGTGGACGTGGGGGCTCGTCCGGGAAAGAAATCAAAATAAACCCAAACTTAACTCAAGCAGAAACAGTCAGCTGCAAACATCTCATACAACAGTACAACACCATCTTCTCCAACAACCCAGGACAAACAGAAGTAGTACAGCATCACATCACACTTACTTCAAACACACCCATAAGATGCAGACCTTACACCATTCCAGTGCATTACAAAGAAACCTTACATCAGGAAATAATTAGTTTAGAGAAAAACAACATCATTAGACGATCCCAATCACATTTCTCATCTCCAATGGTCATGGTACGCAAAAAGGACAATACGATAAGACTCTGTATCGACTATAGGAAATTAAATAAAATAACTCTTCTTGATCTAGAACCAATGTCCAACTCTGAAGATCTACTGACAGAACTGACAGACTCTAGATTCTTTACGAAGGTAGACATGACGAAAGGTTACTGGCAGATAACGGTAGACGAACAGAGCAGACACCTGACAGCATTTGCCACACCTTGGGGACTGTACGAATGGTGCAAACTTCCATTTGAGCTGGTCAATGCCCCAGCGACATTCGTACGTATGACACGACTGTACTAGTGGACATACCAAATATTATCTGTTACATGGACGACATTTGTGTTCACACAAAGACAATGACAGACCATATAAAGACATTACAGCAGACATTTGAACGGATCAGACAGCACGGACTGACGGTAAAGCCTACAAAAGTAGACATAGCCTATCAGGAAATATCTTTCTTGGGGTACAAAATATCTAATGGCTTTGTCACGACAGACGATAACATCGTGTCCAAAATACTAAAACTCTCACTTCCGACTACGAAAAAGCAAGTCAGAAGTGTGTTAGGATTACTAAATTATTATAGACAGTTCATAACTGATTTTGCTGAACTGACTGAAAAGTTTACTAACCTACTAACGAAAGATCAACCTGAAAATATTGTAAACAATAAATGCCTAAAATTTGCATTCCAGAAAGTTTTATCTTATTTCTCTGAGAATAGTTTAAAGAATCCCATTCTCAAATTGCCAAATTTTCTTATTCCTTTCAGATTACGCACAGACGCGAGCTCCGTAGCGATTGGAGCAGTTCTGTTACAGGAACATGATAACATCCTACATCCTGTATATTACTTCTCGAGAAAATTAAAACCTAGAGAACGCTCTTGGTCGACACCGCAGTTGGAAGCCCTTGCTATAGTTGAAGGTATAACTAAATTTTCCAGATTCCTTCTGGGACGTCATTTCATTGTTGAGTCCGACAATAGTCCGTTGAAATTTATTACTTCAGGAATGCCTACCAACCAAATGATAGCTCGCTGGTCTCTAAAACTCCAAGATTACAGCTTTGAAGTTCGACATATTGCAGGCAGAACCAACACAATTGCCGATCTGTTGTCCCGTTGTCCGACCGACCCAGTAAGCACTAATGTCTGAGTGCAGTGTGTCAAATACACTCAGAACAACACAGCCAGCAGTGAAGATTTTTTTTTTCCACAAAAAAGCTGTGTGTCTACTATAATAATGTGATAGGGTTTAATCCCATTATATATAGTTTTCTTATTTTATTATTAACGTAGTGATTGTTTTGAATAATTGTGTAGTGTGTGGTAGAAAGCGAACAATATTAAGTGTACATATACTACGAAACAAGAACAGTGCCACATTCGCTCTGAACTTACCGCAAGCAAACTATCCAATTTATCAGTGGTATCTGTGAGTGGAACATTTCCAGTGATAATTTTTAATCCGTGTGTGAAAGAGTGAACTGAACTTTGACATTTACACCACTACAGTCAACGAAATCCAGAAGTTTTCCAGCGAAACATCCAACACATGAACTATTAGAACATTGTACATTCCGAATTGCTACATCAGACCGGAACAAGTGTGTTAGAGAATTTCAACATCATCTGCACATGTGTACTTCCGGATAATTTATAAATTTAGTCCAAAATTAGCAGACGATAAACAAAAGCTTACAAAGTTATGACGCATGTAAAATATTTACGAAACACCAATCTCGTATACACGAATTGTGTATTAATATTTTTTTCATTTAGTGTAATCTTAGAATCATACTTTGATTAACTTATTCATACTATCGACATTTTTTCGCTAGTATGGAAAAGCATAAAGCTATGACGCTGAGAAATAGAACAATAATTGTAATTAATTAGATTTGATATTTTTTGAAATTATGTCCCTTTTCATTTAATTGTTATTACATTATTACATCAAGGGCGATAAATTGAAATGTATGCGAATATGTGTTGTATATAAATAGCCATGTTGTTGCCAGATTGTTAACACGCCAGGTAGTCGTCAACTGGGCATGGTATAGGGTTACCAATGTTGTAGACCGACGAAAGGGCTCCCGGCCAAATGAGGTCGGAGCTCGAGCGTTGAATGCGGCTTGTAAAAAAGTCGTATTACAGTCTTACCAGATGTTTTTTTGTTTCAAAAAGCATATTATTACTTTTTTTTTTGAGGTTGCGAGGTAGTTGCTGGAAAGCTGTTGCTACCGATCTGACTGGGTCAATATTGCAACTCAGGTGAACGTCCATCGAGTGGATGAAACTTGGAAAGTGGTAAAGATTGAACACCACATGTCTTAAAATACAACTTGCATTTCTTATGTATTTCTATGCCAATATATGTATTCTTATGTATTTCCATACCAATGTATATAACAACAGAAAGGTCGACTCTGACATGGTTAAAATATTAACCCGGTATGTATATAGAGTATACATGAAAGATGACATCTTTCATGAAAAGCCCCGGGGGAGCGTGTCAGAGTCTCGAATGTTGCCGGTATGCAGGAACATCGTTACGCCCGCCAGGCGAGTATTAGTTACCTGCCCGCGAGGTTGCTGGCTGACGTGACAGCCAGCGGTCAGGCAAGGACAAAGCAAGACGCACGCAGCCCGCGCGCGTCCAGCCATAGAGTGCAAGCGCTTTGTGAGAGACAAGAGACAGCTTTGGGTACTCGGACCGGACTGACGTGTGGACGAGAGAAAGGCTTGTGTAGTTCTGTGCCCGAAAGTCGAGTGCTTGTATATCTTGTGAGATAGACTGTAAGCTGTGGGTTGTCTGTAAGTGTATTGATATATATTATGTATGTATTGTTATGATCATTCCATGCACAACTAGATCGTATTGCATGTGATCGGTAAATAAATCCATTGAACTACGTGTCGTTGTGTCTCAAGTCCAATCATGTTGTACTTGTACTTGTCTCACATGTGTTAGGTATAACGAGCCAGGTTTAAGACCCTGACAACACATATACTCTCTGAATGTCACATACACACATATACTCTCTGAATGTCACATACACACATATTATCTCTGATTGTCACATACATATACTCTCTGAATGTCACATACACACATATTCTCTCTGCATGTCACACACATATACTCTCTGAATGTCACATACATATACTGTCTGAATGTCACATACACACATATACTGTCTGAATGTCACATACAGGTGTTCCCTCTTATGTCACGAACAAATTTTTCCCGCAAGTCATGTACAAATGACAGTCGTAGTGAATGCTAGACGATGACACTTCACCAGGATATATTTACCTTTGACATGTACGGTCCCTACTTGGCCAACTGGGCACTCGTGATTCTTGTCATCCACGACCCTCAGCTTAAGTCCTGGCCTGGCCTGTCCACAGAAGTAGTCCTTGACATTGTTCTCTACACAAATGAGCGGAGAATGTCAAATGTCATGAAAACAACGCATCCAACGTAAGTGCGACATTCAAAACATGGAAAATGTCAACTCACACGTAAACAACACATCCGACTTGAGTACTACATATACTCCCATAATTGCAGAGCCGGCACATAGTGCTCTGAGACTGGGCCCACCCAAGGAAATGCCACTTCCTTCTCATGGCTGCTGTAATTCTTCACTTCCATGTATTGGGCATTTCGTTTGCCACTGGTCGCTCCCCACACAAACCAGGGACGGACAGTCTGGGGACAACATCCACTCATCAAGCTTTCGCTTCGGACTTCCACGTAATGGATTCGCTAGCCAAGCGTTCCATTTCGTGTAAACAAGACATCTTCCACCTTTGACTACGCTCACTCTATGAGTATAGATACAGACTTTCATCGTAACCATTTCGTGCGACTGGAGCGATTTTTCAACCTTTAGTACCCACTCACGAGGTAGGCTACATGTGCTGCCGGCTCAGCATCTTACCTCCGTGCATCAGTGAGCGAGTAACAGCAAGGTCCTCTCATCCGGGGATCCCTCATATCCCCAGCTGAGAGCCTTCGAACAAGTATCTGAACTAAGCATGTAGCGTGCTCAGCATCTCACCTCTTTTTTGCAGTAGGTGAGGATCGGCCCGGCTCTCACATCCAAGGATTAATGGCTTAGAGGCGTTCAGCCATATCCCTCAGCTGGGACTCTCCTTCCGACCCAATATTTCAGATAGTCTAGTCCAGTGGTTCTCAACCGGTGGGGAATTCGTGTTAATACAAGAACCGATTACTTGACATAGTTTTTCCCTTCATACTTTACAGTTATGTATGTCTCGTCCTTCTAAAATTCATTTTATAAAGTAAGTAGACCCACAAATCATGTTTTATGTGGATGTCTAGACTTGTTTTAGTATATGCTATTACATTTGCCTTCCACTTTTACGTATACTGTGTAGGGGTGAGGGGATTTTTAGATAGGAAATATAAAAGGGGGGGGGGGGAATGACGTTCTGAAAATACGGTGAAGGGGGGAACGGGCCAAATTTTTGATAGGAAGGGGGGGGGGGAATGGCGTTCTGAAAATATGGTGAAGGGGGGAATGGGCCAAAAAAGGTTGAGAACCACTGGTCTAGTCCCTTGTGACATTCCTCTCTGATGTGTCTGCACCTTGATGTGGTAGAGGGGCTTGCGTGTCCCAATGACCTAAATAGCCCTGCCGATGGAAGCACAACTACATGTCGCACGGAGAATAGGGATCAGACCAAGAGAGACACAACCTGCTGCTCTGCAGGTAGACTGAGGATAGCAGTCGAAAGGTCAAATCAGGTGCACGAAGCCACTAATTCTTGGTCCGGAAACATACACAGGCGCCCAATCTCACTACCCGGAGACCAGGGGAAATTTTGTTACTAGAAGTCCACGTGAAAAAATCCCGGCCCTCACCGGGGCTTGAACCCGGGACCTCCAGCCCTCAAGGGGGACACTATACTTCGAGACCACTCAGAGGCCCCCCCCCCCCCCCCCCCCCCGAGGTAGGGAGATAAATAACCGGATGACCCGGCCACGTGGTATCACCGAGACCAGAACACAGAGCTGATTTAAGGCTTGGCTGATGATGTGAGATGACGACCCATGACCGCCCGTGCTCATCAGCATGATACATGAAGATGATGATACATGAAGATGATGATACATGAAGATGATGATACATGAAGATGATGATACATGAAGATGATAACAAAAGGATGTTAGCTTTTTGCCTTCCCCGTGCTCTTTTCGTTTTTGCCGGCTGTTTTTTATGTATTTACATATTCTCAAATATTTAACACAACGCCACACATACACACACGCTTCTGTACACACACACACACACACACGCGCACACACACACACACACACACACACACACACACAGAGACAGACAGACAGACAGAGAGTATGGTGGTTAAAGAACGCAATGGATGAAAGAAAGAAAAACACGGAATACCGTCAGCGATGCCAAAACTCAAATAGCCAACTTCCGTGGACCCATACACGCAACCAACCTCCTGGCCCACGGAGTAGTACCTGAGGAACTGGTTCTGTCAGAGGAGAATAACCAGCTTAATCATCTCACATAACAAATTACCATCTAACATGGCAGCTAACCATCTCACATAACAGTTAACCATCTCACATGGCAGCTAACCATCTCACATAACAAATGACCATCTCACATGGCAGCTAACCATCTCGCATAACAGTTAACCATCTCACATGGCAGCTAACCATCTCACATAACAAATGACCATCTCACATGGCAGATAACCATCTCGCATAACAGTTAACCATCTCACATGGCAGCTAACCATCTCACATAACAAATGACCATCTCACATGGCAGCTAACCATCTCGCATAACAGTTAACCATCTCACATGGCAGCTAACCATCTCACATGGCAGCTAACCATCGTACATAACAGTTAACCATCTCACATAACAAATAACCATCTCACATGACAGCTAACCATCTCACATAACAGTTAACCATCTCACATAACAGTTAACCATCTCACATAACAGCTAACCATCTCACATAACAGTTAACCATCTCACATGGCAGCTAACCATCTCACATAACAAATTACCATCTAACATGGCAGCTAACCATCTCACATAACAGTTAACCATCTCACATGGCAGCTAACCATCTCACATAACAAATGACCATCTCACATGGCAGCTAACCATCTCGCATAACAGTTAACCATCTCACATGGCAGCTAACCATCTCACATGGCAGCTAACCATCGTACATAACAGTTAACCATCTCACATAACAAATAACCATCTCACATAACAAATAATCATCTCACATAACAAATAACCATCTCAAACAAATAAACATCTCAAATAAAAAATAACCATCTCACATAACAAATAACTATCTCACATTGCAGCTAACCATCTCACATAACAGTTAACCATCTCATATAACAGTTAAACATCTCACATAACAAATAACCATCTCACATAACAAATAATCATCTCACATAACAAATAACCATCTCAAACAAATAAACATCTCAAATAACAAATAACCATCTCACATAACAAATAACTATCTCACATTGCAGCTAACCATTTCACATAACAGTTAACCATCTCATATAACAGTTAAACATCTCACATGACAGTTACCCATCTCACATGGCAGCTAACCATCTCACATAACAGTTAACCATCTAACAAATAACCATCTCACATAACAAATAACCATCTCACATAACAAATAACCATCTCAAATAACAAATAACCATCTCACATAACAAACAACCATCTCACATAACAAAACATTTCACATAAACAACATTACTAGTTTCTGAAAATAGATGAGTTAAAAGTTAGTTGCATATCCTTTATAGGACGTAGCAGTCAACCCCAGCATTGTTTGGCTGTTCGTGATTCCTGGGCAAGTTTACGTTCAGTAGTTCGCCATTGTTTCTGAATTACCGGCGGCACCCATACCATTTCATAAAAACAAACGTACGGCGGTTTGCTGCCAAATCGCCCACAGCTGTGTTTCGAACGCGGGAATGCGGGCCATGAACTGCGGCCGTAACTCCCTTAGCTGGTTGCTATTGATAACTGATACACATTCATAGTATTGCTAGTTTCTGGCAAAAGATAACATTTTTTTTCGCATATCCTTTACAGGACATTGCAGTCAACACCAGCACTTTTCAGCTGCTGTTGATGTCGTGACAAGGTTACGCTCAGTAGTTTGCCAATGCTTTCTGAGCGACCGACTCCCATACACCCGTAGGTAACGAATGCGACGCGATCCGCTACCGAATCTCGCGCAGCTGCGTTACCCACGTGAATATACGGTATAACGGAGACAGTCGTTAACGCATAGGCCAGGGAGACCGGCAGATAACAGATACACATTCATAATATTGCTAGATTCTGGCAACAGATAACAGATACACATTCATAATATTGCTAGTTTCTGGCAACAGATAACAGATACACATTCATAATATTGCTAGATTCTGGCAACAGATAACAGATACACATTCACAATATTGCTAGTTTCTGGCAACAGATAACAGATACACATTCATAATATTGCTAGTTTCTGGCAACAGATAACAGATACACATTCATAATATTGCTAGTTTCTGGCAACAGATAACAGATACACATTCATAATATTGCTAGTTTCTGGCAACAGATAACAGATACACATTCATAATATTGCTAGATTCTGGCAACAGATAACAGATACACATTCACAATATTGCTAGTTTCTGGCAACAGATAACAGATACACATTCATAATATTGCTAGTTTCTGGCAACAGATAACAGATACACATTCACAATATTGCTAGTTTCTGGCAACAGATAACAGATACACATTCATAATATTGCTAGTTTCTGGCAACAGATAACAGATACACATTCATAATATTGCTAGTTTCTGGCAACAGATAACAGATACACATTCATAATATTGCTAGTTTCTGGCAACAGATAACAGATACACATTCATAATATTGCTAGTTTCTGGCAACAGATAACAGATACACATTCATAATATTGCTAGTTTCTTGCAGTTGATAACTCTGTTACACATTTAAAAAAAAAAAATGTATATCTTCTCTTTCTCTCACCTTTCTAATTGGTTGACCTCCGCAACAAATCAGCTTCATTTTATAATTAGCAGAGCCCCCAAAGCTGGTGTGATTGAGCATGTAGTCAAGGTCTAGCGGCAGGATGATGGCGTAATCTACGCGCTCCCGACAGATGATGCTCCAGGTGTCCGCTCCAATCTTGGCGCCCTGGGTATCGAACACGTCCAGCAACACTCGAGTGTCGGCATAAACATAGGTCCCCGCTGGGAAACCTCCCATCCAGCCTTACAACACAATATATATACGTTATTATACGATAGCGAGTCAATAAGTAAGTCACACTGTTCTGTGGGATGGCAGGTAAATGTAGTTGGTGTGTGTCATTAGGTGACAACAACATCGAACTTTATATTCCCGTTCGTCAGGTGGCGCTAGGTGTCCCATGCGCATGCGCAGCGCATAAACAAAATGGCGACTGTGCTTACGGAGTGTACAACCAAAGAGCAACGTGCTGTTGTGTGTGTTTTTTTTTTTGTGGGCAAAAGGACTGCCTGCAAAGGAAATTCATAAGGAAATGCTTCCTGTTTATACTGACTACCAGCCCGAATCAAAGTGCTTCAATGCAATGGAAACATCCTTTTTCGCCTTGTGCACTGAAATGAGTGCAGTCATCCACTCGGAAAAGGCGGCTGTTTTATGGTGCTCTCTAAACAACAGGATTGTGAGAGCTGATGTCCCAAGCCTCGCGATAGATGGCAGAAGCGTCAACAGAGAGAACAAACTGAAGTATCTGGGAATCACATTTGACAGGAGCCTGTCCTTCAAGGACCACGTGGAGACGGTTATGACAAGGTCTCAAAAAGGACTCAATGCACTTAAATCTATGGCTGCAATGGACACGGAGCAGAGAATGCTTTTCACACTATACCAGCACTTGATCCTCTCAGTAATTGATTATGGACTAGGACTGCTCACTGTCTCAAAGAGTCAGCTGGTGAAATTAGAGCGCATACAGAACGAAGCTATGCGGGTCATTCTGGGATGCACCAGAGACACCCCAGTAGTGTGTATGCGTTACATCCTTGGTCTGCCGACTGTTGCTGGTAGGCTCAATGTGATGCAGGCGAAGGCATACCTCAGAGTAGCTGCAGACACAGATCACCCGTTGCATGAGGCGCTGGACGCAGTTAAGGGTCAGCGACTGATAAGAGAGAAATCATGGACGGCTCAGGCTGAGGATACAATCAGACGTGTGTGCATCTTGGAGAACATTAGGCGAGGAGAGGAGTGGGTCAGGGTGCCCGCGGAGTAGTCAGACTTGTGCAGAGTTATAATTACATTGAGCCAGGAGTGCAGGGAGTGGTCAGCAGGGGCCACGGAAGTGGAAATCCAGCAACTAATTCAGGATAATGCTCGCTCGGGTGATGTGATTATCTACACAGATGGTTCGGTGTTGAGAGGTAGGAGAAATGCCTGGAGGTTCTTAGCAAAAGCTAATGGTCGACGTGTGGTGCAAGAGAGCCTGGCATATGATACCACAACATCTAGCTTAAGATTGGAGGTGGAGGCGGTCAGTGCAGCTTTCCGCTGGATGGAGAATACGAGACACACACATCGTGATTGTAACTGACTCAGAAAGCATGCCGAGGAAGGTGAGGACAGGTAAGCTTCCTGCCGAGTGGCTTGCTTCGCTTCGGAGGTCACGGGTGGCATGCATCGCCTGGATCTTTTCTCTGGGGCATGCCGGTGTGCTGGGGAATGAACAGGCGGACAGATTGGCTGGCTCCGAAAAACGTGGTGGAATATTAATGCATGACAAGGCAGACGTGGTTGCGGCCTTGTGGAAGCACGTGTACACCTTGGAGGAGCAAATGGATCACCATGGTCTGGCAAGAATGAGACAGCGAGGCGTGACGAGGAGATCTGGCCGACGCTCGACGCTGAGAGGAAAGGAGAGACGGACATATAATCAGATTGCCACTGGTACTATTGGTGTTGGAACTGGCTGCTGAGGATGGGGACGGAGCGCTTATGGGAATGCCCCGAATGCTGTAATGTCGGTTCCTAAATCAATCAATCCATCGGGAAGGTTAACCCGGTCAACAAATGCCCGCAGAAGTCGGATGTGTCGGCCTAACGGCGCAAGAACGCAGCTCTGCTGTAAACAGGCACAAGGCAATCACGTCCGAAAAAAAAACTCCGGATGAACGAAGAAGAAATCAATCAATCAATCAATTCTTCGCCTTGTGTCCAAAAATTACGCCATTAACAGGGAAGGTTATACTGACAGTGTTCTGGGATTGTCAAGGTGTGCTTTTAACCATTTTCAAGAAGAAAGGTGACTATGTAAATTCTGAATCGTACTGTAAAGTTCCATCGATGCTTCATGATGCAATTCGAAGAAAACGTATAGGACTGCTGACTAGAGGAGAGTTGCTTCTTAATGACAATTTCAGACCACATACGGCTAGATTAACTCAGGAGAAAATTAACCAACTAAGGTGGGAAGTTCTGGAACATCCACCTTACAGCCCCGACTTAACCCCTAACGATTTCTACCTTTTTGGTCCAATGAAAACCCACCTTGGTGGGAGACATTTCGCGAATAACGCCGAAGTTGAATATGAAGTGAAAACGTGGTTTAGAAAATAGAGCACGAAGTTCTATGCAGCCGGTTTGGGAGGGCTGATAAAACGATGGGATAAATGCATCATTGTTGGTGGAAATTATGTTGAGAAATAAAGGGACAAAATAAACTGGTTTCAAGTTGTTATAGTTAGTTATTTTTCCACATCCATTTGTGACTTACTTATTGACCTCCCCTCGTGTGTGTGTGTGTGTGTGTGTGTGTGTGTGTGTGTGTGCGCGTGCGTGCGTGTATATATGTTTATATATATATATATATATATATATATATATATATATATATATATATATATATATATATATATATATATATATATATATATACACACACACACATCATTGGCACCTTTCCGTCTTGATAGCCGATAATTTGGTACGTGGTGTTTCAAAAAAGGCTTTATAACTACAATCCATGGCGGTGGGGAATGTGACTGATAAGGCCAATTTGCGCTGTAAATGTTCGTTCACAGTGGGTGCATGTGAACACATGGTCATTTCCACCATCATGCACCATCTTACGTCTCAAACGCTCGGTGTCTGAATTATCTGCAATAATTTTCTCCTTTGTCTTTATTCCATTTCTGATGTTTGCCCTCCATGCAACACGTTCAGCGGCGACTTGCTCCCAATGTGCACTATCAATGCCTGTATCAATCATGTCCAGCTCACACACATCTTTGTATCGTAGTAGAGGCCGACCCTGAGATCTCTTACCCATCTGTAATTCACCAAAAAAGATATCCTTTGGTATTCTACCATCATCCATCGTCCTAAGATGTCCTATCCATCTAAGTCTACGAAGACTGAGCAAGGAATAAACCGTCACAAACTTGATCTTTCCAATACTACAGTATTTGTGATTTTGTCTTGCCACTTAATACCAAGAATTCTTCGCAGACACCGCATATGAAAGCTGTTTAAACGTTTCTCTTGGTGTGAGTAAGTTGTCCAGGTTTTACTGCCATAAAGAAGAGTACTAAGGACACAGGCTTGGTTAACGAGGACTTTTATTTTGGCAGTAAGCTTCCTGTTCTCCCAGACTCTTTTTACTAACATGTTCATTGTTGTTGCTGCCTTGCCAATTCTGATGTTGATTTCCTGATCTAGGGATAATTTGCTGTTTACCTCTGATCCTAGATAAGTAAAAAGGTCTACTATCTTTGATGATACCCCATGTGCACCTTGTGACATAATATGTGTCTTCTTTTTGTTAATTGTTAAACCAAATTCAGAACAAGCATTGGAGAATGCAGATAGTAGATGCTGTAATACTTCCTCAGAGTGGATCGTAAATGCAGGTGTGATGCTGAGCCGCCATCATCTGCAGCCTACATTGTTCAGACGTGCTGGTTATCCGTTCCTCTGGAGTAAACAAGGCAAGGCCGAGAGAGAGATCATGCTGCATGGGCAACACGTGTTCTATGAATTCAAGACCAGGCATTGTGCGATGGAATTCTAACTCTAGTTCCAATCCACACACTTTTGTCTGTAAAGACGGCAAGGTGCCATTTATTACCGATTAATGTTAGTGAATGTCAGATATAACAGACAGTATTACTAATTATCGTTAGTGAGTGCCAGATATAACAGACAGTGTTACCATTAATGCTAGTGAGTGCCAGATATAACAGACAACATTACCGACTAATGTTAGTGAATGCCAGATATAACAGACAGTGTTACCATTAATGTTAGTGAATGCCAGATATAACAGACAGTGTTACCATTAATGTTGTGAATGCCAAATATAACAGACATTATTACCATTAATGCTAGTGAATGCCAGATATAATAGACAGCATTACCGATTAATGTTAATGAAGGCCAGATATAACAGACAGAATTACCATTAATGCTACTGAAAGCCATATATAACAGACAGTATTACCATTGATGTTAGTGTATGCCAGATATAACAGACAGTATTACCATTAATGTTTGTGAATGCCAGATATAACAGACAGTATTTCCGATGGGTCTGTCGTTGTAGAGAACATTGGTGTCCCAGTGTTGGCGTGACTGTTGCCTGACTTGAATGCAGGCGCCAGACCACATGTCAATCATATCTCTGTGAGATTTGGGTACAGGCTTGCAATAGCCCGTACTACCGGAAGTCGTCATGACCAAGAAGATGTCGTCCGGGTGGACATCGGCCTCCACAAAAATCTCCTCGGTGCTGTCCTTCAACTCCTGGAGGAAGTGACCTCTGGACCTGTGTGTAGACATGGCAGACGGGATCAACAACGGCCATGACAGACGAGGCAACCAATCGGCTGCTTGCTTGCTCAGGGAAACTCACTACTACTACTACTACTACTACTACTACTACTACTACTACTACTACTACTACTACTACTACTACTACTACTACTACTACTACTACTACTACTACTACTACTACTACTACTACTACTACTACTACTACTACTACTACTACTACTACTACTACTACTACTACTACTACTACTACTACTACTACTACTACTACTACTACTACTACTACTACTACTACTACTACTACTACTACTACTACTACTACTACTACTACTACTACTACTACTACTACTACTACTACTACTACTACTACTACTACTACTACTACTACTACTACTACTACTACTACTACTACTACTACTACTACTACTACTACTACTACTACTACTACTACTACTACTACTACTACTACTACTACTACTACTACTACTACTACTACTACTACTACTACTACTACTACTACTACTACTACTACTACTACTACTACTACTACTACTACTACTACTACTACTACTACTACTACTACTACTACTACTACTACTACTACTACTACTACTACTACTACTACTACTACTACTACTACTACTACTACTACTACTACTACTACTACTACTACTACTACTACTACTACTACTACTACTACTACTACTACTACTACTACTACTACTACTACTACTACTACTACTACTACTACTACTACTACTACTACTACTACTACTACTACTACTACTACTACTACTACTACTACTACTACTACTACTACTACTACTACTACTACTACTACTACTACTACTACTACTACTACTACTACTACTACTACTACTACTACTACTACTACTACTACTACTACTACTACTACTACTACTACTACTACTACTACTACTACTACTACTACTACTACTACTACTACTACTACTACTACTACTACTACTACTACTACTACTACTACTACTACTACTACTACTACTACTACTACTACTACTACTACTACTACTACTACTACTACTACTACTACTACTACTACTACTACTACTACTACTACTACTACTACTACTACTACTACTACTACTACTACTACTACTACTACTACTACTACTACTACTACTACTACTACTACTACTACTACTACTACTACTACTACTACTACTACTACTACTACTACTACTACTACTACTACTACTACTACTACTACTACTACTACTAACTACTACTACTACTACTACTACTACTACTACTACTATATCTACTACTACTACTACTACTACTACTACTACTACTACTACTACTACTACTGCTACTACTACTACTACTACTACTACTACTACTACTACTACATCTACTACTACTCCTCGTGCTACTACTACTACTACTACTACTACTACTACTACTACTACTACTACTTGTGCTACTACTACTACTACTACTACTACTACTACTACCACTACTACTACTACTACTATATCTACTACTACTACTACTACTACTACTACTACTACTACTACTACTACTACTACTACTACTACTACTACTACTTGAGCTGAATGACGAAGAACAGATATTGATCATCACAAGTCTCAATTTATCTCTGATCATGTTTATAACACTGATCTAATTTTATCTTTGATCATATTTATAACACAGGTTTCCATTTATCTATGATCGCGTTTATAACACGTCACCACTTATCTCTAATCACGTTTATAACACGTCTCCGTTTATCTCTAATCATATTTATAACACATGTCTCCATTTATCTCACGGTATTCTCAACATCTTTCTCTGTCCACGATATTTTCAACATCCTTCTCTGCCCACGATATTCTCCGCATTCTCAGACACCACATCTGCAATACCTCCTTTACTCTATGGTTTCCCTACTCACTGTCCAGCACGCTTACACAATGTCCAACATACATACGCTTACACACTGTCCAACAAACACACGTTTATACACTGTTCAACATACACGCGCTTACACACAGTGCAACATACACACGCTTACACACAATACAACATACACACGCTTACACACTGTTCAACATACACACGCTTACACACAGTGCAACATACACACGCTTACACACTATACAACATACACACGCTTACACACTGTTCAACATACACACGCTTACACACTGTCCAAGTTACACACGTTACATGTATGACCACACCGGCTGTACCCTGTCTCTTGTCTGGACACCAGGATGGCTGTTGTCATTAAAGGCGCTTTGTGACACTCTAGAACAGCTGTGGATGAGGTGGCGTCTCCCTTGACGTAGCGTCCCAGAATTCTCCAGGCGGGGTCGTTTCCTACCGGATTGACTATGGCTGCGTGGAGACCACTGTTGTTTGCTGATGTCAAAAAATCTGACCCGTCCGAAAACATCGTCTGGAAGTTCAAGAATGGCATTATCCATTAATGTATGTTGAAATATAACAATATGTTGAAATATAACAATATGTTGAAATTAAGTATTATATATTGAAATGTAACAATATGTTGGAATATAACAATATGTTGAAATATAACAGTGTAATTGAAATGTAACAATATGTTGAAATATAACAATATGTTGAAATATAACAATATGTTGAAATATAACAATATGGTGAAATATAACAATATGTTGAAATATAACAATATGTTGAAATAGAACAATATGTTGAAATATAACAATATGTTGAAATAGAACAATATGTTGAAATATAACAATATGTTGAAATAGAACAATATGTTGAAATAGAACAATATGTTGAAATATAACAGTGTAATTGAAATGTAACAATATGTTGAAATATAACAATATGTTGAAATAGAACAATATGTTGAAATATAACAATATGTTGAAATATAACAATATGTTGAAATATAACAATATGTTGAAATATAACAATATGTTGAAATATAACAATATGTTGAAATATAACAATATGTTGAAATATAACAATATGTTGAAATATAACAATATGTTGAAATATAACAATATGTTGAAATATAACAATATGTTGAAATATAACAATATGTTGAAATATAACAATATGTTGAAATATAACAATATGTTGAAATATAACAATGTGTTGAAATATAACAATATGTTGAAATATAACAATATGTTGAAATATAACAATATGTTGAAATATAACAATATGTTGAAATATAACAATATGTTGAAATATAGCAATATGTTGAAATATAACAATATGTTGAAATCAAGAGTGGAGTTAAGCAAGGTTGTGTACTAGCTCCTACCCTCTTTGGAATATACTTTTCACTTCTACTGAAATATGCCTTTCGTGATCAGGATGGTGGTATATACATTCACTCACGCTCAGATGGTGGCCTCTATAATGCTCAGAGATTGAAGGCCAAGACCAAAATTAGGAGGGTACAAATCAGAGAGTTGCTTTTTGCAGATGATGCTGCAGTTACGACCCACTCTGAGGAAGAATTACAATGTCTACTATCTGCATTCTCCAATGCTTGTTCTGTTTGGTTTAACAATAAGCAAAAAGAAGACACAGATTATGTCACAAGATGCACATGGGGTACCATCAATCTTTATTGACGACGCCGAACTAGAGATGGTAAACCATTTTACATATCTAGGATCAGTGGTAAATAGCAAATTATCCCTAGATCAGGAAATCAACATCCGGATTGGTAAGGCAGCAACAACAATGAACAGGTTAAGAAAAAGGGTCTGGGAGAACAGGAAGCTTACTGCCGAAACAAAAGTCCTTGTCTATCAAGCTTGAGTCCTTAGTACTCTTCTTTATGGCAGTGAAACCTGGACAACTTACTCACACCAAGAGAAACGTTTAAACAGCTTTCATATGCGGTGTCTGCGAAGAATTCTTGGTATTAAGTGGCAAGACAAAGTCACAAATACTAAAATATTGGAAAGATCAGGTTGTGTGACGGTTTATTCCATGCTCAGTCTTCGTAGACTTAGATGGATAGGACATCTTAGGAGGATGGATGATGGTAGAATACCAAAGGACATCTTTTTTGGTGAATTACAGATTGGTAAGAGATCTCATGGTCGGCCTCTGCTACGATACAAAGATGTGTGTAAACGGGACATGATTGATACAGGCATTGATAATGCACATTGGGAGCAAGTCACCGCTGAACGTGTTGCATGGAGTGCAAACATCTGAAATGGAATAAAGACAAAGGAGAAAATTATTGCTGATAATTAACACACCGAGCGTGTGAGACGTAAGATGGTGCATGATGGTGGAAATGACCACGTGTTCACATGCACCCACTGTGAACGGACATTTACAGCGCAAATTGGCCTTATCAGTCATATTCGCTACCGCCATAGGTAAAAGTTATTATGCCTTTTTTAAAGCACAAACTATCGTCTGTCAAGACAGCAAGGTGCCAGTGATGAAATATAACAATATGTTGAAATATAACAATATTTTGAAATATAACATGTTGAAACATAACAATACGTTAAAATATAACAATATGTTGAAATATAACAACATGCTGAAATATAACAATATAGAAATATAACAATATGTTGAAATATGACATGTTGAAACATAAAAATATATTAAAATATAACAATATGTTGAAATATAACAATATGTTGAAATATAACAATATGTTAAAATATAACACTATGTCGAAATATAACATGTTGAAACATAACAATATGTTAAAATATAACAATATGTTAAAATATAACAATATGTTGAAATATAGCAATATATTAAAATATAACAATATATTGAAATATAACAATATGTTGAAATATAACAACAAGTTGAAATATAACATGGTGAAATATATGGAAATGATCCTCATTCTGAAGGCAGAGAAAGAAGCATATGGAAGCTGGCACAGGTGAGATGAGATGAGTGAAACATTGAAGCCATGTTACAACATATACACAATATATAAACATTGACGCCATGTTACAACATATATACAATATATAAACATTGACGCCATGTTACAACATATACACAATATATAAACATTGACGCCATGTTACAACATATACACAATATATAAACATTGGAGCCATGTTACAACATATATACAATATATAAACATTGAAACCATGTTACAACATATATACAATATATATAAAAGGCGATGTGTGTGTGTATGTATGTATGTGGGTCCGTTCTTTATGCGTTCGCGAATGGTCCATCCGATTGAGATGAAATTTTCTACACGCCTTCTTCTCATTCCAATGCAACCAACTGTCATAGTTTTTTAGTGTACTATCAGCTATTACCTTACTAAAATTTAATTTTGTAATTACATGACTGAACATAAGAAAATATAAAACAAGGGACATAACTTTTAGTAGCGTTGGTATATCTTAAGTTAAGTCCCCTGGCTATAGATAGATAGATAGATAGATAGATAGATAGATAGATAGATAGATAGATAGATAGATAGATAGATAGATAGATAGATAGATAGATAGATAGATAGATAGATAGATAGATAGATAGATAGATAGATAGATAGATAGATAGATAGATAGATAGATAGATAGATAGATAGATAGATAGATAGATAGATAGATAGATAGATAGATAGACAGACAGATCCCCGCCAGAGCCTGGGCGAAGCCGGGCCGGGTCAGACAGACAGACAGACAGACAGACAGACAGACAGTCGGGAACGGGAACTTATATGACTACTTATATGAATTAAATTAGATGCTCCCCACCAGGGACTGGGTGAAGCCGGGCCGGGTCAGACAGACAGACAGACAAGCAGACAGACAGACAGACAGACAGACAGACAGACAGACAGACAGACAGATAGATAGATAGATAGATAGATTCCCGCTAGGGCCTGGGCGAAGCCGGGCGGGTCAGCTAGTACAATATATAAACATTGACGCCATGTTACAACATATACACAATATATAAACATTGACGCCATGTTACAACATATATAGAATATATAAACATTGAAACCATGTTACAACATATATACAATATATAAAAGTTGACGCCATGTTACAACATATATACAATATATAAACATTGAAGTCATGTTACAACATATATACAATATATAAACAGTGGAGCCATGTTACAACATATATACAATATATAAACATTGACGCCATGTTACAACATATATACAATATATAAACATTGGAGCCATGTTACAACATATACACAAAATATAAACATTGGAGCCATGTTACAACATATACACAATATATAAACATTGGAGCCATGTTACAACATATACACAATATATAAACATTGAAGCCATGTTACAACATATACACAATATATAAACATTGGAGCCATGTTACAACATATACACAATATATAAACATTGGAGCCATGTTACAACATATACACAATATATAAACATTGGAGCCATGTTACAACATATACACAATATATAAACATTGAAGCCATGTTACAACATATACACAATATATAAACATTGGAGCCATGTTACAACATACTTACAATATATAAACAGTGACGCCATGTTACAACATATACACAATATATAAACATTGGAGCCATGTTACAACATACATACAATATATAAACAGTGACGCCATGTTACAACATATACACAATATATAAACATTGGAGCCATGTTACAACATATACATAATATATAAACATTGAAGCCATGTTACAACATATACACAATATATAAACATTGGAGCCATGTTACAACATATACACAATATATAAACATTGACGCCATGTTACAACATATATACAATATATAAACATTGACGCCATGTTACAACATATACACAATATATAAACATTGAAACCATGTTACAACATATATACAACATATATACAATATATAAACATTGATGCCATGTTACAACATATACACAATATATAAACATTGACGCCATGTTACAACATATCATTGGCACCTTGCCGTCTTGACAGACGATAGTTTGTGCTTTAAAAAGGCATAATAACTTTTAACTATGGCGGTAGCGAGTGTGACTGATAAGGCCAATTTGCGCTGTAAATGTCCGTTCACAGTGGGTGCATGTGAACACGTGGTCATTTCCACCATCACGCACCATCTTACGTCTCAAACGCTTGGTGTGTGACTTTTCTGCAATAATTTTCTCCTTTGACTTTATTCCATTTCTGATATTTGCCCTCCATGCAACACGTTCAGCGGCGACTTGCTCCCAATGTGCATTATCAATGCCTGTATCAATCATGTCCCGCTTACACACATCTTTGTATCGTAGTAGAGGCCGACCCTGAGATCTCTTACCCATCTGTAATTCACCAAAAAAGATATCCTTTGGTATTCTACCATCATCCATCCTCCTAAGATGTCCTATCCATCTAAGTCTACGAAGACTGAGCATGGAATAAACTGTCACACAACCTGATCTTTCCAATACTTCAGTATTTGTGATTTTGTCTTGCCACTTAATACCAAGAATTCTTCGCAGACACCGCATATGAAAGCTGTTTAAATTGTTCTCTTGGTGTGAGTAAGTTGTCCAGGTTTCACTGCCATAGAGAAGAGTACTAAGGACACAGGCTTGATAGACAAGGACTTTTGTTTTGGCAGTAAGCTTCCTGTTCTCCCAGGCTCTTTTTCTTAACCTGTTCATTGTTGTTGCTGCCTTACCAATCCGGATGTTGATTTCCTGATCTAGGGATAATTTGCTATTTACCACTGATCCTAGATATGTAAAATGGTCTACTATCTCTAGTTCAGCGTCGTCAATAAAGATTGATGGTACCCCATGTGCACCTTGTGACATAATCTGTGTTTTCTTTTTGCTAATTGTTAAACCAAATTCAGAACAAGCATTGGAGAATGCAGATAGTAGACATTGCAATTCTTCCTCAGAGTGGGTCGTAACTGCAGCATCATCTGCAAAAAGCAACTCTCTGATCAGGACCCTCCTAATTTTGGTCTTAGCCTTCAATCTCTGAGCATTGTAGAGGCCACCATCTGAGCGTGAGTGAATGTATATACCACCATCCTGATCACGAAATGCATATTTCAGTAGAAGTGAAAAGTATATTCCAAAGAGGGTGGGAGCTAGTACACAACCTTGCTTAACTCCACTCTTGATTTCAAATTCTTCAGAAGTTGCACCATCAAACTTGATTATACCCTTCATGCCTGTGTGGAACGATTCCACAATGGACAGAAGAGTTGGTGGGCAGCTGTGGCATAACGCAACCAACATTATTCATTTACCAACAAGTGCCGCAAAAAGAGGAAACAACATTAAAAGAAATTGACTTCACAACCACAAATGGAGACTAGGACTTAAAACTTAACATCGAAACTGGAACTGAACAAGTGACAAATGACGTGGATTCTTAGAAAGATTGCATCAGACAAAGCTCGGAACCCCATTGGTTGGGAGAGACACGTGACACCGCTTTCGCGCCAACGCCGGTATAAATTATGATAAGCAGCCCACTCTTGCAAAAACATGCCTGGCGAAAAGACGTCAGAAATTGTGTGACCAAAAATTCAATGGGCAAGGCAGAAGTCTGGATCCGAGGTACGTTTGTTAGTCCCGTGATTAAACTAAGAACCCGATGTATCAAGTATCAAGTAATGTAAACCCGTGTTTGTGATGTCAATTGAAATGTATTATTATTAATTAAAACCTCTGAAATGTAAAAATGCTCGACTGTAGATTCTAACGATGCAAAGCCATTCCCGGGCAAAATGACTCTCTAATATTCTCTTAGATAGAACTGCCATCTCTGATATTCTTAAAGATAATTATTAACTTTAAGAAGTGCATTACACTACTACATTCTATTCTAAACAACTGTGAGAAGTGATGATTCTAAAGCAATCTTGTGCATTTCACCAGAAACACTGATAAAAGATGCTATCACTATCTACAGCTGAAATGACAGTTCGTGTACTAGAATAAGTGCCTTGTTCTAAAACAGACTTATCTATGCCTATTTACAATTTAGAAAGCTGAGAGAGAAATCAATCTTTCCTTTCTCCTTCATCTATTGAATTAATAGGGTTTGGCGGAATAAATATTTATATTTATGTCAAATTTAATTAGATAAGGGCACACATGAATTGCAACACATGAGAAAGTTGTGCTTCGCGGAACACCATCACGCGCAGTGAACTTAACTCATTACTCAACATAACTTAAAACACAACACCACTCCACACCACTCATCACCACACAACCCAACACTCAACATCACAACAACAACAGATAATGGGAGAGAGTTATTAGACACAAGAAGAAGAAGTAGTTAATTGGGAAAACACAGAGAATTATTTACACACCTTGTAAACACCATTTAGTGGAAGAAATGTTCTAAATGTATGTCATTTATTTACATGCATCTTGACATATTCTCACTCTTGTCAATGTCTTGCTGTACACGTTCACTGACCCCGGTCAAATGAGAACTTACATACAGCAGGAACAAGTTGATACAAGGCGTACACCGTGTGATAAACTCTGACCACCCCAAATTAACCCAACACTAGCTTAGAGAGAAAAGGAGGGGAGGGGAACTAGTTCCTACTTCAGGAATTTAGATTTCTTCCGACCTACTTCTTATTATTGTATTGGTAGGAATATATATATCTATGCGAATATTCATCAGTGATCTTGGTGGCTACATACCAACAACCACCCAACACATCAGCAAATTAACCACCTAAATCAGACCTGAAAGAGGGAAGCCGAGAGAAAGAGATGAACCACCAGTGAGATGGAGGATGACTTGGCTATGAACAGAGCATGGGGAGGCCTTCAGAGGAGCTATACGGGCAGACCTGAAGTGGATCCATCAGTCAATGGACCCTGGCTTACCTAATCCTCCAGTCACCAGGTTACTTTTCTCATTGGTAGACTACACACCCAATTTCAGGAAAACTGACATTTAATGGTTGAGACATCACCATCATACTTAATATGTACAACATCAAAATGTTTACTATGTTTTCACACTTGTTGACATCTCATATATTGATGCTTGTTATTGATTGTCTGGGACAATGGTCCAACGTGCAACTGTTCTATTACTTTGTGTAAATCACAATAGAGATGTATGTACTGACCAGAAGGCTCAGGCCAGTCAATAAATGATTAACATGAATTAACCTTCTGTTAATTTGTCAGTTCCAACCTATCTGTGTCAACAACTTCTTTGTACATCATGTTGTCAGAATCTGATGTGATTGTTTATGTGTTTGATTGTTTAAAGATAAATTAACTCATAATGACTTACTGAATGGGGAAATAAAAAGACTCTAGATCTATCAACTGCTCAACATCCATGTTTTCTTCATCTAAATCAGGCTGAGAAAATTCTCCAGACTTTCCTCAGATTTGATAAACAATAAGGGGGCTCCAGAGCTATCAGAATCATTGGAGAAGGGGCAGATTCCCAGTTAGTAATTACCATTCTTACCGGGGCCATAATCTATATCTCCTAGACAATACTTAATAGAACGAGGCCTGCAGATAACTCAAGGTTCATATTCTGGGGTTATTGAAGATAGAAGAGGATGGGGCTCTACTTCTTTTGTTAGAGATGGGGCATGCACTACAGTGATCTCCCACTCCCTTCAAAAATATATGACATATTGGGGGCTCGTCCGGGATGGTTCCCATATGTTAACCTTTGGACAATTATATAAAAATACATGAACACAATTATCTTAGATTTTGAGCATTGTCATTTTCTAGAATGTTTAACAGATACCATGTGGGGTATTGATTGACAGCCACATGATATGAATGACATTTATAGATAAATAAGAGTAGGTGACTGATTTTACTCCTGGAGAAGGGGGCCATGTTCCAATAGGCTTATACTTCAGAAAGAGGTGCTCCAGGTGAAATATATAGAGTGTGTCTACTATACCAACACTACTTCTCTACCAGAGAAGGTGTTCTTTTACTGTGGAGTCTGAACTTAACAGCATTTCATCAACCACCGGAAAATCTTATCCGTTGGGAAAACTCTGTCTAATTTCAGATTCTTTTCTTTACTAGGAATTCAATCTGGTTATTTCAGTGCCTGCTGCCTTTGGCTTTTCCAGCATTGACAGACAGACATAACATAGGGTGTTTTTAATATTGCACATGCTCTGTTGTATCTTTGCAGATCAGGGACTGACAGGCTTACGCGGATCAGACTAACTGCAATTATATCTTTGGCAGAACAAAGCAATAAATTATAGACATGGCGGAAACTGCAAAGTTTAGAGCCCAAATAACAGAAACAGGTAGGGAATGCGGGTTAGATGGCCTTGAGCTGGCTAACTATGTTTCGGATGCATTCGACAAAAGAGAAAGACTGCAGGCTGAATTGACTCTCAAAGAAAAACAGCTTCAAGCAGAATTGGAGGAGAAAGAGAAACGACTACAGGCTGAAATGGAAGATAAGGAGAGAGAGCGTCAACACCAACTGGAGTTGAGGAGAATGGAGATTGAAGTGGAGATCCGGAGGATAGAGAAAGGGAGTGGTCCTACACCCTCAACCTCATCAGGATCGCCAGTGACAGAACCACCTCACGTCTCTCAACTTAATTCAGGAGCTATGTCATTTCCTCTGGAACCCTTTAATGAACAGACTGACCACATCGAAGGATTTTTATCACGCTTCGAGGCAATGGCTGTCAGCTGTGGGCTTGAAGAAAGTAGATGGGCGACGAAGTTGGTGCAGGCCTTAAGATCCACGGCGTATGAAGTGTTCTCAAGACTCACTAGAGAGGAACAACAGAACTACACAACACTCAAGACGGCACTCTTGAGCCGATTCGAAGTGGACGCCGAATCTTATAAACTCAGGTTCAAAACCGCAAGGAAGGAACCGGGTGAGAGCTACGCACAACTAGTGGAAAGACTGAAGTCATACATACAAAGATGGACTTGCTTGGGAGGATTTGAGGAAAATTATGAAGGACTCCGTGAAATGATTATCATTGATCAGATCAAGGGGAAAATGCAGAACGAAATGAAGGCATTCTTAACCCAAAACGGGGCTGACCGCCTGGAAACTATAATCATCCTGGCAGAGAGATTTGAGAAATCTCAAAAGGAGATGGGAGGAAAGGGACGTTCGAACAACACCCCCTCTCAAAACAAAACTCCACAGCCAAAAGAGGGTGAAAACACTGTAGCCACCGGGAAAAAGGGGAAATCCCAGAAAAACACTCAAAATTCAGTCCAAACAGCGCCGAGGGAGGACAGACCATTCTGTACCCATTGCAAGATTAGAGGTCACACATTTCAGAGTTGCAGGAAGAAGCCACCTCCACACACAGCGGCATGTTTGGCCAACCGAAAAGAGAGAAAAGTGAGCACTGGTGAAACGTCCAAACAGACACCTCATCAAGACACATCATCTCGTATTCCGGTTGTAGAATCCATCTTGCTAAATGGATTCCAAACGACCTGTTTATATGATACTGGATTATCATATGACTGTGTTGTCTCATCATCCTTAGTTCACCCTGAACAGGTGACAGAGGAAATAGTGGAATTACAGGGACCACTGAAGAGTTCAACAAATATGTCTCTTCCAGTGGCAAAAGTGAACATAGCCTCGCGGTATGTCACTGGGACGATCAAGGCAGCAATCTTGGACGATCCGATATATCCTGTAATCCTCGGCTGTAGATTTATCGTTCTAGGAGAACCTGTTCAACCTGTGGCGATGGCGACCATGACCACTCGATCCCAGGCAACAAAAACTCCAGAAACAACTACGCCAATCCCTCGAACGGAGGAACTGAAGAGGGCTCAAGAAGCCGACAGCACCTTGGAACCCTGCTTCAGAAAACTGCCAAAATCACATTTACCTCTACGTAAAGGTGATCTGTTCATGAAGTCAGCACTTCTTTACAGAAAAGCAGGACGAGCTGGACAAGAGTTTAATCAACTTGTTGTACCAACTCAATACAGGACTCAGATCTTAGAGATGGGTCACAGTCTACCATTCAGTGGGCACATGGGTATCAACGCTACTACACAGCGGATTACCACTCACTACTTTTGGCCAGGGATGAATTCAGACATACAACGGTTTGTAAAATCATGCCCACAGTGTCAGAAAGTATCACCAAAACACCGGACACCACCGGCAATGTTGGGTGAATCGCCAATCACTGGAATTCCATTTGAGAAAGTGGCTGTAGACATAATCGGACCTCTCTCAGCAACGAAGAGGCGAAACCGATTCATATTAACGCTTGTGGACACAACAACCATGTGGGCCGAAGCAGTTCCTATGCCCAGCTGTGACTCCAAACACGTCGCTGATGCATTATTAGGAATATTCACACGTCTAGGATTCCCACAAAGGATCTTGACGGACAACGGTTCACAGTTTCGTGGTAAGCTCATGGAAGAGACCTTCAGACTTTTTCATGCACGCCATATCTTCAGTTCACCATATCACCCTCAGTCAAATGGACTTGTGGAAAGGTGGAACGGGACATTGATTAGTATCCTGCGCAAAATGGCCCAGGAGAAGACAGAGGATTGGGACTTGTATTTACCCGCAGCTTTATTCGCTTACAGGGGAGTACCCCATCACTCAACAGGTTTTGCTCCAGCCACACTGTTGTTTGGACGACCAATCAAGGGACCACTTGAGGTGTTACTGCGAACATGGACTGATAATACTACAGATGATACAGTCGTGACTGCATCTACATATGTTGCCGAGTTGAAAAATCGTTTACAACATAGTTGGAAACAAGCGAATGTCAATCTACGTCAAGCCAGACGAAGAATTGCTCGTAACTTCAACCGCAAGGCAAAGGATAGAGAGTTAGAGGTAGGAGAGAAGGTGATGTTGCTGCTTCCAACCAGTCAGAATAAGCTGCAAATAGGATGGAGAGGACCTTATGTAGTGACGGAGAAGATCTCACGTACCAACTACAGAATTTCAGTCAAAGGCAAGATGAAAGTATTTCACATAAACCTCTTGAAGAAATATCATGAAAGACCCTCAACCACCGAACCTGCACATCTGATGGCCATGAGTGTGGCTACTGAAGTCGAAGAAGGATCAACAATGGGAGTCGAGTGCCAACTGCAAGCCAAAGAGACCTTTAAGGATGTGGAAATCAATCCCAACTTAACAAAGGATCAGCAAAAGCAGATTAGGGAACTTATGGCAAAATATGCAGAAGTACTTACTGATAAGCCAGGAAGAACTGATTTGGAAGAATTTGACATGAAGTTGAATGACACAGTGCCTGTGCGAGTCAAGACTTACCCAGTTCCTTATGCAAAGCAAAAGACTTTAGAGGAAGAAATACAACAGCTGCTCACCGCAGGAATAATCTCACCATCTGAATCACCTTACAGTGCTAGCGTCGTCTTATTGAGAAAGCCAAGTGGAGAACATAGATTGTGCATCGATTATCGACAGCTCAATGCTATAACTGAATTCCAAGCAGAACCTCTGCCTGATCAGAATAAACTCTTCACAGCACTCAACCGAGCTAAATACTTTACTAGGATTGATCTCAGTAAGGGATATTACCAGATTCCTGTAAAACCGGAAGTTAGACCATGGTTAGCTTTCAGCACGCCTGGAGGACACTATGAGTTCAACGTTCTTCCATTCGGATTAAGTAATGCTCCCAGCGTCTTTACACGTATGATGAGAAAATTACTTGACCCACTACAGCATCCAGACATCAGTCACTTCATGGATGACATCCTGATCGCCACTGAAACATTTGAAGAGCATGTAGAAACACTGCATCTTTTGTTCAGGCGCCTCAGAGAAACTGGATTGACGGCTAGACCAAAGAAGTGTCAGATAGGATTCCAAGAATTGGACTTTCTAGGTCATAAGATATCTCATGGACTGATAACTCCACAAGAGGGGAAATGTGGACAAACTCCAGAGAGCACCTCGTCCAAAAACAAAGAAGGATGTAAGATCATTTGTATCCTTATGTGGATTCTCTCAAAAATACATCAGGGACTTCAATACTCTGTCAGCACCTTTAACGGATCTTACCAAAAAGGGGAAACCAGAGAAAGTCACTTGGTCAGCTGACTGTGAGAGAGCTTTCACAGCACTAAAGCAGGCATTAACTGCTCATCCAGTCTTACATCTACCAGACCTCGACCAACCATTCGTGCTGCGCACCGATGCCAGTAACATAGGAATTGGGGCAACGCTGTTGCAGAGAAAGGGAGATGTACCATCAGAGCTATTCCCTGTAGCCTATGCTAGCAGGAAATTGAATGCAGCAGAGAGAAATTACAGTACTATCGAGAGAGAATGTCTTGCGCTCGTATGGAGTGTACAGAAATTTCAAGCATACCTATATGGCAGACACTTCACAGTGCAATGTGACCATCAACCACTCATGTTTCTCGCAGCATCTAAGACTCTGAATGCCCGACTTATGAGGTGGTCGCTGCTTCTTCAACCTTACTCGTTCCAGGTTGAGTATGTTCCTGGGAAAATGAATGTGGGAGCGGACTTCCTGAGTCGACACCCAGTGCCTGATGAACCAGGTCAATCAGATGCAGAAGAGAATACAAAGGAGGAAAAATGGGAACAGCTTGATAACTGAAAATGTTGGAAACATAGTTCCATACCATAGAACAATCTGGAGTGGGGCCATGTGGCATAACGCAACCAACATTATTCATTTACCAACAAGTGCCGCAAAAAGAGGAAACAACATTAAAAGAAATTGACTTCACAACCACAAATGGAGACTAGGACTTAAAACTTAACATCGAAACTGGAACTGAACAAGTGACAAATGACGTGGATTCTTAGAAAGATTGCATCAGACAAAGCTCGGAACCCCATTGGTTGGGAGAGACACGTGACACCGCTTTCGCGCCAACGCCGGTATAAATTATGATAAGCAGCCCACTCTTGCAAAAACATGCCTGGCGAAAAGACGTCAGAAATTGTGTGACCAAAAATTCAATGGGCAAGGCAGAAGTCTGGATCCGAGGTACGTTTGTTAGTCCCGTGATTAAACTAAGAACCCGATGTATCAAGTATCAAGTAATGTAAACCCGTGTTTGTGATGTCAATTGAAATGTATTATTATTAATTAAAACCTCTGAAATGTAAAAATGCTCGACTGTAGATTCTAACGATGCAAAGCCATTCCCGGGCAAAATGACTCTCTAATATTCTCTTAGATAGAACTGCCATCTCTGATATTCTTAAAGATAATTATTAACTTTAAGAAGTGCATTACACTACTACATTCTATTCTAAACAACTGTGAGAAGTGATGATTCTAAAGCAATCTTGTGCATTTCACCAGAAACACTGATAAAAGATGCTATCACTATCTACAGCTGAAATGACAGTTCGTGTACTAGAATAAGTGCCTTGTTCTAAAACAGACTTATCTATGCCTATTTACAATTTAGAAAGCTGAGAGAGAAATCAATCTTTCCTTTCTCCTTCATCTATTGAATTAATAGGGTTTGGCGGAATAAATATTTATATTTATGTCAAATTTAATTAGATAAGGGCACACATGAATTGCAACACATGAGAAAGTTGTGCTTCGCGGAACACCATCACGCGCAGTGAACTTAACTCATTACTCAACATAACTTAAAACACAACACCACTCCACACCACTCATCACCACACAACCCAACACTCAACATCACAACAACAACAGATAATGGGAGAGAGTTATTAGACACAAGAAGAAGAAGTAGTTAATTGGGAAAACACAGAGAATTATTTATACACCTTGTAAACACCATTTAGTGGAAGAAATGTTCTAAATGTATGTCATTTATTTACATGCATCTTGACATATTCTCACTCTTGTCAATGTCTTGCTGTACACGTTCACTGACCCCGGTCAAATGAGAACTTACATACAGCAGGAACAAGTTGATACAAGGCGTACACCGTGTGATAAACTCTGACCACCCCAAATTAACCCAACACTAGCTTAGAGAGAAAAGGAGGGGAGGGGAACTAGTTCCTACTTCAGGAATTTAGATTTCTTCCGACCTACTTCTTATTATTGTATTGGTAGGAATATATATATCTATGCGAATATTCATCAGTGATCTTGGTGGCTACATACCAACAACCACCCAACACATCAGCAAATTAACCACCTAAATCAGACCTGAAAGAGGGAAGCCGAGAGAAAGAGATGAACCACCAGTGAGATGGAGGATGACTTGGCTATGAACAGAGCATGGGGAGGCCTTCAGAGGAGCTATACGGGCAGACCTGAAGTGGATCCATCAGTCAATGGACCCTGGCTTACCTAATCCTCCAGTCACCAGGTTACTTTTCTCATTGGTAGACTACACACCCAATTTCAGGAAAACTGACATTTAATGGTTGAGACATCACCATCATACTTAATATGTACAACATCAAAATGTTTACTATGTTTTCACACTTGTTGACATCTCATATATTGATGCTTGTTATTGATTGTCTGGGACAATGGTCCAACGTGCAACTGTTCTATTACTTTGTGTAAATCAAAATAGAGATGTATGTACTGACCAGAAGGCTCAGGCCAGTCAATAAATGATTAACATGAATTAACCTTCTGTTAATTTGTCAGTTCCAACCTATCTGTGTCAACAACTTCTTTGTACATCATGTTGTCAGAATCTGATGTGATTGTTTATGTGTTTGATTGTTTAAAGATAAATTAACTCATAATGACTTACTGAATGGGGAAATAAAAAGACTCTAGATCTATCAACTGCTCAACATCCATGTTTTCTTCATCTAAATCAGGCTGAGAAAATTCTCCAGACTTTCCTCAGATTTGATAAACAATAAGGGGGCTCCAGAGCTATCAGAATCATTGGAGAAGGGGCAGATTCCCAGTTAGTAATTACCATTCTTACCGGGGCCATAATCTATATCAACTAGACAATACTTAATAGAACGAGGCCTGCAGATAACTCAAGGTTCATATTCTGGGGTTATTGAAGATAGAAGAGGATGGGGCTCTACTTCTTTTGTTAGAGATGGGGCATGCACTACAGTGATCTCCCACTCCCTTCAAAAATATATGACAGCAGCCAATCTTCTTTAGTGCCTTGAACAGACCCTCACAACTGACCAAATCAAATGCCTTTGTGAGGTCGATGAAGGCAATAAACAGTGGTTGATTCTGTTCACGGCATTTTTCTTGCATTTGTCGCAATGAGAATATCATATCAGTGGTAGACCGGTTCTGTCGAAAGCCACACTGTGATTCGGGGTAGACTTGATCTCCTAGGACTTGAAGTCTGCGCAGAACAATTCTGGCAAATACTTTTCCAACAATACACAGAAGTGAGATACCCCTATAGTTGTTGCAGTCGCTCCGATCGCCCTTGTTCTTGTACAGTGTTATGATGCTTGAATCTTTGAAATCCTGTGGGACTTGTCCTTCACGCCAGCATAGCTCTATTAGCTGGTGGATCTGTATAGTGAGTGTGTCTTGCCCACTCCTGATAACCTCTATTGGAATCCCATCCTTACCTGGAGCCTTGCCAGATGCAAGTTCATTTATAGCACACTTAACTTCTGTTATGGTGGGAAGTGTGTCCAGGTGGTCAAGAGTTGGTAGAGCCTCTATGGCGTTGAGGGCATTATCCGCTAGTTTGGTCTCACTTGAGTAAAGCTCCAAATAGTGCTCTACCCATCTGTCCATCTGCTGTTTCTTATCAGTGATGACTTCTCCAGTCAAGGTTTTCAATGGTGCACTTCTTTTGATCACATGGACAACAGGCTTTCTTTATTCCTTCATACATGCTTCTTATGTCTCCCTTATCACTTGCGATTTGAATGGACTCACATAACTTGATCCAATAATCATTTGCACACTGCCTGGCAGCCTTTTGCACATCCTTCCTAGCTTGCCTTAGCTCACTCAGAGTGTTACGCGTTGGTCTTTCCTTGTTTCTTAAGAGAGCTTTCTTCTTCTTATCAATCAAGGGCTGCAGAGTCTCGCTGTTGGCCGCAAACCAGTCCTGCCTCTTATGATCCACAGTGCCGTAAACCCTTACGGCAGTTTTACAAAGAGTTTCCTTAATTTGACCCCACTTTTCATTTACTGTACAATTTTCTGGTGTATCAGTGAAAGCGTCTTCAAGTTGCTGTTGAAACTGAAAGCACTTTTCAGGATCATGAGTGTTAATAATATTAATCCTGGGGCTAGATTTGTGTTTAGCTGTGTAGATTCTCTTTGGTCGTCTAACCCTTGCAACAACCAAAGAATGATCCGTATCACAGTCAGCACTGTGGTAACTACGAGTCAATGATATATGGTTCAGATGTTGTCTCCGTGTGATGATGAAGTCCAGCTGGTGCCAATGGCCGGATCTTGGATGTTTCCATGTGACCTTATGCATCTCTTTTGTTTTAAAAAAAGAGTTTGTAATACATAGGTCATTACTGGTGCAATGCTCCAGCAGCCTTTGCCCATTTTCATTCATGCGACCGATGTTGTATTTTCCAAGGCACACTGGCTATGAACTCGAGTCCTTGCCCACACGAGCATTGAAATCACCGAGCATATAAATGTAGTCGGATTTTGGAACTGCCTTGATCACAGTGTCTAACTTCTCATAGAACAAATCCTTCACATCATCAGAGGAATCGAGTGTCGGTGCATATGCAGTAATAATGGTGGCAAACCCACAAGAGGTTGCCAAGCGCAGGGATAATAGTCTTTCATTTCCTCCTGCTGGAATTTCAATCATTCCCAGTAGCGAATTCTTCACTGCAAAGCCCACACCGTGTTGCCTTTTTTCTGCCTGCCCTTTACCCTTCCAGAAAAAGGTGTAGTTGTTTTCCCTGAGTGACCCTTCCTCAGCGAGGCGAGTCTCCTGCAGGCCAGCAATATCAATGTTAAGACGATTGAGTTCGGCATCAATCACAGCCGTTTTTCTCACATCGTCAATATTGGTCAAGTCAGTGGAAAATCCTGGACACATGGTTCTCACGTTCCAGGTTGCAAGCCGTAGCTTGAGGTTTCTATTTATATTTTTGTTTGTACCTGGTGCATTGGTTTTACAGCCTGCGATTCAGATTTTGTCCTAGCCCCAAGCACCCATTGAAGCAGGCAGGCTGTGGCGGATCAGCACCCAATTGGCTGGGGGCTGCCCAGCTTGAGGCGGGCGGTAGCTGATCAGTGACACCTATAGGTGTCTCCCACCGTCAGAGGCAACGCGTGGCGCCCCATGTCTACGCCAACTGACAAGGACTTATAACCCGTAACAGCTGCCTCTCGCTTTGATTCCGAGACCAGTTAAGACCAGGGATGGAGTTATTGCCTCTCCATAGCACAAAGCCTGGGCTAAAATATAGAGATCATGTGTTGCCCATGCAGCATGATCCCTCTCTCGGCCTGCCTAGTTCACTCCAGAGGAAAGGTAACACCCCTACATCTGGAACAAGACGAGCTGCAGAAGCTGCCGGATCAGCAAAGCAATGCTCTAACTGTCCGCCTGTCGGAGCTTCGATCCTAGACCAGTCGCCAACCAAGGCTTAGGGCCTGGTCTGCCCTGCCATGACAATTTTGTCTTTAGCTTGCATTTCCTCGCACCAGGGTAAGGCTTGTACCCTCCCAATTGCGCTCTTCCGCCCGAAGCCGTTGGCACAATGTGGGGTGTCGGGTTTGGTAAGCGCCGCCCAACGCTCGGCGCTAACAGAAACCAGGTAGTACCGTCTACTGTTATACGGTAGCTCAGTCATATCTGACTAAGACCTGACTGCAGTTACATGTATATGTTGTAACATGGCAACATATACATTACAACATATACACAATATATAAACATTGACGCCATGTTGCAACATATATACAATATATAAACATTGACGCCATGTTACAACATCTATACAATATATAAACATTGACGCCATGTTACAACATATCCATCCATCATGTGCCATGCCGGTAAGCGTGGGCGGTCATGTTCTGCCATCTCACTCGATCAACAGAGTCGTGGATCAGTTCCGTGTTTCTGTCTCGACCATGCCACAAGGCCAAGCCATCCAGATACTTGTTTCTAGGTCTTCCCCTTGGTCTGTTCCCCTCGATCTTACCAGTTGTCACCAAGTTCTCCAAATCATTTCTTCTCATAACATGCCCAAAAAAATTGTGACTGTCTACGTCTAATGTCTCTGATCAGTTTACGATCTTCATTTGTTTCTTGAAGGACTTGTTCATTGGTCTTTCTGGCTGTCCATGGTATTCTTTGCATTTTCCTCAGAAACCACATTTCTACAGCCATCAGATGTTTTTCAGCCTGGCTGCTCATTGTCCAAGCTTCACATCCATATAAAAGTACAGGTTCTATGTAGCATCTCAACACTCTTTTTCTCGTTTCAATTGACATCTTTTTATTGGTCAGTATGTTTTTCATCTTGCTAAAGGCTACTTTTGCCATGGCGATTCTTGTTCTAATCTCTTCAAGGCATCTCCCATCAGATGTTATTACTGTTCCGAGGTAATTGTACCTATTCACTTGTTGAAGAATATTCCCATTTACTTGTATATTACACTGTGGTATTTCGTTCTTCTTAGTGACGACCATAATCTGTGTCTTTTTACAATTTAATTCTAACCCTAGTTGTTCACTGTGTGTAACAACCGCATCTACTAAATTTTGCAGGTCCTGTTCATTGTCTGCAATCAAGACTGTATCATCTGCATATCTAATGTTATTGATGCATCGTCCCCCAATGTTGATTCCTTCCATATTTTCAATATTTCTGAAAATATTTTCACTGTACAGGGAAAACAGATCTGGAGACATTACACATCCCTGTCTCACACCTCTCTTAATAGGCTGATATTGGCTTACTTCATTATAAGTGAACACAACATGATTTTCTTGGCATGTGTAAAGAAGGTAGTTTGCCATTGCTTTCCTTCCCAGCAGTGACCATACTGGTCAGTGACCGTAGCCATTGTCTCCTCAAAAAAAGGAGATCCTCTGCCTACCGTCGTGAAGGTGGAGACCATAACCTACAACTATCTGTCGGCTGCTCTCCATCTTCATCCACCACCTGTACCCATGGCTTCACGTAACCCTGATCGGGGGGCTAAACGGGTACTCCACCTTGCCCAAGGGTGTCCCGTTACAACATATACACAATATATAAACATTGACGCCATGTTACAACATATACACAATGTATAAACATTGACGCCATGTTACAACATATATACAATATATAAACATTGACGCCATGTTACAACATATACACAATATATAAACATTGACGCCATGTTACAACATATACACAATATATAAACATTGACGCCATGTTACAACATATACACAATATATAAACATTGATGCCATGTTACAACATATACACAATATATAAACATTGACGCCATGTTACAACATATATACAATATATAAACATTGATGCCATGTTACAACATATACACAATATATAAACATTGAAGCTGTTTGTTTTTGTTCTCTTTAACTCAAGCGTAGTCCACAAATGTGCGACTACTTCTGGTAGATTGGGCTGATTTTGAGTGTGGATTAGTTTTATCTATTACCAGTGTCTCTCGCCATTAGGTGAATCCGCTCCGACTTCAGAGGTACTTGTAATTTACGTGGTCAATTTAAGGACGAGAAGTCCTTTCTTCATATGTTTGACAGCGTCAGCGACTTCGTCTTTTAGATTATTTGGACCTTATGTTACTTTCTTCTGTTAATTCTTCTCTTTCTCCATCGTCCAATTTTTTTTTTTTTTAAATATATATACTCATTCCACCTCTTAATTATAGCATCTTCCTCCAACAATATCTTTCCTGTTTTTTTGTTTTTATTTCAAACACCCTGTGTTTATTCTCACTTTTCTTCCAATGACCTTATTTATTTATTTACTTATTTGTGCATATATTTGTGTATCTTTACTAGAATTTAATTCAGTTTTATTGCATTGTTCGTTCTGCCAATTTTCTTTTGACTTTATACATTTATCTCTTATTTGTTTATTTATCTTATCATACTCTTGTTTGTCATTTTTACTTTTTTCCCCCCATGAACTTTAAGATTTCTTCAGTCATCCATTTCTTCTTAGCCTTTTGGCTTCTCTCATGTAATATTTCTTTGCTTGCTTGACGAATGGAGTCCCTTAACATAGCCCAGTGTTCATTTATACTCTGTATTTTAACTATTGCATTGTACCTATTATTCACAGTCACCTTGAATTGTTCTTGAATTTCTTTATCTTCTTTCTTAGCATCTTTAGTAAGTCTCATATTCCTTGCCACTTGTATGCTCTCTTCAATCTTACTTTTATTTGCTCACATGATGGTACGTACAATATCTGGGAGTCTCCGTGGCGGAGTAGTCAAGTCGTCTGCCTAGGGCTCTGAAGGTCGTGGGTTCGATTCCGGGTTGCGTCTTTCGGTTCACGAGTACATTTTTCTCGGAGACTCCTTGGGTCGTCGCTGGAGCTACAGAGTTCGTGCTTTGTGCGACGCTTTCCGCGCTGCGGAAAGAGACCGAGCCATATGGGATAAAATCCCGGTGCAATGAAGCAGACCCTGTCGACTTTTCAGTGACTTTTCAGAGCACTATTACAGTCAGCACCAGGCATAATCTTAATATTTATTAATGCATTTCTGGATCTTTTATTAATAAGTGTATAATAAGTTTGGTTGGATAATTTCTTATCAGGGCTTGTTTATCATATGCAATATTAAGGGACCCCATTCGTGTGTAATGTCATCTTTTATGGTGTTTCCGATTAGCATATCATTTATTTTTGTCCATTAAATTAGTTTCTCTCCTCTTTCCATTCTTGTATTTAAACCATAATTCATCAGTACATTATTTATTTTTTCCTGTCCTACTTTTTGCATTAAAATCTACTAGTATTATGTTTATTTCATGTGATCTAATCTGAGATATCGCCATTTATACTTCATATATATATATATATATATATATATATATATATATATATATATATATATATATATATATATATACGTTAAAACATCAACAATATGTTAATATTGAAGCGATGTTAAAGTTTAGAGATGTTAAAGTTTAAAGATGTCAGTCAGGTCTTAGTCAGATATGACTGAGCTACCGTATAACAGTAGACGGTACTACCTGGTTTCTGTTAGCGCCGAACGTTGGGCGGCGCTTACCAAACCCGACACCCCACATTGTGCCAACGGCTTCGGGCGGAAGAGCGCAATTAGGAGGGTACAAGCCTTACCTTGGTGCGAGGAAATGCAAGCTAAAGACAAAATTGTCATGGCAGGGCAGACCAGGCCCTAAGCCTTGGTTGGCGACTGGTCTAGGATCGAAGCTCCGACAGGCGGACAGTTAGAGCATTGCTTTGCTGATCCGGCAGCTTCTGCAGCTTGTCTTGTTCCAGATGTAGGGGTGTTACCTTTCCTCTGGAGTGAACTAGGCAGGCCGAGAGAGGGATCATGCTGCATGGGCAACACATGATCTCTATATTTTAGCCCAGGCTTTGTGCTATGGAGAGGCAATAACTCCATCCCTGGTCTTAACTGGTCTCGGAATCAAAGCGAGAGGCAACTGTTACGGGTTATAAGTCCTTGTCAGTTGGCGTAGACATGGGGCGCCACGCGTTGCCTCTGACGGTGGGAGACACCTATAGGTGTCACTGATCAGCTACCGCCCGCCTCAAGCTGGGCAGCCCCCAGCCAATTGGGTGCTGATCCGCCACAGCCTGCCTGCTTCAATGGGTGCTTGGGGCTAGGACAAAATCTGAATCGCAGGCTGTAAAACCAATGCACCAGGTACAAACAAAAATATAAATAGAAACCTCAAGCTACGGCTTGCAACCTGGAACGTGAGAACCATGTGTCCAGGATTTTCCAATGACTTGACCAATATTGACGATGTGAGAAAAACGGCTGTGATTGATGCCGAACTCAATCGTCTTAACATTGATATTGCTGGCCTGCAGGAGACTCGCCTCGCTGAGGAAGGGTCACTCAGGGAAAACAACTACACCTTTTTCTGGAAGGGTAAAGGGCAGGCAGAAAAAAGGCAACACGGTGTGGGCTTTGCAGTGAAGAATTCGCTACTGGGAATGATTGAAATTCCAGCAGGAGGAAATGAAAGACTATTATCCCTGCGCTTGGCAACCTCTTGTGGGTTTGCCACCATTATTACTGCATATGCACCGACACTCGATTCCTCTGATGATGTGAAGGATTTGTTCTATGAGGAGTTAGACTCTGTGATCAAGGCAGTTCCAAAATCCGACTACATTTATATGCTCGGTGATTTCAATGCTCGTGTGGGCAAGGACTCGAGCTCATGGCCAGTGTGCCTTGGAAAATACAACATCGGTCGCATGAATGAAAATGGGCAAAGGCTGCTGGAGCATTGCACCAGTAATGACCTATGTATTACAAACTCTTTTTTTAAAACAAAAGAGATGCATAAGGTCACATGGAAACATCCAAGATCCGGCCATTGGCACCAGCTGGACTTCATCATCACACGGAGACAACATCTGAACCATATATCATTGACTCGTAGTTACCACAGTGCTGACTGTGATACGGATCATTCTTTGGTTGTTGCAAGGGTTAGACTGAGACCAAAGAGAATCTACACAGCTAAACACAAATCTAGCCCCAGGATTAATATTATTAACACTCATGATCCTGAAAAGTGCTTTCAGTTTCAACAGCAACTTGAAGACGCTTTCACTGATACACCAGAAAATTGTACAGTAAATGATAAATGGAATAAACTTAAGGAAACTCTTTGTAAAACTGCCGTAAAGGTTTACGGCACTGTGGATCATAAGAGGCAGGACTGGTTTGCGGCCAACAGCGAGACTCTGCAGCCCTTGATTGATAAGAAGAAGAAAGCTCTCTTAAGAAACAAGGAAAGACCAACGCGTAACACTCTGAGTGAGCTAAGGCAAGCTAGGAAGGATGTGCAAAAGGCTGCCAGGCAGTGTGCAAATGATTATTGGATCAAGTTATGTGAGTCCATTCAAATCGCAAGTGATAAGGGAGACATAAGAAGCATGTATGAAGGAATAAAGAAAGCCTGTGGTGCAGTGATCAAAAGAAGTGCACCATTGAAAACCTTGACTGGAGAAGTCATCACTGATAAGAAACAGCAGATGGACAGATGGGTAGAGCACTATTTGGAGCTTTACTCAAGTGAGACCAAACTAGCGGATAATGCCCTCAACGCCATAGAGGCTCTACCAACTCTTGACCACCTGGACACACTTCCCACCATAACAGAAGTTAAGTGTGCTATAAATGAACTTGCATCTGGCAAGGCTCCAGGTAAGGATGGGATTCCAATAGAGGTTATCAGGAGTGGGCAAGACACACTCACTATACAGATCCACCAGCTAATAGAGCTATGCTGGCGTGAAGGACAAGTCCCACAGGATTTCAAAGATTCAAGCATCATAACACTGTACAAGAACAAGGGCGATCGGAGCGACTGCAACAACTATAGGGGTATCTCACTTCTGTGTATTGTTGGAAAAGTATTTGCCAGAATTGTTCTGCGCAGACTTCAAGTCCTAGGAGATCAAGTCTACCCCGAATCACAGTGTGGCTTTCGACAGAACCGGTCTACCACTGATATGATATTCTCATTGCGACAAATGCAAGAAAAATGCCGTGAACAGAATCAACCACTGTTTATTGCCTTCATCGACCTCACAAAGGCATTTGATTTGGTCAGTCGTGAGGGTCTGTTCAAGGCACTAAAGAAGATTGGCTGCCCACCAACTCTTCTGTCCATTGTGGAATCGTTCCACACAGGCATGAAGGGTATAATCAAGTTTGATGGTGCAACTTCTGAAGAATTTGAAATCAAGAGTGGAGTTAAGCAAGGTTGTGTACTAGCTCCCACCCTCTTTGGAATATACTTTTCACTTCTACTGAAATATGCATTTCGTGATCAGGATGGTGGTATATACATTCACTCACGCTCAGATGGCGGCCTCTACAATGCTCAGAGATTGAAGGCTAAGACCAAAATTAGGAGGGTACTGATCAGAGAGTTGCTTTTTGCAGATGATGCTGCAGTTACGACCCACTCTGAGGAAGAATTGCAATGTCTACTATCTGCATTCTCCAATGCTTGTTCTGAATTTGGTTTAACAATTAGCAAAAAGAAGACACAGATTATGTCACAGGGTGCACATGGGGTACCATCAATCTTTATTGACGACGCCGAACTAGAGATAGTAGACCATTTTACATATCTAGGATCAGTGGTAAATAGCAAATTATCCCTAGATCAGGAAATCAACATCCGGATTGGTAAGGCAGCAACAACAATGAACAGGTTAAGAAAAAGAGTCTGGGAGAACAGGAAGCTTACTGCCAAAACAAAAGTCCTTGTCTATCAAGCCTGTGTCCTTAGTACTCTTCTCTATGGCAGTGAAACCTGGACAACTTACTCACACCAAGAGAACAATTTAAACAGCTTTCATATGCGGTGTCTGCGAAGAATTCTTGGTATTAAGTGGCAAGACAAAATCACAAATACTGAAGTATTGGAAAGATCAGGTTGTGTGACAGTTTATTCCATGCTCAGTCTTCGTAGACTTAGATGGATAGGACATCTTAGGAGGATGGATGATGGTAGAATACCAAAGGATATCTTTTTTGGTGAATTACAGATGGGTAAGAGATCTCAGGGTCGGCCTCTACTACGATACAAAGATGTGTGTAAGCGGGACATGATTGATACAGGCATTGATAATGCACATTGGGAGCAAGTCGCCGCTGAACGTGTTGCATGGAGGGCAAATATCAGAAATGGAATAAAGTCAAAGGAGAAAATTATTGCAGAAAAGTCACACACCAAGCGTTTGAGACGTAAGATGGTGCATGATGGTGGAAATGACCACGTGTTCACATGCACCCACTGTGAACGGACATTTACAGCGCAAATTGGCCTTATCAGTCACACTCGCTACCGCCATAGTTAAAAGTTATTATGCCTTTTTAAAGCACAAACTATCGTCTGTCAAGACGGCAAGGTGCCAATGGTTAAAGTTTAAACAATATATAAACACAGGATCAGTGTTTCAACATGTAGACACTATATTAACTTTGGTTCAGGCACACTTGTAATCATTTGTGACATACCTCGCCATTCATGGAAACACATCCTGCCAAGATGGTGCCTAAATCGGTGAAAAGTCGCTCCGGAGAGTTGTGCAGCGTGTTGATAATGATGTCACCTTTCTGAAAGCCGTACTGATTCCTCAGCCGGCTGGAAAACTTGCCGGCTAGCTGCAGGACTTGTCGGCACGTATAAGCTTCCCTCCGGTCGCCGTTGTAGAAGACAAAGAGTTCTCGGTCGGGCAGCGACTCGGCCCAGTGCTGCATCAGTTTGGGAATAGTGTCCAGGTTGTTACTTTCAGGTACTGATGCATTCGCTCCCATTGTGGTTCAGAGTTGGATCAGTACTTGATGATCTTAGAGAAGAACACATTCAATGTTCACATGCCTATACAGGGTCTCCCCCACTCATGTCGTGTCTGTACATGATCGTATCTGTTAATTCGGTGTCTGTAAATATCATTTTGTTCAGAAAGTCGTTCAGAAAGCAATGGCAAACTACTGAACGTAAACTTGCCCAGGAATCACGAACAGCCAAAAATGCTGGGTTTGACTGCTACGTCCTGTAAAGGATATGCAACTACCTTTGACTTTGACATATGTGTAAATATCATATCTGCCATGACAGTGTATGTGTGTATCCTATCTATGGTTAAAGGCTACAGACGAGAGAATCGACGTAATTGCACCGAGTTTCACTCAAGTTGGCAGTTCCGCATTACAGGGATCCGCCTCCTGGGAGAACGGTACAAAACCCAAACACCAGAGGTTCCAGTGAGGATAGCCTCGGACCCGGGCGAATACTGCAGTCACTTTTTGAGATGATTTCAACAAAAGTTATTGGATTCACTTGATGATGATGATGATGATGATGATGATGATGATGATGATGATGATGTGTGTGTGTGTGTGTGTGCACGCGCGTGCGTGTGTGGCGTGTGTGGTTTCAAAAATAGTAGAACCATTATCAAAACCCCTCCAACTGTGTAATAAACAGAAAAAAAAGGACCCGCAAGAAGGAAAAAAAAAGAAGCTGGCGAGAAAGGTGGAGAGGATGAGAAACAGGGGGTGGAGTAGAAGGAAGTCGCTGGGGGAGAAATGGGATTAGGAGGAGGCGGAAGAGGAGTAGTAGAAATTGAAGGAGGAGTAGAAGGAAGTGAGTGGGGGAGAAGATGGAGGAGGAGAGTATCGAAACAGAAGATATATCTGTAACAGCGACATCTACAGTCCAGACTAGCAGATATATCTTTAACAGCGACATCTACAGTCCAGACTAGCAGATATGTTTATAACAGCGACATCTACAGTCCAGACTAGCAGATATATTTATAACAGCGACATCTACAGTACAGACTAGCAGATATATTTGTAAAAGCGACATCTACAGTCCAGACAAGAAGATATGTTTATAACAGCGACATCTACAGTCCAGACTAGCAGATATATTTATAACAGCGACATCTACAGTACAGACTAGCAGATATATTTGTAAAAGCGACATCTACAGTCCAGACTAGCAGATATGTTTATAACAGCGACATCTACAGTCCAGACTAGCAGATATATTTATAACAGCGACATCTACAGTACAGACTAGCAGATATATTTGTAAAAGCGACATCTACAGTCCAAACTAGCAGATATGTTTATAACAGCGACATCTACAGTCCAGACTAGCAGATATGTTTATAACAGCGACATCTACAGTCCAGACTAGCAGATATGTTTATAACAGCGACATCTACAGTCCAGACTAGCAGATATATTTATAACAGCGACATCTACAGTCCAGACTAGCAGATAAATTATTAAACTGTCAAATTGACAGTGTCAGAATAGAAGACACACAGTGTATGTGTCACACTGATAGATCAGAATAGAAGACACACAGTGTATGTGTCACACTGATAGATCAGAATAGAAGACACACAGTGTATGTGTCACACTGATAGATCAGAATAGAAGACACACAGTGTATGTGTCACACTGATAGATCAGAATAGAAGACACACAGTGTATGTGTCACACTGATAGATCAGAATAGAAGACACACAGTGTATGTGTCACACTGATAGATCAGAATAGAAGACACACAGTGTATGTGTCACACTGATAGATCAGAAGAGAAGGTAAAGTATATAACAGTCACACCAACAATCTCGAGTCAAAGTTTGAAACAGTGATCTGTCTGTCTGTAGAACTCTGAACACAAACTGATTCCATCAACAAATCTTCCACACATCAAGGACAGCCTATTAATAAGGACGCTTGTAGTGTGCATACTCCCAATGTTGTATTGCAATATTTCACACGTATATAAATTAACATATGTACATTCTTGTCACGTACCTGTGTCTCAGTGGCCAACTTGTCAAGGTCTCTTGTTTGTTGGCAGTCTTGTCGTGTCATGGCGGTGTGTCGTACTCAAAGACTGACTTTATAGGTTATAGGCCTACCAGAAACGCCAGCATCGTTAGGAGATTATGGTCTCGTCCTGGCGTGTCTATCTATAGCCAGCTAACAGGCCTCAGCTGGCCTGGATACGTAATAAATAACAACAATTTCACCTTCTGCTTCCCTCCACTCATTGTGTTGCCCCTGGCTTATTTTTATAGGGGTAACAAATGCAGATCATATTTAGAAATAAAATACAACGAACGCCGTGAAAGTACATTATGCCCTGTATCTGTCTGCGGGTGTGTGTGTGTGTGTGTGTGTGTGTGTGTGTGTGTGTGTGTGTGTGTGTGTGTGTGTGTGTGCGTGTGTGCGTGCGTGCGCGCGTGTGTGTGTGTGTGTGTGTGTGTGAATATTTAGTGTAATGGTTATAACTAACCAATGTGTGTATTAATGAAGCCGAGGGGGACAACGACAAGAGGAAAGACTGATGTTTCTTTTGCTACTGTGCTAAGAGGTAGAGAGTAACTCTGACTTCGTTACAGCCAAAGAAGAGAAGTAGTAAAAGAGAGAGAACCTCACACCGCCCTCAACTGACAAAAATATATAGTAATTAGGTAAGAATATACGAGATCTTGGACAGGGGCCTCAACTCTGGACATTAGCTGTCATATCTGAGGTCCAGACAGTAGATTAAGGTGTTAGATTATAGTAGAAATAGTGGTTGTAAAAACTAAAAGAGACTAAACAAAAAAATCAAGAACAGTACAAAAAATAGCTCTTTATTTATCAACTGCTACAAATTTGGGTGACAATTTGTGTACGAACACATTGAATAATACATTCAATAACAGATGTTCAATTACAAATACAACATACAACTGCACATATCAAACATCAACCAAGGGTGGCCCTTATTCAGTCACCAGAACTTAAGACAACAGGGTACACCAAGTGCCACAACACAGGTGATCCAAACATTAGCTAAGTAGAATGACACAATAAAGGACTTTGACACCGACAACAATAAGACACTACAAAAACATAAGTTACACAACATAAATCTTAAGACGCGATATAAACAACAGAGTTGTGACATAAATTACTACACCATCAAGAACCCAGGCCTGTTGACACTAACTAGTCAGCCACTCCTGTAACATAGTTTGATCCCTTCACCCCATAGTTTGATCTCTACATCCCATAATTTGATCCTTCATCCCATAGTCTGATTCCTTCATCCCATAGTTTGATCACTACATCCCATAGTTTGATCCTTCATCCCATAGTTTGATCACTACATCCCATAGTTTGATCCTTCATCCCATAGTTTGATCACTACATCCCATAGTTTGATCCTTCATCCCATAGTTTGATCACTACATCCCATAGTTTGATCCCTTCATCCCATAGTTTGATCACTAAATCCCATAGTTTGATCACTACATCCCATAGTTTGATCCTTCATCCCATAGTTTGATCACTACATCCCATAGTTTGATCCTTCATCCCATAGTTTGATCACTACATCCCATAGTTTGATTCTTCATCGCATAGTTTGATTCTTCATTCCATAGTTTGATCCCTTCATGTCATAGTTTTATCCCTTCATCCCATAGTTTGATCCCTTCATGTCATAGTTTGATCCCTTCATCCCATAGTTTGATCCCTTCATGTCATAGTTTGATTCTTCATCCCATAGTTTGATCCCTACATCCCATAGTCTGATCCCTTCACCCCATAGTTTGATCCCTACATCCCATAATTTGATCCTTCATCCCATAGTCTGATTCCTTCATCCCATAGTTTGATCACTACATCCCATAGTTTGATCCTTCATCCCATAGTTTGATCCCTACATCCCATAGTTAGATCCCTACATCCCATAGTTTGATCCCTACATCCCATAGTTTGATCCCTACATCCCATAGTTTGATCCTTCATCCCATAGTTTGATCCCTACATCCCATAGTCTGATCCCTACATCCCATAGTTTGATCCCTAAATCCCATAGTTTGATCCCCTCATCCTATCGTGTTCACTTAAGCAGAACATTCTCACGACGTATATCACAACTGCGGCTGTGATCCATCTTCTAAAAGATCTAGACGTGATCCTCAAGCAGGTGTGCCTCTGGTGCAAGCAAGCACACGCTGCACAGTTTATTGCACACGCTGCACAGTTTATTGCACACGCTGCACAGTTTATTGCACACGCTGCACAGTTTATTCACACGCTGCACAGTTTATTGCACACGCTGCACAGTTTATTCCACAGCTGCAGCGATAGACACTAATGTGTACGTTAATCTGTCACACACACACACACACACACATACACACACACAGAGGGAGAGAGAGAGGGAGACGGGGGGGGGGGGCGAGATCATGTTTCCTCCACAAACATCTGTCCTCGGTGTTTCTGATCAGGTTGACGACTGCCACTGTGTCAATCTACCCAACATGTTCTACCTCTGGCGACCTCGGTCTCTAACACCCAAGATCTTCCCAGATCTCACAACTTTCTCCTTACCCGCTCTTCTGCTGGCGTGGCCAAAAAGAGACGAATGTTTACCTAATATTTGTAATGAAATATTTTCGGGAACTGGCATCTCTCAGCACGTGGGTATTTTATACTTCCCTGTCCATGTGACATTTAATCATTTAATTTAACATTCACTAGAGAAATCACGGCTATGTGACCCCCAGTGTCTTTCTACTCTCTCTATTTAGTGCCCATGGTTTGGCCATGTCGTTAGACTGCAACACCAACAACTACCATCACTGGCCTTACATCAAAGATCATCTGCGACAAGACCAAGAGGACGCCCAAGAAGAAAATGGATTGACGACATCAAAGACATTGTACAACCACACGGAATGACACTATCCAGTGCCGCCCACCCGGCTCTGGAACGCAAATTATTCCTCCCCACGCCGCTTGACATGATGATGATGATGATGATGATGATGATGCTGATGATGATGATGATGATGATGATGATGATGATGATTCATGGCCACATCGTGGTATTGGTAATATAGTAGTAGTAGTAGTAGTAGTAGTAGTAGTAGTAGGCCTCTTTCAGTCCTGAAGGACTATAGAGTTGTGCCGCTTGGGAGGTGCCTGGCAGCGCCGCTGGTGACTGTATAATCCAATGCGAGAGCGACAATCCCTGTCACAGTTTCCGCATCTAAGACGAGGCAAGTCCCGCAGTAAGTGACTGCGCTTTGAGCCTGTGCCGCCTATCCTCAGTTTGTTGGATCAGATTGCGCTCAAAGAGCACCAGTCCGTTTCGTACATCTCTTCTCCAGGAGCATCTGTCTGTTGCAACTCTCTCCCACGTGTCTGGATCTATTCCAATGGTTTTCATTTCTTGTTTACACACATCCCTATATCGCATTTGGGGTCTTCCGGTTGGCCTCTTTCCTGTGGCTAGTTCTCCGTAAAGGAGATCTTTGGGAATACGTTCATCCTCCATTCGAGATACGTGGCCCAGCCACCGGAGGCGTCTCTGCTTGAGGAGGGTGTGCACTGTGGTAATATCTGCTCGTTCAAGCACCTGTTTGTTTGTTATGTGGTCTTTCCATGTTATGCCCAGGATACGTCTCAAACATCTCATGTGGAAGGAATTCAACTTCCTTTCCTGTCTTGAGTACAAGGTCCAGGATTCAGACCCATAGAGTAGTGTGCTAACAACACAAGCTTTATATACTTGAGCTTTTGTACGCTCTGTTAGTCTATTATTCTCCCAAACTCTTTTAGCTAGCCTGGAAAATGTTGTGGCTGCCTTTCCAATGCGTCTGTCGATTTCTGTCTCTAATGAAAGATTATCTGATATTGTCGACCCCAAGTACACAAAATCGTGGACGACCTTCAATTCGTAATTAGCAATTTTGATTGACGGGGGCGCACCAGCGTCTTGTTCCATCACCTGTGTTTTATTTAGGCTAATGGTGAGCCCAAAGTCTTTGCAGGCGGCTGCAAAACGATCTATGAGCCGTTGGAAATCTTCTGCTGTATGAGTAGTCAGTGCTGCATCATCTGCAAAATGTAGGTCTCTTACGCATCTTGATCTTATTTTGGTCTTTGCCTTGAGTCTTGATGGGTTAAAAAGTTTGCCATTAGATCTTGTGTGGAGGTATATGCCTTCAGTGGCAGTCCCAGTGCCTGCCTTAAGAGAACAGCGAAGAAGATACCAAAGAGTGTAGGAGCAAGCACGCAGCCCTGCTTTACTCAGCTGCTGATGCTGAATGACTGGGATGTTGAGCCGTCAAATAAAATGGTCCCCTGCATGTTTTCGTGGAATGATTTTACGAGACTAAGAAGGGTGGGTGGACATCCAACCTTTTCAAGGACCTTAAAAAGGCCGCTTCTGCTCACGAGGTCAAATGCCTTTGTGAGGTCGATGAAGGCAATATATAATGGCTTCCTCTGTTCTCTGCACTTCTCTTGGAGCTGCCGGAGTGAGAAAATCATATCGATAGTGGACCTGTTGGGTCTAAATCCGCACTGCGATTCGGGGTAGATTCTTTCAGCAAGAATGTGTAATCTTTTAAGGATTACTCTGGCAAAAATCTTGCCTATAATGCTGAGTAGGGAAATGTCGCGATAGTTGTTGCAGTCGCTTCTGTCGCCTTTGTTTTTATAAAGGGTAACGATGTTTGCGTCTTTCATATCTTGTGGTATTGATTTTTCTCTCCAGCAGAGCTGAAATATTGCATACAGTTCTGGAATGATTGTTTCTTTGCTACATTTTAAAATTTCAGGTGGAATACTATCTTTTCCAGGTGCCTTGCCGGATTTGAGAGAGTCTAGTGCAGTGTTTCCCAACGTGGGGCCCACGCCCCACAGGGGGGCAATTTGACTGTTAAGGGGGGCAATTCGAAAATGGAAGAAATCGGCTGAATATAACAAAACGACGAGACTTGAGACTGAAGTTAACTAAATTGGAACCTGACATAAGATCTCTTTGCAGCAAGCATCAAGCGCAAGGATCTCACTAAATTTAAATAATAAATAATTACTAATAATTAAAATAATATAGAAAAATCTTTCATTAAAATTATTGTGTACTTGAATTTCAGGTCTCCATTATGTTTTGAAAATTTACTTACTGTGTTTGCTCAATAATTACCTAGTGATTTCTTCCTAAAACCTATCATTCAAGTTTTTTTAGTGAACATTTCAATTTTTGAATATTAAAAATAATGTATATGTTGAGGGGGGGGGGCATGGGGCGGGGGAGGGGGGCAATATGAATTTTAGAAAGGCTTAAGTGGGGCATGGTACAAAAAAGGTTGGGAAACACTGGTCTAGTGCTTCGCTGATTTCTGTGAGGCAAGGTTCGTTATCCAGAGCATGCATGGCAGACTGTTGATCGATGGCTTCCAGAGCTTCTTCGCTGACAGTGTTATCCACTGAGTATAGCTCTGAGTAGTGTTCTACCCAGCGATCCATTTGTTTCGCTCGATCTTTTATGATTACCCCTTCAGTTGATCGTAAAGGGGCCATCTTATTTTTTGATGGACCAACAGCTTGCTTGATGCCCTCGTACATTCCTCTTATATTTCCAGTGTCTGCACAAGTTTGAATTTGAGCAGAGAGCTGTAGCCAGTACCTGTTCGCACATCTTCTTGCCATCTGTTGTACCCTATTTCTGGCCGTTCGCAATGCCTGCAGTGTTTTCTCTGAAGGTGATATTTTATACATTGAGAATGCATGTCTCTTTATCTCCATGACTGGGAGCATCTCTTCAGAGTGTGCTTCAAACCAGTCGGTTGACTTAGTTTGCTTCTTGCCAAATGTTGATAGTGCTGTATTGTAGATGGTGTCGCGAAAATGACTCCATCTCTCGGTGGAATTTACGTTTGTGGGGCCAGGCAGAGAATCCGCTAGAGCCTGCATGAATTTGTTGACCTTCTCTTTATTTTGGGTGCCTCTGGTGTCAATGCGTGGTCTTCCGTATGTTCGGCTTCTGTAGATTCTCTTGGGCTTTATCTTCACCTTGCTGGAGACGAGTGAATGGTCGGTGTCGCAGTCAGCACTATGATAGCTGCGAGTCAGCCGTACATTGCGGAGGTTGCTGCGTTTAGTGAGCACCAGGTCGAGTTGGTGCCAGTTCTTTGATCTGGGGTGCCTCCATGACACCATGTGTTGAGGTTTCGTGTCAAAGAAGGTGTTGGTCACGCACAGATTATGGTGGCTGCAGAACTCCAAGAGACGTTGTCCATTGTCATTGATCTTCCCAACGCCAAACTGTCCTAGACATGAAGGCCAAGATTTGTGGTCGGAGCCAACCCTGGCATTGAAATCCCCCAGGATAAAAGATGTTGTTTCTCTGGTGTTTCACTGACTTCTTTGCTAAGGTCGTCATAGAACTTGTCTTTAGATTCTGATGCTGCAGTTAGTGTTGGGGCGTAAACGCTTATAATACTAACTGGGCCTGCCTCTGTCTGGAGTTGGAGCTTCAGTATTCTTTCAGTGCCATCACTTGGTGGTATGATGGAATTAAGCAGCTTGTTTCTGATAGCGAAGCCAACTCCATGCTCCCTGGTCTCTCCGCACGGCTTGCCATGCCAGTAGAAAGTGAAGTCCCTCTCCTTGATGCTTCCAGATTCTTGGAGTCTGGTCTCTTGCAGGGTGACAATGTCTATCCCCAGTCTTAGTAGTTCGTTGTTTATCACTGCAGTTTTGCGGGCATCCACAATCTCATTTAGATCGTCTGAGATGCCAGGGGTCATGGTTCTTACGTTCCATGTTCCCAGTCTTAGGGCCGGTTGTTTGTTTTTTTTCTTGTTGCTATGTGTATAGATTGCGGTCCATGTGTCAGGATTTTCCCATAAGCTCCACACACCCTCAGGAGCAGATGAACCGTGGCGAGACAACACCTTATTGACTGGGGGCTGCCCAGCTTAGGCGGGCGGTAGCTGTCTAGTGAGATACGATGATCTCTCCCACCGTCGGAAGTAGCCCCTGGCGCCTTGCTCTACGCCAATCGAGCATTATAGACTTATAACTGGCAAATGCTGCTTCCCTTGTTGTGTCACCGCTTTACACGGTGCTGAAGTGACCTCTTCAGGGCACAAGCCTGGGCAATGGAAATCGGAGAACCGGCTGTTGCCCAGTAGCAGGTTCCCCCTCTCCACGTCGTCGATGTTGACCAAGGGAAAGGCAGTAGCCAATGCAACTTGGCATCGGTGCCGTCGCAGGAGTTGCCAGAACTATGTTGTTTACAACATGGAACTGCCTTAGGGACTCCATCTCCGGATTTGTCCTCAGGGTTTACTCCCGAAGCCTTTCCCATATGGGTATACCCGCAAAGCAGCGGAGGTTTGAGATTTAGAGTTCCTTCTCTTAGAAGAGATACCAACCAAGGCTGACGAGCCTCCTCTGCCCGGGAATCAATAAGGAGGGAGGTCTACCATTCTTCCTTCCTGGCAGTGATCATACTGATCGGATGACCGTAGCCATTGTCTCTACTGAGAGATCCTCTGCCCACCGTCACCGACTTGAAACCATAACCAACAACTATCTGTCAGCTGCTCCCAAGTCCAATCCACCACCTGCTACCATGGCTTCACGTTACCCTGTGGGGGGGGGGGGGGGGGCTAAACGGGTACTCCACCTTGCCCAAGGGTGTCCCGTAGGCTAGCGGAGGGAAGGAGGCACCTTACTTCTCCTTTGATAGGGTGTACCCCTACCCCGCTACCCTATATTGGTAATATATAACATATGAAAATAGGTGTTCTGAATTCCATGGACAGAGATGGGAGTAGCGGAAGCCTAGTGGCTAGATGCTCGTCTTTCTTCCATGGACAGAGATGGGAGTAGCGGAAGCCTAGTGGCTAGATGCTCGTCTTTCTTCCATGGACAGAGATGGGAGTAGCGGAAGCCTAGTGGCTAGATGCTCGTCTTTCTTCCATGGACAGAGATGGGAGTAGCGGAAGCCTAGTGGCTAGATGCTCGTCTGTCTTCCATGGACAGAGATGAGAGCCTAGATGCTCGTCTGTGTGTGGGTGGGGGATGTGTGGGTTGGGGAATGTATGTGTGCTTGGGGTGTGGGTGGATGGGGTGTGTGGTGGGTGAGAGGTGTGTGTGGGTGGGGAGATGTGTAGGTGTAGGGATGTGGTGGATGGGTAGGGGCATGTATGTGTGTGTGGGTATGTGTGTGGTTGGGTGGTGGAGTTGGAGTGAATGGGAGATGTGTGGGTGGGTGGTTGATGTGTCTCATAACATAGTAATATGCATTGTTTATGTTTACAAAATTTATGTGACAATGTTTTTTTTCTTATGCACTGTTGATGAAAGAAAGATGAGTGATTGGAAGGGCCGAATGTAAGACGGGCCTGCGTGCCCAATTTGTTACCCTTTGAAAATAAAGTCTGTTCGTTCGTTCGTTCGTTCGTTCTGTCGGCCCGGTGGGCACAAGTCCGAATGCGCATGTGCGTGGATGTTTACACTTGACCTGTACTGCCAGGTCGACTCACCCTAAAGTAGCTATCAGGAAATGTGTGGGGAAGTGGAGGTACTGACCCGGTCAGGCATCTAGTGCTGATGGGTGTGCCACCATATGTCCTGTTGGGATGTAGAGGTACTGACCCGGTCAGGCACCTAGTGCTGATGGGTGTACCATCATATGTCATGTTGGGATGTAAAGGCACTGACCCGGTCAGGCACCTAGTGCTGATGGGTGTGCCACCATATGTCCTGTTGGGAAGTAGAGGTACTGACCCGGTCAGGCACCTAGTGCTGATGGGTGTGCCACCATATGTCCTGTTGGGATGTAGAGGTACTGACCCGGTCAGGCACCTAGTGCTGATGGGCTTACCATCATTGTGTTCGTTCTAAAAGTGGATTTGCATACTACTCAACATTTCAAGTTTATGTGACTGTTTATTTAGAGAAATGAGGGTTTCTTTGTGATATGTGATGGTAAGAGCACCCATGTTTGAATTTTACCAATTATCGATTCACGACAACGTGAGAATTAGCCATGCGGGGCTTGATTGATTGATTGATTGATTGATTGATTGATTGATTAATTGATTGATTGATTGATTTAGGAATCGACATCACAGCATTCGGGGCATTCCCATAAGTGCTCCGTCCCCATCCTCAGCAGCCAGCGAAGAGTTCCAACCCCAATAGTACCAGTAGCAATCTGATTATATGTCCGTCTCGCCTTTCCTTCCAGCGTTGAGCGTCGGCCAGATCCCCTCATCACTCCTCGCTGTCTCATTCTTGCCAGACCATGGTAATCCATTTGCTCCTCCGAGGTGTACACGTGCTCTCACAAGGCCGCAACCACGTCTGCCTTGTCATGTATCAATACTCCACCAAGTTCTGCAGAGCCAGCCAGTCTGTCCGCCTGTTCATTTCCCAGCACACCGGCATGCCCCGGAGAAAAGATCCAGGTGATGCTTGTCACCCGTGACCTCCGAAGCGAAGCAAGCCACTCCATATGAAGCCTGCCCTTCCTCACCCTCGTCAGCATGCTTTCAGAGTCAGTTACAATCACGATGTGTGTGTGTGTGTGTGTGTGTGTGTGTGTGTGTGTGTGTGTGTGTGTGTGTGTGTTTGTGTCGTATTCTCCATCCAGCGGAGAGCCGCAGTGACTGCCTCCACCTCCATTCTTAAGCTGAATGTTGTGGTATCATATGCCAGGCTCTCCTGCACCAAACGTCGACCATTAGCTTTGGCTATGAACCCCCAGCCACTTCTTTCACCTCTTGACACCGAACCATCTGTGTAGATAATCACATCACCCGAGTGAGCATTGTCCTGAATTAGTTGCTGGATTTCCACTTCCGTGGCCCCTGCTGGTCACTCCCTGCACTTCCGGCTTAATGTGATTATAACTCTGCACAAGTTTGACTGCACGGCTGGCACTCTGACCCACTCCTCTCCTCGCCTAATGTTCTCCAAGGGGCACACCTGTCTGATCGTATCCTCCGACAGAGCCATCCATGATTTCCCTCTTATCAGTCGCTGACCTTAACTGCGTCCAGCGCCTCATGCAGTGGGTGGTCTGTGTCTGCAGCTACTCTGAGGTATGCCTTCGCCTGCATCACCTTGAGCCTACCAGCAACAGTCGGCAGACCAAAGATGTAACGCATACACAGTACTGGGTTGTCTCTGGTGCATCCCAGAATGACCCGCATAGCTTCGTTCTGTATGCGCTCTAACTTCACCAGCTGACTCTCTGAGACAGTGAGCAGACCTAATCCATAATCAATTACTGAGAGGATCAAGTGCTGGTATAGTGTGATGCGGGGCTAACAAGTGATAATCACCATGCACGCCCTACAAAAGGGCCGGCGCTTTTATTTACTCCATCATTGTGCTCATTTTAAAACTGAATTTACATACTCTCAACTGTCAAGTTTACGTGACTGTTTATGTAAGGAAATGAGGATTTCATTGTGACACGTGAGGGTAAGAGCAACAATTTTTGAATTTTACCAACTGTCGATTCACGACAGCGTGAGACTTAACCATGCGTGACTAGCAAGAGATAAGAGCCACGCACGATCTACAGAAAGGCCTGCAGTTTTAGTTACTCCTTGCCTTGTCGAGCTGCCTATATTGCCAACATGTCCTCCAACTTACGATCATCAACTGTGTCAAAGCGATGTGAAAATGTAAACAAAAACAAGACGGGACAAAAGTTAGCACGCCAACTCAGCGACTGAATCGATCATCTTCATCGCCAACCTCTATCATGTTGTCTAGTGAACAATCAGACATTGATTTCCAGCTGGACAAACAACACAACTCACCAGCTCAATCTGATCAAACTAACACATCACCTTCAAAGACGCTTTCTTCGGCCGAAACACAGAGCCACAATGATTGAAGTGAACTAATTCAGGCTTTGAAGATGAGGTTAAAAGATTTTATTATCAGTAACACCACTAATATTATTGCGGCATTTAAAAAAGAAAACTTTCTTCTTCGAGAAGAGATCCGCCTTCTTAAAGAAGAGAAGGAAACTTTTAAAACATCCATACATGCCTTGAAACTAAACCGTGCACTTTATGTCACCGTCCGGGGCTCCTAAGAAAAAACTATACAGCGATCAAATACATTGTTCGAAGCTATGAAGTAGCTTCCTAGCGAAGAACATAAAATATCCCGAACGTGCACAATAACCAGCACCAGTTACAGGAGTCACGATATTTTAATTATAAAACTAAAACAAATGAAGACAATCACCAATATGGTGAACATAATTACGTCATTTCTACCCGACAGACAAGTCGTGTCCTTCAATAACTGTCTATCAAGACCCACACAGCTTAATATTGGTGTGCCTCAGGGCTTAAAACTAGGTCCGCTGCTTTTTGTAGTTTATATTAATGATTTTCTTTTATATATCAATACAACTTGTGATCTATTTGCAGACGGCTGTACTATATATACTAGTCAAGAAAACCGTAGTGACTTAGAGAATTCTTTACAAAAGGAACTCGATAATCTTACTAGATGGAGCAAAGAAAACCGCATGCAAATTAATATCGACAAAACCAAATCCATGCTAATAACGACCAGACAAAAACTACAGTCACTAGCCATAACTGGACCACCACTCGAACTCCGCATGGGCTCGTTACCTATAGTTAATGTGAATGAACATAAAACACTAGGTCTTTTAATTGATAGCCATTTAAGCAGGAGTTCTCATGTTCACGTTTTTACCAAGAAAATAGCACAAAAAGTTTTACAACTTGCTAAAATTCAGCACTTCCTGGACGAAAGCACACGAAAAATATTCTATACATGCTATATCCAATCACATCTCGATTACTGTTCCACAGTTTGGGATGGCTGCCCTAAATCTAATTTAAAACGACTATGTTCACTACAAAACCGCGCTATACTAGTTTCTGGCATAAAGCACGTTGAAAGTAATAATTTATACAGTCATCTAAGACTTCTACCACTTCGAAAGCGCTTCCTTTTTTAACAAAGCCAAATTAGTGAATAAAATTATATCTCAAAATACCCCAGAGTATCTTCTACCGCAGATTCAATCTAATGCAATGAACAGTAAGCGCCTAAATTTGTTACATGTCCCAAAGCCTAGATTGGACCTATACAAAACATGTTTCGCCTATTCTGGTGCTCACTTATGGAATGATCTTCCTGCAGATCTGAAAACTCCAATGAGTCCCTACACATTTAACCGAAAACTCTTTCAATACTTAATCCATACCGACTATATGCCATCATAATTCATTTGCTGGTATAATTGTTCATTATAAATTATTTAACTATAATTGTTCACTATATGTGTGTGTGTGCGTGTGCGAAAGAGAGGGAGCGAGAGAGAGAGAGAGAGAGAGAGAGAGAGAGTAAAAGAGGGAGTGAGTGAGTGTGCTAGGGTAAGAGAGAGTGAGTTAAACATTGAGTGATAGCGTGAGGGTGTGTGTCTGTCTGTGTATGAGTGAGAGAGTAAGAGAGTTAGAGATAAAGTGAATGAAGATGGAGAGAAATCTCTACGAACGAACGAAATCTTTATTTTCAAAAGGTTAAGAATTGGGCACGAAGGCCCGTCTGACATTCTGCCCTTCTTCTCTATTTCCTCTAATACATTCTTTCATTCAACATCTCTTATAAAGCAATTCTTTGACAACAAAAGAACAACGAGCATTAAAACGCATGAAAAATAATCAATAATACATGACTCCTTGAGGCAATGTTTAACATAGGCATCATAAATACCCAAGGTGGGTGTAACGTGCCACATATATGGGAATGTTTTTTTTTTCCTGGTTTGTTGTTGTTCGAGATCATTAACATTATTATTGTCTTTTAAGGGGGCATGTAGTCTGTCCTGAGGTAGTGTTCAAACAGGCTGTGACTGTATGCATAATGATTGGTGGTGTCTTTGATTTCTTGTGGAAGATTATTCCACAACTGAGTGGCAGAGTATGCTAAGCTTGTTTTATATGTCTATCCTAGGTTTCAAACTACTGAGCGTAATCTTGCCAAGAAATCAACAATCAGCTGCAAGATGCTGATATTGACAACCATGTCCTGTAAAGGATATGCAAACATTTTATTATCCTAGGTTTAGGGGCATGAAGTATATTTAGTCGTTCGCTGTCTTGCGTTATATTTAAATAATGGCCAAAGGTAGCTTGGGGCATTTTGAAATATGATTTTGTGAGTTAGTTTAGCCTTATTAAAAAGTCGGGGTAGCGGGGTAGGGGTATCCCCTATCAAAGGAGAAGTAAGGTGCCTCCTTACCTCCGCTAGCCTACGGGACACCCTTGGGCAAGGTGGAGTACCCGCCCAACAGGGTAACGTGAAGCCATGTGAGCAGGTGGTGGATTGGACTTGGGAGCAGCTGACAGATAGTTGTTGGTTATGGTTTCAAGTCAGTGACGGTGGGCAGAGGATCTCTCAGTAGAGACAATGGCTACGGTCATCCGATCAGTATGGTCACTGCCAGGAAGGAAGAATGGTAGACTTCCATCCTTATTTATTCCCAGGCAGAGGAGGCTCGTCAGCCTTGGTTGGTATCTCTTCTAAGAGAGGGAACTTTAAATCTCAAACCTCTGCTGTCTTGCGGGTATACCCATATGGGAAAGGCTTCGGGAGTAAACCCTGAGGGCAAATCTGGAGATGGAGTCCCTAAGGCAGTTCCATGTTGTAAACAACATAGTTCTGGCAACTCCTGCGACAGCACCGATGCCAAATTGCATTGGCTACTGCCTTCACCTTGGTCAACATCGGCGACGTGGAGAGGGGGAACTTGCTACTGGGCAACAGCTGGTTCTCCGATTTCCATTGCCCAGGCTTGTGCCCTGAAGAGGTCACTTCAGCACCGCGTAGAGCGGTGACACAACACGGGAAGCAGCATTTGCCGGTAATAAGTCTTAATGCTCGATTGGCGTAGAGCAAGGCGCCAGGGGCTACTTCCGACGGTGGGAGAGATCATCATATCTCACTAGACAGCTACCGCCCGCCTAAGCTGGGCAGCCCACCAGTCAATAAGGTGTTGTCTCGCCACGGTTCATCTGCTCCTGAGGGTGTGTGGAGCTTATGGAAAAATCCTGACACATGGACCGCAATCTATACACATAGCAACAAGAAAAAAAAACCGGCCCTAAAGCTAGGAATATGGAACGTAAGAACCATGACCCCTGGCATCTCAGACGATCTAAACGAGATTGTGGATGCCCGCAAAACTGCAGGATACACAACGAACTGCTACGACTGGGGATAGACATCGTCGCTCTGCAAGAGACCAGACTCCAAGAATCTGGAAGCATTAAGGAGAGGGACTTCACTTTCTACTGGCATGGCAAGCCGTGCGGAGAGACCAGGGAGCATGGAGTTGGCTTCGCTATCAGAAACAAGCTGCTTAATTCCATCATACCACCAAGTGATGGCACTGAAAGAATACTGAAGCCCCAACTCCAGACAGAGGCAGGCCCAGTTAGTATTATAAGCGTTTACGCCCCAATACTAACTGCAGCATCAGAATCTAAAGACAAGTTCTATGACGACCTTAGCAAAGAAGTCAGTGAAACACCAGAGAAACAACATCTTTTTATCCTGGGGGATTTCAATGCCAGGGTTGGCTCCGACCACAAATCTTGGCCTTCATGTCTAGGACAGTTTGGCGTTGGGAAGATCAATGACAATGGACAAAGTCTCTTGGAATTCTGCAACCACCATAATTTGTGCGTGACCAACACTTTCTTTGACACGAAACCTCAACACAAGGTGTCATGGAGGCACCCCAGATCAAAGAACTGGCACCAACTCGACCTGGTGCTCACTAAACGCAGCAATCTCTGCAATGTACGGCTGACGCAGCTATCATAGTGCTGACTGCGACACCGACCATTCACTCGTCTCCAGCAAGGTGAAGATAAGGCCCAAGAGAATCTACAGAAGCAGAACAGAAGGAAGACCACGCATTGACACCAGCGGCACCCAAAATAAAGAGAAGGTCAACAAATTCATGCAGGCTCTAGCGGATTCTCTGCCTGGCCCCACAAACGGAAATTCCACCGAGAGATGGAGTCATTTTCGCGACACCATCTACAATACAGCACTATCAACATTTGGCAAGAAGCAAACTAAGTCAACCGACTGGTTTGAAGCACACTCTGAAGAGATGCTCCCAGTCCTGGAGATAAAGAGACATGCATTCTCAATGTATAAAATATCACCTTCAGAGACAACATTGCAGGCATTGCGAATGGCCAGAAATAGAGTACAACAGATGGCAAGAAGGTGTGTGAACAGGTACTGGCTACAGCTCTCTGCTCAAATTCAAACTTGTGCAGACACTGGAAATATAAGAGGAATGTACGAGGGCATCAAGCACGCTGTCGGTCCATCAAAAAATAAGATGGCCCCTTTACGATCAACTGAAGGGGTAATCATAAAAGATCGAGCGAAACAAATGGATCGCTGGGTAGAACACTATTCAGAGCTATACTCAGTGGATAAAACTGTCAGTGAAGAAGCTCTGGAAGACATCGATCAACAGTCCGCCATGCATGCCCTGGATAACGAACCATGCCTCACAGAAATCAGCGAAGCACTTGACTCTCTTAAATCCGGCAAGGCACCTGGAAAAGATAGTATTCCACCTGAAATTTTGAAATGTAGCAAAGAAACAATCATTCCAGAACTGTATGCCATATATCAGCTCTGCTGGAAAGAAAAATCAGTACCACAAGATATGAAAGACGCAAACATCGTTACTCTTTATAAAAACAAAGGCGACAGAAGCGACTGCAACAACTATCGCGGCATTTCCCTACTCAGCATTATAGGCAAGATTTTTGCCAGAGTAATCCTTAAAAGATTACACATTCTTGCTGAAAGAATCTACCCCGAATCGCAGTGCGGATTTAGACCCAACAGGTCCACCATCGATATGATTTTCTCACTCCGGCAGCTCCAAGAGAAGTGCAGAGAACAGAGGAAGCCATTATATATTGCCTTCATCGACCTCACAAAGGCATTTGACCTCGTGAGCAGAAGCGGCATTTTTAAGGTCCTTGAAAAGGTTGGATGTCCACCCACCCTTCTTAGTCTCGTGAAATCATTCCACGAAAACATGCAGGGGACCATTTTATTTACGGCTCAACATCCCAGTCATTCAGCATCAGCAGTGGAGTAAAGCAGGGCTGCGTGCTTGCTCCTACACTCTTTGGTATCTTCTTAGCCGTTCACTTAAGGCAAGCATTTGGGACTGCCACTGAAGGCATATACTTCCACACAAGATCTGATGGCAAACTGTTTAACCCATCAAGACTCAAGGCAAATACCAAAATAAGAGCAAGATGCGTAAGAGAATTACTTTTTGCAGATGATGCAGCACTGACTACTCATACAGCAGAAGATCTCCAAAGGCTCATAGATCGTTTTGCAGCCGCCTGCAAAGACTTTGGGCTCACCATTAGCCTAAATAAAACACAGGTGATGGAACAAGATGCTTGTGCGCCTCCGTCAATCAAAATTTCTAATTACGAATTGAAGGTCGTCCACGAGTTTGTGTATTTGGGATCGACAATATCAGATAATCTTTCATTAGAGACAGAAATCGACAGACGCATTGGAAAGACAGCCACAACATTTTCCAGCCTAGCTAAAAGAGTTTGGGAGAATAATAGACTAACAGAGCGTACAAAAGCTCAAGTATATAAAGCGTGTGTTGTTAGCACACTACTCTATGGGTCTGAATCCTGGACCTTGTACTCAAGACAGGAAAGGAAGTTGAATTCCTTCCACATGAGATGTTTGAGACGTATCCTGGGCATAACATGGAAAGACCACATAACAAACAAACATGTGCTTGAACGAGCAGATATTACCACAGTGCACACCCTCCTCAAGCAGAGACGCCTCCGGTGGCTGGGCCACGTATCTCGAATGGAGGATGAACGTATTCCCAAAGATCTCCTATACGGAGAACTAGCCACGGGAAAGAGGCAGGGATGGATTAACCATTAGGCAAAAAAGGCACGTGCCTAGGGCACCAAGCATTTGGGGGGTACCACAAGTCCTCAAGAAAAATGTGTATATTGTCCCGGTAGCGTAATTGCATGGCATAAGCAAATCGCAAAGTAATATTGAATCGCACATTATTTAACCTTGGTCCCACAACCCGGGACTAAAATACCCCCCACCCAGTTTTTTTTTTTTTTTTTTGCTATTTTTTGTTATTTTTCTTCAAGGTTTTTTGGTGCTATTTTTTGACTTTTCTGGGATATGTTTGTGCTACGTAACGGACTAATGCGTAGCGACAAATTCACTTCCGTTTTGGTCTGCTAGTGAAAACAATTGTGAATAGTGCTAATTTGTCGACGTGTCATTGAATGACTGTATATTTGCATAACAGCTTAGAACTACTTTGCATTTTCGAATATTTGTATAAACTACTTACTGATGTAGACATTACTAATTTAGCTTACACAGCAAAACTTGATTTGACGAAGGTAAGGTTAATGGTTACACTTTTTACTTTCGTTTTCGTTTTCATCTAAAGGGTTTTTAATTCTAAAAATTCTAATACACACACACACACACACACACATATATATATATATATATATATATATATATATATATATATATATATATATATATATATATATATATATATATATATATATATACACACACACACACACAGAGAGACGTCTATTGGTAGTTAGTGTTGAAGGAGTTCATTACTGCGCTTTAAATGTGCTTTTATCGATTTTGATAAAGCAATTATTGATAGGGGCCTAAGTATATTATTCCTTAGCCTTATTTTGCATAATTTTCTAATATTTATGTAAATACATTTTCGTTTTAAAAAATGTAATTATGAATAATCGGAAAATGATACCTTAGCATACCCACTTATATTGATTATATTATGTATTCATTTTTCATTTACAGCTTTTCACATACTTTTTTTTTTTCAGATTCAGACCCCAAGATGAAACGTGTTCAGTTAAGTGGTGCACAAAAGAGAAAACTAGCTAAACAAAAAGAGCATACTGTTTCAGTTGTAAAAGCTAAGAGCAGAAAATTAACGAATTATTTAGTTTCGGTTAAGCAACAGGTGGAACAGGATTTTACTGACACTATCAACCCTCTTGATAAGTCTACTATAGGCTGTTCTGCAAATCCAGACACTGCATTAGTGCTTGAAAATGAAATTTGTGGTGACCCACTTCAGTCTGCTGAAGATGATGATACAGATGAAGATGATAAAATAAATCAAGCAGTAGATCCAGGACTGTGGATTGACTTCTCGGCTGATGATGTGGCTTACTGGGTTGACTGTGGGCCCACTAACTGTCAGCATCATTATGGTCCCTTTGATAAATCTTGCCGTATTTATGCTGAAGGAAAAATAACAAGATATTGTTCTCAAAAACTCTTCTATGGCACAAAAGCAAATGGTGAGCAGTACAGGAGAGAATGGTTATTGTATTCACCATCCACAGGATCTGTGTACTGCTTTGTTTGTAAACTTTTTGCGTCTAAAGGTTCCACACGTTTGGCTGATAAAAATGGGTTCAGTGACTGGAAAAATAACATTCAAGTTGATAATCATGAACAAAGCGCTACTCATAAAGACTGCATGTTAACATACCTAGCTCGTAGACAAGGCTTGGGTCTACTACAAAAGCTAGAAGAGCAAATAAATGAAGAGTACATTTACTGGGAACATGTTTTGAGGCGAGCAGTAGCGGTTATTTGTACTATAGCTGAGCGTGGTCTGGCTTTTAGAGGGACAAATGAAAAATTTGGATCTTTACAAAATGGAAATTATCTAGGGTTGCTGGAGTTGGTCAGTCAGTTTGATCCATTTTTAGCATCACGCATTGCGAAATATGGAAATTCTGGAAAAGGAAATCCTTCTTATTTATCCAAAACTATATGTGAAGAACTGATTGAAATTATGTCCCAAAACGTCCATGCAGTAATTGTAGATGAAGTAAAGGCTTCCGGTTATTTCAGCTTGTCAGTAGACTCAACACCTGATATTTCACATATAGATCAGTTAAGCGTTGTTCTTCGATATGTGGTAGATGGAGAGCCCATTCAGCGCTTTTTGACTTTCTTGGAGCTGCAAAGTCACGCCGGTGAAGGTATGGCTAAGCAAGTGTTTCAGTGCTTACGTGAAGCTTGCAATATTGATTTTTCGAAATGCAGAGGTCAGTCCTACGACAACGCAGCTAATATGTCTGGGTGCTACAAGGGCATGCAGAAAAAAAATTCTAGAAGAAAATGAGTTTGCTATATACATACCCTGTGCTGCCCATTCACTAAATCTGGTAGACAGAAGAGCCGTTGACTCTTGTTTAGCGGCAGTAAACTTCTTCCATACAGTGCAACTGATCTATACTTTTTTCTCAGCTTCTACCAAAAGATGGAAGATTCTGAAAGGATGCCTTGTGAATGAAAAGCTGGTAAAGGCCCTTTCCGATACTAGATGGGAAGCACATGCTGTTGCAACTGAAGCCATTCTAATGTCTCATCCTCAGATTATAGAAGCGTTAGAATGTTTACAAGAAGACCAGTCACAGAAGGGTGACACCAGAAGAGAAGCAGAAAACATTGCAAAGAAGATGCAAGAATTAGAATTTGCTTTCATGCTTGTCTTTTGGGAAGAAGTGTTTCAACATTTTCACAGGGTCAGTCAAGCTCTACAAAATGAGCACGTGACCTTGAAAACGTGTGCTGATTTGTATTCTTCACTAGCAGATCACTTGCATGAATCTAGGAATGAATTTGAAATATTTGAAGAAGCTGCAAAAGAAATAACACCAGGTGTGGATTATAAGTAAACTTTGACCCGTAATCGTAAACGAAAGACAGTGGTCATTGATGGTGATGCCCCTGAGGTATCTCAGAATGCCAGAGACAAATTTCGTATATCTGCTTTCTACACCATTGTTGACAAACTTGAGACAGAGATGAGTAGACGAGGACATGTATATAATGATCTAGCAGTTCGATTTTCTTGTTTGGTCGATGTACCACAAACATCTCAGTGTTGTGAAGGACTAATAAATGCTTATCCTGAAGATCTGAACAATAATTTATATACTGAACTACAACAGTTCCACTCATATATTCGCCACAAGTTTCGTGCATCAAAATCTGACAACAACACGTTCAGTCATGCAGAACTCTACAAAGTAATAGAGACAACATCGAGTGTGCTTTTCCAAATGTAGAAATCGCCTTGCGCATATTTTTAACATTAATGATTACGAACTGTTCAACTGAGCGCTCTTTTTCTCAGTTGAAACGTTCAAAAAATCCAAGTAGATCGACAATGAAACAAGAAAGGCTTGATTCCTTATCTTTGCTGATGATTGAGGCAGACTTGTTGCGCAAAATTAACTTTGATGATGTACTCAAAAACTTTGCCAGACGTAAATCTAGAAAAAATAACTTTAAAATGTAAATGTGTGCTCTCTCTGACTTTCTTATCTATCAAAAAAGTTACAGTATTTTTGTCTACTATTATTACAAAGTTAATTAACTATTAATTTTAATACAGAAATACCTTATTGTAGGTTTTATATGAGTGATAGAAGTACAAACATATGTGTTTACATTTCACAACTGTTTTTCTTTGTTAGTTTTTTGCATAATATTGAACATACCAGCAGTCAGTGGAGGATCGGGGGCCCGGGGCAATAGGGGGCACCCATGTGGGTTTGTGTCTAGGGCACCAAGAATGGCTTAATCCGGCCCTGGAAAGAGGCCAACCGGAAGACCTCAAATGCGATATAGGGATGTGTGTAAACAAGATATGAAAACCCTTGGAATAGATCCAGGCACGTGGGAAAGAGTTGCAACAGACAGATGCTCCTGGAGAAGAGATGTACGAAACGGACTGGTGCTCTTTGAGAGCAATCTGATCCAACAAACTGAGGATAGGCGGCACAGGCTTAAAACGCAGTCACTTACTGCGGGACTTGTCTCGTCTTAAAGATGCGGAAACTGTGACAGGGATTGTCACTCTCGCATTGGTCTATACAGTCACCAGCGGTGCTGCCAGGTACCTCCCAAGCAGCACAACTCTATAGTCCTTCAGGACTGAAAGAGGCATACTACTATTAAAAAGTAGGCGTTTTTGGAGTGGCAGTAACTGAAGACGTTCATGTAGGTTAGAATTGTCTCTACACTTATCACCATTGATTAGACGCACTGCCCTTTTCTGGCGTGAATAAAGGCGTTTTGTTATTGATTTGGAGCATCCATCCCAGAATGTGAAGCAATATTCAATGTGTTGAGAGTGAATGAATGAGGGAAATAGTGAGTGTGCGAGAGAGAGAGAGAGAGAGAGAGAGAGAGAGAGAGAGAGAGAGAGAGAGAGAGAGCGCGCGAACGAACGAACGAACGGACGAACTTTATTTTAAAAGGGTAACAAATTGGGCGCGCAGGCCCGTTTACATTCAGCCATTTCAATCACTCATCTTTCATTCATCAAATGTGCATGTTACATTTACACAGGGATAAAACATTGTCAAATGGATTTTGTAAGCATAAACAATGCATATTACGCATGATACATTCACATGGGGGAAAACAAACATTGTCAAATAAAAGTTGTAAACATAAACAGTGCACAAACCCACACATACTTCCACGCACTCGCACAGACCTAGGCAAACATACATGCCGCCATTCACCCACTGATCCCCCACCCACACACATTTCCCCACCCATACACACACATCCCTCACCCATCCCATAACCGACACGCACACACCCACCCACATATTCTCCACCACACACCCACACACCCGCAACCACCCAGCAAAACACACATCACAAAACCACACACACATGCCCCCGCCAACCCACACACCCAGCACTTATCCACACACACATCCCGCACCCTCACAGTTTTCCCCACCCACCCACACACACACACACATCAGCCAACCTACACCCACTCACCACCCAATATCCGTCACCTCTCAATTACACATCCCTCACCTGTACACACATCCCCACCCACAAACACATCTCCCCACCTGCCCACACATATCCCCCACCCATAAACACCCAAAAACGCACAATTCCCACCCACACACACCCCACCACCCACATATACCCCACCCACACACATCCGCCGCTCACACACATCTTCCCACAAACACACACATCCCCCACCCATACACTCATCTCTCACACACATCCACCCACTCACGTACTCATCCATCAATCACTCACACCCACACATCACCCACCCGTCCATCAACACATGCATCTCTCATCTACCCTCCCACACACACACCCTAACCACCCAGCCAAACACAAATCCCCAATCCTCACATACATCCTTCATCCACCTGCACATCCCACACCTCCCACATCTCTCACAATCTCCCCTCCCACACAAAACTCCACCCATAAACACATCCCCCCACACACACATCCCCCACATGCATTCCCCATACACATCCCCGCCCACACATCTCTCACCCACCCACACACACATCTCCCCACCCACCCACACATCCCGCACCTACAAACATCCTCACCACCCACACATACATCCTCCACCCACACACTCCCACCCACACAGACATATGCCATTCACAGACCCCCCCCCCCTCCACATTCATCCCCCATACCCATTACACACCCATCCCCCAACCCACACAATCTCCTACACACCCGTTCACCCACCCAAATACACATTCCCTATCCACACCCCCAACCCACCAACACTCACATACTTCCAACCATCCTCCCAAAAATCCCCCAACACACACACATCCCTCACACACACATACATCCCCCACCGACTATACATCCCTTCACCTATCCACACATCACTCATCAACCCATACACATCCCCCACACACAACCTCTCCACACATACATTCCCCACACCCCCACACACAACCCCTCCACACATAAATTCCCCACACCCCCACACACAACCCCTCCACACATACATTCCCCACACCCCCACACACATCCCTCACATACACACCCAGAGAGAGAGAGAGAGAGAGAGAGAGAGAGAGAGAGAGTGAGACAGTGGGAGAGTGGATGTGTTAGTGTGTGTGCGTGCGCGCGCGCATGCGTGTGAGGTATATGAAAGAATACAGAGAGAGAGAGAGAGAGAGAGAGAAGAGAGAGAGAGAGAGAGAGAGAGAGAGAGAGAGAGAGAGAGAGAGAGAGAGAGAGAGAGAGAGCAGACGCATATCATGTAACACGCATGTCATGTAACACGCGGATCCATATGTTTGTGTATTCTCATCTGTCATATTATCAGTTGAATACATTACTGTAGTTTGAGTGAGAGAGTCAGTGAGTGTGAATGAGAGACAGAATGAGTGAGCGTTAGATTGAATGTGTGTGTGTGTGTGTGTGTGTGTGTGTGTGTGTGTGTGTGTATCTCTGTGTGTGGGAGCATCACTATTTTTTACGTCACACACTGTATATGTACACATTTACTCCATGTTTAACATTTTTTATGAGACTGCTCACCACAAGTGTCAGTGTATGTATGTGAGTAAAGTGTGGGAGTTTGTTCATACTAGTTTCAATACTCACGTGAGGCATTATGTATGTGTCTAGATGTGAAGATGTGTGAGTGTGTGTGTGGAGGATGTGTGAAGGATGTGTGTGAGTGTGGGGATTTGTGTGTGTGGCGGATGTGTGGGAGTGTGGGTGCGGGTATGCGTTTTAATGGGTTGGGATGTGTGGGTGTTGGTGGGTAGTGAGATTTGTGGGTGTTGGTGGGATGTGTGGATTGATGTGTGAGGGTTGTTGGAATGGGTGTGGGGGATGTGTGTATGGGTGGAGGATATGTGTATGGGATGGGTGCATGGGTTGTGTGTATGGGTCGGGGATATGTGTGGGTGGGTGGAGATGTGGGGATAGTTTGGGGGAAGTATGTGTGAGTGGTGGGGTTTTGTGGGTAGGGGATGTGAGTGGGTGGATTGGGGACGTAAGCGGGGGTGGGGAGAAGTGTATGGTGTGCGGGTTTGGGATATGTGTGTGGTGTGTTGGTGGGGGATGTGTGCATGGTGTGTGGGTGTGGGGTATGTTTGTGGTGTTTGGGTGAGGATATTGTGTGGGTGGGGGATATTGTGTGGGTGGGGGTTGTGTGTGATGTGTGTGGCGAATGTGTGTATGGGTGGGGGATATGTATGGGTGAGTAGGGGGATGTGTGGTGGTTGGGAGAAGTATGTGTGGGTGGTGGGGGTGTGTAAGTGTGGATGTGTGCGTGGATGGGGAATGAGTGGGTGGGGTGTATGGGTGGCTTAGGGATGTGTAGGTGGGTGAGAGATGTGTATGTTTCGGGGCGGGATGCGTGAGTGGGTGGAAGATGTGTGTGGGTGTTGATATATGTGATTGAGAGATGTTTGGTTGGTGGTGGGTGGTTGGGGTGTGTGGGTACGTAGTGGAGGATGTGTGGGAGAGTGAGTGTGTGTTGGTGGATGGGTGGGGAATGTGTGTGAGTGGGGAGAAGTGTGTGGTGTGTTGGTTGGGGATATGTGTGTGATGTGTGGGTGGCGGATGTGTGTGTGGTTGGGGGAATTTAAGTGGTGTGTGGGTGGGGGTGTGTGCGGGGTGGGTGGGTGAGGGTATCTGTGTGGGTGTGGGTGGGGGTATTATGTGGTTTGTGTGGGTGGGGGATATGTGTGTGGTGTGTAGGTGGGGGATGTGTGGTGGTATGTGGGTCTGGGATGTGTGGGTGAGGGATATGTGTGTGTGGTGCGTGGGTTGGGAATATTGTGTGGTAGCATGTGGGTTAGGGCGTGTGTGGGTAGATGGAGGATGTATGTGTGGGTGGTGGGGTGTGTGTGAGTGGATAGAGGATGTTTAGGTGGTTAGAGAGATGGGTGTGTGTGTGGGGGGGGGGGGGGGGGTAAGGAAATGTCAGTTGGTGGAGATGTGTGTGTATGGTTTGGGGATGTGTTAGTTGATGTGTGGGTTGTTGGAGAATGTGTGCGCGTGGGTGGGGAATATGTGGTCGATAGAAGTGTGGTTTGGGGGATGGGTGGTTGGAGGTGTGGGTGGGGAGATGATGTGTGAGTGGGGGTGGGTTTGTGGGTTAGGATGTTCATATGGGTGGGCGCGGGATGTGTGGGTTGTTGGGGGATGTTTGTGTGGGTGGCGAGTGTGTTTGGGTTCGGGGAACAGATGAGGGCAGTGTGTGTGGGTGGGGGATGTGCGGCAGGGGGTTGGGTCGGTTGGTGGGGTATGTATGTGTCCCGGGGTGTGGGTGGGTGGAGGTGTGTGTGTGTGGGTGGGTGATGTGTGGGTGGGGTGATGTGTGGGTAGGTGGGAGATGGGCCTCATAACATGGTAATGTCCCTTGTTTACTTTTACAACATTCATTTCACAATGTTTTGTTTTCTTACTATGTAAATGTATAATGCTCGTGGTGGACGAACGATGAGTGATTGGGAGGGCCGAATGTAAGACGGGACTGCGTGCCCAATTTCTAACCCTTTAAAAATAAAGTTGATTTGATTTTGATTTGATTTGTCCTGTTGGGAAGTAGAGGCACTGACCGGGTCAGGGACCTAGTGCTGATGGGTGTACCACCATATGTCCTGTTGGGAAGTAGAGGCACTGACCGGGTCAGGCACTTAGTGCCAATGGGTGTGCCACCATTTGTCATGTTGGCAAGTAGAGGCACTGACCCAGTCAGGCACCTAGTGCTGATGTTCTAGTTAGTTAGTTAGTCGACAGATCATCCCCATTGCACATCGAACCATTCAGTCCATAAGTGCTCGGATTCCCTCCTCAGCAAATCCCTCAGCATGCAGTGGCTAACGACACCAGTTCTGTCTTGGTTTATCAATCTTCTTTGGCTTCCTGCGTAGTGTCTTGTTTGGCCACCCCTCTTTTAATTTGCTGTTCTCGCAGTCTGGCCATGGTTGTAGATTCACAGTGATCACTTGGTTCACGCAAAAGTCTTACTTCTCGTAGAGCATTCAGAATGTCGGCCTGGTCCATGGGGCGTTCTCCCTCCACCGTAGCCTTACCTGCGAGCTTGTCAGCCCGCTCATTTCCTTGTACTCCCGCATGCCATGGCACGAAGATGAAACTAATCTCTTGTGAGGGCTAGTCTGGTTCGCTAGATCAGTTCCGCGTCTAGCGTTCGTTGTCTCGGATGGCTGTGTGAGGTGCACCAAAATGGGATCTTCCCAGCCAACGTAAGTTAGCGAGGCAGGCGTTTCGAGAATGTAACCGCATTGTGCAGCCAGGGTCGTGGTTTGAGCGGGCAAAAGAGCAAAATTTGTACGACCGTTCGACAAAGTCTCGATAAGCGCCCACTCCCTCTCGATGAGTAGTGGGCCTGCAGTCAGTAAGCTGGTATAGCTTTTTTTCGGTCAGTCCTGCCGGCGTAGCTTGAAAGCTCGTCGGTAGGCGTCCAGTGGTTTTGCATGTATCACCTTGTACCGGGAGGGCGCGCTTTAGCGATGCTACTCTTGGCTTGCTTGTGCGTGAACGTCTGTCCTGTCAGTCGCCATATGCATTTGTGCGCTGGTGAGGCTCAACCGTAAATCGGGAGATCTGTTCGCAACTTAGACGAGCAATATCTTCTGTGGGCAGCTTCTCGCCTCATATGTGTGTGGTTTGTTCTAGCGGTCAGTCCGTCTTCGGCGAAGGAAATCTGGTTGATCCTATCAGTGCTCATACGCTCATTCGCTTGTCGCTACGTTTGTCTTTAAACTGAAAAATAAAGGAATTGACGGAAAGGCCGTTTGCACGAAGCTATCGAGAGCCAATATATACAGGGATAACTGGCCGTGGCAACCTAACGTCACTGCATCTGTGTCCGTCTTCCAGTCGTCTTGCCATGCTCGCCAATGGAACCAGATGGACGCAGACGAGAGAGCGGGGACGACGGAGTTGCGCGACCACTACCTCGCTATATAAATCTAAAGCGCAAGTCATTCGTTCCTCATCAAAAGATGCAGCGTAATGAATGGTCCTCCTCATTCATGACGGACAAACATCGGTGTGATCTCAGGAGATACTAATTGCTTGATGTCATCCTATAGATGTGATCTCTGGAGATACTAATTGCTTGTTGTCATCCTATAGATGTGATCTCTGGAGATACAGATTGCTTGTTGTTGTCATCCTATTGATGTGATCTCTGGAGATACAGACTGCTTATTGTCATCCTATTGATGTGATCTCTGGAGATACAGATTGCTTGTTGTCACCCTATTGATGTGATCTCTGGAGATACAGATTGCTTATTGTCATCCTATTGATGTGATCTCTGGAGATACAGGCTGCTTATTGTCATCCTATTGATGTGATCTCTGGAGATACAGATTGCTTGTTGTCACCCTATTGATGTGATCTCTGGAGATACAGACTGCTTATTGTCACCCTATTGATGTGATCTCTGGAGATACAGACTGCTTATTGTCATCCTATTGATGTGATCTCTGGAGATACAGACTGCTTGTTGTCACCCTATTGATGTGATCTCTGGAGATACAGATTGCTTATTGTCACCCTATTGATGTGATCTCTGGAGATACAGATTGCTTGTTGTCATCCTATTGATGTGATCTCTGGAGATACAGATTGCTTGTTGTCAACCTGTTGATGTGATCTCTGGAGATACAGATTGCTTGTTGTCATCCTATTGATGTGATCTCTGGAGATACAGGCTGCTTATTGTCATCCTATTGATGTGATCTCTGGAGATACAGGCTGCTTATTGTCATCCTATTGATGTGATCTCTGGAGATACAGATTGCTTATTGTCATCCTATTGATGTGATCTCTGGAGATACAGACTGCTTGTTGTCATCCTATTGATGTGATCTCTGGAGATACAGACTGCTTGTTGTCACCCTATTGATGTGATCTCTGGAGATACAGATTGCTTATTGTCACCCTATTGATGTGATCTCTAGAGATACAGACTGCTTTTTGTCATCCTATTGGTGTGATCTCTGGAGATACAGACTGCTTGTTGTCACCCTATTGATGTGATCTCTGGAGATACAGATTGCTTGTTGTTGTCACCCTATTGATGTGATCTCTGAAGATACAGACTGCTTGTTATTGTCATCCTATTGATGTGATCTCTGGAGATACAGACTGCTTGTTATTGTCACCCTATTGATGTGATCTCTGGAGATACAGATTGCTTGTTGTCATCCTATTGATGTGATCTCTGGAGATACAGATTGCTTATTGTCATCCTATTGATGTGATCTCTGGAGATACAGACTGCTTGTTGTCATCCTATTGATGTGATCTCTGGAGATACAGATTGCTTTTTGTCACCCTATTGATGTGATCTCTGGAGATACAGATTACTTGTTGTCATCCTATTAATGTGATCTCTGGAGATACAGGTTGCTTGTTGTCATCCTATTGATGTGATCTCTTGAGATTCAGATTGCTTATTGTCATCCTATTGATGTGATCTCTGGAGATACAGATTGCTTATTGTCATCCTATTGATGTGATCTCTGGAGATACAGGTTGCTTGTTGTCATCCTATTGATGTGATCTCTGGAGATACAGATTGCTTGTTGTTACCCTATTGATGTGATCTCTGGGGATACAGATTGCTTGTTGTCACCCTATTGATGTGATCTCTGGAGATTCAGGTTGCTTGTTGTCATCCTATTGATGATATGAAAGAACTGCAAACAAATAGATCTGAACAAGTGTCAAGTGCGGTAGATAACTGGAGATGGGGACAGACAACAGATCAGAAACATGAAAGGAAAGTCGTTGAAAGTACATGAATGATTTGCTTCGTTTCTTCATCCCGGCCACATCTTTGTAGGAAGTTGACCGGGTCATGCTCTTTGACCCCATAGTAATATGGCGACGGTGTCTCTGGGCAGGAGAATCTACCAGCGCCTGTCGACATGTTTTGCTGCCAGTTATGGGCAGGTCGCGGTATGTCTGTCTTTATATACATTGATTTGATTTGATCGGCCACACATATACTAGTTTATTATATTATAGTTATACTAACTACCATGTTTGGTTGCCAGCTATGGGCAGGTCGCGGTATGTTTGTTTGTTTATATTTCGATATTATAACGGATAATATAATAATAAAATTAATTAATAATTTTTTTTTCCGCATATCCTTTACTGTACAGGACATCGCTGTCAACATCAGCATCTTTCAGCTGATTGTTGATTTCTTGGCAAGATTACGCTCAGTAGTTTGCCATTGCTTTCTGAGCGGCCGGCTCAGTTATCTCGCAAGTCACCAGCGGGGGTCGAACCGCTTCCAGCTCTCGCCCGCTACGAGACTCTGCGTGATAAACGGGATTACGGAGAAAGTGTTGTAACCCCTCGGCCAGAGAGACCGGCAAATTAATAATAATTATTAATGATATTACGTCCTGTTCACATAGACACCATCATCATCAAGTGCCGTGCTGGCTGGCGTAGACGTTCATGGCTCTCCACAGATCTCGCTCGGTCTTTGGTGTTCAGGATCAAATCTGCTGATGATATTCCTCCATGCCACCGTCTCAATCCACCCAGCATCATTTCTCTTGGTCTGCCTCTGCCTCTCTTCCCCTCGATCTTTCCAGTTGTCACGATGTTCTCCAATGCCTCTCATAGACATAGGGCAGGGGATATAAATAGAGAGGCCCATCATGATTTTAAATTTGAGTATTTACTAATGAGGCCACCGCCATAGAAAGGCCTTGAAAAACAAAATCTAATGGTATGTCAATGATGCCTGTTTGTCACTTCTAAGTGAAGATATTCACATTTTTGTGAAGGTAGTTCCGTATAAAATTATCACGTTTGCTTTATTATTTGAACTCTTCAGTGTGGCCCATTATTATCTCCCCTGCCGGTCAGGTGATTGTCTCAAACGGGTCGTAGACCGATCTTGAAAACTGACTACAAATATATGTTCCGTCATGTTAAATGATAAATAAATTGTAAAAGTATACAAATAAATTATTAAAAATCTTTAAACGTGTATTCTCTTTAACTTTAGTAGTTCAAATTGCAGGATGTGATTCTGATTGATATTCACGTCGGCCGCCATCTTTGCTTTCCATGAACAAAGACGAAACATGTGAGTGGAGATAATAATTCCCTGCTGCCATAATTGACCATAATCAATTAAACTTTCCATATAAATGTAAAAATGGGTGCAGAATTCGAATATACATCTAAAAATGCTGTACAGTTAAGTACACAAGCTTTAAAAAATAAAACTACTTAATTTATGGCAAATAATTTAATGCATTAAAAAGCTATGATAATTTCAACCAATCGCTGTGCACAAAATATTAGACTGACCTTTCCTGGGAACCCCCAGATGACGTCTGTTATTGTCACGTGATATTTGAATGAATGAGTGACGTGGGAAGCATGATTGGGTTTTACAGAAGCCATTTTTGACGACGCAATGGAAAAGTCCGGAGTGATGCGGTACATAACTTCCGGTTCAATTTCGGGTCACTGCACAATCGATCTGTCTAATATAAATTATATATAAATAAATAACTTCACTTTACGTTACTACGATCCACCATAACGTCGTCACCTGTGTTGCTATGGTGCGCTCTCTTGTTAGCTCGCTGAGGAACTATGAAGTGAGGTAACCTCAGCAAGCATGCATGCTCTGTGGCGAAACGAAAACTGTGGCCAGATCTGTGACTTTTAATTTGACGGCGTTCATGCCATTCGATTCGACTACAGATCACTAACGTAGCCACTAAATGAGCTGGCTTTGCAGAGATGGAGCAAGCTGACATTGATGAGTTGCTTACATCACATGGAGAAGAGTTGTCTAATGAGGACCTAATGCAACTTGACGTGCAGTGAGCTGAGCAGGAAGAGGAGCACCCTGTTGCAACACCCCCCCCCCCCCCCCCCCCTCGAATGTTGACAGCTGAACGTTTGTCACAATTCTTTCAATTGATTGATGTGGCAATGGACATAATAAATGAGGATGACCCGAACAGAGAAGGGAGCTCCAAAGTGTCCAGGGCAGTAACAAGCGCCATCAACTGTTACAAGGAGCTTTACTTAGAGAAAAGGAAAAAGGCTGTTCAAGCAGAGAAGAGCCAAGTTTCATCCTCAGATGAAGAGGCAAAATTTAATGCCTCTATGTCCCAATAACTACCATTCACCCTCCAACCCACCTCTATTTAGCCAATAAATATCAACCATCAAAATAAACAATACATAATACACTGTATTTCATTTAATTCTATGGGAAATAGTGTTTTGCTTTTGACTTAAAGTCGTGTTTTCCAACAACGTAACCCCGTCGTTAACCGGGGCCTCCCTGTACATTGATTTTATTGGCCACACATATACTAGGTTTGTTATAGTTATACTAACTACCATATTTGGTGCCAGCTATGGGCAGGTCACTGTATATTTGTGTTTATAAACATTTATTTCATTGGCCACACTTGACATATTGTCATATAGTTTGATTTGCCAGCTGTGGACAGATCACGGAATGTGGATGTTTCTGTTTCATATATTGATCTAGCCACTTTAGTAACATTTTCTAAATTGCTTTTTGATTATGCAACTGCATAGTTGGAAACCTTGACAAGAACAAATTCAATGGTACCTTATTCAAGTCTGTAGGTGAATTGTAAGCAGAGATATTAATGTTTGTGTGTCAGTTTATCATTTAATATGAACAAAGAGGAAAATATTATTTGATCATTTTGACAAAGTATAGCGTAAACACTCAAATCACTGTTTTTTTAACACATACCGTATGTAACTTTTGTATTTGTGAACAAAGACCTTAGCAACCATATATCACTTTGTTCCAAATGTACAACTTTCTGTACATAAACCACTCTGCCGCTGGTCGTCAGGAGTGTTTGTTGGTGCACAAACATGTGGGGGGGGGGGGGGGGGGGGACCTTAGTTTGTGGCTACACAGACAGAACATTCTAGACAACTTTCTGTACATAAGCTAACATTTGAATTTGGCCATATTGACATGAAACAGACATGCCAGGACTTGTTGTATGCTAGCAGATGATACACGGACACAACGCAGACATAATGAAAACATGGATCTAACGTCAGGTGATGACACAATTAAGTATAATAAAGTGACATGTTGTTGCAGCTAAGACAATCCTAACTCAACTCTTCCTGCCCGAAGCTAGTCCAAGGACGTTGACACCCCAGAAGTTTGGTGAAGATTTCTTCAGCCTCTTATCCTCAATGGATGTAAGACTGCCAGCATAGAATCGTTTCACAGTTGCAGTTTGTTGTTCACACATTTTTGTGTTCACACAAATTGTTGTAATTTATTTGTAGACCTTTAGCTGGGTGTGTTATCTTCAGTTTGATTGGCTGTCGTCTGTCACAATGTTTCTGCTATTTGAATATTTCTGATAGTTGTCCAGATCTGTGCTGATATGTTTATTGGTAGAAGTGTCAGATAGAATATGCTTTGATAATACTTTCATACAATGTTGTTCCAAAGAGAAGAGATGCTGCGTATGATACAGGAAGACTTTCATGTTGAGGGCAAGTGTTGTTTCTTGTGTTTAATACCCAGACTGAATTTGTATATATCAGTGTGGTAGTGTAGTCTTGATTGTGAGTAATTATGATTGTGGGTGTATCATTGCCTCGCTCAGTAAATGCTGACTGATGATTGCATGTAGTCATATCTTGTAGGGAATACACATTTGTAGCAGACATCTTGTATCCATCAGTGCTGTAGTGTAGTCATGGTTGTGGGTAGTCACAGGTGTGGGTGTGTCATTGCCTCTCTCTGTAAATGCTGACTGATGATTATATGTAGTCATGGCAACTGTAATCAACTCTCTGTCAATGCTGACTGATGATTATATGTAGTCATGGCAACTGTAATCAACTGTGTCAGACATCTTGTATTCTTCTTCTTCTTTGCGTTCATCCGGAGTGTTTTTTCAGATGTGATGGCGGTGTATTGTTATGCACCCTTGGGCCTAAACCCTTGGGCCAACTCATCCGACTTTTGCGTGCGTTTTTGACCAGGTTAGCATTCCTGTGGGACTCTCACTTTTGTGGTGCCATCCACATCCCAGCTGGTCAAGCTGGAATGGTCGAAGACTTCACAGTCATCCCTCAAGGGAAGGCAGGGACAGTCCATGGGCATTATCTGCCATCCAGGGAGACTTCCATATTTTCAGAGCCGACACATAGCGCTGGTGCTGGGCTCACTCTGGGAATCGTCACGTCCTACTCATGGCTGCTTTAATTGCTCACTTCAATATATTGGGCCTTTCGTTCGCCATGGGCCGTTCCCGCACAAACCAGACTGGTCTGTAGATGGTATCCACTCAGCGAGTTTTTGATTCAGACATGTGCTTGTCGTTGTGCCCAGCGGACAATATAGTTAGAGTTGTTCCGGGCACAGCGGACATTCTGAAAACTAGCTAGTCAGAGCTGTTCCGAACGTGAAGGACATATCAGAAATTGTTGGGTTATAAATTATTGAACGAATACATTTTTGATATATCAGGAGATTTGGGTAATTGTATGTTACAAATAAATTATTGTATGAATAAATTGTTGACATAGGAAGATTCATGTAATATATTATTGTATAAATAAATAATTGAAGTGCCTGGAGGATGTGTATAAAAATCATAAATTATTATAAAGTGATAATATGCTTTCTCTGTCTGAACAATTCAGAAATCTTAGTAGATGACATATTTGTATGTTTACATGTAGTTATATAAAGACAGTATTCTTAGCTTTATTTATATGTTCACATATGGCTACGGATAGATTAGTGTTGTTGTTATTTATATGTGCACATGTGGCTACGGATAGATTAGTGTTGTCATTATTTATATGTTCACATGTGGCTACAGGTAGATTAGTGTTGTCATTATTTATATGTTCACTTATGGCTACTGGTAGATTAGTATTGTCGTTATTTATATGTTCACATATGGTTTCAGATAGATTAGTATTGTCATTATTTATATGTTCAAAAGTGATCAAAAGAAGTGCACCATTGAAAACCTTGACTGGAGAAATCATCACTGATAAGAAACAGCAGATGGACAGATGGGTAGAGCACTATTTGGAGCTTTACTCAAGTGAGACCAAACTAGCGGATGATGCCCTCAATGCCATAGAGGCTCTACCAACTCTTGACCACCTGGACACACTTCCCACCATAACAGAAGTTAAGTGTGCTATAAATGAACTTGCATCTGGCAAGGCTCCAGGTAAGGATGGGATTCCAATAGAGGTTATCAGGAGTGGGCAAGACACACTCACTATACAGATCCACCAGCTAATAGAGCTATGCTGGCGTGAAGGACAAGTCCCACAGGATTTCAAAGATTCAAGCATCATAACACTGTACAAGAACAAGGGCGATCGGAGCGACTGCAACAACTATAGGGGTATCTCACTTCTGTGTATTGTTGGAAAAGTATTTGCCAGAATTGTTCTGCGCAGACTTCAAGTCCTAGGAGATCAAGTCTACCCCGAATCACAGTGTGGCTTTCGACAGAACCGGTCTACCACTGATATGATATTCTCATTGCGACAAATGCAAGAAAAATGCCGTGAACAGAATCAACCACTGTTTATTGCCTTCATCGACCTCACAAAGGCATTTGATTTGGTCAGTCGTGAGGGTCTGTTCAAGGCACTAAAGAAGATTGGCTGCCCACCAACTCTTCTGTCCATTGTGGAATCGTTCCACACAGGCATGAAGGGTATAATCAAGTTTGATGGTGCAACTTCTGAAGAATTTGAAATCAAGAGTGGAGTTAAGCAAGGTTGTGTACTAGCTCCCACCCTCTTTGGAATATACTTTTCACTTCTACTGAAATATGCATTTCATGATCAGGATGGTGGTATATACATTCACTCACGCTCAGATGGCGGCCTCTACAATGCTCAGAGATTGAAGGCTAAGACCAAAATTAGGAGGGTACTGATCAGAGAGTTGCTTTTTGCAGATGATGCTGCAGTTACGACCCACTCTGAGGAAGAATTGCAATGTCTACTATCTGCATTCTCCAATGCTTGTTCTGAATTTGGTTTAACAATTAGCAAAAAGAAGACACAGATTATGTCACAAGGTGCACATGGGGTACCATCAATCTTTATTGACGACGCCGAACTAGAGATAGTAGACCATTTTACATATCTAGGATCAGTGGTAAATAGCAAATTATCCCTAGATCAGGAAATCAACATCCGAATTGGTAAGGCAGCAACAACAATGAACAGGTTAAGAAAAAGAGTCTGGGAGAACAGGAAGCTTACTGCCAAAACAAAAGTCCTTGTCTATCAAGCCTGTATCCTTAGTACTCTTCTCTATGGCAGTGAAACCTGGACAACTTACTCACACCAAGAGAACAACTTAAATAGCTTTCATATGCGGTGTCTGCGAAGAATTCTTGGTATTAAGTGGCAAGACAAAATCACAAATACTGAAGTATTGGAAAGATCAGGTTGTGTGATAGTTTATTCCATGCTCAGTCTTCGTAGACTTAGATGGATAGGACATCTTAGGAGGATGGATGATGGTAGAATACCAAAGGATATCTTTTTTGGTGAATTACAGATGGGTAAGAGATCTCAGGGTCGGCCTCTACTACGATACAAAGATGTGTGTAAGCGGGACATGATTGATACAGGCATTGATAATGCACATTGGGAGCAAGTCGCCGCTGAACGTGTTGCATGGAGGGCAAATATCAGAAATGGAATAAAGACAAAGGAGAAAATTATTGCAGAAAAGTCACACACCAAGCGTTTGAGACGTAAGATGGTGCATGATGGTGGAAATGACCACGTGTTCACATGCACCCACTGTGAACGGACATTTACAGCGCAAATTGGCCTTATCAGTCACACTCGCTACCGCCATAGTTAAAAGAAGTTATGCCTTTTTAAAGCACAAACTATCGTCTGTCAAGACGGCAAGGTGCCAATGGATATATGTTCACATACAGTTACAGATAGAGAGGATTAGCTTTATTTATATTCTTCTTCTTATTTCATTCTTCTTATCTATCATCATCATCATCAAGTGCTGTGCCGGCTGGCGTAGGCGTTCATGGCTCTCCATAGATCTCGGTCTTTGGTTTTCTGGATCAACTCTGCTGCTGATATTCCTCCATGCCACCGTCTCAATCCATCCAGCATCACTTCTCTTGGTCTACCTCTGCCTCTCTTCCCCTCGATCTTTCCAGTTGTTACGATGTTCTCCAATGCCTCTCTTCTCATCACATGACCGAGGAAAGCTGTTTGTCTCTGTCTTATTGTTGTATATAATGTTCTTATTTATATGTTCACAAATCTCCATATTACCTTGAGATACGTTTTGATCGAAGCCTTGCTTATAATGAGCACATAGACCAGGTGATAACAAAGGCGATGCGGGTGATGGCGGCAGCAAACTGTGAGCAGCACCATCTTTGTCTTCTATACGAGGGTCTGGTCCTTTCTGTTTTTGAGTATGCGATGGTGATCCTGACTCTCAGCCGTAAGCAGATAGAAAGGATGGAAAGGATACAGAATGAAGCTATGTGCATTATTCGTGGATGTACAAGAGATACAGCATGCAGGGCGATGTGCTACCTTCTTGGGTTTCCAACCATTGAAGAGAGAATACAAGGTTGCAGGGCACGTGCCTACCTCAGAGTTAACGCAAACACACAACATCCACTGCATAGTGAAATTATGAAGGTGAAGGGCAGTAAGTTAAAAAGAGAACGGTCATTGATGGGTCAAGCCGAAGACATTCTTCAACAGGTGTGTTCACTTGAGGACTTAGAACCTGGCGAGGAGTGGGTACAAGTGCCAACAGATTTCTGCACATCCTTTTCAGTTTGCATCCAACTAGATAGAAAATGCAGACAAGAAAATCCGGCTGCTGTGGAGGCGGAAGTACAAGCGTTGATTTTCGAGAATTCGCTATGCAGTGATGCTGTCATTTACACAGATGGGTCGGTCGTCCAACATGTGAAAAGCTCATGGGCCTTTATGGCTCAGGCCAGAGGGAGAATTGTGAAGGAGGACTCTGGTGCTTTTGCTGAGACCACAAGTAGCCTGACTATGAAAGTCATGGCAGTAAGTAAAGCAATAACATGGCTCGAGACACAGACATTCACTAGGGTATGTTTCCTTAGTGACTCCTTGAGCATGCTCAAGAGGATAGAGATGGGGTGGATCCGAAGAGAATGGTTGCTGTCTCTGGAGCGGTCTCGGCTGGCAAAGATTAGTTTCATCTTCGTGCCAGGGCATGCATGAGTTCAAGGAAATGAGCGGGCTGACAAATTCGCAGGTAAGGCTACTGTGGAGGGCAGACGCGCCATGGACCAGGCTGACATTCTGAATGCTCTACGAGAGGTAAGACTTTTGCGAGAACCAAGTTATGACTGTGAATCTACAACCATGGCCAGACTGTGAAAACAGCAAATTAAAAGAGGGGTGGCCAAACAAGAAGACTACACTGGAAGCCAAAAAAGATTGATAAACCAACACAGAACTGGTGTCGTTAGCCACTACACGCTGCGGGATTTGCTGAGGAGGGGATCCAAGCACTTATGGACTGAATGGTTCGATGTGCAATGAGGATGATCTGACAACTAACTAACTAACTAACATATGTTCACATATGGTTACAGATAGAGAGAATTAGCTTTATTGAAATGTTTACACATGGTTACACTTATATGTTCATACATATTTACAGATAGAATTAGCTTTATTTATATGTTCACATATGGTTTCAGATAGATTAGTATTGTCATTATTTAAATGTTCACATATGGTTATAGATAGAGAGATTTAGCTTTATTTATATGTTCACATATGGTTTTAGATAGATTAGTATTGTCGTTATTTAAATGTTCACACATATTTACAGATAGAATTAGCTTTATTTATATGTTTACATATGGCTACAGCTAGATTAGTGTTATTGTTATTTATATGTTCACTTATGGTTAGAGATAGAGAGAATTAGCTTTATTTATATGTTTATGCATGGTTACATGTATATGTTCACACATATTTACAGATAGATAGTATTATCTTTATTTATATAGATTAGATTAGACTAATTATATTAATATAATATATTAATAATATTAAATATTAATAATAAAAATATTAGACTAATCTATTTCACTGAAACCACAAGTAGCCTGACTATGAAGTCATGGCATTAAGTAAAGCAATAACATGGCTCGAGACACAGACATTCACTAGGGCATGTTTCCTTAGCGACTCGATGAACATGATCAAGAAGATAGAGGTGGGGTGGATCCGAAGAGAATGGTTGCTGTCTCTGGACCGGTCTTGGCTGGCAAAGATGAGTTTTATCTTCGTGCCAGGGCATGCGGGAGTACAAGGAAATGAGTGGGCTGACAAGCTCGCAGGTGAGGCTACGGTGGAGGGCGGACGTGCCATGGACCAGGCTGACATTCTGAATGCTCTATGAGAAATAAGACTTTTGCGTGAACCAAGTGATGACTGTTAATCTACAACCATGGCCAGACTGCTAGAGCAGCAAATTAAAAGAGGGGTAGCCAAACAAGAACACTACGCAGGAAGCCAAAGAAGATTGATAAACCAACAAAGAACTGGCGTCGTTAGCCGCTACACGCTGCGGGATTTGCTGAGGAGGAGATCCAAGCACTTATGGACTGAATAGTTCGATGTGCAATGAAGATGATTTACCAACTCACTAACTAACTAACTAACTAACTATCTTTATTTATGTGTTCACACATGGTTAAAATGTTTACTTGTCGTTGCAGATATATAGTATTTTCTGTATTTATATGGTTACAGAGATACCACTTTAGTTGTAATTTTGTGTTAACAAATCCTTACAGATGGTTCATTGCTTTATCTGGTTTAATTGTTTGTTTACATGTGACTACAGGCGAGAGTTGGCTTAGCTTGTTTATTTATATGTGGACATGTGACTACAGATGGCTAGTTGGCTTAGCTTGTTTATTTGTATGTTGATATGTGACTGCAGATTGCTAGTTGGCTTAGCTTGTTTATTTGTATGTTGGCATAATGAAAATCGTAAATTGATTAGAGAAATTAGACATAGACAGTGAAAAAATGTTGGGGCATGTTATGAGAAGAAATGAATTGGAGAACTTGGTGACAACTGGCAAGATCGAAGGGAACAGACCATGGGGAAGACTAAGAAGTAAATACCTGGATGGCTTGGCCACATGGCATGGTCGAGACAGGAACACTGAGCTGATCCACAACTCTGGTGATCGAGTGAAATGGCGAGTCATGACCGCCCACACTTTCCGGCATGGCACATGATGGATGGATGGATGGATGTTGGCACAGATGGCCTGGTCTGTCTACCTCTGTTATGTGTATGTTTACATGTAGTCACATGATGATGAGTTGGCTTAACTTGTTTCTTTGTATGTTGACACAGATGGCTGGTCTGCCTAGCTTTGTCAAGCTGGTTGAGGTTGGGCCCAGGGATGGCTTACAGAATGAACAGGTTGGTGCATTGAAACCTACTGTGTCCTTGAATTGTCCATACTCACAACCCTGTATGGTGTGTCCATACTCACAACCCTGTATAATGTGTCCATACTCACAACCCTATATGATAAGTCCATACTCCCAACCCTATATGATTTGTCCATACTCACAACCTTGTATATGTCCATACTCACAACCTTGTATATGTCCATACTCACAACCCTGTATATGTCCATACTCACAACCCTGTATGATATGTCCATACTCACAACCCTGTATGATATGTCCATACTCACAACCCTGTATGATATGTCCATACTCACAACCCTATATGATATGTCCATACTCACAACCCTGTATGATATGTCCATACTCACAACCCTGTATGATATGTCCATACTCACAACCCTGTATGATATGTCCATACTCACAACCCTGTATATGTCCATACTCACAACCCTGTATGATATGTCCATACTCACAACCCTGTATGTGTCCATACTCACAACCCTGTATGATATGTCCATACTCACAACCCTTTATGATATGTCTATGTCCATACTCACAACCCTGTATATGTCCATACTCACAACCCTGTAGTATATGTCCATACTCACAACCCTGTATATGTCCATACTCACAACCCTGTATGATATGTCCATACTCACAACCCTGTATGATATGTCCATACTCACAACCCTGTATATGTCCATACTCACAACCCTGTATATGTCCATACTCACAACCCTGTATATGTCCATACTCACAACCCTGTATATGTCCATACTCACAACCCTGTATGATATGTCCATACTCACAACCCTGTATGATATGTCCATACTCACAACCCTGTATATGTCCATACTCACAATCCTGTATATGTCCATACTCACAACCTTGTATATGTCCATACTCACAACCCTGTATATGTCCATACTCACAACCCTGTATATGTCCATACTCACAACCCTGTATATGTCCATACTCACAACCCTGTATATGTCCATACTCACAACCCTGTATATGTCCATACTCACAACCCTGTATATGTCCATACTCACAACCCTGTATGATATGGCCATACTCACAACCCTGTATGATATGGCCATACTCACAACCCTGTATATGTCCATACTCACAACCCTGTATATGTCCATACTCACAACCCTGTATATGTCCATACTCACAACCCTGTATGATATGTCCATACTCACAACCCTGTATGATATGTCCATACTCACAACCCTGTATGATATGTCCATACTCACAACCCTGTATATGCCCATACTCACAACCCTGTATATGTCCATACTCACAACCCTGTATATGTCCATACTCACAACCCTGTATATGTCCATACTCACAACCCTGTATGATATGTCCATACTCACAACCCTATATGATATGTCCATACTCACAACCCTGTATGATATGTCCATACTCACAACCCTGTATGATATGTCCATACTCACAACCTTGTATATGTCCATACTCACAACCCTGTATATGTTCATACTCGCAACCTTTTATGATATGTCCATACTCACAACCCTGTATATGTCCATACTCACAACCCTGTATGATATGTCCATACTCACAACCCTGTATATGTCCATACTCACAACCCTGTATGATATGTCCATACTCACAACCCTGTATTTGTCCATACTCACAACCGTGTATATGTCCATACTCACAACCCTGTATGATATGTCCATACTCACAACCCTTTATGATATGTCTATGTCCATACTCACAACCCCGTAGTATATGTCCATACTCACAACCCTGTATATGTCCATACTCACAACCCTGTATATGTCCATACTCACAACCCTGTATGATATGTCCATACTCACAACCCTGTATGATATGTCCATACTCACAACCCTGTATATGTCCATACTCACAACCCTGTATATGTCCATACTCACAACCCTGTATATGTCCATACTCACAACCCTGTATATGTCCATACTCACAACCCTGTATATGTCCATACTCACAACCCTGTATGATATGTCCATACTCACAACCCTGTATGATATGTCCATACTCACAACCCTGTATGATATGTCCATACTCACAACCCTGTATATGTCCATACTCACAACCCTGTATATGTCCATACTCACAACCCTGTATATGTCCATACTCACAACCCTGTATATGTCCATACTCACAACCCTGTATATGTCCATACTCACAACCGTGTATGATATGGCCATACTCACAACCCTGTATATGTCCATACTCACAACCCTGTATATGTCCATACTCACAACCCTGTATATGTCCATACTCACAACCCTGTATGATATGTCCATACTCACAACCCTGTATGATATGCCCATACTCACAACCCTGTATATGTCCATACTCACAACCCTGTATATGCCCATACTCACAACCCTGTATATGTCCATACTCACAACCCTGTATATGTCCATACTCACAACCCTGTATGACATGTCCATACTCACAACCCTGTATATGTCCATACTCACAACCCTGTATGATATGTCCATACTCACAACCCTGTATATGTCCATACTCACAACCCTGTATGATATGGCCATACTCACAACCCTGTATGATATGGCCATACTCACAACCCTGTATGATATGTCCATATTCACAACCCTGTATATGCCCATACTCACAACCTTGTATATGTCCATACTCACAACCCTGTATGATATGTCCGTACTCACAACCCTGTATGATATGTCCATACTCACAACCCTGTATGATATGTCCATACTCCCAACCCTATATGATATGTCCATACTCACAACCCTGTATGATATGTCCATACTCACAATCTTGTATATGTCCATACTCACAACCCTGTATATGTTCATACTCGCAACCCTTTATGATATGTCCATACTCACAACCCTGTATATGTCCATACTCACAACCCTGTATGATATGTCCATACTCACAACCCTGTATATGTCCATACTCACAACCCTGTATGATATGTCCATACTCACAACACTGTATGATATGTCCATACTCACAACCCTGTATATGTCCATACTCACAACCCTGTATATGTCCATACTCACAACCCTGTATATGTCCATACTCACAACCATGTATATGTCCATACTCACAACCCTGTATGATATGTCCATACTCACAACCCTGTATATGTCCATACTCACAACCCTGTATATGTCCATACTCACAACCCTGTATGATATGTCCATACTCACAACCCTGTATGATATGCCCATACTCACAACCCTGTATATGTCCATACTCACAACCCTGTATATGTCCATACTCACAACCCTGTATATGTCCATACTCACAACCCTGTATGATATGTCCATACTCACAACCCTGTATATGTCCATACTCACAACCCTGTATGATATGTCCATACTCACAACCCTGTATGATATGTCCATACTCACAACCCTGTATGATATGTCCATACTCACAACCCTGTATGATATGTCCATACTCACAACCCTGTATGATATGTCCATACTCACAACCCTGTATGATATGTCCATACTCACAACCCTGTATGATATGTCCATACTCACAACCCTGTATGATATGTCCATACTCACAACCCTGTATGATATGTCCATACTCCCAAGCCTATATGATATGTCCATACTCACAACCCTGTATGATATGTCCATACTCACAACCCTGTATGATATGTCCATACTCACAACCTTGTATATGTCCATACTCACAACCCTGTATATGTTCATACTCGCAACCCTTTATGATATGTCCATACTCACAACCCTGTATATGTCCATACTCACAACCCTGTATATGTCCATACTCACAACCCTGTATATGTCCATACTCACAACCCTGTATATGTCCATACTCACAACCCTGTATATGTCCATACTCACAACCCTGTATGATATGTCCATACTCACAACCCTGTATGATATGTCCATACTCACAACCCTGTATGATATGTCCATACTCACAACCCTGTATATGTCCATACTCACAACCCTGTATATGTCCATACTCACAACCCTGTATATGTCCATAATCACAACCCTGTATATGTCCATACTCACAACCCTGTATGATATGTCCATACTCACAACCCTGTATATGTCCATACTCAACAACCCTGTATATGTCCATACTCGCAACCCTGTATATGTTCATACTCGCAACCCTTTATGATATGTCTATGTCCATACTCACAACCCTGTATATGTCCATACTCACAACCCTGTATATGTCCATACTCACAACCCTGTATATGTCCATACTCACAACCATGTATGATATGTCCATACTCACAACCCTGTATGATATGTCCATACTCTCAACCCTGTATGATATGTCCATACTCTCAACCCTGTATATGTCCATACTCACAACCATGTATGATATGGACTTTTGAATATCTACTGCCCAGTGGGTCATTGGTTTGTCAGTATATGCAGACTGGCCAATCTCTGATATACAGCAATAAAATTCAGTTTACTGTAGGACTGCTCAGTATATAGTGAACACAACAGATTGCTGCAAGATTATCTGATATAAAGTGAACCCAACAGATTGTTGCAGGACTGCCTGATATAAAATGAACACAATAGATTGTTGAAAGCCAGGTTTGTCTCTTGTCCACAGAAAGCTAGTTTTATCTCTTGTCCACAGAAAGCCAGGTCTAAATGTTGTCCACAGAAAGCCAGGTCTAAATGTTGTCCACAGAAAGCCAGATCTAAATGTCCACAGAAAGCCAGGTGCAACTGTTGTCCACGGAAAGGCATGTGCAACTGTTGTCCACAGAAAGCCAGGTGCAACTGTTGTCCACAGAAAGCCAGGTGGAACTGTTGTCCACAGAAAACCAGGTGCAACTGTTGTCCACAGAAAGCCATGTGTAACAGTTGTCCACAGAAAGCCGGGTGCAACTGTTGTCCACAGAAAACCAGGTGTAACAGTTGTCCACAGAAAGCCAGGTTAACAGTTGTCCACAGAAAGCCAGGTGTAACTGTTGTCCACAGAACAACAGGTGCGTCTTTTGACCACAGAAAGTCAGGTGTAACTGTTATCCACAGAAAGCCAGGTGTAATGGTTATCCACAGAAAACCAGGTATAACTGTCCACTGAAAAAACTGACATTAACTAATGTTTTCTCACTGTCCAGGGTGTGGTTCCCACAGATGTCAAGGTTGAATTCATCAATCGACTGGCTGATGCCGGACTGCCCGTTATTGAGGCGACCAGTTTTGTTTCACCCAAGTGGGTGCCTCAGGTAGTTGACAGTTGTCATGTGATCACATTGATTATCTGTGATGTCTGGATGTCTGTGATGTCTCATGTCTGGATGTCTGTAATGTCTAGATGTCTGGATGGCTGTGATGCCTGGCTATCTGTGATGACTGGATGTCTGTGATGCTTGGATGTCTGTGATGCCTGGATGTCTGTGATGCTTGGATGTCTGGATGGCTGTGATGTTGTGTTGTCTGGATGGCTGTGATGTTGTGTTGTCTGGATGGCAGTGATGTCTGGATGGCTGTGATGCCTGGATGTATGTGATGCCTGGATGTCTGTGATGTCTAGATGACTGTGATGCCTGGATGTCTGTGATGCCTGGATGTCTGTGATGCTTGGATGTATGTGATGCCTAGATGACTGTGATGCTTGGATGTCTGTGATGTCTGGATGACTGTGATGCCTAGATGACTGTGATGCCTAGATGACTTGGATGTCTGTGATGCCTAGATGACTGTAATGCTTGGATGTCTGTGATGCCTGGATGGATGTGATGCCTGGATGTCTGTGATGCCTGGATGTCTGTGATGCCTAGATGTCTGTGATGCTTGGATGACTGTGATGCTTGGATGTCTGTGATGTCTAGATGACTGTGATGCCTAGATGACTGTGATGCTTGGATGTCTGTGATGCCTGGATGTCTGTGATGCTTAGATGACTGTGTTGCTTGGATGTCTGTGATGCCTAGATGACTGATGCCTAGATGACTGTGATGCTTGGACGTCTGTGATGTCTGGATGTCTGATGCCTGGATGTCTGTGATGCTTGGATGTCTGTGATGCCTGGATGCTTGGATGTCTGTGATGTCTGGATGTCTGTGATGCCTAGATGACTGTGATGCTTGGATGTCTGTGATGCTTGGATGTCTGTGATGCCTAGATGACTGTAATGTCTAGATGACTGTGATGTCTGGATGTCTGTGATGCCTAGATGACTGTGATGCCTGGATGTCTGTGATGCCTGGATGACTGTGATGCTTGGATGTCTGTGATGTCTGGATGACTGTGATGCCTAGATGACTGTGATGCCTGGATGTCTGTGATGCCTGGATGTCTGTGATGTTTGGATGTATGTGATGTCTGGATGACTGTGATGCCTGGATGACTGTGATGCCTGGATGACTGTGATGTCTGGATGACTGTGATGGCTGGATGACTGTGATGCCTAGATGACTGTGATGCTTGGATGTCTGTGATGCCTAGATGGCTGTGATGTCTGGATGACTGTGATGCTTGGATGTCTGTGATGTCTAGATGACTGTGATGCCTAGATGACTGTGATGCTTGGATGTCTGTGATGCCTAGATGTCTGTGATGCCTAGATGACTGTGATGTTTGGACGTCTGTGATGTTTGGACATCTGTGATGCCTGGATGTCTGATGCCTGGATGTCTGTGATGCCTAGGTGACTGTGATGTCTGGATGTCTGTGATGCCTGGATGTCTGTGATGCCTGGATGTCTGTGATGTCTGGATTACTGTGATGTCTGGATGTCTGTGATGCCTAGATGACTGTGATGCTTGGATGTCTGTGGTGTCTGGATGTCTGTGGTGCCTAAATGTCTGTGATGTCTGGATGGCTGTGATGGTGTGATGTCTAGATATATGTGATGTCTGGACATCTGTGATCAGACTAGTTCATTCTATATGTTCTTGTGTGACTAGTTCATGCTATATATTATTGTGTGACTAGTTCATGCTATATGTTCTTGTGTGAATAGTTCATGCTATATGTTCTTGTGTGACTAGTTCATGCTATATGTTCTTGTGTGACTAGTTCATGCTATATGTTCTTGTGTGACTAGTTCATGCTATATGTTCTGTGTGACTAGTTCATGCTATATGTTCTTGTGTGACTAGTTCATGCTATATGTTCTTGTGTGAATAGTTCATGCTATATGTTCTTGTGTGAATAGTTCATGCTATATGTTCTTGTGTGACTAGTTCATTCTATTTGTTCTTGTGTGGCTAGTTCATGCTATATGTTCTTGTGTGACTAGTTCATGCTATATGTTCTTGTGTGGCTAGTTAATGATATATGTTCTTGTGTCTAATTCATGCTATATGTTCTTGTGTGGTTAGTTCTTTCTATATGTTCTTGTGTGACTAGTTCATGCTATATGTTCTTGTGTGGTTGGTTCATGCTGTATGTTCTTGTGTGACTAGTTCATGCTATATGTTCTTGTGTGATTTGTTCATGCTATATGTTCTTGTGTGATTTGTTCATGCTATATGTTCTTGTGTGCCAGATGTCAGATCACAGTGAAGTCATGAGGAGAATCACCAGAAGACCGGGGACTGTCTTCTCTGCCCTCACCCCAAACCTCAAGGGCTTCGAGGCAGCGGTCAGTCTCATTATGTGTGTGCTGTTTACATATTTCAGTTGCCAGTGTGTATGTTTGTGGTTTCGTGTGCATATGTATATTTGTTTTAACATGTATATTGTGTGTGTCTATTTAGGTATTTCACTAACATTTTCAGAATGTTCAAACTATGAAACCTGCCTAGCTGGATAGATCTTGAACACTGAAACCTTGTGAAGTCCCTGTGCCACAGCAGGCAGGCTGTCACACCAAACCTGAAAGTGTTGTTGGATCCTTGAGCACTTCAGTTTGCTAACTAAACATCTGAACTTAGTGGTCAATCAATGATTGAATACTTGAATGACATTTGGTGTCATCTTGATGGTCACACATACATGAGGTTTTCCTATCATTTTGATGGTCACACATACATGAGGTTTTCCTATCATCTTGATGGTCACACATACATGAGGTTTTCCTATCATCTTGATGGTCACACATGCATGAGGTTTTCCTATCATCATCTTGATGGTCACACATACATGAGGTTTTCCTATCATCATCTTGATGGCCACACATGCATGAGGTTTTCCTATCATCATCTTGATGGTCACACATACATGAGGTTTTCCTATCATCATCTTGATGGTCACACATACATGAGGTTTTCCCATCATCATCTTGATGGTCACACATACATGAGGTTTTCCTATCATCATCTTGATGGTCACACATACATGAGGTTTTCCTATCATCATCTTGATGGTCACACATACATGAGGTTTTCCTATCATCATCTTGATGGTCACACATACATGAGGTTTTCCTATCATCATCTTGATGGTCACACATACATGAGGTTTTCCTATCATCATCTTGATGGTCACACATGCATGAGGTTTTCCTATCATCATCTTGATGGTCACACATACATGAGGTTTTCCCATCATCATCTTGATGGTCACACATACATGAGGTTTTCCTATCATCATCTTGATGGTCACACATACATGAGGTTTTCCTATCATCATCTTGATGGTCACACATGCATGAGGTTTCCCTATCATCATCTTGATGGTCACACATGCATGAGGTTTTCCTATCATCATCTTGATGGTCACACATACATGAGGTTTTCCTATCATCTTGATGGTCACACATACATGAGATTTTCCTATCATCATCTTGATGGTCACACATACATGAGGTTTTCCTATCATCATCTTGATGGTCACACATGCATGAGGTTTTCCTATCATCTTGATGGTCACACATACATGAGGTTTTCCTATCATCTTGATGGTCACACATGCATGAGGTTTTCCAATCATCATCTTGATGGTCACACATACATGAGGTTTTCCTATCATCATCTTGATGGTCACACATACATGAGGTTTTCCTATCATCATCTTGATGGTCACACATACATGAGGTTTTCCTATCATCATCTTGATGGTCACACATACATGAGGTTTTCCTATCATCTTGATGGTCACACATGCATGAGGTTTTCCTATCATCATCTTGATGGTCACACATACATGAGGTTTTCCTATCATCTTGATGGTCACACATACATGAGGTTTTCCTATCATCTTGATGGTCACACATGCATGAGGTTTTCCTATCATCATCTTGATGGTCACACATACATGAGGTTTTCCTATCATCATCTTGATGGCCACACATGCATGAGGTTTTCCTATCATCATCTTGATGGTCACACATGCATGAGGTTTCCCTATCATCATCTTGATGGTCACACATGCATGAGGTTTTCCTATCATCATCTTGATGGTCACTCATACATGAGGTTTTCCTATCATCATCTTGATGGTCACACATGCATGAGGTTTTCCTATCATCTTGATGGTCACACATACATGAGGTTTTCCTATCATCTTGATGGTCACACATACATGAGGTTTTCCTATCATCATCTTGATGGTCACACATACATGAGGTTTTCCTATCATCATCTTGATGGTCACACGTGCATGAGGTTTTCCTATCATCTTGATGATCACACATACATGAGGTTTTCCTATCATCTTGATGGTCACACATGCATGAGGTTTTCCAATCATCATCTTGATGGTCACACATACATGAGGTTTTCCTATCATCATCTTGATGGTCACACATACATGAGGTTTTCCTATCATCATCTTGATGGTCACACATACATGAGGTTTTCCTATCATCATCTTGATGGTCACACATACATGAGGTTTTCCTATCATCATCTTGATGGTCACACATGCATGAGGTTTTCCTATCATCATCTTGATGGTCACACATACATGAGGTTTTCCCATCATCATCTTGATGGTCACACATACATGAGGTTTTCCTATCATCATCTTGATGGTCACACATACATGAGGTTTTCCTATCATCATCTTGATGGTCACACATGCATGAGGTTTCCCTATCATCATCTTGATGGTCACACATGCATGAGGTTTTCCTATCATCATCTTGATGGTCACTCATACATGAGGTTTTCCTATCATCATCTTGATGGTCACACATGCATGAGGTTTTCCTATCATCTTGATGGTCACACATACATGAGGTTTTCCTATCATCTTGATGGTCACACATACATGAGGTTTTCCTATCATCATCTTGATGGTCACACATACATGAGGTTTTCCTATCATCATCTTGATGGTCACACATGCATGAGGTTTTCCTATCATCTTGATGGTCACACATACATGAGGTTTTCCTATCATCTTGATGGTCACACATGCATGAGGTTTTCCAATCATCATCTTGATGGTCACTCATACATGAGGTTTTCCTATCATCATCTTGATGGTCACACATACATGATGTTTTCCTATCATCTTGATGGTCACACATACATGAGGTTTTCCTATCATCTTGATGGTCACACATGCATGAGGTTTTCCTATCATCATCTTGATGGTCACACATGCATGAGGTTTTCCTATCATCATCTTGATGGTCACACATACATGAGGTTTTCCTATCATCTTGATGGTCACATGTGTATGAGGTTTTCCTGTCATTAATATGGGCCTAAGAAAGTGGCCAAGGCATCTTATGTCTGTTTTCCTGTTCTATGCTATCTGTGTTTATGTCTGTTTTCCTGTTCTATACTATCTGTCTTTGTTACTAACTGTCCTATGTCTGTGTAACTGATGTCATTGAACCGGTTTTGTCTGCTCTTGTTCAGGTGGCAGCCGGTGCTCAGGAGGTGGCTATATTTGGTGCTGCTTCAGAGACATTTTGCAAGTTAGTTATTTCCCTTTGTGTTGATATATTTAGTTATCTTTCCTGAAATGTGCCTGTGTTTGTTGTCTGTTCTTGTGCTTATTGATAGAAATGTGTTTATTGTCTGTTCTTGTGTTTATTGATAGAAATGTGTTTATTGTCTGTTCTTCTGTTTATTGATAGAAATGTGTTTGTTTGTTTGTTCTTGTGTTCATGGACAGTATTGTGCCTGTGTTTATTGTCTGTTCTTGTGTTTATTGACATGAATGTGTCTGTGTTTATTGTCTGTTCTTGTGTTTATTGACATGAATGTGTCTGTGTTTATTGTCTGTTCCTGTGTTTATTGACATGAATGTGTCTGTGCTTGTTGTCTGTTCTTGTGTTTATTGACATGAATGTGTCTCTGTTTAGTTGTCTGTTCTTGTGTTTATTGACATGAATGTGTCTGTGCTTGTTGTCTGTTCTTGTGTTTATTGATAGAAATGTGTTTATTGTCTGTTCTTGTGTTTATAGACATGAATGTGTCTGTGTTTATTGTCTGTTCTTGTGTTTATAGACATGAATGTGTCTGTGTTTATTGTCTGTTCTTGTGTTTATTGTCTGTTCTTGTGTTTATTGACATGAATGTGTCTGTGTTTATTGTCTGTTCTTGTGTTTATTGACATGAATGTGTCTGTGTTTAGTTGTCTGTTCTTGTGTTTATTGACAGAAATGTGTCTGTGTTACAGAAAGAACATCAATTGCTCAATCAACGAGTCTATAGACAGGTTCAAGCAGGTCACTGATGCAGCACACAAGCTCAGCATTCCAGTACGAGGGTATGTGTCGGTTGTATCATTGTGTGTGTCAGTAGTATCATTGTGTGTGTCAGTAGTATCATTGTGTGTGTCAGTAGTATCATTGTGTGTGTCTGTAGTATCATTGTATGTGTATGTAGTATCATTGTATGTGTCAGCAGTATCATTGTATGTGTCAGTAGTATCATTGTATGTGTCAGTAGTATCATTGTGTGTGTCAGCAGTATCATTGTATGTGTCAGCAGTATCATTGTATGTGTCAGTAGTATCATTGTATGTGTCAACAGTATCATTGTATGTGTCAACAGTATCATTGTATGTGTCAGTAGTATCGTTGTATGTGTCAGTAGTATCATTGTATGTGTCAGTAGTATCATTGTATGTGTCAGCAGTATCATTGTATGTGTCAACAGTATCATTGTATGTGTCAGTAGTATCATTGTATGTGTATGTATTATCATTGTATGTGTCAGCAGTATCATTGTATGTGTCAACAGTATCATTGTATGTGTCAGTAGTATCATTGTATGTGTCAACAGTATCATTGTATGTGTCAGCAGTATCATTGTATGTGTCAGCAGTATCATTGTATGTGTCAGCGGTATCATTGTATGTGTCAGTAGTATCATTGTATGTGTCAGCAGTATCATTGTATGTGTCAGTAGTATCATTGTATGTGTTGGCAGTATCATTGTATGTGTCAGTAGTATCATTGTATGTGTCAATAGTATCATTGTATGTATTATGATATTACTAGGGTGTTACTGAGCTCGTAATTAATCATGTATTGTTGTCTAGATGAAATACGATGGCAGATGCTCTTCACTCAGTTCAGGCACACTATGCTTGCTGACACTCTCGACAAAGTGAGTAGAACATGCAGCTGCAGCCAAACAGCTTGTTTAATTACAATGCACACTGTTCAGGGCTTCACTAGCCAACCGCCTGTTGATGACCTTCTCTTTCTGTGTGCTCACACTCCACTAGTGACCGTCCAGTCAATGGCATTCAGTCTACTCATGTTTGCTCTGGCTCTGTCATTTCAGGTCATTGTAGATCTGAGTGAAACCACTGGTGAGTTAAGCTCTATTTTAATGACAAAGAGCAACTTACAATTTGCTGGTGTAGATGGCTTCAATCTAACTCTTTATCTGTGGTCGACGCTGTCACTATTTCTTAATGTTACCGGTTGAAAACGTCTGTATCTCTTAACTGAAGGTTCAGAAGTATGTGTATCCTGTCCGCTGTCCACGACTCGAATGAAGTCTCACTAGCTCGGGTCACTACCTGTCATTTATATTCCTAAACCCGTGAGCTGTTTTAACCTTGCTGACCTATTCTTGTTCTAGTTGACGGTTGTTTAACTCTTTCTAACTCTCTTGACTTTTGCACCATTTTAATTTCTTCATGTCCATGACATTATGCCACCCTCTTCGTTTTCAAAATGTGCCTGCACATGTTCTCAGTTTGGACGGCTTACTCTCTATGTCATATACATGAAAAGGTGAGGTTTTTTAATCACCGTTTGTCAACTCATTCATCCATACATGTTTCAATAATTTCAGATGCATATTTCAGTGACATGTCATTCATAGGACAACCAATTACATCACACGCATACAAAATCATTAATTACTAAGGTAGGACACAAAATCTACCGACTCAACCTGCCTAGGACATCATGTAGCATCAGCCTCCTTTGCCTTCAGAGTCATGATGTCTAACTGCCATCAGTTCCAATATCCCAGAGTCATGTTGTCTAACTGCCATCAGTTCCAATATCCCAGAGTCATGTTGTCTAACTGCCATCAGTTCCAATATCCCAGAGTCATGATGTCTAACTGCCATCAGTTCCAATATCCCAGAGTCATGATGTCTAACTGCCATCAGTTCCAATATCCCAGAGTCATGATGTCTAACTGCCATGAGTTCCAATATCCCAGAGTCATGATGTCTGCCATCAGTTCCAATATCCCAGAGTCATGATGTCTAACTGCCATCAGTTCCAATATCCCAGAGTCATGATGTCTAACTGCCATCAGTTCCAATATCCCAGAGTCATGATGTCTAACTGCCATGAGTTCCAATATCCCAGAGTCATGATGTCTAACTGCCATCAGTTCCAATATCCCAGAGTCATGATGTCTAACTGCCATGAGTTCCAATATCCCAGAGTCATGATGTCTAACTGCCATGAGTTCCAATATCCCAGAGTCATGATGTCTAACTGCCATGAGTTCCAATATCCCAGAGTCATGATGTCTAACTGCCATCAGTTCCAATATCCCAGAGTCATGTTGTCTAACTGCCATGAGTTCCAATATCCCAGAGTCATGATGTCTAACTGCCATGAGTTCCAATATCCCAGAGTCATGATGTCTAACTGCCATCAGTTCCAATATCCCAGAGTCATGATGTCTAACTGCCATGAGTTCCAATATCCCAGAGTCATGATGTCTAACTGCCATGAGTTCCAATATCCCAGAGTCATGTTGTCTAACTGCCATGAGTTCCAATATCCCAGAGTCATGATGTCTAACTGCCATCAGTTCCAATATCCCAGAGTCATGATGTCTAACTGCCATGAGTTCCAATATCCCAGAGTCATGATGTCTAACTGCCATCAGTTCCAATATCCCAGAGTCATGATGTCTAACTGCCATGAGTTCCAATATCCCAGAGTCATGATGTCTAACTGCCATGAGTTCCAATATCCTGTGGACAACCTTATGCAGCTCCTTATACACATTGTGAGCTCTGTGATATGTTTTGAAAATGGTATATTTTTTCTGTGTAGTCATGATCAATGAAACTTACTCATATCTCGTTTCAGGTATGTGTCCTGTGTTTTAGGCTGTCCATATGAGGGTGACGTCAGTCCTGAGAAAGTGGCCGAGGTCAGTGTTTGTTCTGTCAGACACTGTGTGCTTGTGGCTGGTCTGTTGTTCGAGTCATATCTTGTACAACATACACTTAGCTAGAGACTGATCCCCAGTGTTTTGTTTGTGTATTGAGAGGATCATTCTGAGCTATTCACCTACGATGGTTCCTAATGGAACATGTCACCAAACATAAGACTCACCAATGTCTGACAGGCCTTCTTTTCCAAGCCTGACTCACCTGCAAGTAGTGGATTGATTCTGATTCCCCCAGTAATTCAGCGGAGGGTCTTGGTTTCAATCTCTAGTCAGAGGTTGGTTGAGACAGCAGATGAGGGTTTGTTTCTCAGTGATTCAATGCCATTCTGAAGATTCACTAATTGTTTTTTTTTTTTTTTTAAATACTTGCTTGAACTTGTCCAACATACATTCTATATATCATGGATATTCTTTTATATGAAGAATAGTCTCCCTCAACATACAAATGTGTGTTCATCATTCAGTGTTGTTATTCTTAACTTCCAGAAATCCAAAACCTTAGCATGATCATCAGTTTGTATGCATCATCACTTTATTTCAGGCGATTAAAATCTTATGATGATCGTACATTAATGTTCTCCACACTTTCAGGTGGCCAATTGTCATGATCATAAGTTTGTGTTTGGTCTCTACACTTTCAGGTGGCCAATTGTCATGATCATAAGTTTGTGTTTGGTCTCTACACTTTCAGGTGGCCAAAAGCTTGTTAGATATTGGCTGTTACGAGATCTCGCTAGGAGACACAATTGGTGTTGGAACTCCAGGAGCCATGAGAAAGCTGATTGCTGTTGTATCTCAAGTTGTTCCAATAGAGCAAATTGCTGTACACTGCCACGACACGTATGGCCAGGCTCTGGCCAACATCCTTGCTGCACTACAGGTATGCCTTACTGAGCTAGTCTAGATCTGCATTTCTCCACTACCTAGTGAGCTTCTGTCTGTACACTGAGGTATGCCTTACTGAGCTAGTCTAGATCTGCATTTCTCCACTACCTAGTGAGCTTCTGTCTGTACACTGAGGTATGCCTTACTGAGCTAGTCTAGATCTTCATTTCTCCACTACCTAGTGAGCTTCTGTCTGTACACTGAGGTATGCCTTACTGGGCTAGTCTAGGTCTTCATTTCTCCACTACCTAGTGAGCTTCTGTCTGTACACTGAGGTATGCCTTACTGGGCTAGTCTAGATCTTCATTTCTCCACTACCTAGTGAGCTTCTGTCTGTACACTGAGGTATGCCTTACTAGGCTACTCTAGATCTTCATTTCTCCACTACCTAGTGAGCTTCAGTCTGTACACTGCGGTATGCCTTACTGGGCTAGTCTAGATCTTCATTTCTCCACTACCTAGTGAGCTTCTGTCAGAGACTGAGGTATGCCTTACTGGGCTAGTCTAGATCTTCATTTCTCCACTACCTAGTGAGCTTCAGTCTGTACACTGCGGTATGCCTTACTGGGCTAGTCTAGATCTTCATTTCTCCACTACCTAGTGAGCTTCTGTCTGTACACTGAGGTATGCCTTACTAGGCTACTCTAGATCTTCATTTCTCCACTACCTAGTGAGCTTCAGTCTGTACACTGTGGTATGCCTTACTGGGCTAGTCTAGATCTTCATTTCTCCACTACCTAGTGAGCTTCTGTCAGAGACTGAGGTATGCCTTACTGGGCTAGTCTAGATCTTCATTTCTCCACTACCTAGTGAGCTTCTGTCTGTACACTGAGGTATGCCTTACTGGGCTAGTCTAGATCTTCATTTCTCCACTACCTAGTGAGCTTCTGTCTGTACACTGAGGTATGCCTTACTGGGCTAGTCTAGATCTTCATTTCTCCACTACCTAGTGAGCTTCTGTCTGTACACTGAGGTATGCCTTACTAGGCTACTCTAGATCTTCATTTCTCCACTACCTAGTGAGCTTCAGTCTGTACACTGCGGTATGCCTTACTGGGCTAGTCTAGATCTTCATTTCTCCACTACTTAGTGAGCTTCTGTCAGAGACTGAGGTATGCCTTACTGGGCTAGTCTAGATCTTCATTTCTCCACTACCTAGTGAGCCTCTGTCCTCTTCAGATCGTCACTGGAGTAGCCTCCTGTCTGTTGTTGGGGGTCCTCAATACTATATTCTCTTCAGTTTCTCCATGTAACTCTAAGAAGTCAGAATAGTGGATTAGTGCCTGTAGATTCATGTCTCTAGGGGCAATTTTTTGTTCTTACATTACATAATAGTGGATGTGATGTGTCATTACAGCGTTAGATGTTAAATGATGATTGTTGTGTATCATAACATTAGATGTTGAGCAATGAATGCTGTGTTTCCTTATAGCATTAGATGTTTGGTAATCATTGTTGTGTATCATAACATTAGATGTTGAGCAATGAATGCTGTGTTTCCTTATAGCATTAGATGTTTGGTAATCATTGTTGTGCTGTGTAACATCACAAGATGTTGTGTAGTTAATGTTGTGTGTTATTTTATCACTGAATGTTGTGTTTCATGACATCACTGGATGTTGAGTAGAGAATGTTGTCACGTTTGCTCACCTACAGATGGGCGTGAAAGTATTTGACAGTTCTGCGGCTGGTTTAGGTGGGTGTCCGTATGCTAAAGGAGCCAGTGGGAATGTCTCCACAGAAGATGTCGTCTACATGATGAACGGTCTGGCAATCAGAACTGTAAGTTTGTTACTTCTGCAACATTCTAGAATTTTGATGAATGGTCAAATAATAAACATTGTCAGTTGCTTATTGTCACTCAATGTTTGAATGTTATCTCCCTAATTAAGAATAATATCTCACATTAAGAATGTTATCTCTCATGTTTAGAATGTTATCTCTAAAGTTAAGAATGTTATCACTCAAGTTAAGAATGTTATCTCTAACTGTGAGAATGTTATCTCTCATGTTTAGAATGTTATCTCTAACTGTGAGAATGTTATCTCTCATGTTTAGAATGTTATCTCTAAAGTTAAGAATGTTATCACTCAAGTTAAGAATGTTATCTCTAACTGTGAGAATGTTATCTCTCAAGTTGAGAATGTTATCTCTTATGCTAATAATGTTATTTCTAACTGTGAGAATGTTATCTCTTAAGTTAAGAATGTCATCTCTCAGGTTCAGAATATTATCTCTAACTGTGAGTATGTTATCTCTAACTGTGAGAATCTTAACTCTCAAGTTGAGAATGTTATCTCTCAAGTTAAGAATGTTATCTCTCAAGTTAAGAATATTATCTCTAACTGTGAGAATGTTATCTCTAACTGAGAATGTATTCGCTAACTGTGAGAATCTTAAAGCTCAAGTTAAGAATGTTATATTTTAAATTAAGAATGTTATATATTAAATTAAGAATGTTATCTCTCAATTTAAGAATGTTATCTCTAACTGTGATAATGTTATCTCTCAAGTTAATATCATCTCTTATGCTAATAATGTTATCTCTAACTATGAGAATGTTATCTCTCCAGTTAAGAATATTACCTCTCAATTTAAGAATGTTATCTCTAACCATGAGAATGTTATCTCTCAAGTTAAGAATGTTATCTCAAGTTCAGAATGTGTTTGTGTCTCAGGGTGTGGACATTCACAAACTGATGGATGCTGGTCACTTTATCTCTACCGCCATTGGACGGAAGTCAGGCTCTAAAGTTGCCGTGGCTACCAAGTCAGCTTTATAACAGAATGATGCAGACTCACATTTCCAAAATGTTCTAGAATGTTGTATGTTCACATAGACAACCAGGTCTGGAGAGGGCGAAATCACCAATGTTACCAACTCCAGCTACATTGTTATTCTCATGTCACGACATGATACTTTCTTGTTTGCTTGTCAGATTTCATTATGTCCATTGATAAAATGTCTGTTGTTTATGCATTGTTAGAATTTGTGCAGTGTGTACATTGTTAAAATGTCTGCTGTGTGTCCTGTCCAGATGTGTACTTAGAATGTTCTCTTCAGATCTGGGAACATAATTGAGAGATGGCATTAGTGAGAGAGAAAGTAAGTGTGTGTGTTTGAGTGAGTGAGTGAGTGAGTGTGAGAGAGAGAAGGGGGAATGGGGTCTTTGATGATGGAATAAATATAACCAGAATGTTCCATGGTGTTCTGCTGACTTATTTTGAGATCTGTGTGATTTCTGCACACATCACAGCTCATTACATACTGGCCATATTAAAAGTGTGTATATTCATACAGCCATTGTCTGCACTCATACAGCAGTTGCAAGCATTCATACAACCTATTTTTATATCTCTCTCTCAGCTGCATTAGCACATCGGTGATGATAAACTCAGCATCCTATAGCCTCTGCCCTTTAAATACTGAATTGCCGCAAGGAAACAATATCAAAGTCTACTTCGACTTCGCCATGACTAGCATTCCAAAAATTGTTATGAAGGTCTCGTGCTAATCTGGTGTAGGGATCATAATGGACACTAACACAACCTTCCAGGAAACACTTGTGATATCTTCACTGCCGTCTAACATGCTTTCTGAGGGCAAGGTCCACATCTGTGATGGGAATCTGGTGTGTAGATCATAATAGACGCTAACACAACCTTCCAGGAAACACTTGTGATTTCTTCACTGCCGTCTAACCACACGCTTTCTGAGGGCAAGGTCCATATCTGTGATGGGAATGTACATAAATATATGTACCAGCGGTTGCTGCCGCTCTGGCCAAGGAGTTATGGACACAATTCGTACTCCCACAAACCCAGTTTAAAACACAGCTGCAGGCATTTGGCAGCAGACAGCCTTGTGTTGGTTTTTATAAAATGGTGTGAGTGCCGGTCGTTCAGAAAGCAATGACATCTTTTTATTGATCAGTATGTTTTCCATCTTGCAAAAGGCTACCTTTGGCATGGCAATTCTTGTTCTAATCTCTTCAAGGCATCTCGCATCAGATGATGTTATGACTGTTCTGAAATAATTGTACCAATTCACTTGTTCAATAATATTCCCATTTACTTGTAAATTACATTGTGGCATTTCCTTCTTCCCAGCGACGACCATAATCTGTGTCTTCTTTCAATTTAACTCCAACTCTAAACGTTCACTGAACGTAAACTTGCCAAAAAATATAAACAGCCAAAACATGCTGGGGTTGACTGCGGCATCTTGTAAAGGATATGCGACAAACTTTAACACAGAGAGAGAGTGGCAACCTCTGTCATACTCTCTACCATGCCTACCACTGTGTCTTACACTCAGCCACACTGACCACTGTGTCATACCCTCTGCCATACCGACCTCCTCGTTAGCCACTTTGCCACCATGTCTCCACCATACAACCATTCCGCGACTCGACCTGCCCACCTCTTTAACAACGAAAACCAGCTTACACCCACTCCACAGCCACCTCCCCCCATCAGGAGGAAGAGCATTGTAATCCTACCACACCCGCTCACATGCACACACATACACTGATGATACTTTACTCCTCGACCACCCAGATCTCAGCACAGCCCCTCGACCACACACCCACGCCTATTCTGCACCACTGTTTTATTCAGTCCTCCAACCCGACCCTGAGATTTGAACCTACCACCTCCATATACAGACGGCGCCTCGCTTCAGGAACATGTACACTTTGAGGGATAACCAATGACACAGGCACCCACCATACCCACGTCATCACCTTTACACACACACACACACTGTTGATACTCTACCCTTCGACCACTCCACAGTCACACATCCCGATCACCACACCCTCTACTATCCATCATCTTTACTTTATTATGGTTTTTATTTGAAGGGCTGTAACCCATATGATGCAGGTCTTCCTGGCTAAGGGGTTAACAACTTTCTCCGTAATCCTGTATATCCACGTAGGGTAACGCAGCTGCAGAGATTCAATAGCTGGTCACGCCACATTGGTTTCTTACGGGGGTATGTGAGCCGGTGACTCAGAAAGCAATGGCAAACTACTGAGCGTAATCTTGCCAAGAAATCAACAACAGCAGTAAAATGCTGGTGTTGACAGCGATGTGTGACAGCAGGGTGTAAATAGGATATGTGAAAAACAAAACAACCCATATGATGATAGTGTATAAGCCACTAAGACCCTCTACAGAACATATAACCGCCATGTTTACAGTTTTACTTATTATGGTTTTCATATGATGTCCGTCATGGCTCGAGGGTTCGAACCGCCTAACTAACCCTACCTCCATGTTGGTCCACCTTGCCCCCGCACACACACGGTTTCATATATCACAGTAGACATGAGTTACTTCCGTTAGACATGACCCTGATTTTTTTTTTATCTTTGACCTACTTTTCACCTTCATCGGGTGGGATTTTGTGACGTCACGAGATGGGCGGTATAACCCACATTTAACGTTTTATACCATGACCTAGGGTGTTGCCAACCCCAAATACGACTTAGATACAACATCCCCTCCTACTCGCTAGATACAACATCCCTCTTACTCGCTGTGTGGCTTGTGGGTGGGACTACCATGGGAAGTGGAGGCACAATGGACCAGGCTGATATACTGAATGTCTTTAGAGAGGAAGGGCGATTAAATGAATCAAGTGATGACTTCTGTAGACTTGAGGGAAGAGTCGGTCCGACCATGACTCTCGGGTGCCTTTCTCATCACCGAATGCAATCATCTCACAAATGTGCCGCTATGTGTGCCTTTCTAGCAGCCTCAGGAGGATGAATGTCAAGCACCTGGTGTATCATGACTCGGCTCCTTCTCACAGCACCTTGTTGGCTTGTATCAATAAATGTGCTAGATAAGTTACACAAACAGGACATCCGTGTTAGATCATTTACACACAGTGCATGCAGGACGTCTGGTTAGTTCATTTACACATGGTGCAGACAGGGTGTCTGGTTAGATCATTTACACATGGTGCAGACAGGGTGTCTGGTTAGATCATTTACACATGGTGCAGACAGGGTGTCTGGTTAGATCATTTACACATGGTGCAGACAGGGTGTCTGGCAGATAATGTGCACATGACATCTGCAGTGCAGCGCCATGTTTGCTTAGCCTTTAGCTAGAACCTCTATCTTGCCGTCTCTTGTTTCTATTTCTTCCCTGTATATGATCTGAAGCTCTTGATTTCTCCGCCTGATGTGCATGTTGTTTTCTCATTGCTTGTGTTTATACCGTGTTGTGAGTGTTTTGCTGCGTTCTGTAGTTGCCGATGTACGCTGAACACTTGGAGCTGGTAAATAAGTAGCATGAGACCCACAGAGTGTGCATAGAAGGCTCGGCGAAAGGACACACCGGACAGCGTTTAGACCACAGCCTCTATCAACGAAGACGGACAATGGAAGAAACAGCTGAAGCTCTACAGAGAATCCAGCCGAATGTCTGTCAGATCCCGCGTGAAGTAATCTTGATGCAGACTTTGGTCGCAACGTTCTACCGTTATTGTGTGTGTTGTCCATTCGTCGCAACGTTCTACCGTTATTGTGTGTGTTGTCCATTCGTCGCAACGTTCTACCGTTATTGTGTGTGTTGTCCATTCGTCGAGCGCCCTAGTCATATTCTGTGTGTAGGTAAAAGCTCATCCACACGCAAAATTCAGTCCAGCAATATTAGAAGTAGTGCGTATGGACTACACGAATTTAAAGCGAGCTCAAAACTATATACAACTATATATTTATATATACAACTATATATTTATATATACAACTATATATTTATATATACAACTATATATATTTTATATATATACTAGCTGACCCGGCCCGGCTTCGCCCAGCTCTGGTGGGGAGCATCTCATTTAATTCATATAAGTAGGGTGGAGGAGGAGGAGGGAGGAAGCTGTATGGCTCTGAAACCTGGAGTACAACGAAAGGAGACGAAGCCTTGTAACAAACCTTTGAGAACAAAATTTTAAGACGCATCTTTGGACCCATTAGGGATACACAAAGTGGAGAGTGGAAAAGAAGAAGTAACAAAGACATTTATGATCTGTTTTAAGTCCCCGCTAATCACTGGAGTAGATGTCAATTAGCGGTTTGGGGCCAAAAGGGTCGGGGCACTACAGGAGCGCCAAAAGAAAGCCCCCTAGGGACCCAACCCCCGGGGGCCCCACCCCCCAGGGCCCCGGGGCGCGACCGCCCGACCGGGCCGTCCTCTGTATCCCGGAGCGCACGCATAGCGACCGAGCCATCGATTTAGAGTGTATCATCTACAGACATACCAAGATGCGCACCGCGAAGAACAGTTGTAAGTGGCTACGGCTACGTTCCACAGAGCCCTGCAATCGGAGTTGTATGAGGGACTACTGCAAAGTCCATGCAGTGCTAATACGGAAGGGTTCATGTACCAAACCGTGCAGAAGCTGTGGGAGGGGGGTCACAAACTATCTATCAATTTGTAAGGAGTGTGGTTATAACGCAGCCAATCGCCGAACATGGTACCATGAAAAGGTAAAGCCTTTTAACGCCGAGTTTAAGCGATTGGCTATGATCACAGAAATATAAAAGTCAATTAGAGACATGGAACTATCCACTGTACGTACACACTCACCTGTTAGAGACTGACAGATCTGTGTATTTAGCCATGCCTACGCTGATTCAGTTGAAACAGCAAGCCCGCGAGTATGGCATGCCATACAGTGGGAGGAGGAAGGCCGTTCTTGAGGGGGAAATATCCAGAGCGCGTGAGATGGCTCGGGCCACCCTGCTCGAGAAGAACCCCAACCTACAAGGGGCACGACTTGAAGCAGGGATTACCACCGCCCTGAGATTTGTATATGGTACCGCCGCGATCGTCGCCGAGCGACGACACCGCGCCCGGCAGCGTGCTCAACGCCACGCCGACCTCGAAGCAGAGTTCCTTGCCCGAGCTGATAGTGTGCGAGAGGAAATGGATGAGGAGTTGGCGGGGCTAATTCGCAATGCACCCGAATTGAAACTCACCCGGGAGATTGAGGGGAGCCTGAGAAAATATGAAGCAAGCGTCCCAGAAGGTAGCGACTATGATGAGCCTGGACAATTTATGTTTTCGATGGAGCCCGCCATCAAAGCCCTGGTGGTAAAAGGGTTGGGGGATTATGGCAGCGTTAAAATGCAGCTGTATCTCCATCCAAAATACTATCGCACCACCCCAGAAGGCGAACAGATTACGGCAATCGCCACCCATGGAAGCAGGAACTATGAAGTACTGCACGAGGGGGAAATTGATGAGGGGCTGAAGCTCGCCAGAGCCAAGATATTCGCTGACAGTGAATGCTTCACCGAACAGGGCTCGGATTGGAGCTATGATGAGTGTGTGCAGCTCGACCTCTACATAGTAAAATACCAACCATTCCGAGGCTCTAGCTACTTCGCGACACCCAGCTTCATTCCACCACGTAGTGTTGTGAATGTAAAGAATGAGGACAACCGCTGCTTTGAATGGGCCATACTCTCAGCACTCTACCCAGTAGCACATGGAGAGCATCCTGATAGGCTCAACAATTATAGCGCCCACCTGGGAGAGCTAAACTTTGAAGGAATCGAGTTCCCAGTGCAGCTGACCAGCATTGCGAAGTTTGAAAATCAGAATCCTACCATAGCCATCAGAGTCTTTGGGTGGAACAAAGGACCAACCATACTCCGGACCAACACACTCCAGCGCAACCAAATCAACCTCTTGCTCCTATGTAAGGATGAGAATAGGCACTATGTCTGGGTCAAGGATGTGGGGCGGCTTCTATATGGAAACAGTAAATATGAGGGTAAGAAGTATCCATGTCTCAACTGTCTCCATGTACACTCCTCTCAGGAAACCTTGGACCAACATGTGCCACTCTGCCAAGGCATCAACACAGCCTGCCAGGTGAATGTCATGCCTAAAGAGGGAAAGATGAATTTCAAGTCCCTCCAGAAACAGATGAGGGCGCCATACATCATATACGCAGACTTTGAGACCTTGAACGTTCCAGTACATGGTGCGGCAATGGATCCAAGCCAGAGCAACACGCGCCAACTTGCTGAGCAGCCCCCTGCGGCTTCGGCTACACCATTGTACGCTGCGACGGGCTCACCACAAACCCTGTCGTATATCGGGGGGAGGATGCTGCCAACGAATTCCTCAAACGCTTGGGACAAGAGCAGGCCACCATCCACCACAAGTTACAGCGGCCGGCTCTGATGGTGCTGGGGCAAAAAGACCGTGAAGACTTTGCCTCCGCCACCACCTGCCACATCTGTAAAGAGCCGCTGGAGGAGGACAAGGTGAGAGACCACTGCCATATTACAGGCAAATACCGGGGCGCTGCCCACAATGTCTGTAATCTAGCATGGCGCATCAATAGAGACAAGCTGAGGATACCTGTAGTCTTTCACAACCTTAGAGGATACGACTCCCACATCATCATGCAAGCGGCCGGCCGTCTGGACTGGGGAAAAAGAACGGTCTACAAGAAGAAGAAAAACGGCCAATGGCAAACCAAACAAGTAGACAACACAACAATCACCTGCATACCAAACACCATAGAGAAGTACGCCTCCTTCACCATCGGTCAGCTGCAATTCATTGACAGCCTACAGTTCATGAATAGCTCTCTAGACACCCTGGTAGGGAACCTCAGCGAGCTGACACACTGCGGTAAATCAATGGCTCTGACACGTAGAGGCAACGACATAATCTCAAGATGTGAGACGTGCAACACTGAGAAGCACACCCCCTGGGCTGTCTTAATGAACAAGTTCAGGACCACGCTAAGCCAGAGCCAGTCACATCTCCTTCTCCGTAAGGGTGTATACCCCTACGAATATATGGACAGCTTCGAGCGCTTTGCAGAGGACCGCCTACCACCCAAAGAGGCATTCTACAGCAAGCTCACCCGAGAAGGAATCAGTGACTCTGACTATGCCCACGCCCAGAAAGTGTGGCAGGAGCTCGATTGCAAAACACTCGGAGGCTACCATGACCTATACCTGAAAACAGACGTCAGTCTGTTGGCTGATATATTCGAGGCATTCCGAGACACCTGTATGGAGGTATATCAGCTCGACCCAGCCCACTACATCAGTGCACCCGGCCTGGCATGGGACGCACTCCTAAAAAAGACGAAGGTGCAACTCGAGCTCCTAACCGACTTGGATATGCACCTCCTCTTTGAGAAGGGACTCCGAGGGGGTGTGGCCATGGTCTCCAAGCGGTATGCTAAGGCCAACAACCCCAAGACTTCAGACTATGACCCCACAACACCCAATTCGTGGATCATGTACCTAGATGCAAATAACCTGTATGGGTGGGCCATGATGGAATACCTCCCCACCGGAGAGTTCCAATGGGCCAATCCAACTCTAGAGGAGGTACTCAACACCCCCGACAACGCCCCAGAGGGATGGCTTGTTGAGGTTGATTTGAAGTACCCAGCGCACCTACATGAAGCCCACAGTGACTATCCGCTAGCTCCAGAAACCATGACCATCCCAGAGGCCTGGTTAAGCAACTATCAGCGCGAGCTCCAGAACAAACTGGGGGGTAAGTTCACGGAGCAAACAAAGCTGGTACCTCATCTCCACAACAAGGAGCGATACGTCGTCCACTACCGCAATCTCAAACTCTATCACAGCCTCGGTCTAGAGGTCACCCAGATCCACCGAGCCATCAAGTTCAATCAGTCCCAATGGATGAAGCCCTACATAGAGATGAACACCTCTCTACGAGCCCAAGCCAAGTCGGAATTTGAGAAGGACTTCTTCAAGCTGATGAATAATGCCGTCTTCGGGAAGAGTATGGAGAATGTTCGCAAACGCATCAGAGTCAACCTTATCAGAGGCACCGAGACTGACCGACTCCGAAAATTAATCGCAAGCCCCAACTACGAATCGTGTAGAATCTTCAACGGTGGACTGGTGGCGGTGCACAGCATCAAGAACAAGGTCCAGCTGAATAAACCAGTCTATTGTGGGCAGGCCATCCTGGACCAATCCAAGTACCTCATGTACGACTTCTGGTACAATCGGCTTAAACCCCAATACGGTAATAGAATCCAGCTCTGCTACACTGATACTGACTCCCTTCTACTTCAGGTGGAGACTGAGGATGTGTACGCGGACATGAAGACTCACCCCGACTGGTACGACTTCTCAGATTATCCGCGTGACCACCCCAACCAATCGACTGTGAATAAAAAGGTGGTCGGCAAATTCAAAGATGAATGCAACGGCCGCTCGATAGCTGAGTTCGTCGGTCTCAGACCAAAGATGTACTCAATCCTAGAGGAGGCCGCCAACATCAAGAAAGCCAAAGGAGTGGCTCGGGCAGTTGTGAAGAAGGACTTCAGACACGAACACTACAAGGACAGTCTGTTCGGTCAGCGGGAATACAAGCACACACAGGTTGCCATACGAAGCAAGGGCCACCAGATAGGGGTTTATGAGATGAACAAAACATCTCTGAGCCCCATGGACACGAAAAAATGGATTTGTGCTGATGGTATCAACACTAGGGCCTACGGCTACCTAGAATCCTGCTAGGGAGTAGCTGTGGAGCTCCTCACATCCACGAGCTGGTCCATCTACGAGGTAGAAGTCCATAGAGTAGAGAACCGAGGGATGTATAACGGGCAGATCGCCAGCCTGGGCCTCATCGCTTAGGGAGGATCCGGTCAGGAGGCATTTGGGTGTCGGGAGGAACAATCATCAGCGCTTCGCGAACGAAGCTCCGCGCTGGCCCATCCTCCAGGTAGTACAGCGCAGGCCGCCCATCCTGGCATACTGTTCTACGAATCTCGTGTACTGTTAATGACCACGAAGGATCAGTCGCCCGGCGCCGGCCACCTTCAAGCTCATGCTCCCCAGGCGAGCTTGCATACAGATACCGAACTAGAGCCTCAGACGGAATCACAGGCTCCTTGAGGCCGATAGTACGGTGAGCAGGAGCGGCCGGTGAATGGGATACAGAAGTGTCCTTAATGGCATCAACCGGCTTCCGACCCGTCAAACGAGTCACCTCACCGTTAAGCTCCGCGACCACCTGAGGAAGAGCCTGAACCCATTCAACCGATCGTTCAGAGGACCCTCGAGCTGCCAGTAGTAACTCTTGGGCGTACTGGGCACCGAACAGTCTCTCCGCCAGAGTGCGATTGAACCTCTCGACGATCGCCTGCTGCCGATGATTCCCAGCTTCTCCACGCCGTATCTGTGTCTTATGCTTTGCTGCCAGCTGGCTCACAGCACCCATAAACTCACGCCCCGGGTCAATCTGCAGAAGCTGTGGCCATTTGAGTGGCCCGCGTTTGTAAATTCGCTCTAGGGCCAAAGCCACCCCTTCACTGCTCTTGTCTGTCAAAGCCTCTGCTTCCTTAAACCGTGAGGCAACATCCACAACTGTCAAGGCATACTTAAATGTCTTACGACCAACCCGGTCATGTGGTAGGTAGAGCAAGTCAGCCTGATGGACGGCATTCGGTCTATCTTCATCAATAGATGGCCGTGGAATGTAACGAGGAGCGGGTAAATAGATCTGAAAAATAGCTTGCTTCTTGAGCCAGTCTCGGGCAACATCCTCCGAAACATTAGCTGCAGCAGCTAGCTTCTTAATGGCCGCCAAGCCTTTCCAGTAGCCCTGAGGGCTGTAGTAGATATCCTCCAGATCTTTCATTTTAGTAGCAGCGGTCAATCTCTAAAGCAACTTATAAGCAACAATACCAGTCGCTGCCAGCCCAAGAACGATAAAAGTGATCTCGCGGTCTTTCTGCGGCTCAGAGGGCACATAGAAATCCGACAGGCGAGGTTCAGGCTCGAGGGGCTCGACACGTTTGCCAGAGATCAGGCTGTACTCCCGCATGGCCTGGTCGACATCCTGGAAAGAGTGAACGGCGTGGCCTTCGCGCTGTAGCTCATCGTTGAGCCAGTCCAGCCGCGCGGTTCTCTTTCTCATCCACTCAGCCTGGGCCGCCTGTAGCCGCTCGACAGCCTCATCGTGCCGCCTCATTTCTTCATGGGCGTCCGCATGCCCTAGCTTGGAAAAGAGGTAGTTGCCCCCCGTAAACGCCAGGGCATTGACAACAGCGCCCCCTATCATCATTGCGACAGAGGCCATAGCTAGCGGGGTTGATACTGTAAGGGTTTATGCAATATATCAGCGGGGATCAAGCCCTCTTTGATAAGCAAATCTCGGAGTGCTAAGGCAATGGACGTGTCTAAAACCATCATCCCAATGTCATACATATCAGCGTCTAGCTTGGGCAAGGTTGCCCCTTTGAAAATCAGCTTGGTCAGTTTTGCGGTGCCTACAGTAAGCGCGGCCACCACAGCGCCGTGGTAAACGGCGTTAACAATAGCTTTCCCGTCAACGCCTGCCATTATTCCATATAAAATGGATCTCTATTCTTTAATATGTTAGTCTCCGGCCGCTTGGAGGGCACAGGTGGGGCAGGTGCTTTAGTCCGCCGCATTTTCTGCCTAATTACTCCGACGACAACGACAACGCCAGCCACTCCAATAATCCAGGGAGTCCAGCCACGGTAATCAACTGGCACCATTGGAAACAGCGGTGGTGGGGGCCTCCTCATGCTCGGGGGCTAACTTTCGTTTCTTCTCACGAACAGCCTGCTGCAGAGCTAGAGACAGCCTCTCTGCTTCACGACTCTTTCGAGCAGCAGCTCCTCTCTTCCCAGCCGCAACTTTCCTGGGGTCCTTCGTCACTAGTTTCTCCTGTGGAGCAATTTCGGGGGTCTCCTCCTCCATCTTGTTCTTGCTTAGGACAGATATGTCCAAAATGGCAGTGCCTAAAAGTTGCTAGTGCGACAGTTGCAGGTGCTACGCACATACCGAACTTATGGTAGAGTTCACATGTAACTGTGTTTAGCGCATGCCCTAGAAACGGGTCGGCCTCCAGGTCTGTCACCAAAGCTTGATTATCAGCAATGGGGAGGAACATACTTGCCACTTGTGCGTACATCTGTAGCATAGCTGTGCCTAGGGTCTTTGTTATTGCAGCTCCAAGCCTCGCCTCATGCCTCGCATATAGCTTCTCAATTTCTTGATCAGGCAAGGCCTCAACCTGTTCCATTGTAAGTTTGGAGTACTTACCGCCTATGTACTGCCCGGCACGTCCCCCAGCCGCAAGTGCTGCCAGCCTTTCACGATGCAACGCATGTCCGGACTGTGGCGTTGTGGTAGGTGGTGATGCATGTCCGGACTGTGATGTTGTTGTAGGTTCCGGAGCAGACTCTACCGGCTTTGCCTCTTCACGTAACAGCTGGTCGAGTATGGTGTCACAATCCATCACAGCGTTTGCAAATACCCAACGTCTAACTCTAATATAGGAATGTCAACAACTCATGTTTCAGGCATCATCGGATTACTTCTCCCACACCATACAAGAAACTTGCAAGTCGTGTGCGAGGAATGAAATGGTACATTTTATTGCCGTTGGCTCTTTACAATTGCAAAACAGTCGCTATCTAATCACACATAAAGTCACAATATTCTCTATCACTAGTTTTCCTAAACCCTATAGCTAATCTCTATTTACTAGGCTATACGAAAACTATCTCTATTCTACACGATGTGAACACTACAGAGTCAGTCCCCAGTCTGACTTCCTTCACTCGCGTCGCTACACGCCACGCGGAAGGACCTTCATGCGTCCTTCGGCTCTTTGCGTGCTAGGTCAGTTAGCACGCTTCTATTAGCTGTCTTTGGTTGAATGCTAATCGTTGCTATCACGCAGGCGTGATTCTGTCGTGACCAGTAGTGCTAACTATCTGGTCAACGCCTCCGTGTGAGGACTAGTTAATAGTCCCCCTTTTCTATCATCTATCCTGCCCTGTTCCCGGGCACTGTGTTCCCTCTACTCAATCTGAGGTTGACCCCACGTCCCGGTGGTGTTCTATCATGAGGCAGGCTTCCTGCCTCCTGTCTCAGTCTTTGACACACACCCTCCCCTCCTGTGTTGCGTCATCAACTTTGACTCATTGGTTGTGACGCAAGAGGTTTCTAAAAAATTAGTGTGTCTAATTTTTTGTCAAAGACTGTAGATAACCTGGCTTTGGGCTACTCAATAGACCTACTGACTAATGTCACAATGTAGCATCACTTTACTTGGCTACTGGCAATCGCCACAAACTTGTCTGGTTGGCGTGAGCCCTCTTCTCAATCGCAATATTATATTAATTAGAGGTATGTCTGAACCGGACCGTTGTCTTATAAGACCTGCCCTCAAATAGTAAATTAACTCACTACCCATACAAAGTTGACTTTCTGAAGGTCAACACATGAATTGCTTCATGTCCCCCATATAATATTAAACAACCATTACACAAGCTGTGAGCGACAGGCTTTACCTATCTCGCTTCCGCGTGTAAAGTCATATTTCACTGTTAAGTTAGTGTTTCGTTGTCTATTATGTCCCCTGACCCGGAGTTATCTCCCTTTGATCTAATAAAAGTGTATGCAATTTATATGTTTGTTTTTCTGGTTGTTTGTGTGTTTGGATGTAATTACACGTATAATCTACCATCTAACATGTGTATCTAACTATCATGTGTATGTAAGTTAGTTTTTCAAGTGCCATAATTCATTTAACTGTGGTCACAAACATGTGTATAATACAAATTTGTGACTACGTTTCTGTCTTATGAGACTCAAAATACTTTCACTAAGATCCTAAACTAAACTACACAAAATGCATTCATTAAAACACATTTCCAACACTGAAACCAACATTTGACGGCAACAAAAATAAAAAGTCCTGTTGAGCGGCAGAAAAAATCCGCTGACTGTTCTCACTCTCTCTTGTATATTTTACATTTGCTCTCACTTTCACACTTCTGTCACACATCTTTAACCTTCCCTTATGTCACACTTCTTTTACCCTCACTATTGGCACACATCTTTTACCCTCATTTCTGTCACACATCTTTCATCCTAATTTCTGTCACACTTCTTTTACCCTCACTTTTGTCACACATCTTTCACCCTCACCTTTGTCACACATCTTTTACCTTCATTTCTGTCACATAACTTTCACTCTCATTTTTGTCACGCATCTTTTAACCTCATAGTTATTTAAAAACCTTGGAGTGACACTGTACAAGTTTGGCTCAGTTTTACAGAGTTGAGCCTAATGACTGTGCATCAACTGTTGCACATGTCAAGTATTTATAACATATTTACATGTAAGAAAAAAAAGGTTAATGGTTTGTACCCTGGTATTATTAACCATTGTATTCTACAGAAATATTACTCTAAATACTGACATACTAATGCTAGTTCTATAAATATAAATTTAATGCGTTGCCTATTTTAATCTATCTATCATATTAATCCTAACATAAGCTTACATTACTCCTAATATTTATCTAATTTAAGGGATGTAATTTACCTATGTGAAATGAAATTGATGTGAGATGAGTTATGTCCCTTTGTGAAATGGGTAATGTGAAATGTAATAAGTTACGTCCCTTTCTAAAATGGGTGATGTGAAATATAACATATTCTAACTAATGTTTTTAAATGAAACAAACTATATGATTGATATTCTTATTCTATATGGTGTAAATGATGTATATTTAAGTGTATAATATTTCTATTCTATTATGGTGTAACCTAATCATACTACTACATGATAACGTTTGTTAAATGGATTGGTTAAGATGGAATGAAATCAAATGAAATGAAACAAAGTGAAATATAATGAACTGAATGATACTATTCCTATCTAAACTTCTTATAATTAGTTGTCATGTTTAAATTACTATCCTAATCTACTTTTAAAGCTAAATAAATATGTAAATTAATATTCTATCTACCAAAAAAAAAATGAAAAATATTATATTGTCTAACTCTAAATATAAATTAAAATGACATAATCTATCTATATTTTATCACTATATTAAAACATTATGATACATATCACATTAAGTTTTATATACATGGTTTTTAAATACCTCAGGTTAGTCGTTGCCATTAATGTTCAGAAACATGCTTTCATTGGCATAATATCTATACAATTGTTCTGGGTATTTGAAATCCATTACACAGTCATATTCGTTCTATGGGTATTGCACCTGTAGAGTTCGTTTGTAAAGTAGACCACTGCTTTCGTGTCTGTCTGTATATAATCATCTGACACTGTATTTCTCTGTTTAACACAAAGTGAAATATAATGGAACATGTATGGAGCTTAGTAAGTAATAAGCTGTCCTAGTTCACAAGGTGATATATTTGTTCCCAGAGTAAAGTTCTTACTTTTGATGTCTACGGACACATAGCAGGTCAGTGTTTTTGGTACTTAGTTCAGCACGTAATATTCATGTATTTCTAACATATTTCACATAGAATATTTGACTGTACTAAATTAACATCTATTACTCTACACTCTTATGTGGAAATTTCTGGTATTGCTACATCAGATGGTCGACTAAGGGTATCAGCCAAGATGTTATCTTTCCCCTTAATATGCTCTATACTAAAGGTGTAATTTTGTAGTATTAGCGACCACCTGTATATTCGGTCATTTCGATGTACACCACTCTGTATGACCGTTATTGGGGAGTTGTCAGTCTGGACAATGAAGTGCACACCCGCCAGAAATCGATGCAGCTTTCTCACCGCATAGATGACGCTTAAGGCTTCCAACTCGGATATGGAATATCTGGACTCGGTGGGTGTGATCTTACGGCTCACGTAGCAAATCGGATGGAAGATGCCCTCATAAAATTGGCCTAGTACTGCAGCGATGGAGATCCTGCTGGCATCTGTCCTAAGATAATAAACGAGCCTCGGATTAGGCAAGCGGAGGATTGGAACATTACTAAACAAAATTTTCAATTTTGACAATGCAGAAATTAATAATGCATCTTTGACATCCAATTTTACAGAAGCTTTTAAAACATTGGAAAATACACTTGTAATCTCCGCTAAATTTGGAATAAATTTCCTATAGTAATTCACTAACCCCAAAAGGCTTCTGACCTGTTTCTTGGTGGTAGGCATGGTCAGATTCATAATTTTGGTAATAATTTTCTGGTCAGTCTTAAGTTGACCTTGAGAAATGACATGACCCAAAAAATCAATTTCTTTTAGGCCCAATTCGACTTTGCTCGGTTTGACAGTGAGCCCGAAGAGTCGCAACCTATTAAAGACATGTCTCAGTTTCAGTAGGTGTGTTGTCCAGTCATCAGTATGGACACATATATCATCTACATAGGTCACTGTATTCGTCACTCCATGAAGTAGATCTCTAGTTAAGCGTACGAAAGTGGCAGGAGCGTTTCGAAGTCCGAAAGGAAGAAAACGCCACTCGTAAAGTCCTAAAGGTGTTGAGAAAGCAGTAAGATGGATGGATTGAGACTGCATAGGGACTTGCCAATATCCCTTAGTGAGATCTAATTTAGAAAAGATTTTGGAGGTGGACATGTCAAGAATAAGATCTTCGCAGGAAGGAATTGGCTCTGCGTCGATCTTGGTGACGTTGTTGAGCTTTCGATAGTCCACGCACAGACGAATTGTAGAATCTTTCTTCTTAACTAGAACAATTGGAAAAGAGTACTCAGAGGTGGATTTCTGGATGATCCCACTAGCCTCTAAATTCAGAATTTCCTTATTTAGATTTTCCCTATAGCTTAGTGGGATTGAGTACGGCCTGCATTTAATAGGTTTAGAGTCCGAAAGAAGAATGGAGTGTTCGATTCTGTCCGTCCTACCTGGAATGTCAGAGAATATGTCTTTGTATTCCGTCACTAATTCTACTAATTGTCGTCGTTGACTGTCTGTTAGTCCCTGTTCTATATGTATGCTATCTAATGTAGCAGTCTTGTCTACAATAGGAACTGGTAGTTCCATTCCGTCGTCGTCTACCTGATTCAGTACGGTGGTGGTGCTAAGTGTGTATTCTGTATTCTCGCTAAGTGTATGCTCGTCGGATATGCCAGTCTCGCTAACTAGTGTAGTTGCGTTGTGTATGTCTGTCGTCTGATCACTAGGTGTGGGTGCACTGTGTTCGTCTGTCTCTACTTCTGTCTCTTGTCGTGAATAGTAAGGTTTCAACATGTTGACATGGAATATCTTTAAGTTTCCGTTTATTGATATTTCATAGTCAACATCTGAAATTTTACGTACCACCTTGAATGGCCCTTGCCATGAAGTCAATAATAAATTTCGTTTGTCAGGAAGCAAGAGAAGTATGTCTTGATCTGGTTCAAGTTCAATTGTTCTCGCTGAAGGTTGTACTTCAGCTGTAGCATGTTTACCCTTATGTACTAACTGTTGACAGACATTACACGAACGACAAAATAATTTAATATCATTGCAAAAACCTGGCCAATAAAAATGAGCCTGAATTCTGGCCCTGGTTTTATCATATGCAAGATGGCCAGCAAACGGTGACTCATGTGCAATCTTTAGCACAGTTAGGCGATGTTGTACAGGTAACACCGTTTGCTGAATCTCATGGTTACCAGTAGTATAATATCTAGTAAGAATGCCATTATTTAATCTGAAGAACCATGATGCGTTCTTTGTCACTTTTGCTCGTTCTTTCAATACTTTTAAATAAGGAGACAAACTAGGATCAGCTTTCTGCTGTTCTATGAATTTTTGTCTGTTGGTATCATCAGTGCTAGATGGAGAAAGCACCAGTAGTCTCTCATCTTGAAGCGTGTCTTGATGTTTTATAGTGTCTGCTCTGGTTGTTGCATTAACTGCATTCAGTTGGTTCCATGCAGTTATTTCATCGCTAGTACATTGTTTTAGTTGGGGTAAGCAACCCAGAATTAAATCAGTACAAGGGTTGTCAAGTATAGCACAAGTAAATGTACCCGAAAGGAAAGGAGTGTTAATACGGGCTTTGGCCAAAGGGTAAATTTCAATGTTACCCGAAAAGGTTCGGCATTTGACAGAGTCACCTGTATAATCCTCTTGACTCACCAGTTCCTTTCTGAGACCAATAAGGGTACTACCGCTGTCCAGCAAACATTGGCATGGTCTATCATTGACCATTGCATTGTGGAACTCTAAATTGCCTCTGGAGGCTAAGGCTGCATTCACACTCTCAGATGAGAATGGAACTGTATGTCCACATTCTAATTTTCCGTCAGCATGAAATTGGTGACATCGCTCACAACTGTCAAAACTCAACATATCGTTTACACAACACACCTCTTCCGTTTGGTTAACAGGTAATTCATTTTCAACATCACACTCAGTCTCACTACCACTATCAGAAGATGTATCAAGTAAAATAGCATTGTTGGCTTTCATACGTTGGCGGCCTAGGCACTTATTTGAATAATGGCCGTAGCTGGAACAAAAAAAACATTTGATGGCACGCCGGTATGCAGATCTTTTGTTCTGTTGCTTCTTAATAACATTTTCAAGATGTGCCGGATAACTCGGCGATTTGTCACACATTGAATAAGTGTCATGTAAAAGTTGACAGTGGATACATTTTGAAATTTTTCTATCTTTCTTGTCAAATTTATTAAATGGTTTTCTATTGCTCTGATAGTTTTTAGATTGATCTTTTACAAAGGAAACTATTTCAGAGTCATTTGAAGTCTTAAAAATATTTCTGTTTGAAGAAAAATATGCAGACCCTTTCTTTTCAAACTGTTCTATGGTTTCAATGTCTGACTGCTGCAAAAATTTAGCAAAAGAGGATGGTATCGTGGATATTACTTTATCCATAGTTATTAAATTTTTCAATCTATCAAAGTCTTTTCCTATGTTAGCCGCTTTAAGCCACCTATTTAGTACACTTTGAACATTTGAGACGTAGTCAATAAAAGTCTCAGTAGGTTTAGGTTTTAAATTTGAGAACTGAACCTGATACCCAGGGGCATCAAGTAAAAAGTGTTGCATAATCCTATCACGGATGTATTGGTAGTCAGATCTAAGATCGGTTGGTATAGATTCTATCACTTTAAGGGGCTCACCACTCAGGTTCTTCATATAAATCATAGCCCACATCTCTAAAGGAACTTGGTGATATTTAAACTGATACTCGACATTTTCTGTCCAAGCAGATATTGAATCGTCTTTACAATATGGTTTGATAATATTTTTGTATTTGTTGAATTTATTTTCTTCTTGTTGACTTTTAAGTTTAGTGGCAGAGATCTCTGCGTGTGAGTCTACATCCATCTCTTTCATCTTTAACTGTGTCTCTGATTCTACTTGTATTTGTTTTTCCTTAACTCTTGCCATTTCATCTATCTCTTTTTGCTTTAGTTCTCTTTCTTGATCTAATGTCTTTTGTTTTAGTTCTTTATCCTGTTCTAATTGCTTTTGCTTTAATTCTAGTTCTTTCTGTTTAATTTCTATTTCTTTCTGTTTATTTATATCAGCTAGTTGTATCTGGTGTTGTCTTTCCTGTGCGCGTTCATCTCTTTCTGCATCCTTTGCTTCTTTAAGTTTTTGATCCGCATATTGTTCTAGCTCTTTACCTGTGTATTGCAATTCTTTGCCTGCTTTAATGAAGTCAGCTAGAGTAGCCATGATGTTAGGTAAATAGCTAGTGTTGACCTACACTGAACTTTTTATTTACTTATTTTTCTTTGATATGTTATGTTTTTTTAATATCTGAGCACTACAAATTGTACTCTTTGTTTACAATCTGGAAAATTGTATTCTCCAAAAAATTAGAGCACAAAGTCTGTTCATACAATACACGCTGAAAAAGAGATGCACTATTAATCACAATGCATGCCAAAAACGTAGGTTTTACTCATCTTAATGTTCCCGAGAACAAGGAACAACACGACAGCAACACCGGTCCCGTTGTTTGGCACCCCGGGATACACACGAGTTTTCTACTCAGGTCAACTTGTTTGGCACATCGGCATACACTCACGTTATCTCTCAGCTGTTGTTCACCCTGGTTACAGAGCAGCAACAATTAACAACTCGTAAACGAAAAATAGATTTTTGACAAATTGGTACAATGACACTGACATGCCCACGAACAAACAGAATATCGATTAATTAATATTTAATGTCAATGTCCTGTCTTCGTTCTACAGTAATATGTCTTTCGTTACTACCCTAGTTTAATCTATGGAAGTATGGTGCAGACCAAATCTAATTTGCATAGCCGAAAGTAGTGCCCTCGTGACGGTAAACAAATAGAAAAGTACGAAAAAAAATCAATAACTGCTTTTAAATAAATATAAATATAATAATAATGTGTAAATAAATAAATATATTCATTCTCTAACTTAAATAAACAAATAATAGTTAATATATCGTAAAGATTCAGGCAGGCAGCAGCTTCGCAGTTCGTAAACACTGAAATGCTGATTCCAAGTGGCGAGGCCCAACTGTTTGTCAATCGTGCCACGTCACAGGCGCAGCGCTATTTTTAGCTTGCAAAAATCAATACTTTCGCTGACCTTTGTATTGCTCCGCCATGAATCATTTTTGACAATTATTCAAAAACAAATAAATAATTACATAAATAAATGAAAGAAGAACATAATATGAATACTTACAACTTTGAAAAACACATTATTTAAATATATAACATTCTAATAAGCACAAATAAACATTATTTCATCACGATAGGCACAATTCAGCTGGCAACTCGATCTAGTCTGCATACGTCATCGTCACTGACACAAATTAAACATTTAATCTTTGTAATATCCTATCTGTAAATCTAGTCTAGAGCCGTGGGTAAGTGTTATAGCTTGAACTTAGGTTCAAGCCGCACTTCTGACACCACATTTAATCCTATTGCCTGTCAACAACTCATGTTTCAGGCATCATCGGATTACTTCTCCCACACCATACAAGAAACTTGCAAGTCGTGTGCGAGGAATGAAATGGTACATTTTATTGCCGTTGGCTCTTTACAATTGCAAAACAGTCGCTATCTAATCACACATAAAGTCACAATATTCTCTATCACTAGTTTTCCTAAACCCTATAGCTAATCTCTATTTACTAGGCTATACGAAAACTATCTCTATTCTACACGATGTGAACACTACAGAGTCAGTCCCAAGTCTGACTTCCTTCACTCGCGTCGCTACACGCCACGCGGAAGGACCTTCATGCGTCCTTCGGCTCTTTGCGTGCTAGGTCAGTTAGCACGCTTCTATTAGCTGTCTTTGGTTGAATGCTAATCGTTGCTATCACGCAGGCGTGATTCTGTCGTGACCAGTAGTGCTAACTATCTGGTCAACGCCTCCGTGTGAGGACTAGTTAATAGTCCCCCTTTTCTATCATCTATCCTGCCCTGTTCCCATGCACTGTGTTCCCTCTACTCAATCTGAGGTTGACCCCACGTCCCGGTGGTGTTCTATCATGAGGCAGGCTTCCTGCCTCCTGTCTCAGTCTTTGACAAGGAACGCACAGCCCATCCAAGCACACAACATGTGCATATCAGTTGTAATACAACTAAGGCTGTTACGGAGTAACAAAGCACTGCTTCATACATGTTTAGCTGATGCTTTACATATGCTTAGCTGATGCTTAACATATGCTTAGCTGATGCTTAACATATGCTTAGCTGATGCTTAACATATGCTTAGCTGATGCTTAACATATGCTTAGTATCTAACAAACCTCACCAGCTTTGAGCACTTTATAAGAAAATGGGAACTTGGTCCTCAGTACCAGCTTTGAGAGCTCATTGGTTTCGAGTTGCTTTCGCACCCCATCACGTTCCTCCCTAGAGTGGATGATGTAGTTCTCATCCAGGCAGTCTTCAAAGCTATCCTTATCCTTGGAATGGAAGAGCGCCACCCATTGTGTCTGCGCTCTGAGGCCTTTCGCAACGGCGTTGTACTTCTGGGTTTGAACCCACAGACTTTGCTGGGCATGTCGCCCGCTAAAAGCTAGATAAGTCAACATAGTCCTCTTCTGCGCAATAGCGTCCTCTGCGCTGCAGTCATCAATGATGTATAACGTTGGTGTCCCCTGAAACATTTTATAGAAGGCCTCTAGCCATTTGAGCAGCCGATCACCGGGGTCAAATATGAAGACCTCGCGATCTGACCACACCCACGGCCGGGCCCGGTATGTTTCATTGTATCGTACCGAAGGGCAAGCAATTACAATATGCTCGAAAACACCCCTGTACGGGCCTTCCAGGAGGTCGAGAATGAATTCTGTTTTACCACACGATGTGGGGCCTGTGATGATGGCCGAGTGTGGCTTAAGTGGGAACTCCATTAATAAACAGCACTAACGAATCTCCCGGTGTCGATGTTCAGCTGTCCGTCCATAACCAAATAAACGTAGCAGTACAGGGGCCCCGCCGGTTCGGCCTCTTTCGTGATCTGGAGAGTGATGCCCTCAGAGCCGTTCTCTACACGCCGGCCGCTGCCGTGAAGATGGTCATCGTCGGAGGTCCGGAAGTCCAGCCACAAGCAGAATTTTGACGTCAAGTACTCGCCTAGACTAACATCGAACAATCCTAGCTCTTTGGCGACTGCGCTTGTCTCAGGGTGCCTTTTGAGGCCACCAGCGAAGAATTTCCTCGCTTCGTCCCAGAGCTGGTGTGGTGCTAAGCCGTTCGCAAATAGCTGATTGGCTTGTCCTTCTACGATGACTTCAACTTTGGTGATCTGTGGGTTGTAAAACCACTCTGGTTGGCGTGCAAAATCCTTTTGGTTGGCGGGGTCTTCCCATAATAGGAGAATGCCTTTCAAAGACTTACAGGGTGTGTTCAGATTGATGTTCCATATCGAGTCCTCCTTTTTCTGAGGGATCCGTCTATGTCGTAGGACCCGCTCGTATAACACCACCATACGGCTCTCATACATGCTCCGAATTAACCGGGCCAACGTGGGTTCAGTGACTACTTCGTACTCGAGACAGATGTTTTCTAGGGAGTATGAGGAGTTGCCGGCATCTTTACCAGTTGCGCGAATCACACGGGAAGCGTCGTTAAAGGTCAACTCAATCTCCAGCCGATCACTAAGAGCAGATTGGTAGAAGGGCGCATGCGTTTCAAGCAGCTCAACGTCTAGTGGTATGTAGTACCTGTTTTTGAAGGCCTTCGCGATGGCCACGTCTCTCGCATTGGCGAGGGGCAGAACAACAGCATCCGCTGCACCAACACGCGCCTTGTTCACATTCATGCCGTTACTTGTATCGATGCCTTGATACACAGCGCTCGCCCGCTCCGATTGGCTCTTCCAAAGATCCAGATAGACGTTGTAGACGTCACTGTCCACAAGAGAGAAGACTTCATTGCCCGATAGCCTGACGGTCAGCTTTTGAACCAGTGCTCGGCCGAGGTTCTGGACCACGGTCCGGTTGACATCAGGGGAGCTGAGGTCGACATTGAATGCCAGCCGCACCGACCCAGGCACGATAACATCGTGTGCACCGAGATTGGGAAAGCGAACTAGTAACTGCTGCTTCGGACCGATCGTAGAAGGATTGTTGGTCACGATTATCGTTTGCCGCAATCCTTTCACACCAACGGCTCCCGGAGACGGCGGTAAGGGTTAAGCTTACGACCATATGCACTTGAAGACATGGCTAGTTGTTTGTTGCTTTGTAGCAATATCTAATATGGATAGAGTTGAGCTGACCGATTTTGGTGGTGAAGAGGGGAGGCCTGAAACGGGCGAGGAAGAAGAGACAGGCTTCATCGACGACGATTTTGATGTCGATAATCCCCGCATTGTTAATACCGAGTGGCCGTCACAGGGGGAGACGTCACAGGGGGAGACGTCACAGGGGGAGCGCAACTTATTCATAGAACTAGAAAACAGCGCTATTAACGACTATTTTAAAAGGGTGGAGAAGATGTGGGGTATCAAACCTATAACTGGTATAGATTATACAAAAATTCGTTTGGGTCGCCGGAATGCTCTCTATGTTAACCACCAAAGGATTACACAGTATGATAATGGCATGCCGTTAGCTGTGAATAACCTCAGAGTGAGTACCAGAGAGGTATTGGGGTTTGTGGACAAAATACCACCAAAGGTTGTCACCATCCTTGAGGAGACTGCTAGTGATCTGGCGGAGGAAGAAGCTGCTCTAAGTGGTGCAGATATTCAGGCTGTCCCACAAATAGCTTCAAATGTTGGCAACATCTTAGAACGGGCTATGTCGAGTCCAGAAGTGCAGCGGGTTTTAGAAACCTCACACGTAGACCAATACCTGGGAGAGAAAGGCTTACCTCCAGTGAGAGAACTCCAGGGGCTCATGGCGCTTGACAAAGCGGTGACAACGATTAAAGGTAAACTCACAAACTATCTGGTTATTCTCAACCAGCAAGATAAAGAGATCGCCATAAGGCGGCGGAAAATGTTGATAGCACCCAATGAGGAGAGTAGGGACTTTCAAGAGCAAAAGATTGCCGATATTGAAGAAGCTAAGAAGAGACTTTTAATAGAGGTCGCTGAGTTACACGAAGACTTACGCACCCAATTCAGTCGGATCCGTGAAACCATTCATCGGGTGGTCAATGAAGACACCACACTGGGTGCGAGGCTGCGGACTCTGTTCCGAGAGCAGGGTATCACCATAGCGAGCATTCTCACAGCGATCGGCCTCTTAATTTCCACTATCACCCTAGCCATTACTGGTGGTGGTGGTGGTCCTACCCCACCGCCTGGCCCGCCACCTATCCCACCGCCTGGCCCACCACCTATCCCACCACCTGGCCCGCCACCTGGCCCTGGGGCTAAGGAATGGATTCGGCAGAAACTGAAAGACCTAGCGAGCCTTCTAGCCAGGCTAGCTGGTAAGGCTGCGGAGACACTCCCAGGAATCATAGGCGGTATTATCTCCTGGATTCTTAACTTCTTGAGTAAGGGTGTGGGATGGCTGGCTGGAAATCTCTGGGCATTAGTGGTTGCACTCGGTGGCTTGCTGCTGCTGGCTATCAGAGAGCGGCTAATTGCGGTGAACAAACCATAGGACCACTAGACCGACTGCGACACCCCCAGCAATGAGTGCTATCTTTTCATTTTGATGCTGCAGCCCAGCTGCCTTATCAGCTATGCTAGTGGTCGGCTGCGCTGGCTTAGCAATGCTGGGCAGCTCTACCGTCGGCTGTGCAATGGTGGGCAGCTTAGGGGCATTAATGGTTGTATTCAGGCCACGCTTTAGGCCTGGCTCTGCGATGACGATCATGTTGTTATATCCAGCTATCTGGCCAATGCGGAGCAGCATGTCGCTGGGGGCCATATACAACCCCGTTCCAAAGACATAATTAACTTCTGAGCTCGCGTTTTGTAGCACATCCTGATATCTTTTGATGGCCGCAGCGAGATCGACGGGCGCAGAGATGGCGTCTTCTACTAATACCAGGAATTGCTTCTGGGCATCAAACGCCGTTCCGGTTCCCAGAATTCGTGTTCTAGTCTGAGCCTGGGCCCCTAAGATGGCCCACACATAGGTTCGAATGCTGTCATTTATTCGCTCAACACCAGGGCGTGTGAAGCCCTGTGACTTGTTAAGAATGAAAGCCTGCCAGCCAGAATCAGCGTGAATATCGTCTTGCGAGATATAATCTATGTGTAGTATGTCATTTGTGGTTTGTTGTGTGAATGAATGACGCTTTGGGTCATATACACCATCATGTCCATCAGGCAGGGCTCGATAACCAGTGTTCGTCCAGTAAATGTATACACTCCCCAACCCGTTATTCCTCCCGAGCCGTCTCCAGTTATCATTCTGGGGAATTCCAAATTCCGCGCATATACGCTGATAGGCTCTTACATCGTAGGGATTTTCAAAGGTGTTCCAACCCTGGTTTTGTGGTAGAGCCACACGCATCTCTTTGAGGATTCGACGAATCTGGTAGTAGACATGGAATATGAAGACGGCTCGCGTTAGTGGGTCAGGGCCGGACAGATGCTCCTGCGCGGACACCCCACAGCCCGCCGTGGCACACCATACTGCGAAGTTGAGTTGGTTTTGCCAGAATTGCATCGGATTGCTGTACCAGGCTTGCACGGTCTGGTCTGACTCCACGTATGGCAACCGGTATTTTTCAAACATGTTGGGGAACTGTGTCGGAAAGGCTCCTTGGAGGTTGACCTGTATGTCCACCTTTGTGAGATCCTTTATTTGTGCAAACGGGTATACCCCACCCGTCGGGTATTTGGCGTCCTTATTGAACTCGTAAGCAGTCATTATTATTAGCTGTGCTAATATGTTTTTCACACTTAGCAACGTCCAACATGGGGAACCCATCCCCCTCAACCCGGTCCTAGTCAATCGCGATGGTGACCTAGAGGTGGCTATCGTGGAATTGTTGTTCTACCCCGCGTGGGTTAATATTTCCGCGAAGCTGAAAAACAATTGGTTCAAACTTGATGATGAAGTTGTTACTATCCCCGACGGGTATTATGATGTCTGTGCTCTTAACAAACAATTCTTTGAGCCACGGAAGCTCTCTCTTTCTCTCAACCCCGCAACAGGCCTTGTAAGTCTCAGTGGTATAAAATCGGGGGTGGTCTTAGGGTTCGGAGGGCTAGGTGGGGTTCTTGGGTTCGGCATAGACTACAGAAGTGAGCGGTTCAATGAGGTGTTTACATTCCATGCGGAGAAGTTTCCTAAACTTATCATATATAAGGAGTTGTACATTCATCTCGAGGGCCTATCATCATATGAAAACCGTCATAATTCGCTTCCCTCCACACTCCTCCGGGCTGTACCTGTTAAAAAAGAGGAATGTAATCAAGGGAGACATGAGATTTTCTCTGTGCCTCATTATAAAAGGCTAGAAACTGGAACGGTAGGGGGTATAAGACTTTCGGTCCGAGATGAAAAGGGTAACGACGTGCCACTGGCATATCTAAGCTGTGTACTTCACATCAGACATGGTTGCTCCGTCGGGTATTTACCATCCTTATGAACTCGTAAATTATCAGGCATGCTAAAATGTACATCACATTAACCAACATTCAGCATGGGGAACCCATCTCCCTCAACCCGATCATAGACAATCGCGATAGTGACCTTGAGGTAGCTATTGTGGAAATGTTGTTCTATCCAGCGTGGGTTAATATTTCCCATAAGCTGGACAATAATACCTTCCAGGTGGGGGGTAAACAGATTGTTATCCCCGATGGGTACTATCACATATGTACCCTCAACAAGCAATTCTTTGAGCCTCACAAGTTTTCTCTGACACTGAACCCCGCAACTGGTCTTGTAAGCCTCGATGGTGTATATGACTACGCCAATATATTGGGAACAGGCTTATCCTACACTCTTGGGGGTTCTGAGTGGGGATTGTATGATACTGGATTGGATGGAAAAGAGTTTCCCAGACTCCTCTTATATAAGGAGTTGTACATTCATCTCGAGGGTCTATCATCTTATGAGAACCGTCATAATTCGCTTCCCTCAACACTCCTTAGGGTTGTGCCCGTTAAAAATGTGGAATGTAATCAAGGGAGACACGAGGTTTTCTCTGTGCCTCGTTATAAGAAGTTGGAGACTGGAACTCTAAACGATATTAGACTTTCGGTCCGTGATGAAAAAGGCAAAGCTGTGCCACTAGCATATCTAAGTTGTGAACTCCACATCAGAAAACACAATGGCTGATTCAGAAGGTCCAGGAAGGCATCGCCCAAGAGCATGCTCTACCCTAACCTTTGCTGATTTGGCCGACACTATTGTGTGGTGGGAGCCGGGTCATAACTACAAGATCTATGGCCTCCAGCTCACTCCCCAGGGGGTCTATGCTCGTGCTGCCATAGACCATCCCGACGACGATGACTGGGATCTGCAGCTTGAGCTTCGCACGGGATATACTCACCTCGAGCCCAATGGGATACTTATCAGGTTAACCAACATGGGCAAGGTGTTTGTGAGTTATCAGGCCTGCAGGACAGTCACACGCCCCAACAAGTCTCCTGTTGTGACCTACCAGTCATTTCTGAAAATGCAGTGCGCCAGGGCTCTCTTCTATGCCGTATCGGCGACTGAGGCTAAAGCTCAGGGGACTAAATATTGCCTGAAGGCTGTTACAGAGTGTAAAGCTGACCTTGATATGCTAGGTAAGCCTCCTAAGGAGTCAACCATCTATCTCGAGTTAGCTATTGGGCCTGTGGCACAGACAGAGTTTGCCCCAGTCCTTCCTGGGGTCTCTATTAAATGGAGTGCGTCATCACTCCCCAGGCATGTTGCTCTCGTCATTACTTCCGCGGCCGACGGGACGTGGGCGGCCCGGGCAACAGAGACGGATATTATAGTAGAGCTCGGTGAGGTTGCGGTAGATGAAATCATTTTTACTACCGTTACTGCTTTTGTCCGGCTTTTGTTCACTACAGGGCCGATTAGCACCGTTCGCATTGAACATTTAATATCTCAGTTGAAGAAGTAGGTTTGACGCGCAAAGAATAATGTCGCTCTATCCTACAATCGATACTAGTGACGGCGGTGCCTATCGTATTCAAGAGCTTACCCGTCTTCGGAAGTCTCTGGAAGATGAAAGGGACAAACGGGCTGCACTGTATAAAAAATATCGGCGTGCTGTTAATGCATTAGACGCTGTGGACAGCGCGATGCTGGCGGCTAGCCTTGGTATGGGGGTGGGGGGTGTTGGGCTTCTTACCACCATTATCGCTGCCCCTATAGTTGTCGGGCTCGAGATAGCTGCCCTAGCTTGTGGAATCATGTCCGCTGGGAGCAAGCTAGCGTCCCGCAAACTAACATCAAAAGCTAAGAAGCATGATGAAATTTGCACTCTGGCGACGGCTAAGCTTTCTAGTATAGCCGACCTTGTTTCAAGGGCTTTGGATGATGGGAGAATTTCAGACGTGGAGTATAAAATAATTACAGCTGAAGAAAATAAATTTCACCAGTTGAAAAAAGATATTCGGAGCAAGGCGCCGGCGGATCTGGACGAAGAGACAAAAAAATCTCTCATTCTGAAAGGCCGAGACGCGGCACGGGCAGAGTTTGTAAAAGCTTTAGGGTCGAAATAACCTGTATACACGATCAGGAAAATCTGGGGCCGCCCCCCTATTCCACCGAACGATCCGCCAGTGGATAATGCGCGGAAGGATATACTCCTCAGATAAACAAGGTGTGTATGAACATTTTTTCTCTCCCGCGTGTCACGGTTGCTCGCAATGGTGGTTGGCCGACGAAATTTGCGCTAAGCCACACCTATAGGCCCTCTGGGCTATATTGAGGATCTAACTTCACCCCTTTATAGAGTAGCAGTTTGATTCCAGTCGTCTTTTCAAACTTCCAAACCATCCTATGAAGTGCGTCTAGTGTGCAACGCTCACACATCTCAAATGGTTTCCTAACACCCCTCTCACAGAATATACACTCTTCTATCACCTCGCCCCGCTTTGCCTCATGCCAAGAACAATAAAGGCCGATGGCTGGGCGGCCGCAATGAAGTTCTGTGCCGAGCTTCGGCCACTCACATCCATAGGTCTCCATCTGTATGTGCCCAATAAGTCAGCCTCTAATTCGACGCGCCCTAATATTTTCAGATATAGCACCATAACGAAAAAAAGCCGCCTAAACCATCACGCGAATTTTAAAAAAAAAGAATTAAAAAAAAATGCAAAAGTCGGCTTTGTGATTCGTTCCCCCACCCCTCTCAGAGGATGACAACAACCCGGGTTTTTATGCACACAACTTGCCATCCTCCGAGAGATGTGAGGTGTGTTGGTTAAACCACATGTATAGAGATTAGGCGACCCCCTTGTTGGTTGCTAATCGAAACGAAATACTAGCGAACCTAGAAGGTGCCCCCATCCGCACTACGGCAGCCTAGAATATTGAACGGAAACCCGGGTTTGAGCATGCAAACCATTCAATTTCTAGACCTGCTGAGTGTGATGTGGTTTAACCAACTTGACCACGCCACCGACCGAGGTAACAACAACATTTTGTGGTTATATGTCACTATTAAAATATGTAGTATACATTTGTATATAATTTTGTACATACATTTGTATATAATTTTTTTTTTGTACATACAATGTTTTTTTTTCAATGTATGTTATAAAAAAGCAAAGAAATTAATAAAAGCTTATAAAAGCAAGATTTTGTATATCACTGGCTCAGCGCGCATTGATTAACTTCCACGTCACTTGTTGGCGGGGGAAATAAGCGTGCTGTGTGTAGCACATTCTGTTAACGAACGTGTGGTGGTAAAAAAAAATAGCCTGCCGTTTTTTTTGGAGCTTTGTGGCTGCAGGCGTAAAATATATCACACCGGCTTGTGTTGGGAGATATGACAGCTTTTCCAAAATATGTCTGAGTAATATATCGTGGCGAGCGGCTCGGTCGCTATGCGTGCGCTCCGGGATACAGAGGACGGCCTGGTCGGGCGGTCGCGCCCCGGGGCCCTGGGGGGGGGGGCCCGGGGGTTGGGTCCCTAGGGGGCTTTCTTTTGGCGCTCCTGTAGTGCCCCGACCCTTTTGGCCCCAAACCGCTAATTGACATCTACTACTGGTATCATGAAGGCTAATAGACTTACAATGGCTGGTGCATATAGAAAGAATGGAAGATAATAGAGAAACAAAACTCGCTTACACTCAGGAAATAAATGACCGTAGACCCCGAGGTAGACCAAGAAGGCGGTGGAGAGATAATAATTAATACATGTACAGACCTACAAGCACTTGGAATCAACGACTGGCAAGAGAAGGTCCACCAGAGAGACGAATGGAGACGGATTGTATCTGCAGCAAAGAACCTCAATGGCTCGGAACGCTGAAGAAGAAGAAGAAGCATGTCCTTTGCAGAACCTCACTCCATAACCTTCCGGAAAACTCGATCACAAGTGAGATGTCCCGCGTCCGATACACCCATCTGGAGATCATCCGCCACATCCTGCACCCATCTTCTCTTTGGCCTTCCTCTTCCTCTCTTCCCAGGCATATACCCCACCATTATATATCTCTCCAAACTTTCATGACGTTTCAAGTGACCAAAATATTTCAATTTTCTTTGTTTTATCGTCTTTAATAGCCACCCGCTTCAATATTTAGCTTTTGAAGTATGGATTCATTTGCTCTTTTCTGTACCCAAGATATTTTTTAGAACCCGTCTGTAACATTTGTATTCAAAGGCATTTATGCGCTGTTCAGCTTGTTTAGTAAATGTCCAGGTCTCACAGGCGTATGTTGCAATGAGAAAGATGCATGCTCTTAAAAATCTAATTTTTGTAGTTCTGTCTGTCCCACTCCATAATTTATTCAGTTGTTTTAGTCTTTGAAGAGCAATTGATAGTCGTCGTTTAATTTCTTTCATTGTGTCACCCTTGTTGGTAACCAATAACCCAAGATAGTCAGAATTGTCCACCACCTCCAATTTTTCCTCATTAACATATATTTCTTTCTCCATAGTAGTTTTATCTGTACGCATTATCTTTGTTTTTGCTATGTTAGGATATAAATTGTGATTTTCACTATTTCTTTGGGTTGAGGTTATTAAGTTTCTATGCCATTCTGTGATGTGGATAGTAATACTGTGTCATCAGAATACCGAATCTCTGTTATTTCATGACCACCGATATTTAGGGCATCATATTGCTCCCTGGTTATATCATCTCCCTTTTATTCGATAGAACGAGGCCTAAAATGGAGCCAGGTGAAACATTCAATGATCCGTCCTTCCATCCGTCTAAATTTTTTTTTTGGGGGGGGGGGGGGGGGAGAAAAACTTTCCACCTCTTTCAACCAACCTTTGTGGCGTTGGTTATAGTTGTGGTGGTTCATAGTGCGGTATACATTGTCTTGGTCTTTTGCGCATTAGACGACTTCCACTGATGTATGCCTGGCGGGGTTCCTCTGTTCTCCCCCCCCCCCCATTCCTTCTTCCTTCGTCGACGACTTCCTGGATGCTTGTTCCGTTGCTACTAGATGCACCTTTTCCCTACAAGGGTTTCATTTGTATTTATGGTTATATATATCTCAAGTCAAGTAAGTGCGGGAACCAAGGAAAATAAACATATATATATATATATATATATATATATATATATATATATATATATATATATATATATATATATATATATATATATATATATATATATAAGATTGATGTCTTTGTTTTCTTAATTCATCCGTTATCTCTGTCCTTTGTATCTATTGACTTCTGTTTCTTGCTGTTTTAGTGATGTTTCCCGATTTTTCCTATCGTTGTTCCATTTACTCTTGGTTGTATATTATTCTGTTTCTTAGTTATCTTTATTCCTAGTGTCGGCTGTTTCTCGTTGTTTTGTTGCCTGTTATTAAAGGTTTTATGGTTTCTGTTAGTAAAAACTTGTATCTAGCCGTATTCTGTTTGGTGTACTATTGCTCTAATATTTCTTTGATTAATTAGATGTTTCTTTATTTGTTTAGTTATTTTTGAGTTGTTTGTTAGATATTCCGCTTGTATCTCCTCCCTGTGAGTGGTTTCTCTGCTGTATGAAGGCGTCGGTTTTCCTCTTGTTCCCCCCTCCCCCTTGTGTTGCGTTTTCTTGGGTAACCATACTGGGGTTCATTTTCCTTGGTTCCCGGGCTTGCTTGGCTTGAGTTTTCTTGCTTTGAGCAATGAAAAGGGCTCGTTTGTTACCCTATGTGCTTGTTTTCTTGCGTTGACCCCTCCGGAGGGCTCGTCTGATAACTTATGTGCTTGTTTTCTTGCGTTGAGTCCTAAAAAGGGCCCGTCTTTTATCGTCTGTGCTTGTTTTCATGTGTCGAGCCCCTGGGCGGGCTCACATTCTGGTGATCTGTTTTCTTGCGTCGAGCCCCTGGGCGGGCTTACCTTCTGGTCATTTGTTTTCTTGCGTCTTTGTTCTTGGTCTTGTGTCCAGCCTAGGAGAGGGACTGTCGCATCTCGCTTATCCATCGTTGGGGAGGTTTCCTTCCGTCTCCTCGTTGTCCAGCGTAGGAGGGGTTTCCTGCGCGTCCCTCTTGTCCACCGTTGGGGAGGTTGCCTACCGTCTCCTCTTTTCCATCGTTGAGGAGGTTTTCTGCCGTCTCCTCTTGTCCCGCGTCGGAGATGGTTCTTTCACTTCTCTCTTGTCAACCGTTGGAGAGTTTTTCTGTCTCTCTCTGTGTCCCCTTTTGTCGTGTCTTGGTATGATCGGCTTCTTCCATCATTGTTAGATTTGTTTTTTTTATTTGTGCTGTCTTCTTTTTTGGTTGGTTATATTTCTTTCCTTGTTCGTGCTATGAATTGTTTTCCCAGTTTTTTTTTTTCACGTCTTTATCGCTCTCTATCTGTAGACACTCCTTCATTGTTATCGTGGTGTTTCTTGTTTGGAAGTACTCTTCTAGGTCCTTAGGCTCCCGATCATATGTTCCACAGGATAGTAGGTAGTGCTCTATCGTGCTTTCTTCCAGGCATTCTACGCAGAGTTGTCTGCTTATTTTGTCTTTCCAATATCCGATTCTCATCCTCCATAGTTTCTTATCTTTTTTTTTTTTTTAAACTTTTATTAAGTGTTAACAAACTTTGCAAGGTGTATTGTTCATGTTGTTACAGAGCGTTGCATGGAAGTGTAGGTGACATATGCGCAAATCTTTACAATATTTATATCAACATTTTTACATTTGAAATGGGGGGTAACGAAAAACGAGTATAAACAACAACAAGACGATAGTATACCATTTTTTTTTTCCTCTGCCACCCTTTCACCCGTCAGCTCCAACCCTACCAATACCATCATCACCACTTGGTAATGAGGAAAATGGCAGTAAACTTGTTAGAACCAACCGGTGAGGCAGCAGCAGCATCAAAAACAACAGTATCGAAAAGGTGGGGGGAAAGGGGGGGGGGTTGTCAAGTGGTATACTAGTTTACAATGCAGAAAAGGTAGTTGTTGCATTTGTATTGTTCGTGTTGTTACATGCGTACTGTGTGTTCAGTATTTGTGTGCGTGTATTTACGGATCGTTGCGTCTGGGCGTGTAGGTGACATATGTGTAATATTACAACAATTAATTCATTTGCATATTTACATGTCAAGGGGGGGGGGGTAACCCAAATTTTTTATTTATTACCGTGATTGTTTCCCCTGTCACCACCATCTCCAGCCGGCTCCAAAGCCACCAATACCATCGCCACCTTTTCGGTAATGATGGCAGTGGCAGCCAATTGATAGAACCAACCAGCGAGGGCGGTAGCAGCGTCAAAACAACCGCTGTGTAAGGGGCGCGCTGGAATATGCCCCTACCCCGGATATTATCCTTTGCTCTCCGCGGAGGAGAGACATCAAAATTCTCATTAAAAATGTGAATAGTGATGTTCAAGTGAGGTCTTTGGATAGCACAAAAGGAGTGTTTATTTATTTATTTATTTATTTTTTTTTTTTTGAGTTGATGATTTCTTCCCTCACACACCCTAAAAATCTCCTTTCCTCACTCTTAACATCTTACCATACCCTCATACTAATATATACCCATAAAATGAGAAGTTGGTGTCTAAGGTGGAACCACAAAACAGTTCATCTCTCGCCGTCCACACGCGTCGTAACGGTGTGGGTGTCAGTAGCCTAGGAAGCGATGCAGATTATGTCAATGTGTCTGTGAATATTTGTGTAATTTTGTTTTGAAACATGTGCAGTATTTAAAAAGATTGCTTTATACATATCTGTTTTCTTTTTAGTGAATTTTTCAATGAGTTGTCTAAGAGTGTCTAGTGCGGCTTGGTCTGTTGGACATGTGTAATAAATGTGATCTTCAGTTTCCTGTATGTTATTCCTGCAAAGTTGACATTGTGCTATTTGTTTTGACATGTGTGCTTGTTTTTCCCTAGTTGGTGTCATGTTAAAGATTAAACGATACATAATTTCTCTGGCTTTGGGTGTGATGTGTGGGTTGTGAAGATTAGAGAAAGTACATGTGTAGTCTTGTATGTAGTATTTTTGTCCTCTTTTTATTCTAAGTCGTAGTGGGGGTGCTTGTTGTTTGACTAGATATTTGTAAATCTGATGTGTTGTCTGGTGTATTAGGTGGAGAATTGAGTTGCATTCTTCTAAGGTGTTGTAGTCTGAGTTCTATGTAATAGAGTGCTAGTGGGTGCTGTTCTGGTTGATTGAGGATATGTCCTATGTGTTGGATTCTAAGCGCCTGTATTTTGGTGTGTATGTCTTGTAGTGCTATCCCCCCTTGTCTTTTGTCCTGTATGAGTGTCTTATGTTGTATGCAATAGATTGTGCTGCCAAAGATGAAACGTCTGATGTGTTTGTTGATGTCTGTGATTGTCTGTTTAGGAGGGTCTAGCACTGTGACTAAATATATAATTTTGGGAATGATTAATGTGTTAACTATAATGCTCCTACCAAATATTGTCTTTTATTTGACTTTTCAAACTGGGCTCTCTTGGAATGTGGTATGCGTGTCTTCCTTTATTGCTGTCTCTCCATTGTTCTTTCCATTTCCTGAGTACGTGTTGTTTGATAATGCTCTTTGCCTCCATTACGCCGAGTTCTGTGTTTACTATATTCTGGCTGGTTGTCCCGCATTTAGTCTGCCCTCTCATCGCCAGTTATGCCTCTGTGAGACGGTATCCAGGCTATTGTAGTCTGGCATCCCACATTTCTTAGGTTTACTGTTTGATTGCTCCCTCAAGGGATTTAACTCACTTAATAAACTCACATAGGGGAGTTAACCACAAACTGGTGGTAACTGTCAAAGACTGGCAAATATAGGAAAGAGGTCTACCGCAAGATAAGAGACACCGGGAAGAGTGGTCAACCTCAAGTAGATTAGAGGTAACATAGTGCCCCGATAATAGGGCAGGGTAGGTGAGAGAAAGGGGGACTAGTAACTAGTTCTCTCATGAGACACGGAGGCATTGACCAGAGAGTTAGTACTCTGGTCACGACAGAATCACGCCTACGTGATAGCCACGGAGAAGAGTGCCACTCAATAGGAGAACGGCTGCTACCAGCGTGCTGAGTGTGAACGCACGCAAAAAGCCGAAGGACGCAACAAGGTCCTTCCGCGTGCTGTGTAGCGACGCGTGTAGGAAAGTCAGACTGGGGTCTGACTTTGTAGAGAGCAGATCGTCTAGTGTCGATAGGAGATTTTTGTAGCCAATTAGATAGAGATTAGCAATAGGGTTTAGGAAACTAGAGATAGGCAATTCTGTGGCTTTGTGTGTGATTTGATAGCGACTGTTTTTTGTAAATGTAAAGAGCCAATGTCAATAAAATGTACCATTCATTTCCTCTCACACGACTTGCAAGTTTCTTGTGTGGTGTGGGAGAAGTAATCCTATGACGCCTGACACATTGGTTGTTGACAGTAACTATCATGTTTGAAAACAACTGTTAATGTTGATTGTGATGATTCACAAGATTCATAGACTAGCATACAAAGAAAGCCCATAGGCAGCCCAGTATTTTACTGTCAACAGAAAGACCAGTTGATAGCCCCATTTCATATGGAACAGTATGAGTAACGCCTTTTTTTTTCGTTCGCATATCCTTTACAGGACATCGCTGTCAACATCAGAATCTTTCAGCTGATTGTTGATTTCTTGACAAGATTACGCTCAGTTGTTTGTCATGGCTTTCTGAGCGGCCGGCTCACATACCCCGTAAGTTACCGACGCGGAGAGAACCGCCACCGATTCTCACGCACGTCACGTTACTCACTAGAGTATACGGGATTACGGAGAAAGTCGCTAACTCCTAGGCCAGGGAGACCAGCCTCGTATTCTTAGACCTTCTAATTCCGCATATCCCTTTTGGCATATCACAGGTACTATACCGAACTCTCTCTCTCTCTCTCTCTCTCTCTCTCTCTCTCTCTCTCTCTCTCTCTCTCTCTCTCTCTCTCTCCTCCCATCCCTCTCCTCTCTCTCTCTCTCTCTCTTCACCCATCCCTCTCCTCTCTCTCTCTCTCTCTCTCTCTCTCTCTCTCTCTCTTCATCCCCCCTCTCTCTCCTCTGTCTCATATGTGTGTGTGTGTGTGTGAATGTTTGTTGAGGTGTGGAGATGTACGCTCACACATATCAGTTCACCCAGACTTTAGGACTCTCTTGGTACACACATAGAGGAGCACAGAGTTTCGTTATCACCATCATATGTACGTGCACACACCATTGCCATTTAATATTCGTCAACTATGGCCAACCTTTCACTGGCACCCACTCATGCATTGTACGGGCATCCACTGGGGCACTCTTTCTTAGTTTTCACTCTCTGACCATCATCACATCTCCATTGCTTCGTTTCCCCCATTACCTTCCTCCCAGTTTTTCATGTACCACGATCACTCATGTACCTGGGATCCTTACTGTGCTCTGGTTGTACGTTTGAAATATCCCCTACAGAACCACTGCCGTGCTCCGTGGCGATGGCATTGCGGGCGCAATTCGTAATGCCGCTTACCCACGTTCAAACACAGTGGTGACCGATTTGGCAGCAGACCATGTCTCGCTGGTTTTTACGTGTTGGTATGGGCGTCGGTCGTTCAAAAGGCAATGGCAAACTACTGAACGTAAAACTTGCCAGGACATCAACAGAGGCGGTAAAATGATGGTATTGACTGCAACGTCCTGTAAAGGATAAGCAACTTTAAAAAAAAGAGAACCACTTATAATGGCTATATAACTACATTGTTGTAATCCCCTTGGGTATAATGAACAGCGAATCAAAGTATGGCACCCAGCACTCTAAGAAGTTAACCAGTAAGTGTGCGCTAATTGTGCGTGCTAGTAAAAGTAGGTCACGCCATGTCGCACACGGAAACACCTGAGCCAGGTAGGGCAGGTAGGTTTCCGCCAACAACCAATGGGGTAGTGTCAACTTGTTTGTTATTATATCCGGACAAAATGGCGACAGGTAGAAAAACATTCTGTGTCCTGGGTTTTGTATTTGGCCCAGGCTGTCTGGCATCTCTGATCGCATCGTTTGCCTCAGACCGCTGGGTGGTCTCCACGGAAAAACAGGTCGCTGGCTTCAAGAACCTGGGCCTGTGGGCCGCCTGTTTCTCCAAGTTTCGTGCGCCGTCCATTGCTATGGTCGACAAATACTACGACGGTTGCTGGTGGCTGTTTGACCGAGAGATGGACGAGCTTCGCTTCTTCCTGGTCCCTCGTGAGTAGTTCTGTCTTAACTCGGGGCACTGGGGCGGGGAGGGGTCGTATTCTAGTCAGGGCAGGGGGTGGACGGGTAGTGTGAGATCAGGGGAAGGGAGTGATAGCAGTGCCGGCGTCCAGACCTGGTAGAACCAGGAAGTATTAAGTAGGCAGGTGATGATAATTAACACGAATACAGCGTGAGCACAGTTCGTTTCTGTTTACAAATAATAATTTAATAGACTACATTAAGTGAGCAATAAGTTATAGTCTGTCTACATAGAGTGAGCAATAAGTTACAGTCTGTCTACATAGAGTGAGCAATAAGTTATTATAGTCTGTCTACATAGAGTGAGCAATAAGTTATTATAGTCTGTCTACATAGAGTGAGCAATAAGTTATTATAGTCTGTCTACATAGAGTGAGCAATAAGTTATTATAGTCTGTCTACATAGAGTGAGCAATAAGTTATTATAGTCTGTCTACATAGAGTGAGCAATAAGTTAGTCTGTCTACATAGAGTGAGCAATAAATTATTGTCTGTCTACATAGAGTGAGCAATAAGTTAGTCTGTCTACATAGAGTGAGCAATAAATTATTGTCTGTCTACATAGAGTGAGCAATAAGTTAGTCTGTCTACATAGAGTGAGCAATAAGTTATTATAGTCTGTCTACATAGAGTGAGCAATAAGTTAGTCTGTCTACATAGAGTGAGCAATAAATTATTGTCTGTCTACATAGAGTGAGCAATAAGTTAGTCTGTCTACATAGAGTGAGCAATAAATTATTGTCTGTCTACATAGAGTGAGCAATAAGTTAGTCTGTCTACATAGAGTGAGCAATAAGTTATTATAGTCTGTCTACATAGAGTGAGCAATAAGTTATAGTCTGTCTACATAGAGTGAGCAATAAGTTAGTCTGTCTACATAGAGTGAGCAATAAGTTAGTCTGTCTACATAGAGTGAGCAATAAATTATTGTCTGTCTACATAGAGTGAGCAATAAGTTAGTCTGTCTACATAGAGTGAGCAATAAATTATTGTCTGTCTACATAGAGTGAGCAATAAGTTAGTCTGTCTACATAGAGTGAGCAATAAGTTATTATAGTCTGTCTACATAGAGTGAGCAATAAGTTATAGTCTGTCTACATAGAGTGAGCAATAAGTTAGTCTGTCTACATAGAGTGAGCAATAAGTTATAGTCTGTCTACATAGAGTGAGCAATAAGTTAGTCTGTCTACATAGAGTGAGCAATAAGTTACAGTCTGTCTACATAGAGTGAGCAATAAGTTAGTCTGTCTACATAGATTGAGCAATAAATAATTGTCTGTCTACATAGAGTGAGCAATAAGTTACAGTCTGTCTACATAGAGTGAGCAATAAGTTATAGTCTGTCTACATAGAGTGAGCAATAAGTTAGTCTGTCTACATAGAGTGAGCAATAAGTTATAG